>CAXIVR010000001.1:326577554-327177554 GCA_964035755.1 Teleogryllus oceanicus | reverse complement strand
ACGTGATTTTTCCAGCTTAATTACTATCGAAATGGAAACCTAGGTACTTACACGAAGAAACTCTGAATAATGTCTTACTAAACGGTAATTTGTTACGCTGTAATTGTGACCTCTGCCAAAAGTGATAGATTTGCTTTTAGAACTATTTATGGTCATACCATTATTTTCCGCCCAGTAAGATAATGCATCAAGATCCGTTGCAGCATATTTTCATCGTCTTTCGAATTTATAATGCGATATATTATGCAATCGTCTGCAAATAGCCGAACATTTGAAATTAATTGCGCTGGCAAATCATTAATGAACGCTAGAAATAGAAGAGGTCCAATGACACTCCCTTGCGGTATTCTGACGTAACGCTTGCGCAGGAAGATAACTCTGCCCAATTCGGACTTTCTGTTTCCTGTCACGCAGAAACTCGCTAATCCACGCCACCACCCTGGGATCGATGCCTGAATTTATTAATTTCTGAACAAGTCGGTCGTGTGGAACAACATCGAACGCTTTGGCAAAATCTATAACTACTGCGTCTACTCTCCGCCCGCGTCAATTTCATCTGCTAGGTCCTGAAATAGCGTTACTACCTGACTTTCGCATGAATAATTAGTCCTAAATCCGTGTTGGCCATGATAGAGCCATTTTTGACTTCCCACTCTTGTTAATGTAACTCGCAACTAGATGCTCCATAAGTTTGCAGACCACTGACGTGAGACTTACCGGCCTATAATTACTTAGTATAGTTTTGTCCCACTTTTAAAGATTGGTACTCACAAAGCTAATTTCCAATCTTCAGGTACTTTTGAATTGTTCATAGACACGTGAAATATTCTAATTAAGTACGGTAATATTGCCTCTCCTCCTAGTTTAATTATGTCCGTAGAAATGTCGTCTGGACCCTTGACTTACCATTTTTCATAAATTTTACTTTATTACGTAGAACGTTTACTTCAATATTAAATTGATTTGTAACGAATACCTTTGAATAAGTGGATGGTTCGTATTGCTTTGAAAACCGAACTGAAATACCTATTAAATGCGTTAGCTTTGCCCGATCGCCTGTGATGAGTGTGTTTTGATGTTCACGAACAACTGGATATACTCTGTTTCCCTTCTTCTACGGACATATTTGAAAATCCTGACCAGTTATTTCCTTTTCGTCTAGAATGTTTTTAAATACGTCTCCTGAGCAATTTTCTTTTCTCGCTCTAATTTTTCGAACAATTTCTAAAATATGCATATGCTCGGTACTGGTTTTCGGTTTTAAATGCATTCTCGTTATCCTCTTCATTCGCCTAATTTTTGAATTATAATATTCTGGATCCGGATTATTTTTAGAGTTTTGCATGGTACGAACTTTTGCAAAGCTTCGTCTATAATATCTTTAAATGCGCACCATATCTCTTCCATACCTCCTTCTGTTCTCAGAAAGTTGTTGTATTTTCTCTAAGAAACTCATGAAGCCCTCTACGTTTGCTTTCTTGAACTGACGCACTTTCGTTCCTGTCGCAATACATTTCCTTGAAATATTTTCGTCTAAATCAGAAGAACCGCTTTGTGATCACTAATTCCTCAACGACTTCACAAGATATGAAAAGATCTTTCGGCCTAATTAGGTAAACATCCAAAACCGCGTCCTGCCGCGTCGCTACCGTACTACCTGGGCTAATCCCCTATCCCAAACTAGTCTGTTAACAAGTGTTTGGACTTTCGCCTCGCTCGGCTCCTCCCAGTTTGCGCTAGAATATTCAAGTCTCCTCCGATAACAATAGGATGACCATTTTCATTTCCCGTTCTTTGTATGATATCTTCCAAATTTCGTAGCGTCACCCGGTGGCCTATAGCATGCAATAATTTCTAACACGGTTCCTGAAGTAGTAATTTCTATTCCATCATTTCAAAATCTGTACTAACCCAATCTAATCTAATATTTATGTCTGCTTTGACGCAAATAAGACACCGCCACCTCTACTATTTCTATCCTCCTAAAAATCTTGTAATCAGAATGAAAAATTTCCAGATTCGATTTCCTGAGTTAGCCACGACTCAGTCCCTATCACTATGTCGGATCAGGCATCAATTAGATTCCAAAACTCTATTTCTTTATTGATTATACTACGACAGTTCACCTGCAACAACCTAATGAATCCTTCTCACCTGAAAGTGTACTCGGAATGCGCGGATCCCGAAGCTGCAACCGCCGTCGTCTCTGCCGCCGCCGTCGCCTCCGGCTCCGCCGCCGCCGCCGCCGTCGTCTCCGCCGCCGCCGTCAACTCCGCTGCCGTCGTCGTCATCGCCGCCGCCGCCGTCGTCGTCTCCGCCGTCGTCGTCGTCTCCGCCGCCGCCGTCGTCGCCGCCGCCGCCGCCGCCGTCGTCGTCTCCTCCTCTGCCGCCACTGTCACCGCCTCCACCTCCGCCAGCACCAATGCCTCAGCCTTCCTCGCGCGCAGTCACTTAGCTCGCAAGCATGACTGAATGACCCTCGCATGCAGGCGACCCAACTTCCATGCACCGGAAATTTAGATGCAGACCGTCCGTGCGAGGTCCTCTTGTCCCAGCCAGTGGTTTGGATCTACGAAAACCATCGATCTTTCCGCAGGCCCACCGTAACCCTTGATTAATTTGCCATGTCCTGCCGATGTGCACATCTCGGCGTTGCATCACACCTGACAGAACAATTCGCGCCTTTTAAATTTGCTTTTCAGAGCACGGCCTAATTCTACGCACTGGTTCACAGTGTCGAAGATAGGTTGCCTCTTCGATACATTTGTGCCACATGCACAAGGATGACTTCCACGGCTTCGTTAACTTCGCTCTTTCCACGACGGATTTCATTTGTACAACGTTTATCCCTGGAAAGAACGAAACGTCGGCTCCTTTCTCTTCAAACGCCTCCGCTGTGGCGCGCATCGAATCTCCGAGCACTTTGACCTTGTTCTTGTAAGGCTCTTCATCAATTATGGTGTTATTTCCTCAGTGTTCGGATGCGTTGATTGCTCCGAACACTTTGCTTTTCCAACTCCTGGATCTTGAGCTCAGTTTCTAATGCACTGCTGTGCTTCTGTCAATTCCGCTTCAAGTCTCCGCAGTCTTCTCTCGCTGTCGATCATTTGGGGCACGTGGGTGCGACGATTCAGCAGCAGGGCCAGGATTTTGCTCAACCCCGCCGATGACAGGAGAGTGGCCAGAACTGCAGCGCAGAGCAAAGCCACGCCGTCGCCGGACAACGCGGACCGCTTGCCCCTCGCCACCCGGAAAACACGCAGGCGCCCTGCCCAGATGCCCACCCGGGGGCGGTAAACCGCTAAGTCGCAACCCATGGCCTTTCACTTTACCGCGCGGAGCTGCTCCAAAACACGTCCGAACGCGACTGACTACCAGCGAGCGACTGACTACCAGCGAGCGACTGACTACCAGCGAGCGACTGACTACCAGCGAGCGACTGACTACCAGCGAGCGACTGACTACCAGCGAGCGACTGACTACCAGCGAGCGACTGACTACCAGCGAGCGACTGACTACCAGCGAGCGACTGACTACCAGCGAGCGACTGACTACCAGCGAGCGACTGACTACCAGCGAGCGACTGACTACCAGCGAGCGACTGACTACCAGCGAGCGACGTATCGTTTGTATCAGTTTCCTTAAAATAAAATTCCAAAACTTACTCACATTACAAACTAGGAATGAAGTATACGTTTCTTTGGGAATAGTTTAGATTTTCTTGGTAAGTTGTCTGTTCTGTAATTTTAGTTTCTATTTGAAGTGTAAGAATCTGGGAAGTGTGGTCACTGACGCCGGTAATAAATGTAGCAACAGAAAAACTATTATTATTTGCATCTATTATTATTTGATCTATTGCAGTGCTACTATTTTTGGATATTCTGGTTGGTGTATTCATGGTTGTTTGTTAATTGTATGATTTTAGTAAATCTTTAAATAGATTTTCGTTACTGGATTGAGTGAGGCAATTTATGTTAAAGTCACCGCAAAGAATAATTTTACACTGTCTGCGTTTTTAAAATTTTGTTAGAAGATTTTCAGATTTCCAGTTGGGCAGCGATACGTGCATATGACCCATGTTTTTACTCCAGTTAAGTCTGTGATAGATATTTCGAAGTCTTTTTCTTTTATGAGGTGTGAGTGATTGATGTAGGGTGCAAGACTAATTTTATCTTTAATAAAAGTGCATGTCCCACCATATGCATGATGTGCGTTGTCAATATTTCGACATGAGCTGCTAGCTAAAGAGAAGCTTCGTATATGTGTTGTCTAGTTGTTCCTTGGTCAGCCAGTGTTCTGTAAAGCATAGTATTGTAATGTAGTTGAGCTTCTCCTCTAGTAATACTTCTATGTCAGTGAGTTTTTCAGTGACTACGTTTTGAAGAAGAATGTAAAGATAGTTTTTATTTTGGTGTATTTTTTGCTTTCCTGCTGACAGTTTGCTGTTACAGGTTATAAACAGAAGTGGGTTTACGGTTGCAGCGGAAGTTGTACTTGCGGATGGGATGGGGAGTAGGATGTGTAGGAGTTGGCGAAGGAGTGGGTAAACGAGGTATGGAGGTCAGAGGAGGAACTGGAAAGAGTAAGAGTGGTGTGCAGGTAGGCGAAGGATGTGGAGTGAACAGGAGAGGTGTGGAGGTAGGAAAAGGGACAGGTGAGGGTTAGAAAGGACTGGAAGCTTGTGAAAGGAGTGGAGTAGGCAAGTGGGGTGTGGATGGAGAGGAGGAAGGATGGGTGGGAGATGGATGTGGGATGACAGGGGCAGGGGCTCCCAGTAAGTGTGAAATGTGCATGGCTCCTGGTTTTGTTTACCTATCTGGTTCATGTAGAGACCATGCCGAGTAAAATGTTTTCTTGAGAGTTTGTCAAGAAGTGTAATGGGTGTTCCTCTCAAATGCTATTTTATGTGATGGTTTGTGATATTAATTTTGTTGTTAGTAGGAATGTTGTACCAGGAGGTAGAGTGGTCATGATTACTTTAGTGTGTTTGGCAATCTCTCGTGATTTTGTCAAATGTTTCTCTGTATCAAAGTGACTGCTAGAGTTTGTCATTCTGCCCACCTACAATTATTACTGTGTCCTGTTGTGTAAAAGATTTGGTATGAGTGTTTAAGTCCTTAATAACAGGTGCCATCGTGGCACTATGCTTGAAAATACCTGTAACTGAGAACTTTGACGGGAGTTTCTCTCTCACAATGGAGGAAAGGTTTCTACCATCGCTATCAGCTAAAATCAAAATTTTACGTGAATGAGTGTGTGTCATTTGTTGTTTTAATCTTGCCCTCTGAATTGTGTTTTTGTTGATTTTGAGGACAGACTATTGGTAAATGCGTGCCTATTTTTTACTGGTTGTTGTGGTTTGGTGGGAAGAGGTGGAAAGGAGACAAGGTCAGACAGGATTGAGAACATGTTCAACGTGGGGGGTGCAGTGTGGTGCATGTGAGATGTTGGTGGGTGGCTAGGAATGTGTGGGGGTCTGTTCTTTTTAGTTACGAGTCCAGCCACCAGAGTTTTCGACGACCTGTTCCAGTCTATTGATCTAATTTTAATGCAATTTGTGTTCATGGGCTTTCTTCACGTTGGCGTTGAGTTTAGGAAGTGCAAAGTGTACCTGTTCCATGTTCATGTTGATGTTTCGTGTAATACCAGTTTGAAATTAGTCTTGATTTAACGATTTTTTAAAAATATTTCTATGATTGTAAGTTTATAAACTACACTCCCTAAAACTTTCAAGTTTGTTTTGAAACACAATGTGATTTCGGGTTCCGTACAATATTCACAACACGTTATACACTTCACTAAAAATTAAGCATGCACGATTAACTTACAACACCTTGTACCAACTAATTACTATAAAAGGACTTGCAAGCAAGATTTAGGTTAAGGAGGCGTCCATGTGTGGCGGCTGTGTACTCGGAGTACACTAACAATGTAATAATTACTAAAATACTCAGTGTTAAACACTACTTTTATTTTCACTGATTAATTATGTATTAATAAAGCTTCTGAATTGGTTTGCAAACACAGAAATAATGAAACAAAGAAACATGAAATAATGGATTGTAACACGTGTTACCCCTAACTCCACATCATGAAGATTGAAGCTCTTCAGTAAATCATATAGCTGATTGTGTTAAATATTAATATTCAGATCTCCCAACACAATTAACTTACAATTGTGGTTTCCTAAGAGTTTTGTTAAAAGTGATTCAAACTTGAGTCAATATTCATGTTTTCTTCCGTGCTGATGGGCCGTGGTCCAATTGGCTTTGAACTGACAAACGTTTCTCCCACGACTGCGGTGGGCATATTCAGTGGCGAGGTCTCGGGCGACGTGTCCGGGACGGCGGCTGACTGGCGACTGTTACCGCGATTTTTTTCATTTTCCCCTCGCCAGTTGCCCTGGCGAGGCGCGAATTTATTCATGTTCGGATTTACATATATAAAGCTCCAACCTTTCGGTTTATGGAGCTGCGGGAGGGCGATATCTTAAATAAACTAATTATAACTAATCTTAATCTAACTTAAAACTATGCAATGCCTCTTTGGGCTATTTGTTTTAATGTACAATTTTTTAAATAACTGGAAGAGTTCTTTAAATTGTTCTTTGTTTCTTCTTTTTGTTTTGTATTCATTCACTTACTCAGTCATACTTATTCTGATTTACAAACACGTTCACTCACACATTCATACCACACTCCACTCCACTAACATTACACTATATACACTGCACTTTTTCGCCACGGCGCGGCGTAGTCTTTAGTCAGGCGTCCGTGGCGCCGTGACGTTTTCGAAACCGGGCTGCCCAGGCCCGGCGGGGCGCGCTTTCGCGCCTCCTACGCGGTTTCCGGCATCGGAAAGCGGCGATCGCCTCCCACGCACTAGTAATTCAAGGCTTACATTTAAAGTCTCATTTCGCTGTTTCAGATCTCTCTTACTCCAGGAACAGCATGGGTCGCTTATACTTCGCCCGTTTGTCGGGTTCGTATGAAGCGACCTCAGAAATGAGTGTTTTCCGAGTCGGCTGCTGTTTCAAAAAATTTAGCTGTAATGCTTTTAAAGTGATCATTAAGCAGTGGTATTGAAATGTCGCGATGCAAATGCAATAAGTGTGTACCTAGAGGCGCCCTTAGGCATTCATTTTGAACTACCTGCAGTTTATTTATATAACTGTCAGCTGCGATTGCCCAACTGGGGCATGCGTAGTCCATTTGTGGCCTAATAATAGCTTGATAAAGCGTGAGGCAGTTTGCCGTTGACAGTTTGCTTTGCTTGTGAAATAAGCATCGCAATCGGCCTCTGGTCTGCGCGCGCTTTCTTTCGCACGTTTTCAATGTGCAGGTTAAAAGTGAGTGATTTGTCTAATGTCACTCCTAAATATTTTACACTTTTGGCCCAGTTAATTACGTCTCCACATAGCGCGAGCTGCCTCCGCTGCGTGAATCTGTCTCCGTGTGAATAGCACAGCTGTGCTTGGGCTGGATCTATCCTTTTATATCCATCAATCAGCTGGGGGGGGGGCTTCAAGTCATGCAGCAGAATATGCAACAAAAAGAAATTATTTTTATTAGTTTATATTGATGTTGATATGTGTTTATGGTGTAGGTATTCCTTTGTACTGTAGAAAGTATGGTTTAACAGGAAAGCTTTCAATTTATTTTTGAATGTGTGTATTGAGTTTAAGCTTTTAAATTCACTAGGAGTTTGTTATATAGTGTGATGCCTTCAAAAGGGTACTTTTTGAAAGAGTGAAGTTTCACCGTGTGGACATGCAGATTCTTGTTTTGTCTAGTATTATAGTTATGAACATCAGTATTTAGAGTAACAGAATCCTTGTTTTCCATAGTCTTCTTTGTGAAGATTAATATTTCAAATATGTATATGCATGGGAGTGGTAGGATTTGTAATTTCTTGAAAAGTGGTTTGCAGGACTCATGTTTGTGAGTGTTTGTCATTGTTCTCAGTATTCTTTTTTGGATGATAAAAGTGTGAATACTTTCTGGGAGTTTCCCAGAATATGATTCCGTATTTTAGATGCAGTGGACATTTGCAAAATACACTGTTCGTAGTGTATCCAAATTTGAATTTGACTTAAGGATGTAGATGGCATAGCATGACTTGGTAAGCTTGTTGTTTAGATCTGTGATGTGGGAGTTCCATTTTAAATTGTCTTGAATTGTCAATCCAAGGAAAGTTGTTTTTTGGGCTATTTTTACAGGCATGTGTTTTATCATCAATTGTGTTAGAGGCTTTTCTTTAGAGGGAAATTTTTTACTGGTGTTTATGATGAGTTTGTTTTCCTGGAACCATTTTATTAGTGCTTCTAGAACTATCTTTGTGCTTCTTTCTGTAGAGTTTGTTGGGTATTTGCTTTAATGATGTTAGTGTCATCTGCAAATAGGACCATTTTGCTCTTTTGTAGAGTCAAGGTCATGTCGTTGATGTACAAGAGAAATAGTATAGGGCCCAGGATTGATCCTTGTGGGACTCCATAATTTATCATTCTAGGTTGGGAAAAATGGCTTGAAATCATTTTATCTCTAACATGCTTGATTGTGACTACTTGACAACGATTTGAAAGGTAAGATTTTACCCATTGATGTGCAATGCCTCTAATTCCCAAAGTTTCAAGTTTGAATAACAGTATGTCATGATCAATAATGTCAAATGCTTTTGATAAATCTAGAAATAAACCGATGGGAATTTCTTTCTGATCTAGAGCAAGAAGTATGTTATTTAGAAAGGTGAAGATAGCAGTGTCTGTTGATCTACCATTTCTGAATCCATGTTGAGCCTCTGTCAATATGTTATTTGAATTGAGGAAATGTTTGTCTATCATTAAAAAGTTTTTCTAGAATTTTGAGAATCCAGATAGTAAGGATATTGGTCTGTAATTCATGAGATCGTGGGTGTTGCTTTTTGAATAGTGGCTTAACTTTTGCTTTTTGAGAATTTCTGGGAAGCTACCTGTCATTAAGGAGTGATTACAAATGTGTGTGAGTGGTTCTAGATATATGTTGCTGAATGTTTAATGAGTATGTCAGGATATTATCCAGTCCTGTAGAAATTTGTTTTTCATTTTATTTATGATTTTCTGTATTTCTGCAGGTGATGTTTCAGAGATATATATGGACTTTGCATTTGGTGATGTGGGTATATTCGACTGCATATTTATATTATTTACAGAATTGCAGTGTATTAACTTTTCTCCAATTTCTGAGAAATGTCTATTGAAAGTGTTTGCTACTTGCTGTGAGTTGCGCAGAACATTGTTCTTGTAGTTAAGTTCAATGATTTGTGGTTTTTGCTTGTTATTTTCTTCAGTGTTTGTGGGAAAACAGTGTTGAAATAACTTTGGAATATGTTTATGAATAAGTTGAATTTGGTATTTGTGTCTGTTGCTTTGCAGTGCTACTATTTTTGGATACTCTGGTTGGTGTTTTATGGTTGTTTGTGATTGTATGATTTTTAGTAAGTCTTTAAATAGATTTTCGTTACTGGATTGAGTGAGGCAATTTATGTTGAAGTCACCGCAAAGAATAATTATATACTGTCTGCGTCCTTTAAGTTTTGTTAGAATCATTTCTAGGTTTTTTAAAATTATTTTCAGATTTCCAGTTGGGCTGCGATACGTGCATAGAACCCATGTTTTTACTCCAGTTAAGTCTGTGATAGATATTTCAAAGTATTTTTCTTTTATGAGGTGAGTGTGATTGGTGTAGGGTGCAAAACTAATTTTATCTTTAATAAAAATGCATGTCCCACCTTATGCATGATGTGCGTTGTTAATATTTCGACATGAACTGCTAGCTAAAGAGAGGCCTGGTATGTGTGTGTTGTCTAATTGTTCCTTGGTCAGCCAGTGTTCTGTAAAGCATAGTATTGAAATGTGGTTGAGCTTCTCCTCTAGTAATACTTCTATGTCAGTGAGTTTGTTTTTCAGTGACTGTACGTTTTGATGAAGAATGTGTAGATAGTTTTTATTTTTGTTAATTTTTTGCTTTCCTGCTGATGTTTGCTGCTACAGGTTATAAATAGGAGTGGGTTTACGGTTGCAGGATGTCGAAGAAGTGGGTAAATGAGGATGGAGATCAGAGGAGGTACTGGAGAGGCTAAGAGAGGTGTGGAGGCTGGTGAAGGAACTGGAAAGGGTAAGAGTGGTGTGGAGGCCGGTGAAGGATATGGAGTGGGCAGGAGAGGTGTGGAGGTAGGAGAAGGGACTGGTGAGGGTAAGAGAGGACTGGAGGCTGGTGAGAGAAGTGGAGTGGGCAACCGCGGTGTGGATGGAGAGGTGGAAGGATGGGTGGGAGATGGATGTGGATGACAGGGCCCAGTAAGTGTGAAATGAGCATGGCTCCTAGTTTGTGTTTGCCTAACTGGTCTCATGTGGAGACCATGCTGAGTAAAATGTTTTCTTGAGAGGTTGTCAAGATCAATAAGTGTAATTGGTGTTCCTCTCAAATGCTGTTTTATGTGATGGTTTGTGATATTAATTTTGTTGTTAATAGGAATGTTGTTGTGCCAGGGGGCAGAGTGGTCATGATTACTTTAGTGTGTTTGGTCTCTTGTTTTTTTGTCAAATGTTTTCTGTATCAAAGTGACTCCCAGAGTTTGTCATTCTGCTACCTACAATTATTACTGTGTCCTGTTGTGTAAAATATTTTGTATGAGGTTTGTCCTCAATCATGTGCCATGGGGACTAGGCTTAAAAATACCTGTAACGGAACTTTGAGGGAGTTTCTTCCAATGGAGGGGTTATTACCATGGTTCAGCTAAGAAAAAAATTTTACGTGAGTGAAAAGGGGGTGTTATTTGTTGTTTTAGTCTTGCCTCTGAATTTGTTTTTGTTGAAATTTTGATGGCGACTTTTGGGTAAATGTCCTTTTTTTTTGGTTTTTGGGTTTGGGTGAAGCGGGGGAAAGGGAGACAAGGTCAAAAAGGGATTGAGCCTGTTAAGGGGGGCTGGTGTGGTGCCTGAGATTTTGGGGGGTTGGGTGTGGGGTGTCTGTTCTTTCTAGTTCAGTCCACCCCCGAGTTTTGAACACCTTTATCTATTGATCCATTTTAAAGGCAGTTTATGTTTCTGGCTTTCTTCAGGTCGGGGAGTTTACAAGTGCAAAGTGTATTTTCCCATTTTCATGATGTTTCGTGTAATACAAGTTTTTTAGTCTTGATTTGGTTTTGTTGTTGTTTTTAAAAATGTCTAAGATTGAAAAGTTTAAAGTTTTAGGAGTGTAGTTTATAAAGTTTTGTTTTGAAACACAATGTGATTTTTTGAACAATATTCACAATTACCCCTTCACTAAAAAAAAAATGCACGGGTTCTTACCACACCTGTACCAAATTTCAATAAAGGAACTTGAGGTCTTAATAAACTGTTAAAAATTTTAAAAACTTATATACTAAAGACTACACTTCACATTATACTTAGCCAATATAGTAATAACACACGCACGCAAGCAAATTTGGTTAAGGCGCCCATGTGGCGGCTGTGCACTCGGGAAAAAAAAACAATGTAATAATTAAAAATACTCAGAGTTAAACACTCTTTATTTTCCTGGTTAATTATGTATAATTTTGAATTGGTTTAACACAAAGAAATAATGAAAAAAGTTTGAAAAAAAACTTAAAATATCGGCGAAATTTACGGGCGATCACACCGCCGCCCTGTAGAGTCGTAGGCTTCCCGGCCGGGGGTCGTTGAATTCTTGGCTGTCCGGGGTTAGCCGTCGGTCGATGGGGAGTTTCGGCCATCTTGCGTGTTTTCAGAGTGTTCTGCTACCGAGAGGCGTGCGTGCGAATATATTGGGCGGGGCGCGGATCTCCCTTTTCCTGGACAGCGCCGAATACCGCCAAGATGACCAGCATCTTAGTGCAAACACCTATCAGAAAAAGGGCCAAAACCTTGGAAAGTGGCAAAAGTCATGTCCCGATAAAAGGTTTCCATCAGTGACGGAGACAAGAAAGCCCTGAAGTTCGCCAACAACCACCGCATACCCCGCATCTATGGCCTACCGAAAATCCACAAACCAGAAGTTCCCCTCCGCCCAATTGTGAGTGCCATCAACTCACCTACCCAACACTTAGCTCGCTTCTTGGCCAAACAACTGAAACCTCTCACAGACCATATGCCGTCCTCCGTCCTCAACTCTAAACATTTCATCGAACTCATCCGCTCCACCAGAATTGGGCCTGAGGATATCCTGGTCAGCTTCGACGTCACCTCCCTCTTCACCATGGTCCCCATCAGTGACGCGATCAAGATCGTGGAGGACAACCTTCTTCTACATCATCTTCCGAGGGAGTGGGCCAAACTCACGGAGATCTGCCTAACAACAACCTTTTTCCAATACAGGCAGGAGTACTACGCCCAGACAGACGGCACCGCTATGGGCTCGCCGTTATCTCCTATTGTAGCTAATCTATTCATGGGAGCCCTTGAAGAACAGGCCTTAGAAAACGCGCCCCTCAAACCGTCGCTATGGCTGCGTTACGTCGATGACACATTTGTCATCTGGCCCCATGGCACCGTTTCCCTTTGGAATCTTCCTTGCGCACCTCAACAACATCCACCCGCGCATCAAGTTTACCATGGAAACAGAACAGAACGGACAACTCCCCTTTCTGGATGTCCTAGTAACCAGGCGCCCTGATGGTACACTCGGCCACTCTGTCTACCGGAAACCCACCCACACCAACCGCTACCTACATGCCGACTCACACCACCACCCTGCCACGAAACGGGGTGTCCTTTCAACCCTCACCCACCGTGCCTCCCTGATATGCGACCTCAACAGCATTGAGTCAGAAAAGGCACTACTCAGAGAGACCTTCCTGGCCAATGGATACAGCAGTTTCGCCGTGCATCATGCTCTATCGAGGCTCGACTCTTCAACGCCGAAGGAACGGAACGAGCCCTCCAGTCCGCCCCGCAAGACAGCTCGTCTGCCTTACATCAAAGGTGTCACGGACAAGTTTGGGTAGAACTGCTGCGCAGAGCCGATATCCGCCCCGTGTTTCATGCTCGCAACAAAATCGGGGGTAGCCTGGTCCAGGTGAAGGACCGCCCGGACCCTCTTCAAGATGCAGGCGTATATGAAATCCCCTGCAGTTGTGGGCTTGTTTACATTGGCCAAACCGGGCGCACGGTAGAAGAGCGGATGCGGGAACACATGCGACATGACAGGCTTCAGAATATCCAGAAGTCCGCCTTAGCCCAACATGCCGCCGAAACGGGTCATCTCGTCAACTACCACGAAACCCGCACAATATTAACAGAAGACCGGTGGTGGCCTCGTCTGATCAAGGAGGCTCTAGAAATCTCTAGGAGGCCCGCAAACCTCAACAGGGATGATGGGCTCCGCCTCAGCAACACCTGGAGACGGGTCGCCGCTCTCCGCCAATGCGGCAGCGCCCCGCAGAGACACACCCCCGCGGACGGCCAATGACGTAGCCGCTTTTTTGACCCGCTCTCTTTCGGCCTTTCTCCCGTTCCCGGCGACGCAGATTCATTTTTCAGATATGCATTCTGTTTAGTTCTCTATCCTCTTCCCTTTCCGCCTCACCTCCCTCCCCCCACATTATCTGGTCTCCCGTTATCGCTCCCAACCCTCTCCGCCAATCGCGCGCAGCCTGCCCTTCTCCCATTGGTCGCCGCTGTGGCCAATCGGTTCGCGCACCCGCCCAATATATTGCGACACGCACGCCTCTCGGTAGCAGAACAGCTCTGAAGAAGGCCACAGCAAGATGGCCGAAACGTCAGCACCATCGACCATGACGCGGCTAATCCCGGACAGCCAGGAATACACCGCCGCCATCTTGGAACTCTGTCTGGTATTAGTATAGTAGTTCCGCCTCCGATGTGGGGATTTGTCATGTTTGCCGCTGGTGCTCCTGTCATTCCTGTAGCAGATGTAGCCTTGGATAGAAAGAGAAAGATCCGGGCTCAGCCATGTTTCACCCAGCATCATTATAGAAATGTTATGCCGAGCGAGAAAACTGTGAAGTTCTGACTGCTTCGGTCGCCAGCGGATGCCGTTGCAGTTCCAAAATGCAACGGTGCAGCTATTCCTGTAAAAAGGAGAAATAGCCATTATTTAGGGTGCAGGGGAGATGTGTGGTGAGGATGCGCGGTGCCCGATACACCTCCACGCGCACGTGGAGCCCACGTATTGAGGTTACCTCGCGGAGCGCCCGGTGATGCTCCGTGTCGGCTAGCGTGGCGATGACCAGCGGGGTAAGCCGGCCCCGTCGTCCCGTCCGCAGGGTGGTCATCCTCTCCGGCTTCTTTACCTGCCTCCACAATAACCTGGAACGAGAGTTTGAGGGATGCCCAGTAGGACATACCTCAAGACCTCGTTTCCTGTGGAGTACGTGTGGTACTCCACAGATACTTCCTCCAGGGCGGCCAGCACCTCCCGGTGCACCTCGAGGGTCTCACACCGCACCCTAACGGCGTCGCCGGCCACCTCTGCGGTGACCGCGGCGGCGTCGCCGCCAGCCGCGCGTAAGCCCTCGACGAGCCCAAAGATGTCGGCCACCCCGTACAGAAAGATGGGGCGGGGGGCGGCGACGGCGGGTGACGAGCGTGAACTCGCCATCCTCCTCTTCTTCTGCGCCGGGTGCGGAGTCAGGCGTCGTGGCGGCCGTTGTGGCGGGCGGTGGCGTGGTGCTGGCGGCGGCGTCCGCGGCGGCGGGCGCCGTGTGAAAAGCACGGCCGTGCTCTTACTCACATTGACTTTGACCCGCCACAGCTTCAGCCACACCTGGATCTGAAGTAAATGTTGATCCAAATACTTCTGCAGAAGCTCGATCTTCTTTGACGTGGCTATTAGAGCCGTATCGGCGTACAAGGCTAGTTCCGTCTGAGGGTGCGAGGGAATATCACGCACACAGAGGCTGAAGAGCGTGGGAGCAAGCACGCTCCCTTGTGGGCTCCCTCCCGCACATTATTTAAAGTGCGGAGGTACGGGGTGTGGGCGATGACGAGAAAGAGCGTCTCATCCGCCGCAGCAGCTGCAGTCACCTCATAGGAGTGCACAAGAACTTGATCCACTATCTCCTTGAGGATGGTCGCCGGCCACTCAGCTGGATCGCAGCCGGATACTGCCTGCATGAGAGCCTGCGTCACACGCACCAAGTCAATCCCGTTGCGGGCGAGATCGTCGATGGTGCGGTGCAGCACGCCCTCGTGCTCGCTCAGTGAGGAGTGATCGGTGATTGCCTCCGCCGACCTCCTCCGCCGCTCCACGCGAGCGGTGCGCTCCTCGCGGGCCGCGTCGGCGGCCACCGGCTGGCGCTCCTGGGGTTGGCGTGTTCGTGGGACCAGGGCGTCCGCGTAAGTCCGCTCCTGGCGTCGCTGCTGCCGCTGGCCGCGTGGGCGTTCGCGTCGCGAACTCTGAGACCGCGGTGGCTGCGGTTGTGGCTGCGGCGGAGGCGTAGAGGTGCGGCGGCGCGAAGGTTCGCGCTCCCGTGAGGGAGAGCGCGACGCCTCCGACCGCGCGTCGGCCGCTCGCCTCTCTTGAATGCCAGCACGCCGCTGGCGATCCCGCTGCTGCCGCTCGTGACGCTGCTGCTGGGTCTGGTTTCCGCTGAAACATCGGCGCTTGTACTCGGGGCGACCCTTGTACTTCGCGTCGTGGTTTTCGCCTTGGCAGTTAGAGCAATTACGTTCCGCCGCCGGGGGGTTTAGTCCCAGCGGGCACTGCGCGGCGTCGTGGGCGTCCCCACAGTTTCTGCAACGCGTGCGGCGCTTGCAGTTCCGTGCCACGTGCCCGAAAACCAGGCAATTGTGGCACTGCGTGAGCCTGCGCGGTGGCCGATACACCTACGACGCGGAGCTCACGTATGGAAGTTACAGGGGTTTGAGTTCGGCATCATTATCCTTGCACCAGGCTCCCAGTGCCCCCACAATTATTGGGACAATTCTGGCGGAGGGGACGAGAGTTTTCGTGTAGTCTAGGGTGGGGGCGTATTTTCGGAGTTTTTCTGCTCGCGCCTCCTGAAGGGCGTTGTTGGTGCCCTCAAAGGGGCAGGCCACGTCTAAGATTAGTAGTTCCGTGGCCGACCTATTTTCGAGGACCAAGTCCGGCTTGAGCCCGTGTGGACCCCATATCCGGTTCTCAGATACTACCTTCCACCCGTTGTGGGCAGCGGCCGCCTTGACGTGCGCTACCAGTTCATTGTGGCGTGTGGTCACCTTCGGCATCCGGCAGTGCGCCAAAGTTTCTCGTATAGGCTGGCCATTCTTCTTGCAGTTTCGGCGGCATGCCTCGTCCTCCACGCCGCGGTGTCGCCACGGGTGGCTTCCGCGGAGGCCACCTAGGAGATTGAGGCGGGCCGCGTGGACGAAGCCGTAATCACACCATCGCAAGAACTCTCCACTTCTCACGAAGTAGGAGCTTCTCGAGCCTCTGGACGCGAGCTCGACGGCTGCTCGGTCCTGGTCTGGCTGCGCGCACCAGGCTTCGTAGTGCGCCCTCTGGTACAGGGCGCGTAGGCGACGAGATACCTGTAGGCGCTGGTGCGGAAGGATGACGTCAAGGTTCCGTTCATCGTTTGTGCAGATTAGAGATGGGTTGATGAACTCCCCGTCCGCTTCTAGTGCCCATCGGACCTTCAGGTTTTTGGTGGCTGCCCTCGCTCGCGTCCACACGTTTTTAACACCCGTGTGTTGCACAGTTCTTTCCCCATTTAGGTACGTGGCGATGTCGGTACTCGTCGGGTTCCTTATTTTCGTGCGTTGGACAGTGGCCAGTTTGAGGTCCTCAGTGGCCGCTCGCCTGACTGTGAGGTCTTTGGTTGTTATTAGTTTGAAAGCAGCATCCAAACTGGCGACATCCGTTTCCTTGGAGATCCCCGGTAGGCCAACCCCCGCCTTGTCCCTCGCAGTGTAAAAGTAGTGCGTGGACGAATTCGCCGGGAGGTTGAGGGTCTCCCGCACGAATGCACGGACGTGTCTGTCTAGTTTGTTGGCCTGCTCCTTTTTGATCATATCAAGAGACATGGCGAACGGTAATTGTGGTATGATAAATTGTTGGAGGGCGTCACCTTTTTGCCACGGGGCGAGGCGTGCTTGCCTAATCAGCTACATTTCCCTTGTTAGGCGTGCCGTGAGTGATTCATCCGGGAATGCACGTATGGAAGTTACCTCCCGGAGCGCCCGGTGACGCTCCGAATCCTTTATGGGGCGATGACTAGGGGAAGTGGTCTGCCCCGTCGTCCCGGCCGCTGGCTGCAGATGCGCTCCAGCTTATGCACCTGAAGCCCAAAACTTTCCACGTTGTCATGGAGTGCCTGAAAAGAGAGCTCCAATGGTATGCCCCGCAAAACAAACCGAAGAAACGTCTCGTTCCCCGTGGAGTACGTGTGGTACTCCACAGATCTCTCCTTCAAAGCGACTAAGACATCTCGGTGCACCTCGAGGGTCTCGCACCGAACCTTGACGGCGTCGCCGGCCACCTCTGTGGTGACCGTGGCGTCGCCGGGCGCTGCGGCGGGCGCCGCGTCCGGAAGCGGCGATGCGGCGGCAGGCTGCGCAGCGGCCGATGTGGAGGGCCCTGCGCTCAGCGGTCTCCTCCTGTTGGCAGAAGGCGTTTTCTTAGCGCAAATGCGCTCAGTGGATGAAGAATCGCCCCGTCGTTCGACGGTTCCTCGATCCGTCGTGCGCCAGCTGGCCCGCACCATTCCCACCACGCGCACCATTCCCACCCGCAGACGGGGTGGCGAACGGTGTCGACGCGGCCGAGTTCGCCGGCGACGACATGTCGCTTTATAAAAACTTAGAGCTTTTATAACACTATCCCTGAAAAGGACCGTTTTCTCCCACGGCGTCAGAAACTCCCTCGGCGGGCGGAGCCGTCGTCGGGTGCGTCCGCTCTCCTCGGCGTCCGGCGACCGACCCCGCGACCACTTCTTTGGCCGGGCCCGGTCTTATATACCGCCGGGCCAGTCCATCCCCGGCGTCAGCGGGGGTGGCGGTGCCTTAATTGGTGGGCACCCACAAGGGGTGTGGGGGGGGGTGGCGAACGGTCGGCCTGGACATCTGGTGGCCCGAGCAGAGGGTGGGCGGTGAGGGGCGCAAGACGGCGTCGCCTCACCACATCACCCCGCCCGTAAACAGCCGCAGGGGATTTTGGAAACGCGACTGAGTACTGTTCTGCTGTTCTATACAAATACTATACTAACACGTATTACATATTCACAACAAAAGACACAAAACACGATTCGTAAGGAAAAAATATAACAACACTTGACACAGACAATCGATTTGAACAGAACTTAAGGAAGAAGTACGTAGCAGAATATACGAAATACTATAAAGAGGCATAAATTTGCCAGAATAAAATAAACACAATCTACATAAGAAACATTAAAAAATGGCATAAGACGTAAGACTGGTAATATCGGCAGTTTAAAAATGTGTTTGAGTCTCTTTGGCATCCCCTTGAATTTTTATTTACATGTTGGTTCACGTTCTTCCGGGTCCTTTGCACTTAGTATAAATCTCCCATTTTACGTTCACACACACAGGTAGGCGGCTTCAGGCAGTGTCCGCAGCTTAGATGGTATGTGGCAGCTGGTCGGGCGCCATCCGCCCTTTTTCACACACGCGTGCCTCCAGGTGGGGGTCGCAGGTTGGGCCCGTGCGTCGACGGCGCACGGGATCTCGCCCGCCCGCGCTTCCCTGCCGCCCGTCATCAGTGCCCGCATTTTCCGCAAGCAGTGCCGACGTGGGAGCCGAAAGGCGCTGGCGAAGCTTCGAGGCGCCATGGTAGCGACGCTGTGGCTGCGCTCTGCGGTAGTTTCCCCCCCCCCGGCGCGCAGTCTCCGCCTCTGGCGCAGCCGGGGGCGGCCGCCGTTCTTCTTGCGAAGCGCCGCTGACTCCGGCTTGGCGGTGTCGAGATTGAGCCCAGCCTCTCCCGTCCGGTAGGGCCCTAGGGCCCTCAGGTCCATTACTTGCCTGGGGCAAGCTGGTCGTGCCTTTCTAGGGTCCCGGATGTAGGGCTGAAGGAGCTTAAGCTCCATCACCTGCCGCGGCTTCTGCTCTGGTGGGCACCTTGGGTCCCGGGGGGCCTGATTAAATCCCGCCGGGACTAGCTCACGTCCTGGTGTGGGCGGGCACTGCCAACTCGTATACTCCGTCTCGTGCCAGCCGTATGCATTGTGCTCACTCCTGATGACGGGGGACAGGGAGGTCTGGCCCGGTGGTGGCCAGTCCGCGCAGTTGTCAGTGAAGAGGCTCCTTCCCGGCGTGGGCGGGCAACGCCATGCCGCTTCCCATTGTAGAGGGGAGGGAGCTATGGGGTGCTCTGCTTCCGGGAGGTCCCTCCACGGGCTGCCGAAGATGGTAGCTAGTCTGCGGCCGGGTCGGGATTCGCGTTCCATTGAGGCTACTGCACGTGCTGCACTTTGCGTCCCGGCAGCGGGCGTCAGTTGTAGGGAGCTCGACTTGTGGCTGGCGCTGAACCGAGTGTAAAACTGACCTCGCCTGCGCGGGTGCTGAGGCCGCACGTTTAGGAGTGGAAGGTGTGGCGGCGGTACTTCCGCGGCTGGGAAAGGCCCAGTTTCGGTGGGCCGGGGGGAAGGGATTGAGGAGTGGCCGGCGGTGACGGCCGGGACGGCTTCCACGGTTGGGGGTGGTGGCGGTGGCCTGTTCTGAGTAACTGGTGACCGTGTTTCCGCTGTTTGGGGTCTGTAACGCAAGGCTCAGTTACGATACGAGGTGTTTGGATTTCTGGTTCAGGTGGCAGAGGCAAGAGATTCCGATGGTGTGCGGGCAGAATCTTTCCGTTTGATAGGGCTTGAATGTCGAACGAAACCGGGCTCCTTACCTTCAAAACTTGATAGGGGCCTATCCAGCGGGACGGTAATTTTTTTTGCCCCGTCTGGAAGGACAGATTACGCAGCAGCACGAGTTGCCCGACTTCTATGGGGGTGGCGTTAAATTCTCATTGTACATCTCGTGATCTCTAGCGTGAATCTCACACTTGTTCGCGTCAATCTCACTCTTATGCAAAACGGAAGCCGCCACTGCGGCCGTACAAGCGCAAATTCCCGCTGTCCCGCCCGCATTAATCTCGCTAGCTCGAAAAACGACGGTTTCCTCTTCGGACGTACAAGCGCCGATTCTCGCTGTCCCGCCCGTATTAATCTGGCTCTTAATCATCTCGCCTATTTCGCTGTCAGCGGCCCTAGCAGATCCAACCAATTCGTGATGCGGCGTCCCGCGTCTGCGTCTACTACCGTTGCTATGCTTTGATTTTCACTAGGCTCGTCTGCAAAAGAAACAAGATAACCACACGTCTGTTTTCTAATTTTCTTCGGTTCTGTCCGAGGAGCGAGAATCGTCACGTGCCCCTCGCAAACCTGCATGATCTTGTTCCGTAACGAAATACTACTTCCAAACTATACCATGAAATCTAAGCCAAGTATCCCTGCGTGATTTGTGGTCCCTAAATCCACTATGAGCGTGTCATTCTCGTACCTGATCAATCAAAAATGGCACACTGCACTGAACCAGTATCTGCAGATTGTGCCCGGAAGCGCTTTTAATTGCCGAACGGTAACTTGAAAGGGGAAGTTGACCGAAAGAAAAAATTTTGGAATCGCATAAAGTAACCGCAGCTCCAGTGTCGACCAGGAATTGGTGCTGTCTTCCTAATATTCCTACACTGATTGTCATGCCGTCCGCCGGAGTAACGGCTAATACTTCATCCCCGACCTGGTGGTCGGGATTTATTAGTTTCCCGAATTCACATCCCGTTTTTGACAATCTATCGTACAGTGACCGGATTTTTTACATTTAATACACATTATTAATGGGCATTTCCTTATGTGGTGGTCTGCTTGCCCGCAATTAAAACATTTTCGTTTCTTTTCCGGACACTCTCGCCAAAAAAATGGCCTGGTTTTCCACAATAATAGCATACTCTAGCTTCAAATAACTGTCTAGGAGGTGGCAATGGTTGCGGCGCGGATCCCAGGTTCCGACCTCGGGGAGGTTGCTGAGTGGCAGAGAACTTCGAACCTGCACCGAACGGTAAGGTTGATTAGTTAGCTCAGTGGTCCTAACTTCTATTCCCGTAAGGTGAGAAAGCGGAATCCTGCACCGGCACGTACGGGTACGGGTGCCAATGGCGTTGCAGCTGGCCGCCTGCGCCAATGGCTGACCACCGGTGGCAGCGGTAGCCAATGGTGGCGTAGCGGCGCCCGTTTAAACGTGCGGAACTGCAACGAGCGAATTCGCAAAGATTTCGCTTTTCGTCGCGTCGTCCCACGCTTAAATGGGCTGAGGTGGTGGAGCGCCGGGCGCCCCCGTCCCGGCGTTGCTCTGGATCGGGCTATTTACTCCCGGTTTGTGGCCCAGCGCACGAGAAAGATCCCAAATGTGCCTCTCGTGGAGGTTGCATTTTGAAATAGTTTCAGACCATTGAGCAGTTTCTTCCTCTCGTAGAGATGAGCGGAATTCTCTGCTTAAACTGCGCGCCCGCTCTCCGTCAACGGGATCGCCATAGCGGCGATGAACTTTGACAGTTCTGCGCAGTTCTCTTAAAATCCTTCTTTGCTCGTCTGAGAACTCAGGACATTCTCTACTCGCGTGACGACGGTGTTACGCTTGAAAGCCGAATTCAACGTTGCAGTGAGGTGAGTCACTGCTTCGTCGATTTCGTCCTTCCTGGTTTCCGCTCAAGCTGAGAATTCAGCTGAGCCGAGAAACCTGCCGAGTTCGTGTCACGCGAAGTTCGAAATTTAACTTGGCATTTCGCTGCAAGAGACGCCACAACACATGTTATTGGATTATGATCGGAATCCAGTGCAGCAATTGACTGGAGAAACACACACTCAACTCCTTTCATGATTATAAAATCAATAACACCCGGATTTCTGTTACGAGCATCCGGGAAATGCGTACGGCTATTCGGTGCGCAGATCTCTACGCCCCGCCTTGTCGCTACAAGATTGGCAATTTTGTTGCCGTTTCTGTTAGCTCCGAGGCCGCCCCAGGTTTTATATCTGACGTTAAAGTCACCTACAAGGATGACTTTGGAACTTAATGCGAAAAGCGCATCAATTCCAGCCTGATCTAAGGTTTGGTCTGGGCAGTAGACTGATACGACTAAAAGTCGACCGTTTCCTACCCAACGTACACCCCGACCGCCTCTAGAGACGCCAGAGCAATAGCAGGGATTTCGGCTGCGAGCTGCGGTAATTCGCGACGTAGAGCAAGCGCTACGCCACCACCTGGCCTGCCTACGCGGTCTCGGCGATAAATAGCGAATCCCCGGAGTTTGAATTCGTGTTAATCACTAAGCCACGTTTCTTGTAAAGCCAAGATATCTAATTGAAGATCAGATATAAAATGTCCTAACTGCTGGGCTTTGAAGATTGCACTTCGCACGTTCCATGACCCGACGCGGAGAGGTGCTGTTCGCATATTTGCGTGAAAAATCCTAGCCATTGTTAGGAAACATACTTAGAAGTTGCTCGAAAAGCTCTAGGAACTGGCTCCTAGAGATAGTCGGCGCAGCAGCTGCGGGTGCAGTGGGCCGCGCTCCGGCCGCCCCGGAGGGCGGTGCGATGGCCGCTGAGGAGCGCGCGGCTCCGATGCGCCCCGCGACCTCGTTCCAGGCCGACCCGCCGCTAGCTGCTGCCTGAGGCGCAGAGTTACTAATGAATTTAGCATTTCTCTGCGAGGATCCCTCAGTTCCTGTTGCACGCTCGTCTGAAGGACGTGTGGGCAGCGTGCAATGGCTGCACCCTGTGTAGGAAGCAGCGTGCCTTTGCTTGCAGTTTCAGCATGTAGGCTTGATATCAAAGTTCCCTAAGCGAGGGCAGTGCTTCGTGCCGCGCTTATCTACTGCAGGGTGATCCTCGCCCGTGCAGAGACGACAGCGCACATCATGCTCGCAGTTGCGAGCGATATATATATATATATATATAATATTCCGCGACTCGGCGGTGTCACGAAGAGTGACCGTGAAAGTTCTCGTAGGAATTTGCACGCGCCGAGTTTCGGTGCCTACTGCACCATTTGCTACACCAGAATCTCGGTTGCTGGCGACCGGTGATTCTTTAAGCAGATAAATCTGCTTAATTGCGTGAGGAGCGTAGCCCAGCTCTCGCAGCTGCGACTCTACGTCCTCCGCGGTGTAGCCTAGCGGAAGCCCTCTAATAAAAAACTGAGTTCTCGGTCGGAGGCGGATGCGCAAAAGGAAAATCTTAGCGCTGCGAGCGTATCGCTCCGCCTCTACGAGATTCACGCTTTTGATCGTATGGCGTACTTACACGGTTTTACGGTTCCGGTTGGCGACCTTCGCAATAATCGCCTTGTACCCGGTTAAGAGCCCAAGTTGCCGGCCGTGTTCAGGACCTTGTCAGAACCGATTTTTAGACGGATTCTGAAAGGCCTTTTCGGCGGCCGTGAAGCGGACGGCCGGAGGGCTTCCGCGGGCGGGTCCTGCGCGGAGGTGCCCGCCCCGGTATCCTTTGCTGCGGGCCGACTGCGCCGGCTACCGGAGACGATTTGCCAGCAGTCTGACTGTTCGTCGTCGCCGTTAGGGAGGGGAACTGGCGAGTGCTGACGCTGCTCAGAGCGTCTGCGGGCGTCCCCGACGGGCGTCCGGGCGTCGGGCGTCGACGAGCGTCAGCGGAGGTGGCGTTGCCTTAGTTGGTGGGCACCCACAGGGGAGCGGGGGGGGCGATCGGTCGACCTGGACATCTGGTCGCCAGACCAGCGCGACCCGAGCAGAGGGCGGGTGGTGAGGGAATTTCTAATGAACTGTCTTTGACTTAAATTCCTAAGTTTTTCACGTCCCCGGCGTCAGCGGGGGTGGCGGCCTTTTGGGGGCCCGGGGGGGTAGCGAACGGTCGGCCTGGACATCTGGTCGCCAGACCAGCGCGACCCGAGCAGAGGGCGGGTGGTGAGGGGCGCAAGACGGCGTCGCCTCACCACACTAGACTTCAACCGGAAAATTGAATATTGTAGGTACTGTATTCGTATCAGCTTTAGACCTAACACCTCCGAACTTTTCTCTATCAGAATAGTTTTCTTCAACATGTTTAGAACAAACTTTTGAAATTTTTTAGGAGTAAAATTATCTCTTCTAAGTTTTGTTTTGTTTTTATATCTTCTAAGTTTTACACATTGTCTTGTTTCATCTTTAGGAAAACAAGTATGCGAAACAATCAACCATGATAAATTCAAAATGCATGAATCAGCATCTAGAATTTTATGATTGTCCCACTACTAAAAAGGTATCACAAAATATTAATACAAATTAATAACCTACCTATGAAACCTACCACTCTACCTTTCAATGGTTCTTTTCAAAAGAACTATAAACCTGAAACACGTGTGGATAGTTCGCATTAAGCAAATATCCTCTACGTTCCAAAATAATTGCAGTGTCACACAAGTAACATAAAAAGCACGCAAACGCACGCTCAATACGCGCAGCCGGTGTCCTAAAGCCACGTGACTTCCGACCACCGCATCATGAAACCTGCGCCGTGGGCTCGGGCGCACTCTCTTTCTGTCCCTCCTCTATGTTCTGACCTTTTCGGCAACAGCTGTAAATGATTCCGCTAAAGACCTGTTAGAAAGGAATCTATTAACCTGGAGAAGAAATGAAATGCTAATCTCGTATAGCGAATTGTTGTAAAATAAAACGAGAGCTTCGCAACTTAGCAGTTCGGAAAAAATATCTTACGACGTTCCACGACACATTCGGATTCCACTTTCACACAATATGAAGATAAGATTTGCTTAACCTCGAGACTAATCCTTATTGAGATAATCTTCAATCTTAAAACTGTCGACAAACATACTTGTATAACGTTTCCCTCCATTATTGCATTGTTCTGAGCAGCCTTCTTGAAATCTCCACCGCACTCTCCCCTTCCAATGCCTATACTTGGATTTTCTAACGTTGTGGCTGAGGGTAGCATCTCCAAGATGGTATTAGGCACGACTTTGGGTCATTCTCAGTCCTGCGGCCAGAGTCGCTTGATCTGCAGCACTGCTTGATGCAATCGCGATCGTGCGACATCTTTCGGCAGGTCCAAGAAAGACGCAAAAAGTCGAGCCGAATTCCACCTTGGAGATACTACTCTCGGCCGCCACGTTAAAAAAAACAACTATAACATAGCTTTTACACCCACGCCATATATTTCCCTTTAATCATCGTGGTTTGCAGTTGAAGTGCGTGCACATATCTCACAAGACTGCTTGTATAAGATTCAACTTAGTCGGGTCATTCGGTAAACGTAAATACCACAGGAAGGGAGGTGGGAGGATTTGAAAAAAATCTACAGATTGAGGTAGCCTGAGGCAAAGGAACGAAATTCACCTAGTACCCATCATTCGTCAGTCATCCGTCCCCTAGTAAAACCTGCATGCCTCGAAGGGCTCACGGCTCGAAACATAACCTAATACTGTTGGTGAAATAAGAACTGCGCCGAATGAAAAGGTCGCTCTGAACAAGTTCATTATTTACAGTAGGTTTAATTTGCCAAAATGAGCTTCAAGTGGCAGGAGATATTGGAATTATTCTGCACGCAGGGGCTGTCTCGGGAAATAACCCTACTTCAACAAAGTCGCAAATTAATTGGATGTTTTCCGACAATGAAGTTTGTCGCTAGAATACTTAAATCCTACCACATCAGCTGCGTGGTACAGGCTCCAGCGAAGGCCATCACAAGCAGTTTTCTTTACTTCGAATTTAATTGTTTAAATGCTTGTTTTGGAGGGAGAAGAGTAAAAACACCTTACATTAACGTATTAACGCCTACCATACGTTTGTGCTCATAGCACTGAACCTTTGGCGCCACAAAGGCATTGTTGGAACTCTCTCGTAGCGTGTGGATGCAAATTTCAGTGCTAAACCGCAGTGTGCGTGTGGTGCAGTCCCGATTGAACCACAGGCATACGAAGCTGAGCACGGTTTTTTAACACACGCAAGTCACGATTACACCCTGACCAGGACCGTACAATGCTAAATCATGCTCCGTTCAGAAATGTAAAAACTTGCTTGTGCGTTTCATTTAGGATGTCCGTCTTTTGAAGAAATACAATTCGCAATAGTATTGGAGATAAAAAGAACTGTAAACATACCTATTTTTGGGACAACAGGAATTAAATGTGTCTGTGGTGGATTTAAAATGGCAGGAATAAAATCGAACAGTTTTACAATAATGCTTCTTCAATAAAAATTACATCAAAATGTAGACCCATTGAATATTAAATGGTATTAAATTACATGCAGCATTTTTAGTGTAAAAATACATAAGGGAACATAAGAATGGCTTCGGAGACGGACTGCATTTTTTTTAGACATTGTACAATCGCGAATGATTGTGATATTCCAGGACTATTCCTTCTTGAAATTCCGAGTCTTATGTATAATTATAATATAATGTATAAACTGTAAAAATTTGTGCAGGTTGTTTACAATTATACAGTTTACACAAGTATTGTACCGCAGCTTCTGGGTCAATTACCCCCGTCTCGATCAGTTTTTTTTGTCCAATTTGCCTGATCTTTTGAGCAAATGCTGAGATGGCCCCTTGTTTTGCTTTTGGACATAAATGTAATTTCATTATCTGCGCAAGTCTTCTAGAATTCAGTGGGAAATATAGTTTGTTTTTTTTAATTTATTTGTTGCTTGTTGGATTGTACATAGTTCAGTATTACTCTTTCATATGTAATGATGACTTACTACTAACTTAATACTATACTTAACCTAATTCTATTGCTACTACATTGGGGTAGATTACTCATGAGAGTAATATGTTCACATATGTTTGAGAATATTTTTAGGAATGAATCGAATGGATATCTATTGTTTATTCTGGTATGTGTGTTGTTCGTTGAGGCTAGATTGTATTGTTTTAGTTGGTCTATTGAGTTTATGTTGGAGTAGGAATTATTGGATATGCGTGCTATTGATAGGTGATTGGGTTCGTGTTTAATTCTCTATGGAGTTGTTGATTTGGAATGAACCATGGGGCGTTGGTGATTGTTCTGAGGAATCTGTTCTGTAGTACGATTAAATCTTTATTACACTGTTCTGACATTGTTACTCGTATTAAAGAATGATGTGATTGAATTTTGAATATATATTGTTATGCCCTTAAAATTTGTGATGTTGTTGACTATAGTGTGCATTATAGAGTTTGTGTTATTGTTGTTATTATTTACATTTTGGTGTGTGTTTTTAGTGCTATGCTGGTTTGTGTTTGGGTTTCCTTGATACGTACAGCCGGGTATTGTTAGACTATAACGAAGATTAGGAAAATTGCGATTTGTGAGAATAGGGGCGGAAGTATTGTTTAGTCTCCTTGGCGGGTTTGATTTTTTGAATTTTCTTGGGGGGCAGTAGTTTTAGAGTTGCTTTTGTTGGTCTCGAAATTTTTTAAAATAATTACATTCTGCTGACCGAATGTCCGCACGGTGCGGGCCCTTGCAGTTGTGGCATGTTGGTGTTAAGTTTTTTTGTGGGCATTTTACCGTGTAATGGTCCTTAGCACAGAATGCACATACAATTTTATTATTGCAGTTGTTTCTTGTATGGCCGAAGTCCAGACATCTTAAACATTGTATTGGCACATTTGTTTTAAGTTTTTTTTTTTTTTTTTTAGATTACATATTGCATTAATTTTTAACACTTCGTCAATACTTTGATGCCCGTCGAACTCTGCTGCAATAACCGGAATGTCTTTGTATAGTCTTGTGACACTGATCAGTGAAGGATATTTTGGATATAAATCTTCGTATACTTCTTTCTGAGTTACTGACTGGTGAATGTTTTTGAAAACTACTGAGAATTTCTTGTTTAAGGGATCCTTATAAGTATGAAATTCTCTGGATGTGCTTAAAAGATATTTAATGGCCTTTCTGAAGTCGGCTATGTACTTGAAGGATAACTTAATTTTGTTGTTTACCATGTCAGAGGTGAATTGAGTGGTAATATACTTTTTAATCTCTTTGTTGAAATGATTAATGTTCGGAATGTCTTTCACAAATTGGGGGGAATTTTTATGTTCTCGACTTCGTGTGTTTCTTCGTCGTCCAAGTAGTTGAATCTTTTGTCTAGGTCACTATTTTCTTCAAGAGGAGCGTATCTATTGCTAATAGGCACATTATATTCACTGCTGCTGGGTTGTTTTTTTGATGGGCTGCCTAAGGGGGTACTGTCACCGTGGCCTCTTTTTACACTGTTACTGCTCTTATCACTGCCGTTGATGTTGGTGGGGTCGTTGGTTGCTTGGCCGCGGGGCAGGCCGCTGGCCACGTTGATATAACTGACCATACTGGAGCCTTGTGTTGGGTCGGTGGTTGGAGTACAGTTTCCATGTTCGAGGTTTGTTGCCTGCAGGTTCTGGGTGGTTCCATTGTTGTGATTGAAGGAGCTGCCTGATGAATCTGCGAGGATGTGTTGATCCCCGAGTTGCTCGTAGGTGATTTCCATATCGGCTGTGTTGTACAGGAGCGCCATGGCTCCCGCTATGCTCTGACCTAGGTCAGGGCTTGGTGGTTGAAAACTACTATTAATATTGAAGTATTAATAGCACGACTTAATATTGGTTCACTGCACTTGTAACGATTAATTATCTGTACGATACACAATGTTAAAGTCACTGATAGGAGTCAACTGCACTGTGTCAAACTGAAACGTTCTCAGCTGTGCGGAGCACGATGTGAACTGGTGGAAATATAGTTATTCAAATTAACGTTCTCAAGGTTGTCGCGGCAGGCTCCGGCGAAGGCCATCTTAAGCAGTTTTCTTTACTTTGAATTTAATTGTTTAAATTCTTGTTTTGGAGGGAGGAGAGAGTAAAAACACCTTAAATTAACGTATTATTAGTCATCCTTGACAAAGGACATGACAGAACATTTGGACAGAGCCCAATTTTATTGCTGATTTATCCTTGAAAATAATTTTATGGCATCAGAGAGAATACTTTTGTTAACAAACCTTGCAAAACTGCCCATTTTTTTCCTGTATTCAAAATTCAAGTAATATATGGCTTAGGGTAGGTATCACAGAATTTTGAAAACGTGCACAGAATTAATTTTCACTTCTCCCCATAGCACGTCACACGGAGTTTTTAACTATTTTTCACGTAAAATAAATAGGTTGTGATTGCAGTCACTGTGTTTGGTAGGAAAAAGAATGATGATGTACACGTTACATAACAGTGCTGGAATGGTAATAATTTTTTAATCAAACAATTGAAATATTTTACCACGGTGACTTACTTATGACCACATTCTGTGAATGTGACCGTAGCTGGTGAACTAGCCACAGTTGGTGCCTCTACCTTATGTTTTTCTATCCGCATTAAAAGTGTACCAAATTATTTTTGTAACAGAGGTCTTTTTTCTCGAAAATGTAAAAACATTGTACCTACTCTGAACTAAAGTGTGACCATGTGGTAAAATGATTAAACGTGTCATTAGATTTGAGTACTTTACTTGCTCATCACATATGTTAATGTATACATATAAGATTAATATACATGATAAATATGTAATGTTCATTTTATATTTACAATATTTGTTGATACTTGTAAATAAAATACTTTATTTGAATATCGGATTTCTTTTTTCATTCTTCATCCTTTCCTTACCGTCAAGGGTCCTACAACCAATTAAATCACTTAATTCGCTTACTAGGGAAATAGGAAAGTGGTACATTAAATCTATTTTAACCTGAAACCATTGAGCAACACAATGTACAATAAAAAATCACGCCTGAATTCATTTAGAACCTTTAGTAAAATTTTCAAGGTTTTACGCTGGAAGAGTTTTTATATCGCGTCGATATTACTACGTTGGAAAATATCCTAGGATTGTTAAGATTCAATGCAAAGAATATGACTTATTTATCCGTGGATAATACGAAGTTTTTAACATGTTTATTCAGCAATTGAAAATTCAAAATTGCTTTAATAACATAACGGCTTTAATAACATAAAAAATTTTTATCTCCTCATTCAAGGGGGAGGGGTGGGCTAATCTGAAGCAATGGCCGGTTGCCCCGGTGGTAACTGCGGCCGCGATTTAGTGTGATAATTAGGTCATTCAGTGCCGGATCCGAAGGGAGCCGGGAATTTTGATCACCAACTTTATTGAAAAATTGTATATCGCTCAATACGATGTTCAATCAGAATTAGTACTGTAACAGTAGAAATGCTGCTGAACAAAATGTAATGGTTTTCGAAAACGTTTTATATACACTGCTCCAAAATAAATAAAACTCTCGTATAACAGTGCAATAAATTATTTTCACGAAAACTGTCTTCACAAATACTGCAATAACATTGTGCAGTATATAGACAGTACAACAGCTTTATACACACGATTAATATAAAGTTGTGTTCATTAATGCAACAAATATCAAATATTTATGGTAATAGCGGCTGCCTCTTCCTCGGTGCCTTTCTCAACTGTGTTGACTTTCATCACGCAGAAAAGTTTTCTGATTGACCAAAGGCAATATTGCAGTATCCAAAATCTGCTGCTTACCTCTCATTTTTTAGATGCCGTCATAATGTCTAATATGTAATGACATTAAATCACAAGACCTGTACAAATCCACTTTCCAAATGTTTAATATACATATTCGACTTTGTCGGCAATTTAAAGTCGTCTATCAGAATCAGTCTTTTAGTCGCCAGAAAGATTCTTGCAGATGCTAGTAAATCAGATAAGCGATATATTTTCTAGAGTTAATCAGGCTTTGGAGCGAATTCATTGGTCATAAAGACAATGATTTTGTTAAGTGCTAAGAATTTGTCCGATAAGTTTTTTAAGCGATCGTTAAGTTTGGCAGAGGTTGTTGAATATTATGAACAAATAAAATTTGAAGAATATATTCAAATGAGCTCGTATTATTAGTTAAAACGATGACAAAGAATTGCTGTGCACTCATAGTAGCAACTGATAGTAAACTCTAACCTATTTCCTTTATTAAAAAGTACGCCGCATGCTTATGAACTAATTTCACTTACCTATTAGCTTCTTCTTCTCCTCCTCCTCCTCCTATGTCGCTAGTGCTATTATGGTAATAACACTTGCTCTTGCTAGAAGTACTTTTGGAGGCTTCTTTCATTAAGTGGGGATAGGAAGTCAAATTCCTGACATTTAGGCTGAAGTAGGATGCTGAAGAAAGCATCGCAGAAAAACTTTTGCCTAGAAATATGTAGTATGCGAGGTATCTGCGAGATGTAGTATCCCAGAATGTCGTAAAGTCATTTCCGGGGTCATAATGGAGAGGGTATTAGTGGTTTCATCTGTGTCTTTGTGTTATTGCTTCACTTCCTTTCTTCTTCGAGCGGATTGCAAAAATAATGTATTTGTGGGTAATGAGTGCCTGTAAGGTGCACCGTGCATACCTACTTATTAAGTACAGGTTGTTCAAATACAAATCATGTGAAATAACATTATTTTGCAGCGGAGAAAGTTCTGTACGCGACTAAACATAAACTAACTAAACTAACTAAACATAATTGGTGGTCTAATAATTGTTCGTTATCACGAAAAGAAAAAAGTATAACTATATTTTTATGAATATTAATGTTATGTGTTATTAAATAAAACTGACCCATGCCGTGCTTGGTCACTGTATAGGTTGATAATATGACCTTACAATTTCTTCAAAGTATTCAATGAATTGAATGCTTATGTAGTAATGATTTCTACTAATTTGATTACTAATTATATTTGGAATGACGTTTGTGTTTGTTTTCGAGACTACCTTGCTGTACTGATCGTATAAGAACTTAAAGTTGGGAAGTAAATTTTATATAGAAAATTTTTTAACGCTAATAATTTTTTTCCTTCAATGTCTGACGAGTCAAACGAACTTAGCATGTTATATTTCTCTTAATCCGTGAAAATTTATCTAAAATAAAAATATGCTTAATAATTACGCAAAAAGGTAAGTAGTAAACAGTAAAATAAATCAAAAGAAGTCCATTTATAGAATATACTTATAATAATGACTTGTAATAATGACTTTATTTATGTGGCGAGACTCGGGCCATGAGGCCCGCTCTTCCGCCTAACCACGTAATACATACATTTATAGATAAGAATTGAATTAAGATATACATTTAGTAAATAAAAACAAGTAAATAATAATACTTAGTAATAATTAAATAATACAACTTACAGATGCCATGCCCCTGGGCTCACAAACGCGACAAGAATACAACGTCCCAGCATTTGCCTTAAGCGACCGGGGAAAACCAGGCAAAACAAAGGAAGTGTGCATGCTCTTCAACATTGAGCAACAAAAAAATATATTTAAGATAATTTTAAAAAACAGACAAACATTACTGACTCTGGAAAACTCTAAAGGTTTGCCCGAAAATATAAATTCTGAGAGATATTAATTTAGAAATACGTATAAAAAAACGTTAACAAAAATCTCAAATACATTCATGAAGCATAAAAAGCAATATGAGAATGCACACAACCACCCGGCCAGGACGACGGCTTAGGGCCGATTTTAGATTTCAACATCATGTACCAAGGGAAAAGACGCATACAGTCAGAGCCATGACAAAGTTAAACAATAATAATTAAAGGAAAAAAAAACCTTAACCCAATTTAAATGGAGAAAAACTGTTAAAAAGCGATATAAAAAATTACATTTACCTTACCATTCTAAACACATTTAGTACACACTTTCACATCATACAATATCAGCTCAGAAAAATAGTATTTAAATGTTTTTTGAATGATCGCAGAGTTTTACATTTCCTAACATTTACTGGCTATTCCACTCTCTAGTCGTTGCTACTAAGTAATATTTATTGTAAAAGTTAGTGTTGCTTTTTGGAATATTGCATAGCAAAGATTTCTCGAATCATCTTGTTTTAAGATAAGAAATTTTATGAGAGAGGTAAGTAGTACACCCGTATTTAATATTTTGTAGAAAAGGCACAAACTATGAAACATGCGTCGGGCTTTCAAGTTTAGTATGTTATTAGCTTTGTAGTATCCCGATATGTGATCATACTTTCTGATATTATATTGAAACCTAACACACGCATTTTGAACTCTTTGGAGAGCGTCAGCAGTTGATTTCTTTACGTTACCGTACACAATGTCACCGTAATAAAGCAGAGGGAGTAAGAGGGATTTTACTAGTAGTTCTTTGGTTTTGGGTGGAAGGCATTTGTAAGCACATTTGAGTGAGTACATTGAAGCACACACTTTGCGGCAAGTTTCCCGAGCTTGAGGTTCCCAATTTAGGAATTTGTCGATGGTCAGACCGAGATTTTTAACTTGTGAGCATAGGGGTTTTATGGGAAAAGGCCAATTATAATTGATTGAGACTTTAATGGATTTAGCTTAAGGCCGTTTCTCAGTGACCATTCATGTAAAGAGGGTAAATCCTGATTTGTTTTACTAATTAACTGAGCCACTTCAGAAGGTTTCCCACAGACGTAGATCTGTAGGTCATCTGCGTACATATGATGATAGCATCTTGATAGCACCGACGGTATATCATTTACATAGATAAGGAAGAAAAGTGGACCAAGTACGGAGCCCTGTGGGACTCCACGTGAAACTGGTTTAGGTGACGAGAAAGTGTTTTCTACAACTACGACCTGTTGTCTATTGCTAAAATAACTTGAAATCCACGATAAGGTAGAATCAGAAAAACCGAGACATTTATATTTTGCCAGAAGCACGTCATGGTCTACTGAATCGAAGGCCTTGCTAAAATCTAAAAGCGTTAGCGTTGTTATATTGCCTTCATCCAGAGATTGACGAATGTCTTCGATGACTCGTAGCAAAGCCGTTTGCGTACTTCTACCCTCCCTAAAACCAGATTGAAAATTATTGAGAGCATCATTTATGGTGAGATACTTGTTTATTTGTTGACGTACAACTTTTTCGAGGACATTGGATAATGTTGGTAATATGCTGATAGGTCGATAATCACAAAGATTTAACGAATTTAAACATTTCGGGAGGGGACGAATGTAAGCTAGTTTCCACAATTGGGGAAAATATCCGGTTGTTAAAGAAAAGTTTATTATGTGAGTAAGCGCTGGAAGAGCATCTTTTAAAACCAATTTTAATTGCTTTGCCGTTATATCATCCGAGCCTTTTGAATTTGATTTGAGTGACTTCACTATTTTTTCGACTTCTTAGCAGCCAACATTGTTGAAATAGAAACTAGCGTCACAGCGAGGTACATGTGATTCCAGAGAGTGAAGTGTCTTTTCTTTAATAATAGTGTATATTTTATGTGTAACGGAAGCAAAATAGTCATTTAGGTCATCTAGGGGAATTTCTAATGAACTGTCATTTGACTTGCAAATTCCTAAGTTTTTCAAAGTGTTCCATACTCCCTTCGTACTGGAATTTGTTTGGAAAAGATTATGATAATCGTTTCTGATTTGTTGTTTTACGAAATTTCTAAGTTTTTTATACTCCTTTTCATTTTCATCGGTTTGAGAAATTTTAAAACGGTTATATGCGGAATTTCTAACTTTCATATGAACTTTTATCTCATTTGTAAGTCATGGAGCAGCAGGCCGCATGACACAAGAAGTTTTCCATGGAGCGTGCTTGTTAAAAAGATTCGTTATGATTTCATTGAACATATTTACTTTCGAGTCTAATGAGTATTGTTAATAAACTTGGTGCCAAGGTGCATGTTCACTGTCTACTTGAAATGCTGTAAAATCTAAAGAATAGAAGAGAATAAAAAAGCATGCTTGCTCGCATTCGTGGGGTAATAAGCAATACGCCACCCAAAACGACACAAGAAATCTCTTTACACAAATTTAATTCTGTCTTGGGAACGGTAATGATTCGAAACTCGAGCACAGAACCACGAGGTCAACAAGTGACAGAATGGCGTCTACATTACCCCCAAAAAACAGTCCTACATTATTTTTTATTCAAATTGTGCGGATACTTTTTAAGGATTTGAGTGATTCCATTTTCATCTCGCAACGTAATTTCAAGCGGTGTATTTTGAAGAGCCCCTCTGCTGCTACCGCAAATAGTTTTTATTACACCGGAGAAAATATTTATTTATTTGTTTATTTTATTTAGTCAAAAAACAGTAAAAAACTGTATGTGACGTATGGGGGAGAAAATTTTCTGCGCACGCTTTCTTGAGTTTCAGAATCCCTTCCCAACAATTTAACTATTAATAGTTGAAAGATTAATAATAATAATAATAATAATTATTATTATTATTATTATTATTATTATTATTATTATTATTATTATTATTATTATTATAACTATAACAACAAATTTAAAAATGCGAGGGATTAACATTTCAAAAACTAGATATTTACGTTGCAAAATTATAGAAAACGTCTTTTTAACGGTAAAGGAACAAACATTTGATTTTTATGTATTTTTAACAAAATAGAAACTCACCCTAAGCTCTACTACCACTACAAGCAAAAGGAAAGTTCAACAAAACGTGCGCATAGTGAAGCTACATTTACGTCCAGAAGCAAATCAAGGGGCCATCTCAACATTTGCTCAATGGATCAGGAATACTGGACAAAAACCCGATCGAGATGGGGTCATTGACCCGGAAGTACATTATATCGTCTTATCAAATCTTGCCAAAATCTTTGCTACCCATAATTCAACTGAATACAATTTAAAACGATTTTTCTCATTTTATATTATGTACACCTGTGGGCAAATATGAGTTTGATATATTTTCGTTATAGGTATAGGGATAATCAAACCACAATATACCTACCTAAACATGGATACCCCTATATCTATAACATGGATTACCACAGAATATCGGCTACCACCACGGAATTTATATTTTCGTTGTTTTCTTAGCGCTCTATCATTCTATATACTTTATTTTTCAAATCACATTGTCATAGCATAAATGAAACTTGAAAACCTGTGGTCATTTCATATTGTATTATGTCCTTACAACTCGTGCAAATCGTATTTTGTCCTCAGCTTAGTTTCATATTGCTGGAATTTTAAACGTGTAGGATATACTGATCAGCTGAAATTAGTGTTTCTACAGCAGAAACCTTACAGACCTATAGAAAGAAAGATTAAGGCTTTGTTTTCAGACAAGTACAGTGTTTATAAAGGGAATATGCGCTTTTTTATGCCATGGCATTCTCTCAATTCCTTTAGTCATCTAAATATCACCATATTCTTCCCTATTAGGGGCCATTAATTTCTGGTAGCTGATAGAATTATTGGGAAAATAAGTGTAGAAAGGTGTAAAGAGGAATTCGGAAATTTTAGCAGCAGATTATCCTGAAATTTACCCGATTGTTGTTTTGGTTTTGGACGTACTTCATCCAGTCATTTCCAGTATGTGAAGTATTAAAATGATTTGAGCAAACATTATAAGAATGTGATGGTATCAGGGAAATGAATAGAATGATGGTGAGAAAAGCAACAAATGATGGAAAATGCACCGTATCTCATTAAATGAAGCTAAATTGTTTAGAAGAAGTGTGAGGGGGCGAGTATTTGGTTAGCTACACTGTTTTCACTAAGACTCCATAAATATATTCAATAATCTTAATATTGTAAGTTTTTTTTTATGAGTTAACTTTAGTGAAAGATAAAATTTTAATAAGGGAGGCTGGAATTATAAGAAATTAAGGAAATAGGAAACCTTTTTTATGATTTTATGGATGTAAAAGTTAAAAAAATCACATGACACAGAGATTCATTATCCACAACACATTTCTTGTACAAAATATTCCTCAGCACATTTTAATGAAAAATCCTTTTGCAAGATACACTTCTAAAAATTCCACTAATTAAAATGTAGGGTTCTTATAAAATGATTTTTCGTGTTTTTGTTAAGATATTTTCTTTCAATTTTATTTTCTAGGCAATTAAAATGGCCTTAAGGTGAAATTTGTAAAAATTTCATTCGTAAATGTGTAAGGAAGTAAAATTATATTTTATTTATCATAACCGAAAAAAATCCTGTGGTAACACTAAACATGTTGCTTGCTCAAAGTTAGTTTGATGTGTAGTATTATTGTGGATGCAGAATTGATGTGAAGGATTTCACATGTACAGTTTCAAAGAAATTTTAGTTCTGTTTGGTTGGCCACCCTGTGATATTTAATAAATTGACACTATATTTTCTATAGATCTTTGAAATTAATTGGCGTGTGACCATTTTATCTTAAGAGACATTAAATTAATATAAACACTATGTACTACAAAAAAAGAAAAAAAACACTATTTTTTCAAAACAATTTGGCACACGATTTAAATTACTAATATTTTATTTGTGTTAGTTGTTCCTTCTTAAGTCATACTTTGTATCACAACACTTCATTGCGAGAGCCAATTTGTTTATAAATAATAATTTTGCTTTAGATTGTTAAGTCTTTTATCATGTTCATTTTCACCATTCTGTAAAAGAAGAGTAAAAGTTAAAATCAGAAGGGGGAAAAAATGGCGTAACAGAGCATCTGTCCAATTTTTCGTGTTACCCTCATCAAATTTTCACTAATAGCAAGGTAACACAGATGTTTTCTTATTACTCTCAATGGGGAATTAAGATAATTTTGCGTGGAGTAATAAGAAACAAAAAAACACCTTTGAAGGCAAATAAAATTGTCCATAAAATCATTAATTTCATGTAAGGTTTATGATGTTCAAAAATATAGTTCTTAGACTGAAATAACTACAATACAAATATGTTTTTTTATTAGTAGAGCTAGAATTTGTATATAAACACACATTTCTTTGTCTATTAGTAACAATCAATTTTTTTTATATATTTACAATTGGTTTTAATTTTTCTACATTTCCAGGTGCAGTACATACTTCTATGTATTTAAGGGAAACTCTCATGTGTTTGCATATTTCAACACCTTACTTGCAACTTATTCAATAATAGTGTTTCAAAATTTCAAGGAAATGACTAATAAACATGACTACTCTGACCATAGTATCTCTGAATCGAGTCTTCTCTGCAACGAGTTGGCATAGAATGTCCCTCTTCTGGCAACTCGCAAAAAGTATATGATTTAAACACACCAAACACAAAAACTACAGCTAATACTAAGTTGAAGTTCTATAATAGTTTTATTTATGCAACCTAACATTTGAGTAATACATTAATTTCAATATTTAAATCTTTTCATTTCGTTGTTAGACCATATTTTTATTCATATTTTGATCATTATTAATCCACATGTATGTAGAACATATTTACATAAATGTTGTTCCGTATATATCCCAGCCCTGCTTTTTAGTTTATTATTCTACTCTCCTCTACAATGAATTTTTTGGCATACTGTAAAATTAATATAAATAGTCTTTCAGGTCAATCTGATCTTTGAGATGATACATGTTCGATAAAAATGTAATTAAGGGCTTCTTCTCATCTGAAAACTGTAAAAATTTCTCAGGAAAGGAAGCATGAAAAAAAAAAATCCAAAACACAGAATAAATATTTAATTTATTACTACAACATTGAGCAAGAATTACAAATAATATGTTCTAAAAAATTTTAACTGAAAAACAAAAAGGTAAGCACCAGTCGTGGCCATAGTTAACATTTGGAGAGTTTTCTTAAAATTCTTGGGTTACAGTATGCCATCCTTCATGTGAAACTCTATGGAGGATTGAAAATTATTAGATACTTGACTCAGTAAAGGCCATTTGATATTTATACTCCTGGACGTGTTTCTAACATTTCATCAAGAACCGTATTAGTACGTTGCATTATCTCAAAAAAATATTAATAAGATGTTATCCACTGTTTCTTTATATATAAATGGACGGGAAAATAAATCTATTAATAAGATGTTATCCACTGTTTCTTTATATATAAATGGACGGGAAAATAAATCTATCACCTTCATTCACCAGCCTACCTCTGGGAAGCAGAAGCTCCAGGTTCTTCACATTTGAAGCAAATGAGCATCCAATTTTTTTTTTTTACGTTTGGTGCCTGATACGGCCACTTCTGGTGTCAATACCATACATGCTGCGTTACAAATTTAAAAATCATGATTATGTGATAAATTTAATGTTTTTCTTAGTTGCGAGAAGCATTTGATAAGATTGAAGCATTTTACCACAAGTGTTTTCAAATCATTGATTGTTACATCTATACTTCCGAGGTCAAATGTAACTCAATTTTCAAAGATTTTGAGATGGTGATATCAAAATAATTGTGAGAAAAAATATTACTTTAAGGTATATACGAATAACTTCCATCTTCATTAGCATTCATTTAAACTTATTAGAAAGAAACCACAACACTAATAGCGCAAATAAGGGTGAAGATACTCTTTTGATCCTCCTGCAAAATATGAACATTTAACTTTAATATGCAATACTCATGATGTCCGACACCTGAAATGCTTGCAAATGAGAACACGTAATATTTACGATGTCGAGCAAATGAGACTTCTCAACAGATAGTGCATAATCAAAAACGCATCCAGTGAAAATTGTAAGTGCTTTTGACGATTAGAACAAGTTATTAAAAAGATAGTGTTTCGTAATTTCGCCATCTGCCATTACACAGGCACAATCAAAAGGTGGAGGCGAACTGTCAACTCAGATCAATGACAGCAGCACCTTATCTCAAATTTGAAAACCATCTTTCAGATAATGGCTGTGAATGATATATAGTGATCCATTTCCTCAAAATCCTCCTTTATAGTGATCCATTTCCTCGAAAACACGCTTGCAATTGGGAAAAATATTAATTTTTGATTGCAATTACCAATTCCCTTAGAATTGAAAAAGATCCCCTACCCTCTAAACGAGTAAATTCTTTTAAAAGAGTTCACATATGGATTCTTTGCATTTTCGATTGTGCAGTATCTTGTTAAAAATATGTGGGTCCAACAAAATGATACGTAAAACACTGATGAGACTGTGGTGTCCTGTATATTATACAGGGTGAGTCACGTAACTTTAGCACCACCTATAACTTTTGTAGTTATTGCAATGTAGTTCACGAAGTGTAGTGCTTGAGGGAACGGGGCTAATTGATACGTGTATTCTTTTGTATTTTATCACTTGTATTTTACAAGACATTTGAGGTAACTTTGTTTTTCAAATAGATTGAAAAAATATGTACAGTTCCATCATGATGAACGTAAAAAGATGAATTCAATGATACACGTATTGTTATGTGTTAAACAAGCTTTTTTGTGACTAATTTTGTTGGTTTTTTCTTGCGCCTCATGTTTAACAGATATTTTGAATGTAACAGTCCTTCAATCAAAGAGACAAAAATTCTGAAAACGCGGGAGGATGGAAAGCGGAGTTCAGGGGAAAATTGCAACGGTTTTGTGAATATTTAGAATATGTTTCGTACTGGTGGAGCATTGCATGACTTTGTGTGAGAACTGTTACAGTCAAACAGGAGCCACAAAAAAATAAAAATTACACAAAAAATTGCTTATCTAACATACGACAATATGTATATAACTGAATTCGTCTTTTTAAGCTCGTCTGAAAAAATATGTACAGTTCCATTTGAAAAAACAGCTACCTCAAATATCTCCTAAAATACAAGTGATAAAATATAGATGAACACACATATCAATTAGCCCCATTTCCTCGTGCACTTTTGTGAAAACTGCACTGCAATAACATCAACTGGCCAAAAGTTAAAGGTGGTGCTACAGTTATGTAACTCACCTGTATATTATACAAGATTTCATATTTGTATAATGTGTTTATGTAAAGAGCTGTCATGGTCAATTTCGTAGCCAGTGCCCAGGCACTTACTGACATCTGTTTTCGCATCCGGTTGTCAACGATCTGGATTGATCCAAGGTCGCGCTCGGTGTCTGAAGATGCGTCACTCTGGCCTCCTCCACCCCTCGCTCGTGCCCACACAACGGCCGATGGAGACATTACAACACTAAATATTTTTGCCTATAACACTTCTTGTAATTGCCGAAATCACTTCAAAATTTGACTATTTACGTTTCCAATTATACACGATCTGCTCCTGAAGTGTTATTAAAATCAGTGAGCCCGACATGGTGATTGCAGCTAATGTTTATACCAGTATCTTTCTTACACACATCAAAGTGAATTCCAAAATCTGTGGAAGTTATTCAGAAATCAACCATAATGAAATGCTCCTCTGAAAACAAAAAGCATGGGGTTAATTAAATATATTACAAATTTGAAAACTCCAAATATTGATATAAACGGCGTTAATATTATATACCTCAAATTAATGAAATGTCAGTGAGTTATAAAAGGTGAAAATTATTTCATAATTTCTATTATAAAAATCGTATTACATAATCACGTATGAAAATGTATTCCTTTCTTTTATTGTTGCTTTTGTGTATGATCTGTTTAAAATCAATAAAAACTTTTCATGTAGCTAATAAAACAAAAAATCAATGATGTATAGACAACTCTTGCAAGCATATGAGGAAAACAAATTGTTGTGAATTACTCCAATTTGAAAGTCGGTTATTGTTAAATATTTTCATGAACAATAGAATCAATTGTGTTCTCTTAATTTGGTCTCTTACGTGGAATTTACGAAATTACATTTATTGTGAAATTAAATTAACAACAGTATTTTTAAATACATTTTGATAAACCTATTTCGTCCACAATTTTGATTGAAAGTCTTTGAGAAAACAAACTTTTTTGTTTGCTTTTTCTTTTCATTAGCCAGTGCTGTGTACACGCAAGACCACGTACTCTGTAGTCACTGATTACTGTTTATCATTTTCCCCATTCTTATAACACCGCTAATGTTTAAACTTAAAGCTAAAGAATATTTACTAACAATAACTGCCTATATTTTTGCACTTTCATTGTTGAACAAAGATTTTACAGCACTAAGTAGAATCGTCTGAATTATAATTTGTTCTTTTTAAAGACTATTCAGGAATAAGAATGTAAAATATACCTTCAACATTTTTTTACCAACTGTGTGGACCTTTTGGCATTAATAAATTCTAAGGTTTACCAGTTTTCAGACCTCTCACCACGTGTCGTATAAAACGGCCCACATTTCATATAAAACAAGCTTTGTTACGTTTATTTCTCTACATACCGTAAACAGTTCTAACATGTGGAGTGGATGAAAATAGCCTGATGAAAACTAATTTTTTTAAACTATTGAATTCATGACCAGCAATTTAAATTTTTAATGCAATTAAACATGATTTCTTTTATTTCAGTAGCTTTCAAAGGTATTACAAAAGAAAGTATAGTTCATGTAATTGCATTTCTATCCAAGGATCTTTTACTTTATTTTTAAATAGTTTTTTAGGATTCAAAAACTAAAACTTTTTTCTCGTTAATCACTATCTTTTTTTAATATCATACCAAAATAAAGTGAATTTCAAGCTTTTCCTCATGCAACAGAAAATTATTGAGACCACTTAATATTGTGTCAAAACAGACCAGAGAGTAGCCATTTGCCGCCATAACTGTCCAATCTTAACGTACTGCGATCGAACAGCCGGTGCTGTGGTTCTAAAACATAGGCGTCAGAGGACCCACCCTCTCTCTTTCAGAACCACAGAGTGGGTCAGCTCTTGCGCCCCGCCTCCGCCCCCTCCTGTTTCTTACCACATAAGAGTACAAGGCGGTAACTACATCAAATTTAACATTGCATTTGTTTAGTGAAACTCGAACTTCAAATCTTACATAGTATTCTTTTAGAAATTCAACGTCTTGCAGGTAGAGCCACAGGCTTAAATAGGAATAAATTCCCAAATAAAAATTAATATAACACATTTTAAGCACCTTTCATTTAGTTGTGATCAGCAAGATGCAGCAGGGATAGGGTAGAATTATTTTGTCAAAGTTTCATTTGCTTTTCTTCATGTCAAAATGTCAATTGAAATGCAAGAAAATTACCTGGGGACACAGAAAATCTAATTAGAAATCCAATAATTCGTACAAACACGCTTAAATTTTTAAATGTCTTACAAGAATCTTTTGCTAACTCGGAAATTAAGTTAAAAATATACTCCGGGGAAAAATACTCCTTTTTTTCCTTATTTGATTGGTACTTGTAGTACTTGAATACGAATGCTATGTTAAAATGGACATGACACCATGTTTTACTTTGGGATTGTGAGAAATAGAAAGGGACGGTCCCAAAACACCTATTCTTCAAAAACATGGTGCCAGTGTTCGGTCCCAATTCGAAGTCAATCGACAATTGTGATGGTAGCTGACTGCTCTGCTATTGAGTCTGTTTTGACATGATATTAATGGATTATTTGTTGAAAGACTAAGCCATGGTTAAAGGCTGGTAAAAAAGGATTTCTAGCAGGGATGCCATAGGCTGAAAAATGAATAGTGTAAGAAGGGATACGTATCGGTGTTGATAATTTTGTAACACAATAATATTATTTTATATATGATACAGTAATATAATAGTGTATATAATACAATAATATAAGATTGTATAAGGAAAATGTTTGGCCTAAAAAAATTTGTTGCATGCGGAAATTCTTGTACTACTCCTTATTTTGATATTTTTAAAACGAAGATGTGGCTATTGTTTTGAAATTTTAAATTTTATAACCAACTTTAAAGATTACGAATTAATGTAAATATTTATTGTATAGAAGTAGAATTTTTGAATTTTTCATGGCAGGATCTCTGAAAGTTTTTGAAATGTTATTTTTCACGTTCACACGAGTGAAAAAATCAAATTATCCTCAAAAAAGCTAAGAAAGTATTCTACATTATTGAGTATTTACATTGCCATTCTCACCCATTTCAGATGTAACTCTTTCAATTATGTAGTAAACAAAAATATGTTTTTTATAATAAGGGATTGGGTTCTAAAAATTGGCAAATCTTTTTTTCTCTACTCCACACATTGTTTGGGAACAAATATTTCATTCATATTCCACTTTAACCTTATCAAACAACTATAAAAAAATGTGGAAAAAAAGTCCTCTTGTGAATTTTTTCTCTCTCTAGAGGAAGAAGTCAAAAGTACCTGATTTCTCAGAGCAGATTACTTTTATGCTCTGCATTTTTTGGGAATGACTGTGAATGTCATTGTAGTCGGATACACATACCAATGTCTATGTAGGGCCCGTTTTGAAAAAGTCTGCTAAGAACTTCTATAGTGAACTTCAGTTTCAAAATAGTCTCATTATTAATTCTTATTTTTAATTAGCACGCTCCTACGGGTGCGTTTATTATTGTAAAATTGTTGCAATTGAAGAAACACTGGCTATTTTCAGTGCAACAGTCACAAACTGAATGATCAGAAGCTTCCTTCACTTTCACAATTACATTTTATATATTCAGTTGATCCAGACAAGTACAGTAGTGAGTTTTTATAATATCAATCCATTCACTACGCAACCTAATGCACTCTCTTGGGAACCGTCCTAATGAAACGCCAGAGAACTGCCGGGAAACAATTTTAAGTCAACGTTTGGCAATAACCATGCCGATGCTTTTGCGTAGGATTGTGTAAAAATGAACTAAGATGACACGATTTACAACTGGTTGCAGCAACACTATGTTCCACACAATCAAAAGAACCTTTAACAGAATAACTGCGTTATTCTACATACGATCAATACGTTCGTATAACATACTCCTATTGTTCAGTATTTACGAACGAAACACGCACAATCTATTACCCCTTTCCACAAATTTCAGAACGAATGATTGATTGACCATATACACTCCAACGGGCATCCTTATACCCACGTCTTTGTTTTTGCTGTGTCAGTGATGTTGATTTCGCTGCTTTATATCTGCTTTTCTTTCTGAGATTCTGCTTTGATTCTGCTCGCCATCCTTACAGTTTGTCAGAAAACTTCAGTGTCCAATGAAACCAAAGAAGAGTGCATACATTGCTCAGAATTCGCAGTGTCTCTACACACCCTCCCTCTAGTCTCCTCACGCCAGTCAACATGGATGGCTGCTCCTTTGCTTGACTTCTACAAGAAGTCACGTCTCGAGTGGCTGGCTCTATAGCACGCGTGTCTTCAGCCAGAGAAACTAGGGATAGAGATTGTAGCACCATTCCACATTGCGTTTGTGAACATGCGTATCTACTTCTACATATTTTTGTACACACATACACATACATGCGTGCATTTTCATGTGCACACAATATACAAGTCTTTTTTTTTTCAGGATTCGAAGTATCAAAACACAAACAGTGTGCATGAATACATTTTACAAATTTCTCATATTTTCTTGCAAAAGTTTCTTGTACCATCTCGTACAAATTTAATTTATATTTGCTTGTTTATTTTTTTAATAAATTTATAAGTCCGCTCTTCTTGATATCCCATTTTGTTTGATGGTTGCAAATTTAAGGCGCAATATTATTGTTGAATGTTTGTTGAATTTTTTGATTGCACATAAGACGTTATCCAACAATTTGCAAATGTTTCAACAGTTTTAAATGTGTTTCAAAGTATTATAAAACCCGCACGTCATAAAAATCCGATGTAAATTACAGGTTACATGTTTAAATTTTCTAGTGCAATACGTAGTACAAGAAGTATGATAGTAGTGAAATGCAGATAAATTTGCAAATCACGTCGAAAATTTAATATACTCCCAACAAACGGTAAACAAATAAAAATACTCGAATTCTACCGAAATTCACAAAACGGGGACAAGAAGAAGGAGAAAATGAAATTACAAAACTGGTTGGTACCAGAAAATCTTACCGCTTAAACATCCAGACACAATCAAATGGTGGTGTGGGGAGAATGCGGTACTTAGAACTTCATTATCATGGGAAACATTGCTTGCCACTTCATACAATTCAACAGGTCCGTCGACCGGGCAACAGACTGAAAGTTCCGAACAATCAGGGGAAAATGCAAGAATCCTAACCCCACAATCGAAAGGAGAACATATCAGTCGGCCATCGGGGGAGAAGCTTAGCTCTTTGGTGTGGTCTTTGGCAACATTCGGCTCCTCGATGTAGTGTGTTAATCTGGGAGTATTCTTCTGAATCGGCGCGATCATTCTGGCGAATCGTCGCGCCAGCAGGCCCCAGCGAGCATCTGCCCCTGGCAGGCAGTCCCTTCTGGGCGCCCCCGGGGCAGCCGCGCCGGGCGCCTCGCCCTCGGCGCGTGAAGGGCCAGCGCCCTCGTCCTGCCCCACGCGCCGGCTGCTTGGGCCAGCGGCTTCGCCAGACGAAGCGCCGCCCTGCGAGTCGGTTTCCTGTGCGCGACGCTCTTGCCCCCGCATCCACTCAGCAACGGCTTCCTCTCGACTTGCTTGTAATATGACGCGAAACTGTTCATTTGTCTGTAGCCATTCCTCCGAATCCTCATTTCCATTAGCGCCGCTCCTATTCCCGCCCGATGGGCTGAGCTCATAGTCGCGCCAAAGGATTTGAGGGTCCACGACGCCATGCACGTGCCCATGCACGTGCCCATGCACGTGCCCATGCACGTGCCCATGCACGTGCCCATGGACGTGCCCGTGCCCGTGCCCATGCACGTGCCCATGGACGTGCCCGTGCCCATGCATGTGTCTTTCACTTGGTCCCGCGGCTGCTTCTCCCAGCAGCCCTGTTCCCATTTCCCACCGCCACCGCCGTAGACTGGCTCCCCTCGTAGCTGCGCTCAGGACTGAGGTCAAGGACGAGGATGTGGAAGGAGAATGTTGAGTACCGAGCGAGGATGAAGCGCCGCTCTCGTCCTCGACGCGTCCTGCAGCGGCTTCCGGGAAGTGCCCTCCAGCGGCCGAGGACGTGCCTGGTTGTTGGGCGCTGGCTGAGAGCGTAGCGCCGCTGGGCCGTGTGATCTCGCCTGTACCGGATGCTTCCGCAGCATCTCCTGCTGCATTTCGGGTCCCACTCGCGCTACCAAGGTGTTGGGAAGCATGGAGAATGCCTTCGTGCTCCATCGCCATTGTCTCCCACGTATTAAGCGGTCTTTCCGCCGTCACTACTCTCACTTCGTTGGTGGACGCAGTGACCACAGTGTGTAAATGCGGTGCCATGTCATCCGTCCTTCCCATAAAGGGGATTCTCTGAAGCTGCGGAGGATCATCGTTATTGTCGCTGTCAAAATCGAATATACTGCTGTCATCGCTGGACACCGAAGAGGAATCTGATGGAGCGTTCCCCTTGTCTTGTCCGTCGGCAAGGCGCTCCTTTTCTTCTGAAGGGGGCTTTTCTTGGATGTCATGCACGCAGCTCCACTCAGACCTTTCGTCTCTGGCCACGTTGCGACTGACGGCACACCATCCCTGTGGATGGATCTCCAGGGAGGATATCGTTTTTGCAGCATCGCCTCTGGGAAAATCCGAGATGAATTCTACCCGGTTGCGTTTGCGCTCCATAGAAAATAAATAACTGTAAGCATGGGCGATTGGAATGGATTTCTTGCAGACCTGCATGAGTCTGTAAATATTTGGTCTAAATCCTTTGAAATCATTTTCCAGAGTGTTTAAGTCCAAGTCATGAATGATCATGAGATAGCCCCCGTTGGTAGAAACAATCATTTTTGATGAATCAGGAGTCAAACGCATACGCGTCAGACCATCAATATGCAGCAATGTACTGCGGACACATTCTTTTTCACTGTATCTATTTACATTCCAAGCAAAAATGTTGCCATCACAGCCGCTGGATACAAGCAAACCATCTGACAAAAGCTCAAGGTTCCTTACCCGGTTTGTATGCCCACGCAGGGTTAGCACGGGGGTTTTTAGACTTCTTGCATCCCAGAGGCACACATGGTTATCTTCGCTACATGTGCCAAACATCCTAGAGTCCAAGAACTTTGCATAACCAATAGGCGAGCGATGGGCGTTATGCACCGTTTGTACTAATTTTCTCGACACAGGATCAAACATTAAAATGCTTTTTCTCTCGCCCACTGCAACTAACAGAGACCCATCGGGAGAAAATGTGAGGTTGTATATACCATTATCAGCAATCTCATCGTTATCATAGACGTAGAATGGTCTAACTGATGAATACAAACTTTTCATTAGGTGGTCTGTGTGTCCCGGGGACAATCTTCGACCTATTTCTCTCTGTCGAATCCAGGAAGGACTCGTATTTTTTCTTCCCGACGACATTGTGTTCTTCTTAATTATTGTTTTATGGCTGGCAAATCAATATATTTGGATGCCGGAAATACTCTTACACACAACGTAAAATAGTATCACAGTTCATGGTTCAATTTCTATTTACAAATAAAATCTACTTGTTATTAAGATTCGGCTGCAGACGTCAATAGCAGACAGCGACAGTTGACGACGGCCGACTCGAAACAAGCAGTCCTTGGAACCACCAGCGGGATCGCGCGGGCGAGACACCTGCAAAAGGAAATGCGTCTTAATAGTGGTAAGGCGATGGCACTTGCAAGAGCATTGAGGTGTTCAGAAAACAAAATGGTCCAAATAAAAAGTGAATGGGTTTTGAACAAGGCATAGAGGAAGAATCTTTTGTATGAATTTAAATTAAAAATTTCAATTGTCTTTAAAATATTAAGTAAAGTCTGAGAGTAAATTGGTAGAGGGTTAGCGAAATTTTCCCGAAATGTTCGAACTAATTAAATTAAATTTTAATTTGAAAAGCAACTTAGTGTACTTAAAATTCAGGAAAATAATTGTTGAAATACATTTTTTTGGTCTGGAATTGGACATACTAGGAATATGCAAACGCACCACTTGTACCCACCGAGGCTCAGTCATATTCTCCCGGGGGAAGTGTACGTGATCTTTGGGGTCAGTACTTTATGCCGAACCCATGTTTTCACCCCCGGGTTGTTAGCCTTGGTGGAATGAAGTAGTGAGGAAGATGAAGAGTGAATGGACAATCACAAATATACAAACACAAACACACTCAACCATGCCCGATGCGAGACTCGAACCCGCGATCCTTCCGTTCGAGATCGCCACGGCATTACTGCCTTAGCGATCTCGGCTATCCGAATCAATTATATGGTTTATTATTATTATTATTATTATTATTATTATTATTATTATTATTATTATTATTATTTATTGTTATTATTATTATTAACGTGCCAGAAACTTACGTATTTCACAAGTAGAACTTAGTCATTGGTACTATCGTCACAATTTTCATGTCGCTCTTCATTTCCTTTATCTTATTTGCCAGAGGATGATATTTTAAAATTTCCCTTCTTTGGGATGTTTTAAACTAGGGGAACAGCGACATCAATCAGATACACCTTGTTTTTCTTGTCATGCCATACAATGTCCGGTTAATTAGATATTTAGATATTTATTTAATCAAAAACAGTACAAAACTGTATGTGATGTATGGGGGAGGAAATCATCTGTGCACGCTTTCTTGAGATGATACAGACCTATCTGTTATGATGCACCTGCTCCAGTACATTTTGTAATCATTTGTGTCAATGACTGGTTCGGGAATGTACTTATAATAGGGTGTTCGGTTGCACGCCAAAAGGTTATTATTGTGGCATAGTTGCCGATAAACCACTTTACAAAAGTCATATCGTTTTGTATATTCTGAAGATGCTAGAGAGCTGCATCCACTGATAATATGGTCTATATTTTGTCGGTGTTCTTCATATAGCCGACATTTGTCATCACGAACGTTGGGGTCTTTCAGGATAAATTTACAGTAGTTATTAGTTCATACTACTTGGTCCTGAATAGCTATCATGAAACCCTGTTTCAGCAAAAAGCTCTCCCAAGCACAGCCGTTTAATTGGCGACTTGCGGTCCATCAGTTCTCCATCTGGTATGGGTAGCGTCCATGAAGTTGCTTCTCTTTCCAGTTGCTGATTGTCATTTCATTGGTCTGTATTTGCTCTTGAATATCTATTTTTTCATCAGTCAAATTCAATGGTGTGATTTTCCGGCCAATGTTTGTGTTGGATAAACGAAGTTAAAAATCTTTCCCCCACTTAGCCTTGACGCTGGTGATCTCTGTCGGGCAAGCTCTGGGTCTTCAACAATCGGGCGGGAGTTGAGGGCGGTTACACGAGGAGAGAAGCAGTTCAGGCACGTCAGTTTTAATCCGTGGTCATCCATGTTATCCAATTGCGAGTGCCATCGAGTGGTGTCAATTACTACAGACAAGGTGATGCAGTACGAGTGGTGATATGTTTTGCTCTCGTCACTCAAGGCAAATTGTATGTTTGGAGTGCTCCATAATAAACGGCCATGTGAGACATGGCATTGCCTAATTGAAAAGAGATATTCAATTTTTTAGATTATTTCGTTTTTTGATTTCAAATTTTCTCAGATGATTAAAATTAGATATTTGTAATATTCCTCAGGATTCACGGTATGAATTCGTTCTCATTTAGCATTCCCTTCTCCAAGGATGTAAATTATCTGATGTTGTCACTTCCCTTTCCACAGAGCATTTAGTTTATATTTCTCAATGCCGAAATGCATTCCAGCGTCATTGCTAAATTTGCAGAAGTGTCAAGCAAATCAAAGTGTCAAAAGCTTTACTCTTGAGGTGCTGTATAATTTTAAGTTGTCCAAATACAGCAAGTGGGATAAGCGTACATGCTCGATTTTGCTTTTGATTTTGTAGCACATTTGTTCCTTATTTCATAAAGTCGATAGGGGATTTATAGCAAGGAAGAACCACAGAGCGCTCAGAGTCTCTCCTTGAAAGATTTCTTATTTAATATGTATATTTAATCAATATTTCTTCTTGATTGTCAATATATGTTTGCAAATAAAAGTATCCAAAGTTTTTTATGACAATCATTTATTCCAGCAATTGCACTGGAATAAATTATTGTAAAAAAAAAAACTTTGGATACTTTTATTTGTTAATATGTATATCTCCTGCATTGACATATTTATCTTGCGTGCAAATGTGTAATCTGGTTGTCCACCTTTGCAGCTGTGCATTTATAAACGATACAACCCATGGGACTATTTTGTAGACATCAAGCACGTCAATTATCCGGAAGTGAGGTATGTTCTTGAAGGCTTTTTGATAGTCAATGTACGCTGTATATAACGTTCCTACTGTTTCCTTACTGTATATAACGTCCCTACTGTATATAATGTCCACAGACTATCGCATCTACGTATATAATGAACAGTTCCTTGCTGCCCTGTGGCCCCCTCTTGTGGACTTTTTGCTCTTCAGTCAGGATGTTATTGTCTTGAAGTCTCATGTTATTATTGAATTTAGTACTTTGTATAAAGTTGGTAAGCACGTAATAGACCTATTTTTCATGGGATCAGAGCTATGGATTTGGGATTTTGGGAAAAGAGTTAATCAACAAATTAAAAATTATGGTAGGGCTTCTGCATTATTCAGGGCTTTTGTGAATAACGTGTGAATTTTCGTGGTTAGGCGGAAGAGCGGACCTGATAGCTAGGTAAATAATAATAATAATTAATAATAATAATAATAATAATAATAATAATAATAATAATGTCATTTATTACTATTAGTATTTATTATAACCCTGCCATTGTTTCGTGAATGCTAGGAAAATTCTTATAATAGAAATTATGTATGTTACCTCTCCCAGTTCCCTTCCAGTTCCAAGTTTTTTTACAGCTCATTTAACATCTTCAATGTCTATACAATGGTCATTGATCATGGGTACGTCTTTACACTCATCTTCAACAGTTTGTATCCATCCTGCGTTTAACTTGTTTACTTTGTGTCCACATGTCTCTCAAATACTTATTCACTTCTTGAGCGTCTGGCACCTCGGTTCGGTCCTTGAGCATTATCCATCTGGATAGAGCGGTAAAATTGTTTTTCATTCGTTTGCAAGAAATTGTTTTGTTTCTTACAAAGGTTACTTTCACGGTATCGTCTTAGCGTGTTACTTTTAACAGCAAGAATTTGAGTTGATAAAGTACCGTAATGATTGTCTGGTTTTCTTCATTTTGGTACATGAACATAATTTTCTTCACTTCTATTTTAATCATGGCACTGCAGTTATCTTTGAGTGTTTGAATAAATCTACAAATGCCCCTCTTACGCGCTGTTTCAATTTGGTGTTGAAGTCGCCGTTCCCAAGGAGACTGCACAGACTGAACTTACTTTTTATCACTCGTTAAAAATAGCTTCTGGCCATTAGCTTTAAGTACTGTGACAGCACCAATGGAAACAAAGTTATGCAGTAGTTCCATAATTTTCATATTCTTAAGTTTCATACTGGAGAATTCTATCGACATAGTTCAAAACGATATTTGTTTTAGCTTTTACTTGAAATTTTGGCATTTTCGGTCTTTGGAAAGGGTCAGATCCATAAAATTTGGCATACGATTCCTCCCAGTGTTGTTTGACCAAGTTCTCTAGTTCATTTTTGTTGTCAAACGGTGGGGTTTCCCTGAGGTTGATTCTTACGTACCTATTACTAGAACAAGTGATATCTGTTGATTTTCTTCCGTTCCCAATTGATGCAGTTCCAAATATTTTTTTTCTATTTTCTTTAATTTTGTATATTTACGATTCTCGGAGTCACTTGTTGACTACCACAGAACGTTTTTGATCGACAATATTTTGGACAGTGAGGAGCGTTCTGGGTATTTGCCAATAACCATTTGGTACAATGGTTCTTTATAAGCTGTTAAGTTCTATTCCAGTTTAGTTATTTTGAGGTTGAAGTAAACGGTGCCTTCGTTCATTTCTTCGGTTCATTTCGTTTTCGGCCTTAGCTTGCCAGCAAGAATGGTCAGTGGCTGAGTTTCCATTAAAACATCAGTTGCTGGTTCTGCTGGAGATGGGTTTTCCTTCGGTGGTAGGCTGGAGATTCTTCGGGTTTCCCGGCAGGTGCCCAACCTGTCAGCATCCTGACACTATCGGTTCGCATATTGTCGCCTCCAGCGATGGCACCAGAGGTACCCTGGCGCTCCCCAGGCAGAAGCTTCGCAAATGTTTCTCCATCAGATATGGGTGCGCCTTTTATACCTACGGCCAGGTGCCACTGCCTTGTTCGTAGTTTTTAATCGACATAGCTCGATTCCCACTTGGCTTGAGGTGACGTATGCTTTGACGTAGGGTTGGACTTTGGGAGGCGAGGGGTGAGATTGGGAAAGGAAAAGTAGGGTTCGGAAACCTTTCGAGATGAAAAATGCTTAGGGTTTAGGTAACGGAAGGTGAGCTACTCGATCCACCCACTTACTCCCGGTGGAAGGGCGAGGGCGTAATATGTAAGGGAGGATGACAAGGTTTAGGACAGCGGTCAGCGCCTCTTTGTAGGTAGAGAAAACCGGACTGATTGCGCAACCCCTACCCTCCGGCTGGGCACTGCGGGCGAAGGCGCCGCCAATGCCCTACGACTTTTCAATATTTCTTCTACATTATTATTATTATTATTATTATTATTATTATTATTAAGTCTCTCGCGGAGCGAGGTGCCACCAGCCGACACCGGGACCTTTGGGGAAGCAAAGTGCCTGCTTCGCTTGCAAATTCTGGTGGTCAGGATTCGACGGTGAAATCAGGTGATGTTAAATCAATCAAAACTTCCTCATGATGCGTGCAGTACTCGGGAGAACAGCCTTTTGCATTGTATGAATGTGCCAGTTGTTAAGACCAAGCCTTGCAGACGATGAAATAAGTTCTGCAGAGACCAGCCCATTTGCAGAGATAACCACAGGAACTACTTCAACAGATACTAACCGTCACACGTCGCTCAGTTCAATAGCCAAGGCCTGATATTATCTCTTCTTCTCGGCAATGGAGCTGCTTCATTTCGGTCTAGAGCGATAGCTATGTCGACTATAATCCCTTCACGTGAAAGCTTGTCGACCCATATTATGCCAGGTCTGTTGGCATCGACTCTGCGATCAGTGGTGACTGCAACATTCCACAAGAGCTTCCACCATTTCGTCTCCAAAACTGAATCCGGCTTGAGCTTGTAATGTGGGACCTCTTTCTCTACCATCTCTGACTTTGCAGCCAGGGACTGATGGACAACCGCAGCAACGTCATTGTGCCGACTCAGAAATTCTGTTTGTGCCAATGCAGAACACCCGCCCATTATGTGTTGGAGGGTTTCGCCTGGTTGATTGCAAAGGTGGCAGCGGTCCTCTACACTCATATCCCCAATCACATACCTTTGGTAATTGTGAGTGGAGATTCGTCCTGAATAGAAATGACGAAGCCTTCTGTCTCAGCAAAGAGGCCAAATTTTGTTAGCAAGGAGACTGACGATGCAATAATTACAGCGTTGCCTTTGAGCTCAGCAGGAAACCTGCCATGCAAACTCTTCTGGGCGCATTCACTCAGCCTATCTTCTTTGGTGATACACAGATTCTGAGTCCGCTTCATTGAGGTTCAATGGAGTAAAATTCTTGTCCGTGACACAAATTGCTTCATGCACAACCGTCATTTTCTGAAGGAGGTATTTGCGAAGATTGTTGATTTGCTTCGCGCAAAGGGACTCAAAATCCAGAAGACCCTACCGCCTTCTTTCCTAAGTATGTATAGTCTTGCCACGGAACTGTTGGGATGGTGCATATGGTACTTGGTAAGAGTGGTCCGATCTTTTCGATTAAGCTCCTGCAGACAGCCACAAGTACTGCCAAAGTGTTGATAGCTGACATGACGTTCTTTCCATTTAAAAGAGTTTTACAAATTTTTGCGACTCTTTTCAAGACTTTATTTTGAATATCATGCATCATCTTTGCTTCACTTGTGCTCAAAGTTGATGCAGGCCTAAATATTTATATGTATCCTCTTCCCATGTTCTTGGATATAGGTGCCACATATCAGGGTGAGTTTGTCCGGGTCAAGGATTTTCCCCTTTTCACGTGCACTGCAGCGCATTTATCAATGCCAAACTCCATAGAAATAGAGTCGCTGAAGGTCTTTACAAGTTCAAGCAGCGAGGAAAGCTGGTTCTTATCTTTGGCGAATAACTTGAAATCATCTATGTGGAACTGATGATATAAAGATATGGGGACATTTAGTGATTTCATTTCCCATACCCGAATCTCTTAACATTCTGCTGAGAGGTTTGGAGCTAGGAATAACCATAAGGGACTTAGACTATTTTCCTGGAAAATTCCTCGTTTAATCCTCAGTTCCTTCGTGGTATAGCTGCCTCCAGAAATTATTATTATTATTATTATTATTATTATTATTATTATTATTATTATTATTATTATTTTCAGCCCCTCGAGTGGTTCGTGAACAGCGTGCTAGCTTTCGTGAGTCGATCCAGGGTGAGATTCCCGGCCGTGGAAAGAAATGAAGTTGCTTTCTAATGCAAAGTCTCGGTTCCTCCGTATAGCTGTGTGGCGACAGAAAAAGCTCAGGCAGGCCAAGTAAGCTAGGTACGGAGATACGAATATGTCATGTTCGTTACATGTCCCCCTTACCCCCAGGCATGTTAGATTCATTCAATCAATCAATCAATCAATCAATCAATAACAATAATTTTTGGGAAAAACCTCGTCCCTTCGCCCCGAACTTTTCGAACTAAATATATTTCTAACTAGTTGACGTACCTACTTAGTACCTGGAATTTATAATCACAATCATTAGACAAGAAAATAATTGAATTTTGTGTTTGGTGCTTTGCCACAGATCTGTCCTGCCCTGATCCATCGTAGCGTGCCCCTCCCAGTCACCCTTCTCCGTTCCACCCGCCCAGCTGCACCCTGTCCCTCCTCATCCTTCCCACTGTTTGTCAAGATTGTAAGAGATGCATTGTTGCATATTCCCGGCAATCTTCAGGAAACTCATTTGATTTTCAATTATTCAACATCTAATTGCACTATTCGAATGAATAAAACTCGTAATTCTCGTCTTCCTTACACATATAGAATGAGTTTTAATTACATTAACGTGCACACGCGCACGCACACACACACACACACACACACACACACACACACACAAAAATATAGAATGAGTTTTAATTACATTAAAATTAATTAATCACATTACATTAATACAAAAGTAAGGTATAAATGAACGTGTAATTTCTGTAGTATTAAAATTATAGACCAAATTATATTTTGGTATCTAAATACATGCCTAATCAAATGAACAAGAGTTATAATGAAAATATGAATTTAGAAAAAAATCAAAACTTCCCTTTATTCAATCTCCTGCCTAGGGTGGCAAGCAGACAAAATTCAACCCTGCCCATACACCTTTAGACTATTGAATGAAACAATAATTAAAAAATATGAAATAATAATATCAATAATAATAATAATATCAAAATAATAATAATAATAATAATAATAATAATAATAATAATAATAATTGACAACGCTTTAAAAAAATGTTCCGCTAAAGCAGCATTCGGTGTTGACGTATTATCATAAAGATTCTTTATAAAACTGGTTCATTACATTATTTCCACTCGCGGTGGAGATTTCTCACAAACTGTCACGAACACGATGAGCGTCACAAAACGCGAGTTGAAAATTGAACGGCTTCTTTGGAGTACTTCTTAATGTCCAGGCTCCCGTCGGCCGAAGTTCGCAATACTCTCACAACCGTGCGGAATCAAAGTTATTCTAACCGCTGACCATCTCAATCGGTTGCGAACTGCCGAACATGACCCTTCTTGAAATTACGTATATTTCAGTTTTATGCCCATCTTCATGTGAGAGATTGTTTTCATTATGTATTAATGCACAATTGTCACAAAATTGTCACATGACAAATTTTAGAGGAATTTGAAAGGGAATTAAATTAAATTTGTCATGTAAAACCGAACACACTATTCATTCAATTCTTACATTACACAGTTTTACTATTCATTAAGTGGTTAAAAAACAGTTAACAAAGTACATTAAAAATACAAGTCGAAACGCAAATTAAATAAATAAACAAACTTAAAAGACATCGCGAACAAACTTACATTACTATGTTTATAAATAATGACTGATATAATACCTACATAATTTTCTCGGCAAGTATTTTTTCAATTCGTGGTTCTAAATTCCGGGCAAATACCAATCTCATGATGGCCCGTAACATTTCCTCAGATACACTTGCTCGTTGATATGCTTTATTCAGTTTCATAATGAAAAATCTGCTCACAAACGTATTGATAGCATTTTGGAAGCAAATGCTTCGAATTTCTCTTGGTAAAATTCTTTATAAAATGTAGCAAGAGGGTTTTCCTGTTTAAAATCTGCTTATAAAATAGTGCCTTAATTCAAATCAATATTTTCAACCAGCATGTCTAGGGGAACATCTGATGAGAATTAAAATAGTCTTGCAAACAAAAGGGAAATTTCTTTGACGTTTTACAAAACTCTTGGAAGGCATATTGAGTGCACATTGAATTTTTTTTCCCAATTCGACTTATAACACAATATTTTCGATTTACATATTCTTTTACACTGGATGGTAGAATAAATGGTAGAATTCTCTTGCAATCATCTGAGATTTCCACAGTCGTAACCTCTCTTTAAATGATTTTTGTTAAGTTATTTGATAAGTTATTTGATTTATAGATTAGTTTCCCTGGTTTCTGCAATTTGAAATTAAGTTCACGCCATTTAATGGCGTGTCAAATTTACCATGAAAGACTAGTCAGTACCCATTCTGAATCGTTAACTTAATTATTTTTATCCTTTTGAAACAAACTCGACAATAAATCCTTTGGGGTTTCAGAACGCTCGTGAATTGGGGGTTCGGTGGTGTAACGGTTAGCGTATCGGACTGTTATACCCAAGTTCGCGAGTTGAAACCCGATCTAAGCAGATATTTATGGGAGAAAAAAACCTTCACATGCCTTCCTTTGAAGTGGAAGTAAAGACGGCTGTCTCATGTTGTAGATTTACAGCATGCAAAAGATCCTCTAACCTAAGTGAAGTTTCTGAGCAAAATTCAAAACGCCTGTTTCATCGCCCGAGTGATACCTCCTTTCTCTGCTAGACGTGAAAGAAGCGTAGTGGAATTTGCGTGGTCAGGCGGAAGAGCAGGCTTCATGGCCTGAGCCTCGCCACGGATAATAAGGCATCATTGAATTGATTTAATGTCTTGCAACAGCTCAGCCACCGAACTTCATTGAAGTATTCATTCCTGTTGCCTACTATCAATACAAAGAAGGAATTCTTGCAATTGCCTAGGATTCAGTCCGTGTGATTTTATAAAGATAACACACTGCATCACTACGTCCATCACAGGTTTCATTAGTACAACTTGTGGACACAAACACACTTGGTGATTTGTGCACTGAATTTTAAGGAACGAAGTTGCAATATTTTCTTTGCAAAAATTCCTTAACCAGTAGACCTAACCGCTCTTCTCACTAGTCATTAAGGAGCACTATCAGTTCTCATGCTTGGCATTTTTCTCCATTCGAAGCCCATTCTGTTTAAACATTCGTCGAATGCTAGAAATGTATTTTCTCCTATCGTTCTGTTTTTAATTGAATTTGCATCCAATAGTAGATAGTAACATCCAATCGAATATTTTGTCGACAATTTTTGCCAAAAAGTCTCATTTCTTCATATATTCAGAATTAAGCTTGTATATGGTTTAGGGTAGAGATCCCAGAATTAAGACGTGCACGAATATACTTCTACCCGTAGCACGTCACGCGTTTTTTTTACTGTTTTTGGCCTAAAATTTAAAAAAATAGTTGTGTAACCCGCTGATATTTGACAAAGCCGTGAACCAAATCAAGTTGAGAAATATCTCTTATATCTGTACCGTTATCTACTGCAACAGAAAACGCTACGAAGCCTTGACTCAAATGTTTAACCTATGTATCAATATTTACAGCCATTTCCTGAGTGAAGTGAGAAACCGTTGCCCTTGACTAACTTTTTCAAACTCTGGTAAAACTTCTGGAGAAAGCAATCTAGCAGACGTTAAAATACTGCTTTTAAAATCTCCTTTCATGAATGGACGATTTTCTTTAATAATTTCCACGCTCAGTTCCGATCTCTCGTTGAAAAATTTTGTGAATATTGCGCCTATTTTGAAATTAGCGTTTCTTTTCATACTAGAACATCCTCTAAAAGTTTGATTCTCTCTTCCCCTTGATTGTTTTCATATTTTCTATGAAAGGGGGTGTAATGTTGCCTCATATTGAATTTTTTACAAATCGTTACAATTTTGCATATTAAGCACTCCACTCCATTTCACTTTTTTCACCAAAAAATGACAATTGCCAATCATCATTAAAGCTAATCGGAGGAGTCTTTTGTTGCTGACTTTTTGTCGCCACAATAAACAGATTTCTTGGTCAGATTTGACATTTCCAGAGCTTAGGTTTAATCCTTCCTTCATGCCTTGATTAGTACATGATAAACATATGGATATGTACTATTGTGTGTGGTTTTGCTGTTGTACAGAATCATTTTTAAAAAGTTATGCACGGATCATATAGGTAGGAGCGTACTAAAATTCTACATGTTTTGCAGATATTTTATCTTTTTATGTCTGTTGAGCAGACGTTAGGCGACCAAAGAATAATTTTGACTTAAGACTCATTGCAAATAATTCAAGATACTTACTGACACGGCTGTGGGAGAGAGCAGCTATGGATTGCAGCCGACTTTGCAGGTCGCAGCTCTAGCGACGACGTGCTCTCTGATGATCCTGCGAAAACAAATGCGTCTTACTGGTGATTTCGCGATTGCAGCATCTGGAGCAGCGACGAATTCAAAAGGTGATTGGAAACCAAGCAACAACGTCTTTTCGAATAGGCGTCACAGGTTTTGTGATCACCAAAGAGAACGTAACGTTGCCAATAGACATCTTAGTCTATTTACATTGACACAACGATGCACGTCAATGAAATCGGATCGTACCAAAATGTGCTTGAAATAAAAACGGGATATTTTCAATGGCAAAATGCATCTATGCCAGAACGATCTCTTCATTCGCGTGAAATTCTCCACTTTCGATTTTAAATCTAAATGTCTCGTTTACTCGAATCTAATTCTTAATTGCAGATTTTGATTTTGACGAGATACCAGTAACTTCGGTCCGAATGTTTTTAGATTCACTGAAATGACACATTTTGCATCAAATGCGATGCAAGCGAGATTTACCGATCGATTAAAGCAACACCAAAAGTAACCCATCCAATTTACAGACTGAGGTTAATCCAATCGTGCAGGTTATTAAATGCCAGCCTTCCTCGATTCTTTGGTCGGTTCTTAATGGGAATGTCGCCAAGCAGTTGGAGAAGAGCATTCATTTAACACTGGACTTATAAATATTTTACGCAGGGAAATCTAAGATCGAGACGGAAATAAAAAATCTGAAAGCCGAACCTGACGAGAGAACGGATCAACTCGAAATGTACACGCGGCGGAATTCCGTCCGGATCTTCGAATTCAAGGGGAAACACGAGGATCCAGATAAACTGGCAATTGATGTGGCAAAAAAGGAAAATGTCAATTTCAGCCCTAACTTCATTGATAGATGCCACTCAAAATCTCAGGAAAAACACGACTGCTAATTGTAAAATACCTAAGTTACAGGAAAGGCTATGAAGTTTTTCGGGAGAAAAGAAAACTGAAGAGCCATAGTTGTCACCATTCGCGAAGACCTCACAAGATCCCATCTGGAAGTCTTGTAAGCGGCCATAGCTCGGTTTGGTCTGTGGAACGTCTGGACAGAAGACAGCACTGTAGTGATTAACACAGTAGCGGGAAAGCCCGCACGCCCACAATTGCCGATTAATAAGGAGACCCCCCCCCCGGAGAGGACAATATTAATTCTCTTTACTTCTAATATTGAAGGATATATCTGTCACCTTATTTCCATTTTCACCTTATCTCTAACCTTATCTCCATTTTCATATTTTCTCAACAACCTTTCTGAAAGCTTGGCAACCAGCACGAATCTTCCCCTACAGCATTCCTCATAACATTGACTAAGAAAACAAAGAATACTACTCGCCCATTATACGTACACCTGCATACTAAAATCATTGCGATCGCTATTTGTCGATCACGTAAATCCTCAATCCCTTTGTCATCTCGATGAAGTGCGACAAATGAATTCAAAGCAGATTTTTCATGCTCTCCTTATTAGCGAAATGGGGTAAAAGATGGCACTTAATACCACACTTGTTACACTTCCTGGATACCGTTTTCTTTACATCACAGGGAGGTGGTGACGGTATTTACCTTCGCGAGGATCTCGTGAAGATAATTGTATATAATGAACAAATAACGTAAATTCATGTAACGAATATACCATTAATATAATTCTTTAAAATGGCAATGTATAAACCAAAAATAAGCTCTAGGCGTAGTGTACTGTCCTACGAAAACAGGAAATAGTGAAGCTATCAACATAGAATTTTTTTCGACATCTTCCTACAGCTACAAAATTGAAAACAGAAATTGTTCCTTCAAATGAAATTTGTTGTCCAGTTCTTTCATAAAGGTCGTGTAGATTTTTTGAAAATTTTAGTTTTTGTGTCATAGTGCGTGCAATATTTGCAATTTTAAAAATCAACAAAACAAGATTTTCTCAAAAGCGGCTCCAAATTTCTTCTTTAAAGTTTTGGTAGGGGTATTGCTAAATGTACCCTATTTGATGACATACACGTCTTTTTGATCTATTCTTTTGTTTTTAGCAAAAATTAGAAAAATGTAATTTTTTGAATATCCTCTCACGTCGTGAATTATATAACAATAATGTGAACATTAGCGGCAATATGTTCACATTATTGTACTTATAAGTACATGGTCTTTAAATAATGTCAGATAAAGTTTCTTGAAAACTCAACAGTTTTCTGTAAAAATGAGCTCAAATTTTCGCATTTTCGCAAACGCTCAAACGTAATTTTCTCAAAAATGTCTCCAATTTTTTTCTTCAAGCTTTTCCAATGAATATTGCTAATTGCACTGTTTAATATGACGTAAAGTTCATTTTGGTGTAATCTTATTTTTTGTGTATAAGCCACTATTAAAGAACCGTAAATTGAGAAAATGTCATGAAATTGTTCTATCGGTGACAATAGATGGTAGCTGGCCAGAGAATGGAGTAAGACCTAGTCTACAACAAGGAAATTAGAAAAAGTTTTTACGAGAAAGTCTGTGCCATTCTGTAGCCCCTCTAGTTAAAAATGTTTCCAATTTCCTGTGCTGAATTCAAATTCTGATGATTGAATTTCAATATTCAAGTCACGCGCTTAAAAAATTACTTATTATCCCCAAAGATTGTTAACCCAAATTAATGTTAGCATTTTTTATGAAACGTATTTTCAATATATTTAGCTTGGTACGTTTAATGATTATTTATTGCCCATTCTTGCGATACAATTGAGACACGACTTGATAACTGTGACGCAGGAGCGCGCGGTAGGAGGCGCGTACGCGGAGATGCTACCTGGCGGTCCTCTTGACAACCGACTGCGACGAGACGCGACAGACAATATTAACGGAGGATTACTCCAAAAAACAAGCGCTGTAATGGGAGGATTACTCCAAGAAGCGCAAAGCGCCCAACGCCCCCCAAGGGGCTTGGAGACGCATTGCATAAAAAAAATAGCTCTGGTGGCAGAAGAAACCAATTGATTTAATGATCTACGTAATGTTTGGGCTTAGCTCTTATACAAATAAAGTCTTGAAGAAGATAGCTTAGCTTTTACGCAAGTAGTCTTGAAGATACACAAAACAAATTAAAGCGGCTTATGTACATTACATACTTCTACAACACGTTCAAAACTTTTAAGGGTTAATAACGTCAAAAGCTTTCGACAGATCTAAAAATATCCCAATGGGTTCTTCATTTTGGTCCATTGATGAAGCAACATCTTTAAGAAAAAAAATGGCAGTTTCCGTAGATTCCGATTTTCTAAAACCGTGCTGAGAGTTTGAAAACGCTTCGTTTTTCCTGAGAAAAGTTTCCATTCGCGTATGGGAAAGCCTCTCTAATATTTTTGATAAAACTGACAAAAGAGAAATTGGCCGGTAATTTTGAATTTCAGTTTTGTTCCCTTCATTTTTCGATTATTTGGATTTTGATTATTTAGTTAGTTTCCTCTCCTCAGACATTTTTGACCTTCTTGAAGATGAAATCTATAAATATTCCTTGAGTTGGCCTGGGGCTGAGTTGAATATAAAGGGCTCGGAAATGGAGCAATACATGGCAATTTTACTATCTCTTGGTGTGATAAAAGTACCGTGTAACTTAGCACAACATATTCGAAAAATTAATCCAAATATCACTCATTTTTTCATAACATTCTATGAATATCTTCTAGAATGATGTTGAAATCCGCATCACGATTTCAAGCTGTCTCAGATTACATTTCGAGGAACCGATTTGAAGATAGGTGCGGCATCTTTTTACTATGATCAGCAATAATTTTAAATATATTCCTCCAGAAAAACGACATGGGCAACCACTGTTTTTTCCTATTGCTGTGAAGAAAGAAAAGATTACTCAGGGACACCTATGCAATGACTTCAGACGTGACGGCATTGGCCATTGGCCGGTATTTGACATCAAACGGAGCGTTGTCAGGAATGGCAAGGTGTTGGCTCTTGGATTTTGACATAGATACAAAATAAATCTTGCATCTCAAAAAGAAGGTAATAGTAGTACAGTACAATTTCAATCAGTACAATTTGTACTATTGTACAAAAATTGTCCCTGTTAGTATTTTAGTTACCGTTGACGCACAGTGCTGATCTCTTGGGATACAATAAATAACTATGACATAAATCCCTATTATTGAAAATTTCATGATTTGTGTGTTATAAATTATCTAATTAGGTTGAAAAATAATCGAAAATAATTTTTACGTGTAACACAATATGCTGGAATCCAAGGGTTAAGACTCCGCAACATTGTTTAGACGGTCGACTCTCCGCCACATCGGACGTTAAGTTGAGTGAAAAGACATATCGCATGACATGCTCCGCAACCTTATGCTACATAACCCCGTAAGAATATTTACAACCAGCAATTTTTTTCAGCTTTAACGGTAAATATGCATAGTTCCATTGTAAAAAAATAACCTCAATATCTCCAAAAATACAAATGATAAAATAGAAATGAATACATGTATTAATTAGCTCAATTCCCTCATGCACTTCCGTGAAAACTGCGGTGTAATAACTTCAACCGCTCAAAAGCTGCAGAACGTACTAAAGTTACGTGACTCACCAGATATACCAAATAATATTATTGAAATATTGGATACAATTTTTAGTTTTATAGGAAAATTATTTATTATTATCAGTGTGAGTGATACATCGCTCATCGGTTGCAATTGTGGCACAACTTAAAAAAAATACGAATTTTGCTTTCATGTACTCTCCAGAATTGCAGATTAGACTACCTTCCAGCAGCAACAAAGCTGGAATTTTAGAAAACAATTTTGTTTGGGTTTGTTCAGCAGCATTTTCGATGCTGCAGACCACAACTTAATTTTTTAAATAGAATTTCATTTTCACTTTCGTTAATATCTGTGCAGAAGAAAATTTTCGAAAATATTCTGTCCAAAATGATATGCAAACAGAACTATTTTTTAAAATTTTTTTCTGCATTCTGCTGGCTACTATCATTGCAAACACATCCCGCAATTAAGTTTACATCTTTCTCTCCCCGCCATCTTTCGCTCAACAGCGCTTCGCCACGGATATTTCGAATATTAATAAATCTCATTGTCATTGTTTGGTAAATCTTGTTTGTTCCATGCGTAACATTTGAAGCGGCGAGATAACAACAATCAAAAACGTTCGCCATAGCAACGAAAGAGTCTATAGCAACTGTGTACTAGTCGACACTTCGCCTAACGTACCGTTACTTAGCATTGTAAGTGGAGATATTCTCGAAGTTCTGTTGTTATACCAAAAATCGTCAAAAATGCCACCCCGCAGACGTAAAACTCCGAAGAAGATTAGAAGGCTAAAACCGACGCTGTCGCCATTGCCAGAAAATGAGGCGCCACCGCAGTTGCCCGAAGACGCAATGGTGACTCCTGCCGAAGGACCACCAATTCCAGAAAGGGAAATTCTCTCAACAATTTGGGCAGCCCTAAGCAGAAGGAGAACCGCCCTTATGGTCTCTGTATACCTCTTTCACACGATTTGGATCTTCTTGGCTGTTTGCGTGTTTATAAAGATCTGTGTAAGCAGTGGAAATCTTTTTATGGCTTTGATATTTCTCTTAGTGATATATAAGCTTTTTTTTTTCATTTCGAAAGTTTATCTCCAGATGGTCATCTTCCATAACTGTGACAATTGACCCAATTTGTTTTCTTTATAGGAGATCTGTCTTCAAATGGTCATCCCCATGACAGATGATGACAAATCTGACATCTGAGATGAAGACGCCAAGGAATAGGCATGAGAGTAATGTTTGAGGGAAATTATCTTGCAGAAGACAGATCATAAGAAAAATGTTTTTGTTTTGTTTCTGCTTATAAATTTTAAAACTTTGTAATATTCTCTAGAACATTTGGAACAATAAAATTCTCTAAAATGTGCAGTTCGTAAACAAATATATATCATTATCTATATTTACTTTCATTTAATTTCATTTGTTCCTTTATTAGCCTTTTTACTGCAATGAATTAAGGGAATATTAAAATGTTGGAAACCTGCATGTCAATAAATGACAGTGATACAAGTATGGTAATCATGTATAATAAATGATGTAATAATTGCACTGCCAGCATTAGAATTTTTCAAATGTTCTGAATCAGCATGATGTGACACAAAAAGTTACTTCTATCACATTTCAAACTTTTGAAAATCTCTATGCAAAGCACCATGAACAGAAAATATACATTACAGTGAATAGAAAATGAATTTCAAATGCATGGAAAGTAGTGATTTGAAAATTGTTGACAGCTGACTAATGTTCCTGAGAAAGAAAACTTGCATGTGTGATTTAATTTTACAAAAATACATAGTGTAGATTCTTTTGTTTCATTTTATAGAAAGATAAATTTAGAAAATGCTCCACAATATTTTTTTTTAATTTGGAAATATTCAATCCTTTAAGCAATTAAATTTTTCGGTAAATCAGTTGCAGAAGAATAAATATTTTACTTGCTGAATAGTTCTAGAACAAACAAATATAGTGGGTTCCCCTCCCCCTTGTATGAATGTCTCACTACTATTGATAATCACAGTTCCTTTTAAATTAAAGACCACCATTTAATACTAAATTCTGCCTTTTAAATCTTCGTTATAACTCAGTAGTTGGCAACCTTTCGGCTAAAAGATTTTTACCCACCTCCAGGTCTATGTTTTAAATAAATAGAGATAGTAGTAGATAAAAAAGATAATAAATATTGTAATTATTGTCAAGTTCATTTAACCTGAAATGAAATGTCATGGTAATTTAGAGAATTTTTAACTACATTTTAAAGTATTTATTAAAGTCTGGTGTAATTAGACAGAAGATTACCTGCATTATGTGAGTTGGAATATACTAATTTTAACACTAGAATAAAATATTTACAATACTTGAATAATGCACATAATCTCAAAATCATATTTGAGTGAAAGGAATTGGAGTTCATTGTAATTTAATCATCAAAGAGGGGGAGGGAGAAGAGGAAAACAGAAGAGAGTGGGGGTAATCTACTATGATGAGAGAGAATAAGACATTAAGAACCTATGAGTTAATTTTAAATATTATTATTAAACTGTAAAGTAAATTGTCATAATTTCCAGTGTTAATTAGATTCCCCATGGGTTTGTTTTATTCACCTTAATATGTAATGTCTGATATAATTCTTGCAATTTTTTTTTTTTTTTTTTGGTTCATAGTCTAGAATGTCTAACTATCATGTCATGTTTCAAGCCAATGTTTTGAACCAAGGTTGTTTGATAGGGTTCTTTTGTTTCATGTTCAGATATCCTTCGTCTTCGTTTTCTTATGGTTTGACATATATAAACTTTGGGGTATATATACCATTGATTTATATACAGCATCCAATTTCCCATTTTTTCAGTTTTATTTTTCTTACTTTTAATGATTTTTTTTTACTTCAGAAACTTGTTTACAAATCTGTAACATGGCTTTAGGAGAAGTTATCCTTTCAATGAGTGAGTAAATTTAGGAATGTAAGGAATAACAATATTCTTATAATCAGCAAATTTGGAAATTGTAAAATGCATTTTAAAAAAAGAAAGCTTTCTTTTTATAAATTTTAGAGGATAGTCAGTAAGGACTAGTATAGATTATACAATGTGGATATTTGGTAATGGAATTTGTGGTCAGATAATGTAATAGCTCTGTCAATCAAATTATTGGTAAATGTAATTTTTTGGTTTAAAGGGTGCTGAGAGAAAAAATTTCAAATTCTTCCTATATTAGTAGATTTCATTTACCACTTTGTAAAAATCTTTCCATTTTTTCCAAAAATAGAAATGTCGAAAAAATGTAAACATCAACTTCAATATATTAGGGTTTAGGTCGCATGATCTGTTCCTTGTTTCCAGTATTCCCCTACACTAGTTAAGGTTTTCCTAGTCCTCCTGCTGTTTCCTTGGTCTGCCCAGGTCTCTATTTCCTCTTTAGTCTGTAGTTTATTATCACTTTGGAAGTCTACTTAATTACATTCTGCTTACATGTTCTTGCCATTTTGCCTGATAATTCTCTATTTCAGTAATCTCAGTCAGTTTTCAGTGCTTTCAAAAAAATTTAAAACATTATTTTCTTCTTTTTCTATAGTAAACTGTATATTCGAATTAAAGTTATTGGCATCTTTTAGTCTCTCTTCAATTTTGTCTGCCTTTATAATGTGGAAGGTAACATCAATAAAATAAATGGTCAGTTTCTGATAAAACAGAAGTTTCAAGGTTTCTGATTACCAGTTCAGAAAAAAGATTACTAAGGGAACCTCCAACCTTTTATTTGTTGAGAAACGTTGAGCTTAATTTAAAACACATGTTGAGAATTATTCTTATTGTAATAAGAATTTAAGGGATACGAATTTCTAAAGTGTCTCTAGATTCTTAAATTTATTCTCTAAGACATTGTAAATCAACTGGTGTGGCAATGAGGGAAACATAAAAACAATATTAAGTGATATCATTATGTATTTTTATTTTATATAAGACTCTCTATTGATTATCTTTTTTTTATTTATGCACCTCAATAATTTGAGAGAGACAATTTTTTAATGTAAACATTTACATCTCTCAGTTTCACAAAGTTACAGAACTCATTGTGGCTCCATCATCAGGTAAAATTAGAATCGGTGTTCTGAACAATAATCCATCACTCCCCTCACAATCCATCATCCATTCATCTATTTGGCCAGATAGTTACAATTAACATCTACAATGTGAAAAAATTTTAAAATACACAATTGATTGGTGAATGTGTGATGGCGATTGGTAAATGAATGTGTAAAAGATTGTTGTTCAGAACAATGATTGTAATTTTACCTGATGATAGAGTCTCACTAAGTTTTCAAAAGTTGTTAAACACAGGGATGTAAATGAAGAACTGTCTGTCAGAAAATTTTGAGGTGCATAAAAAAGCATATTATATAGTTATTAAGAATATGTATTTTACATTTTAATTTTAGTTGAAATTTTTTTTTGTATGGAAATTTGGATAAATTATATAGGGGGAATGAATGCTTTAAATATTGGTCTTAAAGAATATTCTTTTGTATGAATGTTGATAAGTCCATATGTAATGATACTTGTGGTTGGATAAAGCATATTGATAAAAAGAGGGAAAATGAATCAGTATACTGATTTAAAAATGTCTGGGTGTCACTGAGAATTTTGTTGATATAATAATAATAATAATAATAATAATAATAATAATAATAATAATAATAATAATAATAATAATAATAATAATAATAATAATAATAAAATAATAACAATAATAACAATAATAACAATAATAACAATAATAACAACAACAACAATTTATTGAGTCACAAATACAATTACAATTTCAATCGTGTATGACGAGTCAGATATGGCGGAGTGAAGTTACATTTACTGTCCAGAAATCAAAACAATGGGGACCATCTCAGCATTTGCTCAAAGAATCAAGGGAAACTGGACAAAAAACCCTGATCAAGTTGGTCATTGATCTTACAATAATAATAATAATAATAATAATAGTAACAGTAATAATAATAATAATAATAATAATAATAATAATAATTATTTTATTATTATTATTATTATAATAATAGTAATATCAATTCTAATAGTAACAATACTAATAATAAAATACTATTCATTCAGAAATGATTTAACGATATTATTAATGACACCTAGTGCATTTAGCAAATTCAGGATGAAGGAAATAGAATTTGGGTTTGGCATTCTCCTTCTACATCAGTCCAACTGCAATTTAACACAGGCAGGATGGGATATGCCAGTTCTTTTTTCTTTGCTTCAACTTGAACAGTCAACATGAAACAGAGAATCAATGGGATTAGAATTTTTATTTTTGTTTTTTAAGGGAGGTAGTGATGTAATTTGTGTATTCCTTCACACTGTAGAACATGTTGTTAAGCAGGAAAGCTTTCAATTTACTTTTAAATCTATGTATTGTATTAATATCTTTAATGTCATGGCTCAATTTGTTGTAAAGTGTAATGCCCTCTATTGTGGTACTTTTTTGATAAAGTGTAGTTTCAGAACGGGGAACATGTAGGTTATCCTTTTGTCGAGTGTTATAGTTGTGTACATCAGAATTTAGAGTGAAAGTGTCTTTGTTTTCCATGAGAATCTTCTTTGTGAAGACAACTATTTCAAATATGTACATGCATGGTAGTGGAAGAATCCTTAATTTTTGAACAAGGGTTTGCAAGACTCCAGCTTATGAGTGCTGGTCATTGTTCGCAGTATTCTTTTTTGGATAATAAATGGACGAGTGCTTTCAGGGGCATTTCCCCAAAATATTAATCCATATTTCAAGTGTGAGTGCACATTTGCATAATACATTGTCCTAAGAGTCTATTCCATTTTAGGTTTTTCATATTAGATTATGAGAAATTTATTTTGGGGGGGGTTTGGTTCTTATTAAGATTTGAAATGTGAGCTTCCATTTTAGGTTTTAGTTTCCTGTGATATTTTTACAAGATTATTATTTATGAGCAAATGCTGGGAGAGTTTTTCTTTGGATCGGGATTCATGAAATTTAGAGAGACTGTTTTGCTGGTGTTTATGATAAGTTTGTTGTCTTGAAACCATTTAATGCAACGTTTCTTGAGTTTCTTTTTCTAATAATTGTTGCGTTTTTGCTTTTATGATTATGTTTGTGTCATCTGCAAACAAAATTGTTTTGTTATTTTTTAAAGCCAAAGGCATGTCATTTATGTATATAAGGAATAATATTGGCCCTAGGATGGATCCTTGCGGACTCCACAATTTATCATCTGAGGGTTGGAGTAGTACGAGGAGATTTTGTTATCTTTAGTGTGCTGGAAGGTAACTACTTGGCTACGGTTTGATAAATATGATTTAATCCACTGGCCTGCAATGCCTCGGATCCCTAGCATTTCTAGTTTTGTTAAAAGTATGTGATGATCAATAATGTCAAAGGCTTTTGACAAATCTAGGAAAAGGCCAATGGGAATTTCCTTCTGATTTAGTGCAATAAGTATGTCATTTAAAAACGAGAAAATTATTTTCTAAAGTAACATACACATTGAGGAATCATGGTATTCTGAAAGCATTTTTGAATACAGATTGTTTCTTCCATGGTCACCACCATTGTCAAACTTTTAACTCAAAAAGATTTGGGTTGTCATTGGACCATTTTTTTACTTTGTCAGAGTTTCTTTAAAATCATCAGATCATGTTCATTATTTTTGATAGGTTTTGAAACTGGATAACATGCAGTTTGTAAATATTCGTAGAGTTAAATTTCTTTGTTCATTTATTTTATTTTATTTATTTTACGTCAAAAACAGTTATAAACTCTGTGTGACGTGCTACAGGGGAAACTGAATTCTGTATACATTTTCATAATTCTGTAATCCCTACCCTAAGCACCTATACTACTTGAATTTTAAATACAGAAAGAAAATAAGCATTTTTTGCAAGGATTGTTAAAAAAATATATTTGCTCCGAAGTAATAAAATATATTTTCAAGGGTAACTTAGCTACAAAGTTATCCCTCTTCATATCCTTCGTCAATGAATAATACTTGCTGCCGTGACTACAAGGAGAACGATAATTTGAATGACTATATTTCCCACTCAATTCTAGAAGACATGCATAGATAATGAAGTTACATTTATGTCCAGGAGCAAAACAAGAGTCCATCTTAGCATTTGCTCAATGGATCAGGGAACCTGGATGAAAAACCTGTTCAAGGTCCAGATTGATCCAAAAGCTGCAATACAATACTTGTTACAAGTTGTTTAGAATTATACAGTGCAAATGGTAAATAATACATTAAATATCACTGTTAAAATTAATGTTACTTTCCTTTTGATGTTCAATATAGTCTCTATTGTATAGTAACAGTTAAGTAGCCGAAACAATTTTGCTTGGGATTTTAACTTTTCTATCGAATTTAATAGTTAATGTGAATTTAATACCTATGTGAATTTTTTGTAGTGAGCTGTTGATACTCTCACCTGATGAATATGATTATTACATCAAGTGTTACAGTTTTAGACATCGGCGTTTGCTGAAAATATATTCCCACCTTTAAGTAAGTCTTTTTGACAAACATCACTGGTTCATAAATCAACAGACACATTGTTCTGATACAAGCTTCATGGACTTCTCCAATTCTGTAATATTTTGAAAAACAATTCTTTGCTTGTCAGAATCAGTTAGAGGAAAAGAAAAGTCTTTCCCAACATTGATAACATTAATAATTTTCTATGGAAACAATGTGGTGTGATAAATTATAGAACCAGTGAGCTTTATGTTGGTATATTAATAACTATGTTGGTATATTAATAACTATGTTAACTATGTTGATATGTGTGGGGCAGATGATTTGAACAAATTTGAATTAACTTAGAATGTGTAAATTGAGGATAAAGGGTAAGTTTTGTAACATAACAATTGTGAGTGTTTATGCCCCAACAGAAGATGAAGAAACAGAAGAAAAGGAGAAATTCTATAGTAAAGTAATGAATGTGAAAAGGTCCCAAATATGACATGTTAATGGTGATAGGAGATTTTAACCAAAAATCGGGAAAGGATAGAAAATGAAAAGTAGCAGTACACATACGTTACATTAATAACAAGTGAAAATGGAAGAAGGTTGATAAACTGCACAATGCAAGACTTATTGTATAAAAATAGACATAAAGCTACATAGAAAGCACCAAATGAACAGGTGGTGAACCAAATTGATCACATGTATAAAATAGAAGAAGAGCGAGATGTATTATCAATGTTAAATCCTATAGAAGGCCAAACTGTGATTCTGGCCATTATCTGGTAGGGGTTAAACTAAGACAAGGAATTAACTCCAACAATCCGGGGAAATACAAAAGAACAAAAAGATGGCATGTGAACAAACTCGAGGAAACCCAAGTACATTCCCTGTATGTAAACTCAATCAAAGGAGCATTGGAAGAAAGTGTAACAAGTTTAGATTAAGAACTAGAATGGGATAATATGAAGAATGTGATAGTGAATGCAGCAGAGGAAACAAGAACAGCAAATCAGATAAGGAACTAAGGATGGTTTGATGACCAATGTAAAAATGCAATCAAGGTGAAGAATGAAGCACGCAAAAATGCCTTCTTCAGGATACTAGAAAGAATAGAGAAATATATGAGAGAACAAATGCAAAGAAAATTTGCTGAAAGAAAAAACGTGTAATGCTAAAAATGGAAACGGAAACTCTATTAGAGGAAAAAAAAGAACTATAGAAAATTTTATAAAAAGATAGAATACCTATCAAAAGAATATAAGCCAAGCTTTTATACAAATATATACAAATATTGCGTAAAATATATGGGCCGATTCAAGTAAAAGCTGACACCTGGAGAATAAGAACAAATCAAGAATAAGAAAACATAATAAAAGGGGAAGATATAGTAAGATCTATTAAGGCTCAAAGAATGAAATGGCTGGATCACATTCAGAGGATGCAGATAGATAGACTCCCAAAGAAGATCTTGTCATGGATGGCAACATGTAGGTGCAAGAAAGGAAGACCAAGAACTCGGTGGATGGAAGACATGTGTCAAGATCTTTGGGTGCTAAGCAAGGGAGAGTGGTGAGTGATAGTGAATGTCAGAAAAAAGTAGAATGGTTTAGTTGTGAAAGCCAAGACCCACACAGGGTTGTGGTGCTAATGGAAGAAGAAAGAAGAAGAATTAATTTAGAACACTTTTCTTACTAATAGTAAATCAATATATATAGTGTAACTTATTGAGTTGAGAAATATAAAGATTTTTATTAACCCAGAGACTCTAAACATATGCCAAGTCAAGCCTAACACGTCTAATCTCTTTCTATAGATTATTGAGATGAACATATTTATCTTTAATAATAAGTAGGGGTGTATTTGAATGAATGAAACTTTTTTGCTTTTCCCTTTAGAGAAATACCTTTTAGTATAGTCATTAATATTATTTTATGGCAAAAAAACCCTTTTTTTATTTTTTTTAATAAATAGTTTTAAAGGATTTTCCGCTGATTTTTATCGATATTATTAATATCATTTTAATGGTACTTGCTTCAAATAATATGTACAATGCAATCTCCTGAGAATTTCTGAGTAACCTATTAGATTTCTTTTCTCAGAAATTGTAATGTCAGCCATTGTATGTATTCTAAGGTTCCTGTGGCGCGTAACAGGGCCATTGTCAATTTGGCTGATTTCACGATAATAAAAGACAGAGAATTCCTGATAATGAATAGGGCAAATCAAGGCAGCTCTACAGAGCAATTTAAATCAAATGGATGTTCTTTGCTTCACAGAACATTGGTTATCTCCTAATGAACTTAGCATTTTCCAAATTCCAAACTTTTACCTCGCAGACATTTATTACAGAGAGAATTACATAAAGGTCCTACATATGGGAGTTCTTGTATTTACATTAGAAATAATAATGATTCTATTTCCTTGACAGAATTAAATGTGTATTCCACTGAAAAAGTTTTCGAAATTCCTGTTGTACTTCTTAGTTCGCTAAAAGTGATATTACTTTGCATCTACAGGCCTCCAACAAAGAGAGCTGCAGATTATATTTTGTTCTCAAAAAAACTGGAGATAACACTTAACAAAATCAGCAATCGCTGTTTTGAATCCATTGTTGTATGCAGACATTTTAACACTAATTTTCTGGTCGAATCTTGGGAGAAAGAACAATTTCTAAATTTAAGTAATTCCTTCAATTTAGATGTTACAATTAATGTGCCTACATCGATCACACTAAATACAATGAAGGCAATCGATCAAATAATAATTAACAAAACTACTACCCGATATGAAGACGAAACAAAATATTTAGGATACAGGATTTAGGATTTAGGATGCACAAATTCTTACCATTATAAGAAATGCGATCACTGACAAAATAAACAGTATACATATACAGAATAGGATACTTGTAAGGGAAGGTTTAAAAAGAAAAATTTTTTTTTAATTTTTTAATTTCCTTAAAAAAAAAATTTAAACAAGCGAATTCTTTCTTTCATTTCTAAACGTCATAACGTATCTCAAAATTTTCTTATCTACTTTAAAAAATACAAATCATTGTTACGAAAAGTTATAAGGCAGGCTAAAATCATGAAAAACGATCAGGATATTTTGAACTCAAATAACAAAACAAAAGCAATGTGGAATATAATAAAAATACAACTAAATCAACTAGAAACCCTGTAGAGAATGTGGTTTTTAAATATTAGGATAGGGTTTTAAAATAAAGGATTAGGACATCATGTAAAAACAAGCAAATTCTTCCTTTCATTTCTAAACATCATAACATGCTCAAGATTTCCTCCTGTACTTTAAAAAATACAAATCAAATTTGTTCCGAAATAACAAATTAATAGTAAATGAAAAGAAAACGGTTTTAATGCAGTTTTCCATTTCAAATAATTCTGCGCTCCACTGAAAATGAACGGTGTACCATTTACTGATGTTAAGGCAACAAAAATTTTAGGTCTCTGAATTCAGTCAAACCTGAAATGGAATGTCCATTTAAATGAATTGAACACAAAATTAAGTTCATTAAGCTACGCGTATAGAATTCTTTCAAAATTCAGTCAGCCGTCATACTGCTTGTTGTGTAAATTTTGCAAATGTTCATTCCTGCCTGAGATATGACATTATATTTTGGGAAAATACATCTTATAGCTCCCACACTTTTAGATTACAAAAAAGAATTGTTCAAATAATATGTAAATCCCACCCACATGACTCTCATCTCTCTTTATTAAATCTAAGAATTTTACCATAACTTTGTCTTTTGCGGATCAGTGGTTTTTGTCAAAAATGACTTGCTTAAGGGCGGGAATATATTTTCAGAAAACGCTGATGTCTATTACTTTAACACTCAATGTAGAAATCATATTCATCAGGTGACAGCTCATTATAAACAATTCACATACGGTACATGAACATTATTTTACAAGACTTTACCAGATGACATTAAACAATCAAATTTGAGAGAAAAGTTTAAATCGCAAGTAAAATTGTTTCTGCTGCATAACTGTTTCTATACAGTTAGAGACAATGCTGAGCATCACAAGGAAGGTAACATTAATTTTAACAGTGATATTTAATGCATTATTTACCATTTGGACTGTATAAATGTAAACAACCTGTAACAAGTATTCTACTGCAGCCTCCGGGTCAATGATAATAGATTTTATTACATTGGAGCATGTTTTTTTTAAATTGAAAATTCAAGTAGTATATGGCTTAGAGTAGCGGTCACAGAATTTTGAAAACGTGTACAGAATTCACTTCTCCCCGTAGCACGTCATACAAAGTTTTTAACTCTTTTTGATTTAAAATAAATAAATTTAAATAATCAATAGTTTGTAAAAGGAGTTCTTTTTCTTCTTCTATTTACTCTTCTTTTTGTTCTTAGTTTTCTTTTTCTTCTTCTTGTTCTTCTTTTCCTTTTTAATGTTTATTTTTCTTTTTTCATTTTCTTCCTTCTCTTTCTCATCCGCTTCTTTTCTTTTACTCATTCACTTCTTTTCTTTTGCTCACCTTTTTATTTTATTTTTCTCACCTTTTTCTTTTTTCTTATCTTCTTCTTTTCTATTTCTCGTCTTCTTTTTTTCGTCTTCTTCCCCATTTCAGTTATTCCTCCTTATTCTGTGCCTTGTGGTACCTGCCCTTATTGTTATTCTATTTCTCTGAAGCTGAGTTCACTTGAATGAAAGAAAGAAGCCTCAATTTCATTAGTTTGATAGCCAACTGCTTGAGTTGTTCACTTGAACTGGTTTTGACAGAATTTTTTACATCATTTTTCTTTGCTCTAACAGCATTTTAAAAATATTTTAAATATTTTATTGATCATTTTTGGCAATATTTTAGGTCATCAAAATCTGCCCCTTAATAATAAGGTTCAAAAGCTTATTTTCATATTTTTTGGGGAGATATTTATAGGAAGAATTAATTTTGTCAGATATCAAGGAGATTTAACAATATAATTTTGGATAAAATAAAATTTATTTATGAAATTTATGACCATTTACTATTACAGTTTAATTAAAAAAATTATTATAATAAAAAAAATAATAATAATAATAATAATAATAATAATAATAATAAGTAATTTATTGTCTTTTAAATGTTCATTATATCTCATCAGGCATTTATAATAATAATAATAATAATAATAATAATTATTATTATTATTATTATTATTACTATTATTATGATTATTATTATTATTATTATTATTATTACTATTATTATGATTATTATTATTATTATTATTATTATTATTATTATTTTGATTACTTCATAGATTCTTAATATCTCATTTTATCTCATCATAGTTGATTTCCCCATTGTTACCTTCTTCCCTCTCTCCCTTTGTGATGGTTAAATTACAACGGATTCCAATTCGTCTCACTCAGACATGATTTGAAGACAGCTTGAATATGCGCATCTCACACTATTAAACAATTGTAAATATTTTATTGTAGTGTTAAAATGAGTATGTCCCAACTCCTGTTACTAATGCAGGTAAGCTTCTGTCCACTTACACCAGAATTTAATAAATACTTTAAAATGTACTTTAAAATTCTCTAAATTATAATGACATTTGATTTCCCGTTAAACGCATTTGACAATTATTATAATATTTATAATCATTTTAATTTACTATTATCTGTATGTACTTTAAAACATAGGCCTGAAGATGGCTAAAAATTTAAATTAAAACAATAAATTACTTTTGTATTAAAAGCTGAATGACTCCAATTTAAAAGAAACTGTATGGTTATCAGTAAATATAGTATTTCATATTTACTCTGTGACATTACAGGAATGCTAAATTTCCAAGGACATTAAGAAAAGTTTTCCTAGCTCCAGTTAAAGGTAAAATATAATCTATATTATAATGACCTGAATTGAGAGACAACTGTAGATTGTGCTATGCAATGTGATCTCCCCACAAGCTCAAGCTCTCCTCCCACTTAATAATACTAATGATAATGTAATAATACATCCATGGTAATGAAAAATACTGATTGCCACATATCAATACAGGTTAAGAGGTTCAAAAATTCCAAGTGCAATTTTGATAGTAAATATTTGTCAAAACAAACAAGCAAAAAAGAAAAAGATTGGGAAATGTAAAGCTTATAAATTCTGATGGACTATGAAGGCCAAAACTTCTGTAAAGATTACCAATTGTTTCAAAACATTGTAATGCATGCTCCATCCCAATTACTTCATTCACTGTAAAGCAAAGAGAGAAAAACACTATGAAAATGCACACCAAGTCCATAATTCTAATGCAACAAATAACAAAAGAATGCAGAATATTACGCAATTTAAAGAGGATTTACAGAGAATGTCCTAGTAATTACTAAACTATCAAAGTGGTCAGGAATAGTAATATCCTCAAATTTATTTTAAATCCTTGAATGCAAAATGCCATTTGAAGATTGCACTTTCATTCCTTCTCCATTTACAGGTCCATCTAAATAAATTCCTAGAGATTGGATATTTTCATCGAATTTTTTTTTTAACTTGAATAAGTGAGAAACTGGATACTCTGTGAATCATCTTTATAAGTGAGAATAAAAGTAACTTGATCTGCTAGACATACATAAGTTCTCAGCTTTCAAAAGTGTTTTTTTCATAATGCTATGATAACATTTCGTTTAATATTGTATACTTCAGAGCATTTTTTTCTGTTAGATGAATATTTCAACATTAAAATGAACACGAGATATTGTGACCAGCAGAGCTTAGCGTTGCTGTTGACTCTGTAACGACTCTGTCCGCAAGATATTAGGGTTCCAGTCCCGACGATGGCGCAGATTTTTGACACTAGCCACAAAGCTGACTAGGTCGAATTCAGCCGCTGTCTGGAGGAGAATTCTAATGATAGCAACACTAATAGGTTTTCCGTGAATTCTCCGATCAATACTAGGCAAATGACCGAGCAGTTCCCTTGCAAACGCGACTGCCCGGCATCTTCCTCTTGTTTGTCCTAACCTTTTTCCTTACACACACATACTTACATGGACAATACTACCACATATGCCGGGAGACCAAATGGGAGCAGAGAGCTTCCGGAAAACCTGACAGGAACTTAAAGCTCGGACTGTACTGCGGTAGGGGAGATACATAGAAGAGAAATTCTTCCGCAAGCCGACGTGCGTTTTATTTATCATCAGAAAAATTTGAAAACTATGAAACACTATGGGGGGCGTGACTGAGATGGGGTCATTGAGACAGAAGATAAGGTACAAAATTTTCTACAGGAATATTTCGTTTTAGAATTATAGTCTAAATGGTAATTCATGCTAAAATATTTAAAATATTTTAAAATCAATATTATTTTACTTATTGTTGCTCAGTATAATCTCTAATTGTAGAGAAACAGTTAAGCAGCAAAGGTTTTAGTATTTGGCACGTAAATTTGAACATTATTTTACAACACTGCCGGATGACATTAAACGATTAGAATTGATGTGTTTATTGTATGTGATTTTTTACTTCCTCGCTACTGTTTATGCAGTATAGAGAAAGATTTGTAATGCCTCGGGAAAAATAGGCGAATTTTCAACAGAAAAACTCTTATTACCGGTTCTTGGTAACCAAGACGTGGACAAATCTTTATATATTAACTATTTATTCTAATTTCTTACTTATTATTTCCTCTAACACGTTGTGTAGTCAGAATCCATGATCCAGTTCTGGCTATCGAAAAATTCGCTTGACGGCAAAAAGTCCGTCCATCGGTAGTCTGTCCGTCTGTCTGTCCGTCTATCCGTCCGTCTATCCGTCCGTCTATCCGTCCGTCTATCCGTCCGTCTATCCGTCCGTCTATCCGTCCGTCTATCCGTCCGTCTATCGTCCGTCTGCCCGTCTGTCCGTCTGCCCGTCTGCCCGTCTGCCCGTCTGTCCGTCTGTCCGTCGTTTGCCCGTCGGCCCGTCTGCCCGTCTGTCCGTCTGTCCGTCTGCCCGTTCGCTGTCCGTTCGGCTGTCCGTTCGTTTGTCCGTCGGTCCGTCTGCCCGTCTGTCCGTCTGCCCGTCTGTCCGTCTGCCCGTCTGCCCGTCTGCCCGTCTGCCCGTCTGCCCGTCTGCCCGTCTGCCCGTCTGCCCGTCTGTCCGTCTGTCCGTCTGTCCGTCTGTCCGTCTGTCCGTCTGTCCGTCTGTCCGTCTGTCCGTCTGTCCGTCTGTCCGTCTGTGCGTTTGTCCGTCTGTCCGTCTGTCCGTCTGTTCGTTTGTCCGTCTGTTCGTTTGTCCGTCTGTGCGTTTGTCCGTCTGTGCGTTTGTCCGTCTGTCCGTTTGTCCGTCTGTCCGTCTGTCCGCATGTCCGTTTGCCCGTCTGTCCGTCGATCCGTTGGTCCGTCGGTCCGTCGGTTCGTCTGTCCGTCTGTTCGTCGGTCCATCGGTCCGTCCATCCGTCCGTCCGTTCGTCCGTCCAACCGTCTATCTGTCAGTCTGTCCGTTAACAACAGTGGCTAAACTGTAAGCAGAATTTTCACCAAAACTGACATTCCGCAATCGATCTGGTTGATGTCAGGAACGCTTAAATTTGAAATCGATATTTTAATTTTGTGGAGAGCTTTACATGAAGGTCGTACATTTTCAAAATTTTCAAAAAATGGCACCAAATTTGTTGATTAAATTTTGTTGTTGAATGTTGAGACGGACGTTTATGTCGCAGGTCTCAGTTCCGTTGAAATCTCTGATTTTTCGAAAGTTGCAAAAATTCACCATTTTCGGCGTCTTCCATCTTTTTTAATTTTTCAGAAATAGTATTTTTGTATAATTTATTTTCAAACTATTTTAAGTTTTGCATTTTTTGATAAATAAGGGTTTTTAACGAGCATAAGACCTGCACAATTTTTTTAAACGTCCTTCATACTATCCAACAAAAAAAACAGTCATAAGCGAAGGAGCCTTTTTTGATTGGAAAATGTCCCAGGGGCTTCATGTAAAGTACAACCCAAAACTGAAATATTGGTTTCAAATTCAAGGGGTTGCGACATCAGCCAGATCGATTGGAGGATATCAATTTTGGAGAAAATCGGCTGAATGGTTTAGCGTTTTTCACAGACGGACAGACGTTTTGCCGTCATTCGATTTTTCGGTATCAAGGACTCACAAAACATGGATTCTGGCTACACCTCGTGATAGAGGATTTTTTCTAAATTTAGCAACTGGATTTATCCACTTTTTCGTTACCAGGACCCTGTAATAAAACTTTTTCTTCCGAAAATTCGCCGTACGCATTACATAACCTTCTCTCTACTCCATAGCGACAAAGTAAAAACGCAATGCAACATCGTCGCACCAGCTGCGAAGAACCGGCGCCTTCGTGAGAATGAAGGCGCCGGCTGGGCCGTATTGTTAGTTCCTATTTTTTAAACTTAATATACGAATTTATTTGTCGAATTTGTGATATTATTTTCTTAAAAATAATTATTTTTCGCACTTTTTAGTTCTACGATTTTTAATGAGCTTTACAAAAAATGTTTGAGATGTGTTGATATGGACAGAAATTGCGATATAACTATATTACGTAATCGTTACTAAGGGCGAGAAAATATGTGCCGTTTTAGCACCATTAGTTAGTTGTGAGTTGTTGATATTGACAACTGATGAATATGATTACTACGTCTAGTAGTATAGTTTTAGATATCTGTATTGGTTGAAATTATGTTCCCGCCCTTAAGTAAGTGATTTTTGACGAAAACCAAAGATTTTTAAATCAAGAGACAAGGTTATAGTAGAATTCCTAGCTTAATTAAATGCTGTTTACAAGAATCAAGTTTGAGAAGCTGAATGCCGAACTAGCAAAGACGCAGAAGTTTATAAACAAAGAGACGCTTCATAACAAAACAGAAAGTTATGAGTGATGGTGATTTAAGCAAATTCGGTGGTATCGAATGACCCGAAAAGCAAAGTGTCTTGAATAGGGAATAGAGCGATATGGATGGATGCGCATCTCTTTCTGTGCATGACGTCACCATCGAGAACCACGCACCGTCTCGCTCACGCCGTGCCTTTAGACGTCAGAAGTTTTCTTATACTTACAAGACTATTAATATTCACTCAGAATAAATGACGATATATCAGTAATCGTCTAGTTTTAAGAAAGATGCCTTTTAAAATGGATTATAATGGTGCCTGAAGTATTTGTAATGCTATTCTGTAGTGCATGTTGTTTTGAAGTTGTACTACATGAAATGTAATTTCTGTTATGATTTGTCACTGAGTTATGCAATCGTTTGGAAAGAATAATTTCACATTGATGTGTTACGGTATTCAATCGTGCCCAATTTATTCCTGGAAAAAGTGTTCTACAAAATATGAAAATAAAACAAAAACATTTACCTAAAATTTTTGAAGCAGTTAAAAATGTCTTCACATTTTTGCCTTCTGCTTAACTTTAAAGGCGAATCTTGCTTTGGTCTCATCATTTAAATGTTACCCTAAAAACATTCTCGTCCTAGCCGGCGTCGCTAGCCTAATTATTACTTTACTGCTCTAATACTACGTTCCGTGAAAAAACGAAGGTTAAGTAATTCCAAGCTTCGCGGGATATATCGGTGCCGAGCCCCTGGCATAGTTAAAGTGTAGTGTGTATATTGTATGCGTGTGCATATGCATATATGTATGCGTATGTGTATGTGCATGTTTAACAATGAGAGTATCATATTCACTCGCTGGTAGATTTCATGACTTAAACTTTAAAAAGTAGCAAGAACTCATACACATTTATAACTATTCCCGTGTAGGGTTAAAACAATCATGAATGGAAAAAAGATATTTACCTTTCTTATCTTAGATTTTATGATCGTATCTACAAGCCGTTGCAATTCTGAAGATTTCGAGAGCCAGAGAGCTATTTCATAGGGCAGCGGCGACTCCCTCCGATCTTCGCTTCATCGTCTCGTCTGTCACTACCGATGCCCGCGTGCCTGCACACGGCTTTGTTCTTGGGAAAAGCTTTTATTATTTATTTGGCTGGGGCGCGCAATTTTTGGGACCGGGCGAATTTCAGCGGATGAAAAATTTCGTAAGGCGAACTTTTGAATGTTTTGATAGAAATATTCCATATTTGTAACAAAAAAATTTATTAAAAAAAAAAATTTTTAATCTTTAAGGTTTTTATAATATTATTATACGTACACAGTATTTGCGTCGGTTACCAATATTGTAAAACAATTTTTTAATTCAAAATATAGCTATAATGTTTAAAAACGCAAATTCAAAGGGCACTAAAACATTTGACAGCCTAGGGCACACAAAGTCATGCACTGAGCGCATGTACACATTAAGTTGAATTATGAATACAGGTAACAAAAGCGTAATAAAAATTATTTGCATAGGCAAATCAGCTACGGACTTTGACTGATATCCATTATCAGACCCTATTTGAAGGAATCAACTGACTGCCGCCAGAACATGGAGAATATGGCTTTGAGTACCTAGAGCGTCATGGCGCTCAGAAAAGGAGCACAGATAGTCAAGTTACGAGTACATTTATGACCAGAAGCAAAACAAAGAGCCATCTCAGCATTCGCTCATTGGGTCAAGGGAAATCTGACCAAAAATCGAGATGGCCAAGAAGTTGAGGAACGTCTTGTTAGACTTACTTCGTCTTTTAAATTTACAAATGGTACAAATTCTACAAATGGTAACTAACACATTAAATATCATTGTGTTATTTTGATGCTCAGTGTAGGCTCCAATTAAACGGAAACTTTGTGCAACAGAAAATATCCTGTTTATTTTGCCCGTCGTTTGCTTTCGTGTCCGCCCCTGATTGACTCGTAAGTACGAGAGGCGCTGTTACGTTATGACGAGAGTGGATCCGTGATGGGCGAATTCGCGTTCATGCGAACACGGTCGTTCACGACCGAATATTTCATACACTCTGAATCGCAGGTAAGGTCGCATTGTATCTTGTCGGGCAAACACGGTCGAACTTACAATTCGGCAGAACCGTATCAATTGAAAGTGAATTAGTCGGCCGCGCTGAGACATTTATCATGGACATACAGCAACTACCCGTGCTATCTTCAGTTTATGTACAAGTGGAAGGTCTCTGATTGAATCTTCCGAAATGATGGCAGGAAATTTCAGATGTAATGGATGAAATGGGTTTCTGATGCTTTCTGACAAACTTAAAATTCCTAATGCATTACTGGGGTTAGATTAATGTATCTTTTGTAAACATCTCAAATACTTGTAATTTGAAACGCAGCTCTCGGCGAGCAGTTTTAACCTTTTCGAACCCATTGGATATCGCCAATACATAATGATTTGGAGATAAATGACTAGCGTAGTATCGTACGTGACTAGTATCGTTCGGCAGATTTAATCGACCATTTTTAATCTAACATTTCTTCAGCCGATCGCGGAATCACTTGCCCGAACTCTTCGATGTGATCGTCTGTTGCCCAGAATTGGCACTTGGAAGCCTGGAGAGCGTCGGCTCCCAAGGCTTGCGCATGCGCGGCGGTGGACGAAGATGGCAAGACTCCAGTACAGCTGCAGGTTCAATGTTCAAGCCTAGTATATATACTAGGGTTTTTCTAACGTAGCATCTGAGGGTAGTATCCCCAAGATGAAATATAGCACGACTTTTTGCGCCTTTCTCGGTCTGCCGCAAAATGTCGCATGATCGCAACCGTATGCTGCAGATCAAGCGACTCTAGCGGCACGACCGAGAAAGACGCGAAAAGCCGTGCTATATTTCATCTTGGAGATACTACTCTCAAATGCTTCGTTAGAAAAAAATAAGTATAGAACAAGTAGCATAATGTATAGAACAATATTGAAACTCAATCTTCATTGTCTTGGGGTTGTAAAATGAACAGAGTGATCGTTCGAGCTAGACATTTCTAATGCAAAAATATTTAGCAACCATTATGTATTAAGTAGAGGTAGAGATGGCCGGGGTGGAGATGAAGAAGGAGATGACGTTTATTTGGTTTCAAAGAACTAGTATTACGTGGTCCCTCCGACAGATACTGCCATATTAATCATTTATATTTGTACTATACAAGGTCATAACGAAAAAACATATTAAACATAAATCTGTTGCTTGGCTCCTTAAACTTCTATACTTCATGTAACTTTCTGTAAACATTAGAAGAAACATTTAGAAAAAAACATCTTCCTGAAATTATTGTCAATTTGATGAATCGAATAGAAGCAATTCTTCATACAGCGCACCAACAGTGCTAGACATCATTACAATATTATACACATCGTATATCGTATAAGGACTGCAGGTGCCTTAAAATCCCCCTGCTTCCCCAACACGATTTTTCAAATTCGTTCACACTATTTTAGAATTCGTCTTGTCGGGAGCAGCCATCATCAACATCCCACGTCTAATTTAACCTGTCAGTCATCAGCTAAGTGAGAGCCTGAGTGAGGTACACACTAGCTTCCGGTGCGAGTCTATGAGTGTACCTCAGTCAGGCACAACTTATATAATTCTCATCTCACCGTCCAACATTCTACTAGTATCAGATTTATCATGTGTGCTGGTGGGGTGAGGAGGGTTTTATGTTCCTCACTTCCTATGAGGTGCCTGAGATGGAGGAGCATGTACTACATAAATTAATTATGTATTCACGTGGTGAATGAAAAGTATGTAACGTTTGTGTACAAAAATTGTACACGTGTTTAACTGCAGCCAAAATTGTTTTGTATCTTGTAAAAGTGTGTTGTTTTCCTTTCTCATATTATTCAAGAATCCTTCAGTCTCGGGGTAGAGCTATCCTATTTTCAGCCTGACAAGTACGACAAGCAGGCGTCGACATTTGATTTGGCTATTTCTGTAGGATATCTACCATGGAGAGCTTTTTGTTTCCATTGTTCTAAGAGCTCGGCTTGTGTTGTTTGTCCATGTAATACATTTTTTTGTTTAAGGTTGAGTGGTGTATAGTTCTCGTCTACTTGCTGTATTACTCCATATAGCTGAGATGACAAGGCTTTCTCATTGAAATACTCTCTCATGTCCGTTATCAGTTTTGCATGGAGATTACCAATATTTAAGATGCCCCTACCCCCTAATTTCCTTGGTAGTGTTATTCTTTGGAGATTTTATTATTATTATTATTATTATTTATTATTATTATTATTATTATTATTATTATTAGGCACAACACAAATTTGCTTTTTTCCAATTTCTTTATAAACGGCATCCTTACTTCACATTTTGATCACTTGGAAAACACAACTGGTTATACAATCGATATTAAAACAATAATCAATGCGTCATTGTTTTTTTCTGTTTGAAATTGCTTAGTCTCAAATTGAAAGTGACTGGTCTCAAAATGAATATGTGAATTCCCAATATGGTGTTGTTCAATATCAATTTTATTGTGTTTCTTCTCAACTTGAAGTTTAAAAGGTTTAGTGTTATTCGCTTTCTCTGCGAAGAAGTATATTTACTTCTTCTGTTGCACTATTGTGCAACAGAAGTTCACCATAGCAAGAGCTGAGAATTCTGTGCAAATTTTGAAACAAAAGAGGACTGCGGTCTTCTGGCGATATTCACATTCATGATAACGTCTGGGTGGTGTGATTTCAGTGCTGCTGTAATCAAACAACATTTGGGGATGTTGGGATGGACGCAGCAGCGAGTGATTTTCATCTTTTCCTCAAATTCAGGAACTGACTATGTTGCCAAAGCTTCCCAACCAATGAAGAGCTTCAAAGCAAAGTCCATGCCTTGACTGGAACATAAGCCGAAAAAGGGATCGAAAATCTCGTCCACAGATAAGAGAAATGACTGAATCTTCACAGCAATTATGTACGAAAAGCGCCATACTTGAACATAAATGTTGGTAATAAACTCGTTTTTCTTTTACACTTGTCTTTTTGTTGAAAAAAGGACCTTGAAGCTCCTGAAATTGAGTGAATGATATTGATAAGTAGGGTATTATGAAGAGGCGGTAAGAACGACGGTGGAACAATGGCGAAATGGGGGGCGGTGTAAACGAGAAAACGCAGAGACAACGTACCGCCAGCTCACTTCGTGTAGCTGAATCTTCATGAAATGACGAGGATTTAAACTCTGGTGTCTAAAGGCGACATGAGAGATTTAGCCGCTGCACCACTGTGGAAATGAAGGGATGAGAAATGTGGCAAAAAGGAGTTTCAAACTGTGCGTGACGTAAGCAGGCAGGCACTCCGCCGTTAGTCACTGCAGCCTACTGCCTTACTGTGCGTAGCTGACGCCGCATTCCTTCGGCCACTTGACGCCTCCTTGGAGAAGCATCGACGCCAACGGCCCTTTTTTGCCCCAATTTGCCCTTGCCGTGGCTCAAGAAATTCATGCGTGCATTCATGCAAGAAAGCGAACGTGTGTTACTGTATGCGTGCTGAAGCGTCATTCCCATGTCCGTGGTCCTTATCCGGCTGCCGCACGTGTTTGACAACAGAGATGTTCCAATTCTCTCTCTTGCCTTTAGAAGGAAAGTTACGTATAGAAAGCCCATACTGCATATTTACGATTACGATTGCAAAAGATCCTGAAGCAAGACGCCGGTGTGCGAAAATACGATTAAGACTTCCCTGCTATCAGTAATTTCTTAGTTTTGGACCAAATCACAATGTGTCGACAGCACGACACTCTGTCGTGCAGTATCTGCTGCTTCGAAACATACTTGAAAATAAGTAATAGCTGAAAGAAACATAGTCATATTTCCTTGGAATAATCCTAAGGCATAATCCAAGAAGTAAATAACTCAGGACAAGAGAATTTGTTTTTTATGTTAAAAGTGATGGGTGCTTCCTACTGACTTTATTGTGCTTATTTCAAATCTTTTTACAGAACTTTCCCGTCATCAATGGATGTAATCACATTATAAAAATGTCGATCACTTATGCATTATATCCTAGCTGGAATAATTTCTACGCACTAAAAGTATATGTGAATGAGATTTTTGTGTTTTTTTGCTTGAGGAACTCCTGACTGTTCAACAATAGTCTGCCAACGTATTTGAAGCTTAAACTTATTTCACATATATGTTAGGCAGAAGTAGCCGACTGTTATATGATCCTTAGATTATCGCCACATCGTACATAACGGAATCCCTTTAACAGGTCGGAATACGCCATCAGCGGCATCGAAATAATTTCATGGCACCTTGTGCGAAGTGTCCAGAATTTGAGAAGACAAGTTTTGCCTATGCGATTGAGTGAAGTCGCCACAAATGTATCGGAAATTATTTTATTTTTTACACACTTTCTAGGTATGTTTCTTCAGATACAATGCACTGTCCTTATAATTCAAATTACTGCTGAAAAAGTCTTAGCTGATGAACAAACAGCTCCCTTCGTCACAGAAATCTACTTCTATTCTTGCAAACACCACATAATTTTGTGAGGAAAAGTTAATTGATGTCCCCCTTGAATTAACAGACATCACTTACAAAAGCCAATTGTTGGTCCAATGAAACCAATGAAATAAAATACCTTCTTTTAATTAGGACTTCTAGGACTATCTGCGGCAGAACAAGAAAGGAGTTTTTTAATATTACAAACAAACGGTCGGTGATGGAACATTTCTAACATCATTTTTTGAATAAGCAGGTCAATATATATTAGAATAAGCCGAAATGGCGTATTTAACAAAATAATTGTTAAACAGAGTAACTGCTAATTTGTTTCAACAATTGATTATTAACTCAAAAGACGACAGAAAATGAATTAGTAAGAAGAAAAAGAAATTATTTGGCTCTCTCTGCTAGAGTAATGGCATACTTGTGCTTTGCAAATTTGCCGATATAGAGAACTCGTATTGAATTAGAAGCACTGTATTTACTATATGAACTTGAAATTTCATACGTTGGCTATTGAGAAACATGCTTTTTTGAGTGACGCATGCCACTGTTAGAGAAAACGAGCGTTATGAATCACACTGAACTGCCGACATGTGTAAGAATTCTTGAACAACGTTTCTTATCCCCATGTACGAAACTATGCACACACGCGCGTACTTACAAGAGGCTTCCTCGCTTTTGCCTCATCGCGTCGCCAATCTGCACGTATATTATTAGTAGAGTATAATACTAGTATTAACTATTCTATAGTATACAATTACTACAGTATATTATTACCATAGTATATTGTATAACGTTCGCACCGTCAGTCGCTCTCCGAGAACCCAACGCGCGAAGCCTCAACGGTCTGCTATTGGCAGTGTCCCGTCGAAGACGCCATTTTGGAAATGGATGTACTAAAAATATGCTCGCACTTTTTCTTGATCCTCGAGCTCCCTAGTCCTCTCTCAGCCCGGCTTAGCCAGCACCCTCTCCACTGGATAGGGTGTGGAGAGGGTGTTGGCATAACATGGTCCGGTAGAAAATATGAGCTCCACTCGGAACGTCACGGCTCAGTTTGCAGTGCTGCCCATCTCCTTCCTTTCCGATGCGGACTTCCTAGCTTTCGGTCTCTCTTTCTGTCGACCTGTGCGCACCATGTTCCTTCTTGTTACTCAATTATTTCTATAACTATTAATTACTTGTTCAGAATTTAAAAAAATCTTCCGTTGTTTCTCATAGCTATCTAGTCCAAGACGAGTTATTACGCCGAGTTTTCGGTCAATAAAGTTGACATCCGTGCACTGCCGTAACGTAGCCAGAATCCGCCTCTCCCCGCACCCCCCGCTGTAAAGTATCAAAAAGAAGTGCGCGATTAGTACACATACAAACGTGCATATAGCGAAATCAAATATGCGCCATTGCACCTAGGAAACCGCACATCGACACGTGTGTGCTCCGATTAGATATATCTGTCACCTACAATTTTACTAACGCGTGTGTACACACATCTCATGCACGCACTGCTTAGACATTTTGGAAAAACTCTTATAAGCGTGGTCGCGAGCGAAACACCTCAAGAATATTGTGTCATCGATGTGTCGTTATATCAGACGCAAAATTTCTTCCTCAGCAAGGGCTGGTGATTAATTCATAAACTACATGAATGTCATTTAATTGTGAGAAAAATCTATTATATTTTAACATGTTACCGAATTCTATACTACAGTCTGTACGATGTTCTCTTCAGTATGTAGAATTATGGGCGATGAGTACACAATGTATTTATCAGTCAGAGTTCTGAGCAACGAAACAAGAAAGATGGCCGTTGGATCTGCGAAATACCTACATAGGACTGGACGAGTCCTAGACAACTACAAAAGCAATCCATGCAATTAACTTCTTTAACGAAAAAATAATTTTCATCCTTACAAATTTCAACACTGCAGAAATACGTTTCAACGCTCGGCTAAACAAGAACGCATAATTGCAACAAATTACATGAAGCAATAAATTAAATTTTGTCTGAACACAGTAACAGTTTTATACATAGAAAACGAAATTGTCCAGGAAAAATAATCTGAGCCTACATTCGTGAAAGTTACAACTGTATTGCAACATGAATATTCTGATCCCGCTCACATGATCATATTATTTGCTACTTACAAAAAGATATTTCGCGCAAGACGTTTTCTTCAGCCGCCGCCACAGCAACACAACGCTTCTACTCGGCCATCGCTAGGAAAATGGAGATATCCTTGCAGCTCGACACACATCCGCACAATGACATTTCACTACTCACGTACCACTTGATAATCGACAGCACCTAGTCGAATATACACCGATTTAAACCGAATGACAAATCAAGGTCACGAGTGGGAAGGAGAGGAGGCATTGGCAACTAATCGGGAACTCAATAGCAAAAATTTAAGTCGCAAAAATTCCTGATTGGATGACAGTTTCCATCCAGCTGTGACCTTGAAGAGCCACTCTGTTGAAATTGGAGTGTAGCTGTGTGCGCTCGCCGCGCCATCTGTCCGCTGGTTCTCTCTCTCAAGTGATGTCATCGAATCCTGTGAGGGATATGATTGGTCGTGGAAAGCCCGTAGTTGCCTCGGTCCCGGTATTGCCAACTTGAGAGATCTTTGCCCAAAATGAAATTTAGAAGGTGAATACAATACAATTTGAATACAAAAAAACTTTCGATTGGGAAATGTACATGTGAAACAATTAGTCGGTTTATTATAAAATTTAAAAAATTATATTTAAATTTAAAAAATTTTTAATTAAAATTTAAAAAATTGTAAAATTTAGATATAGAAGAGTTGTTATAAACGCAAATCATATTTTGTGGGACACTTCATGTCACCTATTATAAAACGTAGGAACTTGAATTTGCAACCGCTTTTCCATTCATAAGTTTATATGATTTTGTACCCAGGTTTGATTCGATTTATTTTTGGTCAAAGAACAGTGCTGAACAGTGCACTAGTACTACTGAAATCTTTCGTATACACAGCTTTCTAAATCTCCCGTTCTCTGCGAGTTTCCGGGGCATTCTGCTCGATCGCCCTTCCCAAATTCCTTGTTTCGTTACCGGGATGCAACCCTTCTCCTCCTCCGCATGCCAGTGGTGGCCCTTAGGACCGTCTCAGCCAGCTGGAAGGTTACGATTTCTGCCGAAGTACTCGTATCCCACAGACCCTTTTCGGCTGCATGTAGCCAGTTCTGAGGGAGAGTATCGATGATATGGAAAGGAAAGGTTGGCTGGAAAGGAAAGGTGATGGTAGGTGGGTGCTGGTTGGGGAGTCTTGTCACAATGCACGATTTCCGTGCCTTACGCTGTATTCGAACACACAGCCCGGATGTGACGCTTATTTACTGGCAAGTGCTCCAAGCCCCTAGGAGGATGAGGTTTGGAAGGGGATAAATAGAGTTGGGAAAGCTCGACCATTGCACAACACAAGCAATCATGCCCGTGCTGTCACAACAACCCGCCCCGCGAGCCGTCAAGCAGAGACGGTTAAGGCGCACCCGCCTTAACCGTTACCCAAGTCGGCTACAGGCTTATATGCTTCAAATGCAATTTATATCAATACTAATGTGAATATAAATGTAGTCTATTGTTCGAATAATATTTCTATCTACTTAACAGATAGTGGCTGACTGCGGACAGGGGGGTTCCATTATCCAATCAGAGGTTTCAAATTCTCGTGATGTCACTGCTAAGTTTCCGATACTTAATTAGAAATGAAATCTTACAGCGCGAAGCAACTGTAAATTGAAGAGCGCCATTTCTTCTTTTGTTATGCATCGTGTGTGCGTGTCATCTGCTGCTGTGTGCTCTTAATGCGATTTGTTTCTTGTTACTGCTTGCTGTGATCTGATACAAGAACTACGTATCTGCCTCCCGAGTAGGGGACAACGTCGCTCTACCCCATCTGTCAGGTAGACAAATATTATTCGGACAATAATGTACTCGTCAATAAACTAAATAAGTCTCTAGCCAGATAAAATGGTAAAAAATCCCCCCGATAGAAATTGAAAATCATTTTTTTTCCTAAGGATTGTAACCACGGAAAACTTTTTTTTTTTTTCATAGACGTTTTAGATTCCCCTTCTCACATCCTTCCTAATAACAGGAAACGTATTTTTATTTTATTTTTTATTGGAATTGGCTGCATGAATTTCCATGGAAAATATGGCTTCTGTATGGGATATTTGCCCTTTCTTTCAAAAATAATTTTTAAAATTTGATTGGCTGCGAAATTCACTCTTTAAATGGATTTGAAAATTTTGGAAGTTTTTAAAGAAAGTTTTTATTCCGCCAGGTGCACGAGAAAATTCTCAAATGTTATCCTAAAAATCAGCTTTTACCTGGAATTTTTTCAGATTTTTCTGATTCATGCGCCATGACACACAAAAAATTACATTTTTTTGTTCCATTTTTCTTATTTTCATATATATACAACGGTGTAGAGATATGCAACGTATCTCTATATATTTTATTTTTTAATTTTCTAATGACATTATTTGCAATATTAAAAGGCTAATATCAATAATTTTCTCAATAATATTTTGACCATTAGATATATCCACATCAGATGGTGAACAATTTTTTTACTTATTTTTAATTACTTTAGAGTTCGAAAAATTATCAATTTTAGAAAATTGACTAATTTAAATGAGAATTTCTTGAGAATTTTAGATGTAGAGGTGTGTACTAATAAAATAAATAGCTGATAAAACAGATATTCTATCACATTAAAAAAATAAATGCTTTAATACCAATTTATTTTTATCATTACATGATTCTTCATCTTCAAACTGAAACTTCAAAGTAACTGTATTCGATAAAGGTATTGTTTGTAACATAAGGGCGATGGTCATCATCCTGCCCTTGAATGTACTTTCTCAATTGCTGATGGTATAGCTTCACTTCTTGTTACTGAAAACTGATTTGATTTCAAACATGCTGACTATCCCTCTATTAATGATGCTCTGATATGCTTTGACTGGCCTTTTTTATTTTCGAACAAGTCATTGGAACATTGTCTACAACTCTTCTATAGTTGATTGTATGAAATTATTCAGATTTATGTACCCAAATATATTATTACACCATCAACACATCCACCTTGGTTTTCTAAAGAGTTGATTCATTTAATGAAAGAAAAAGCAGATGCCCATATTAAATATAAAAAATCTTTCTTAGATGAAGATTATATTGTATTTTCAAATCTTCGTAGAAATTGTAAAAATAAAGCATGTATGGATTACAAGAATTATGTAAATAAAATTCAACACTCTACACAAAAATACTAAACCGTTTTGGAAATATTCTAATTTTATCAGAAGTGTAAATGATATTCCAAACTTGATGTATCTTGAAAATTCAACTGCCAATACTCCATTACTGTTTGCTGATTACTTTGAATCTGTTTATAAACCTGATGACAATTATATCGATTTGGACTCTTTCTACACATTTAATAAACACTTAAAGCTTTGTCAGTTAACTGTTACTCAGATGAACATTTTTAGAGCTATAAGCAAATTGAAGGATACAAATGATACTGATCCAGATGGAATTCCTGTTGCTTTTTTGATAAATTGTAAAACAAATCTGACACCAATAATTCACTACGTCTTTTCTACGTCCCTTAGTCAAGGTTTATTTCCATCTCAGTGGAAGAAAGTTATGTTATACCAATCTATAAATCAGGAGATAGAGAGAAACTAAAGTTTATGAGAAACTAAAGGTCAATTTAAAAAATTAGTGTGATTCCTAAATTATTTGAAAGCTTAGTTACAAACCAATGTTCGACTTGTATGCATTCACTCCTAATTGATGAACAACACGGATTTAGAAAAAAGAGATCGACTACTACAAATCTAGTATTATTAAATCATTTTATATTGAATAAATTGGAATCTAATTCACAAGTTGATGTAATTTATATTGATATCTCCAAAGCTTTTGATTCTGTTAAGCATTAAATTCTGACTTGAAAATTATTTAACTTTGGTATTTGTGCTAAACTACTAGAATGGCTTGGTGACTTATGATAGAACACAGAATGTGAAGTATAAAACTTTCATATCGAGGGACATTCATGTTACATATGGTGTTTCACAAGGATCCTATCTTGGTCCATTGCTCTTTTTATTGTTCATAAACGATTTGAAATAGGTACTGATAAATTGTAAATTTTTGTTATTTTCGGATGACTTGCAACTGTATTGTGAAATTACAAAAGTGGAAAACTGTCATGTATTACAAGCTGATTTGCAGACAGTAGCCGACTGGCGTACTAAGAACATTCTTGACATGAATCAGGGAAAATGTAAATATGTCTTTTGGAGGATCAAAAACTCTTCTTGATTTCAGTTACAAAATAGACGATTATTCACTTGATAGAGTTACTGAATTAAATGACCTTGGTGTGATTTATGATCCCAAATTGAGTTTTATATATCATTATGACTATGTTATATCCAAAGCATATAAAATTCTAGGATTCGTTAGAAGAATGTCTGAGGGTTTTGGAAATCATTCATTTAAAATTGTATATCTTACTTGTTCGACCAATATTGTTATATGCGTCACCAGTTCGGTCACCATTCTATCAGGTGAGCATCAATAGATTTGAAACAGTTTAACATAAGTTCTTTAATTTTGTTGCTTGGAAATTGAAGTTACCTTCACTTTTTATTACACATGACTATACGGAAATTGCAATATTGTTAGACATCAGCTCATTAAACTCTCATAGAATGTACATTTATTATTTATATTTTATACAAACTATGTAACAACCATATAGACTATTCGGATTTACTGAATTTATTGTCATGGAAAATTTCTGTAACCAAACTATGAAACGTAGATCAAGTTGTTTTTAACATTCCCTTTTGTAAAACAAATGCTCTTTTAATTGTGCCTTTACGGCGTATATGTAAAATTGCAATTATGATTAATATTGATTTATCCGACTGTTTATAAATTTAAGTCACAAGCTGAAGCTATAATTTTGAAAGGCATTAACTAAATAATAAAATTGTAAATTTATTGTAATTGAGCATTACCTGTATATATCTGTGTGTGTCGTGCATGCGTGCGTGTGTTATATATAAAAATAATTGTTAACCAAATTACAAAAATATTGACTAATTATTTTGTAAATGGATATATCCAAAGTAATATTCTTTAGAAATTGAGGTTACAAAGAACGGCGTTAGGAAACATTATTCATCATAATATAATCACACTAAGATTATTATAAATTATGCCGGCAATGTACAAATTACATCCGATGGTGCAAAGATCATTTGTACACTCGCAAGAAATTCTGAAGTCAAGTGTAGAAAGATAAAGGTAAGTTACTGTTTTGACATTTAAGTATTTAAATACTTTGATGTGAAAACAGTAACTAACTTTTATATTTACTGTATGAAAAAATTAAAGAATACAGATCACGGTGGGTACACTACTTAGGAAGAATATCTCATGAAAGGATCCCCCAACATGCCTTTCTGTACAGACCACAGGGAAGAAGGGTCATTGGCCGTCCACGACAAAGATGGTGTAATGAAGCCGGAACAGGGAATTTCCCTAATCCGTGAAGTAAGAAGAAGAAGTATTTAAATATCTTTTAATATGATAGAAAATCTGTTTTATTGGCTATTTATTTTGTTAGTATACACCACTATATCTAAAATTCTGAAGAAATTCTCACTTAAATTAGAGTCAATTCTCTAAAATTGATAATTTTTTGAACCTCTCAAGTAATTAAAAGTAACTAAAAGATATTTTCACCATCAGATGCTGATAAATTAATGTTCAAAATATTATTGGTAAAATTATTTATTGATAGTAGCCTTTTAATATTGCAAATAATGTCATAAGAAAATAAAAATATGCTATATATCTAATGCAAAATATATAGAGGTAGGTAATTACATATTGATTTTTGATACAACCTGGCAGAATAAAATTGATTTTTAGGACAACCTGGCAGAATAAAAATATTCTCTAAAAAATTCCAAAATTTTCAAATCCATTTAAAGGCTGAATTTCGCAACCAATAAAATTTTAAAAATTATTTTTGAAAAATGTTGCAAATTTCACATGACAAAGCCATATTTTCCTTGGAAATTCATGCAGCCAATTCAATAAAAAAAGAAGATCAAAAAGTATGTTTTTCGTTCTTATGAAGGATGTAAGGGAGAGAATCTAAAACGTTCATGAAAAAATGTTTTTCGTGGACAATATCCTTAGGAAAAATTTCATTTTCAATTTTGAGCAGGAGTACTTTTTACCATTTGTATCTGGTTAGAACATTTGTTGTCATTATTACTTTTTTGCATTATTACTGAAAGTAAAAACTCGTGCAAGTCTTAAACTGACAACGGTAATTTTTTTTGTTGGAAACTCATCTGTAACTAACTAGCTCGAGGAAAATCATTTGTTTATACATTGAATAAAAATATTTCATTTGACTGATCTTTATATACAAATACATAAGAAATTCCTTCCTTCCTGAAACTATAAGAATTTTATTATGAAGGGTCTACCTAGTAACTTGGTGGCTATTTATCAGGCATGTAGAGATACACTCAAAGGGAGATGATCATTGGTCTCATGAATTTAATAATTAATATTATAAATATTAGTGAGAACTGGAGAATTAGGTTAAAAATTGTCACCATTATTTAGGAAGATAAAATAAGTGATTACCAATTCAATAAATTTCATTTTATTTCTTTTTAATACATTCCTGCTTACACTTTAATCTTCTCTTCAGTGTCTTTTGTATCAATTACAGTAAATTTATAAAGCATGTCATTAATGAAGAAAAAATATTTCCCAAGATAATACAAACTTTAAATAATTCATGTTCATGGTAAAATAACTCAAAATTTTACAATTTCTTAAGTACTGAAATGTTTTGAAAATTATGCGATGCTAAAGAAAAAAGCATATTTATGTGTTATTTGTTGATGAATGTTATAAATGAATTTAAAAGCTTCTACAAACAAAATATATTAATAAATGGTTTTCAAAAGGATTGACATTAATATTATGAATTGAAATTGCATGATATCAAATTTCTAAAATGAATTTATGACTATTCATATTTGCATTTAAATATTACCAACATTTACTGTGATATTTAGGAATTGATTTTTTTTCCATGCAGAGTGAGGAATTAGATCATTCCATCTAAGGAATAAAATAACATATCTTGTTATTTTCCCAATTTTTCTTAACAATAGTTTTGAAATCCTTCCAGAAAATTACTAAGATCAATTGGTAGGTCTTGTTGTTTGAATACAAAAATATAGTAGGGTACACAATTTTCGCTTAAATACTTGAGGTTATTTCTCACAGAACAGTGTATCCAATTCAAAAAAGACATTAATGGGAAACAAATGTCTCTTTATGTGTTTCTTATCTTCTGAGAGCACATTCATGACTTACATACATTTGAGTGAAAATTGCCACAAATTAATTACCACAATCCTGCTGAATTAGAGAAATTACTTGGAAATTAGTAAATTACTTTGTAGTTAGTTCGATGTATTAAGAAAGATATATAAATAGACCTAATTTTTAATGAAACTTCAACACAAAAAAATACATTTAAAAAATATAGTCTAATAACTAACAACTAAATTCACCAATAAGTTTTCAATTTCTTGGTGAATGAAAACCTTATCTAAATTTTAATTCTACACAAAATACCAAAGGAGCAGTATACACAAAAAACATGAAAATGTCTGTTACAATTTATTCACATCAGAGGATAATTTAGCCACAGAGTTTTCTTGAGAGACTAAGACTCTCAAGTTGTTTTTTCATAATTCAATAATTTTCAATAATTGCATATTTTAGCCAATTGCCTATTGTAATGCAATACAGATTGGCTAAAATCTAGTATGCATATTTATTTTGATATTTCTTCCGCACAAAATGCATAATTACACTTCCGCTAGTGAAAAACTTACTAGAGGTGAGTTTGCACACATAAAGATATTATTGTTCTAAAAGTGTTCCTTTTGAGGTGAACAATATTGTTGCAGCACGTATTTGTTACAGAACATTTTCTTAATGCAAGATAAAATACAGTGTTGCTTTGTGAAAATACATAAGTAAAATACAATAAATGTAAATGTTCTGTAATAAACATTTCTCAAAAATACTTTGCGCAAAAAAGATCTAGAAAAAATTTAGTCTGGTCTTGTTCTTTCTTTTCTTAACATCAATGCACTATTTTCAGTAAAAGAGGGAAAATTGATGGCACTCAGGCTTTTATAATTCTGACCAACAAAAAAGTTAATGAAAACTTTTAAACATTTAATAAAATTACTAGCACAATATTATGTATAGGTTACAAAAATCCTACTTATGTTGCAAATTTAACATGTCAATAAATATGTTTTGCTTTATCCTAAATGATACAAAAATTTTTTGAGAAAAGAAGAGTTTCTTTGAAAAATGTAATGAATATATAGTTATAATGTGCATGTAAAGTAAAGTAAATATCTGAACTATCATTAAGTACATCTTTTATTGAACAATCTTTACCAAAAATATATATGCCTAGGCTCTTTGCAATCTGCCTGATTAAAAATGGAAAAAATTACTATTGTACAAACAAACTAATTTATAATGTAGACGTATGAAAGAAAGGATAGCATGACATATCCTAAACCATTTCCTTCTAAAATATTATCCTTACAATTATTATCATACATTGTAAGGATTTCATTCAACTAACATTAAGCCTGCAAGAAGTAATTTCAATGCCAGGACTAAAATTCCTTCCATTCCAAAATCTTAAACTAATAAAACTTATTATGCAATAACATAACAAAAAAATTTTCAAAAATGGAAAATTTAAAACTAGTAAATGCTATTTTTGCATTTGGAAAATACAATTAGAGTTTATATATTCATTGGTTTCTCTTAATGACCAAAACTGTACCTAATATCAAGTATCCGATTTGTATATTGACACTTAATCCTAAAATTTAACCTGCCCAAAGGGATACATTAAAATGGTTGGTGCCATACAATGTTTCCACCCAAACATCCAGATACCAACAGGCAGTGATGGGGAGAAAACCGTGTGCAAACAACTACATCTTTGTGGCAAACACTTGAAGTCAATTCATGTAATGGAACAGGATGTTCATCTGGAAAACAAGTTGATAGTTCGGAACATTCAGGGGAAAAAGATAGAACCCTGACTCCACAACCGTAAGGTGAACATATTAATCGTCCATCAGCCGAGAAACATAATTCTTTGAAGAACCCTTCGCCAACACTCAATTCCCTAACATAGTGAGTCAATCTTGGAATATTCTGATGGATTTTATCATTAATTGTGGGAAACTGTGCAAAATGAGAACTACGAATTCCAGATAATTGTGATCTTCTACTAATTTGAACTATTCCTTCAGCAGATGCAGAAATGGGGATTCGTTCGTCAACATTGAACCTGGCTCCTCCCTCTTGTTCAGCTCTTTCATGCATGTGCACACTTTCTCGAATACTTGTTTGTTCCCTCACATTGGCCTTGGGGAACTCCCGTGGAAAACCCGAAGAAGTCCCGCCGCCTGCTTCCCCAACTATTTCTGATCCCCGGCTTCCCCCAGCCCCTTGCGCCTGCCCCATTCTGGAAGTGCTCGGAGCGCAAAAGAAAGGCTCCCAGGGCCTCCCGCGGGGTGACGGTGGGTTGGGCGGCGCTAAGGGAGTCAACAAAAAGTCCCTCCCCCCTTTGAGGCGGGAAGAAGCGCCTAGAAGTTGCGTGGGAGCTCTGTTGAGTAGGGCGGGGGAAAAGGTCTCTGCGCTGTCACTATCACTGTCATGGATGCCACTGTCACTCGACGGGCACACCGAATCCGCCGAAGATCGGTTCTCTGAGTCACTGTGAGAATCATCACTGGGGAAAACCGTGTGTTCCTGGATGTCATGAACGCAGGTCCATTCTGAAATCTCAGTGTTGCTTATGTTGCGAGTGAGAGCACACCACCCTTGAGGGTGAATTTCCAGTGAAGATACTATTACTGTATCATCTCCTCTGGGGAAATCACAAACAAACTCGACTCGGTTGAATTTACGCCTTGGGGAGAACAAATGAGTGAAATTGATTGCCGATTTGATGGTTGAGTGTCTCAAGAGACGATACGTGCTGGGATTAAATTTATAGAGATCTTCAGCTAGAGTTTGAAAGTTCAGATTGTGGACAATCATAAGATATCCTCCCGTAGTACAAATTATCATCTTTGATGCATCTCGAGTGAGTTTTGTGCGAACGAGACCATCAGCACGGAACACTCGTTTGTACGCACATAGAGTGTCAATGAGGTGTTGTGCATCCCATGTGAAGATACTTCCATCAAATCCGGATGTCAATAGTACACCATCCTTTGGTGAGTAGTCAATATTACTCACAGGATTTGCGTGGCCATGGAGGATTCGAATTTTCGATTTTAAGTTTCTAATGTCCCAAATTGCCACAGTGCTGTCATCCCCACAGCTGGCAAAGGATCGAGAATTTAGAAATTTGGTACAATTCACACACCCACAGTGTGCATTAGCAATGCAGTGAGTCATTTTTCTGCTCAGAGGATCAAACAGTAGTATTGCATTTTTTTCACAAGCAACCGCAAGAACGGAGCCATCATCGGAGAACTCTAAATTAAAGATTCCCCCGTGCGTGGAATTCTTTAAGTACTCGTTTCGATACCAATAGTAGCAAGGTTTAAAAGAGGAATAAAGCCCTTTGAAAAAATGGTCTGTATGCCCCAAGGGCATTCGTTGACCTAATTCCCTTTGTGTAAACCAAGTAGTGCTTGGAACATTAGGCCTTGTTTTTGGCATGTTGCTGTGCTGTCAAGTTGGTGTCCAGATTTCCAATGGTTACCAATTGGCGAAAAATTGTTCAATAAAAGTACCAAATAATGAAGCAACGCAGAGACGTCTAGTTTATCTTTTTAATGGAAGCAATGTTCATTACCATAAAAAATATTCTTGAAGATACTCTTTTCAGTTCTGAGTGATGCCGAACGAGTAACACAATTTTGGGCGTTGAGACGATCAGGCGTTGAGCCGTTGGATAGACGGGAAAGCAGATGTGCGGCCTGCACTTGAAAACACTGCAAAAACACATTGCATAAATTAGTGATAAAACTGTGGGTAAAATTGTATTACACAAATTATTGTGCCCCAACTCCCTTAAATGTTCTTTTAAATCAACTTATGAAAGCTATAATAATAATAATAATAATAATAATAATAATAATAATAATAATTGTGAAAAATTTATTGACAATTTTCTTTTACAAATTCTACTATTTTATTTCATCATACACATATTCCTCTACTTATTTCTCTCGTCTTGATGTTAATTCGTGGTCTATTATCATGTCTCGCGTTCTTTTAGACTTTCACTTCTTCGTTAACGTAATTTACTAATTTACATATTATGTACATATTCACGTAAATACATATCGTATGGATTATATATATATATATATATATATATATATATATATATATATATATATAATACTGCCTACAGTGGTATCCTCCCCGATTACAGGCAATCAAACAAATCATTTTTAATTTTTTTTAAAAATTTGTAACTTTCAAAACCCACTACGTTTCGCGACCAAATTGGTCTCATCTTCAGGTGTTCTGCAATACAAATTTTAAAAAATTACACACGTTTCTTTCATCTTAAAATATAAAATGTAGAATAACATTGTAAAAAACAGAAGAATTTAGTAGAATTAAGCAAGGAAAAGCAAGAATTACGTGCAACAAAATCTCGAGTAATCGGCTGCTTCTATTTATTCTTTTACACAAAATTTAGACACCTATTTACTGGCTGTTCTTATGATTCCCTTCTCAACACAACGCGCGACAACAAACACGTACTCAATAATCAAATGACGGGCATGCATCCTTTGAAATAAAACGTTCCGAATAATGTAAAATAAAACCGCAGCCTTCTAGATAAATTCGTTCCGAAGTTGTACCCGTTTAAAACCTTGCATGTCAAATTCGGCACCCATTTTGAAAGGCACAGACATTTAAACAAAGTCATAAAAACACGTTCTATAATAGGCAACACCGTGATATATCAAATTGTTAAAAAAACTCCAAACAATTAAATTAAACTAAATTCTAAATATGTCAAAATTTTCAGATTTTTCATGTCGACTCCCCTTAAAGAGCAAAATACACGATAAAAATTATCATTCATAACGATTCCATCAATATCGATGTGAAATTGAGGCAAAATCTAACAAATCTTAAGATTAAAACATAAAAAATAAACTAGGATATAAAATGAAATTTGATGAATAAAAGATAAAAATACAACAAAGCAATCGCGTTCAAAATTAATCTGATTAAGTTCGTGCAAAACATTAGATCAACACAGGTACTGGCATAAAAGCAATTATGCATAATAAAATACTCATCTCCCTGTAAGAAATTCTATCAGCATACTGACTACATACAAAGTCCAAAAGTCCAAAATTCTTATTTTGATACAAATTTATAAATCAGATTGACCTTGATTCCGTTAAATTTTTCTACTCAATCTTTTGCTAGGTAGATCAAATTTGTTTTTAAGCCGCGCGCCCACAAACATACACATACACACGCGCACACACACACACACACACACACACACACACACACGCACAGGCACGCACACACACACACTAATTTGTAACATTGCTTTTAAGAAACAAAATAAACCGCGTCCAATGATGGATATTTGAAGAAAATTTTCATTTTCCTATAACTTTGTTAAAAGAAAACATAATCGATAATATAGTACATTCAAAATCTTAAGACTTCAATGATTGCACCAATCCAAAAGTAGAAAAAATGTGACTTACGGATATAAATAACTAAAACAAAAAATGGACTTTTGTTTCACTTATTTATCACTATAAGGGAGGACATTAAGCACTTCTAACGTACGTTAGGCGATATCGATGCTTACCTGATTAAAAAGTGAATGGCAGTTCTTGTAAATTGCTGTCAAATGAATCTCAACTCCTTTCTGACCTGCAAAATTCAATTTTTAATTATTTCATTATTTAAAAGATGGTTGTCTGGTCTGTTGATCTGATGTGTGCTGAGAGTTTTCATACACATTCAATCGACACTTTCAAGGCTTAGGAATACAGAGTATTCAACATAAGTTCGCAAATTTGGAAAACTTTGTATCATAAAAACTTGCGCATAATGTTATTGTTGTTCCATTATTACAACAAACAATACATTCATAAGTTATTTTAAAATAATATTTGGATATTGTTACCAACCAAGAGTTTTGGTCCATCTTCGCTCACCTTATATCACATCAACCCCGTGATTAAGAAAAGAGAACTAATATCTAAAATAGCAAACAACAGAACTGTTGACATTTTGATAAGAACGTATAAAAACAACATTAACTAATTGATATTATTTTAGAGCGTAGTTGGGCGTATATTCAATATAACGGACAAGCTCCGGGCTTTACATAAAACCACATTGACTATGTATCCAAAGAATTTTCATTAGACACTTTAAAGGTGAAGAATTTACTAATACTAGTCCTTGGTATGCGAGAGTGCAATGCAACCAAGAAAAGAAATGAGTCTCTATCCAGACTTTTACAAACTTTCTGCCACAAACATTCGAGAAGGTAAGATATAATATTCGATTGATTTCTTGTCAACAAACAGTAAAAACATAGTATATGTATGTAAACAATAGGCAAGCTCATGTTAAACGCTCTTTGCTAACTTGCCAGCTGAGAAACACTAGCGCTCTCAACGGTGGGTGACTAAAACTTTATACTCTCCTAGTACACTTACGAGAGAAAGGTATCAGAAACTAGGCGAAATTTATAATATTAAGAAAAGTCAAAAGCCCAATATTACTCATAAGAACATTATTAAACTTAGCAAAATATGAAAACCTTTAAATTTTCTTGAAAATTCTTATTTGCTACTCTCATTAGCTATTATTTTAATATAATTAAATTATAAGCTGCAGATTCTTACTCATAACATCAATTATTCAAAAATGAATTTGCACCATCCCTATTATGTTAATCAATCCCTCTCAAATAAAACTGAGTTTATCGAGGCAGCTCTACAAAGCGATTTTAATCAAAGGGATGTTCTTTGCTTTATAGAACATTGGTTATCGCCTAATGAACTTAGCATTTTACAAATTCCACACTCTTACCTCGCAGGCTTCTATTGTAGAGAGAGGGAATCGTATAAAGATCATACATATGGCGGTTCTCGTATTTACGTAAGAAATAATATTAATTCTATCTCCTTGACAGAATTAAATGTGTGTTCCGTTGAAAAGGTTTTCGAAATTTCTGTTGTAAATCATCCTTCGCTAAAAATGATATTACTTTGTATCTACAGACCTCCAACAAAGAGAGATGTAGATTATATTTTATTCTTAGAAAAACGGGAGATAACACTTAATAAAGTCAGCAATCGCTCTTTCGAAACCATTTTTGTATACGGAGATTTCAACATTGATTTTCTGGTCGAATCTTGCAAAAAATAACAATTTCTAAATTTAATTAATTCTTTTAGTTTAGATATTACAATAAATGTACCTACACGGATCACACTGAATTCAATGAAGGCAATTCATCAAATTATAATTAACAAAACTACTAGTCGATATGAAGTTGAAACGAAAGATTTAGGATATAGTGACCACGATGCACAAATTCTTATCATTATAAGAAATGCGACCACTGACATAATAAATAATAGACGTATGACTAGATTATTTACTAAAAGTAAAACAAAATTATTCACTGATTACTTGATGCAGGAGTCGTGGCACGCGATTTATAATACAGTTGATACAAACGATAAATTTAATTTTTTTCAACGATCTCATTTCCTTTTAACACTAGCCTTCCTCTTCCAAAAAGGAAATTAAATATTCCACGGAAAAGCAATTCTTGGATAACACAAGGGATTAGGACATCATGAAAAAACAAGCGAATTCATTCTTTCATTTCTAAACATCATAACGTATGTCAGGATTTTCTCCTCTACATTAAAAAATTGAAATCATTGTTAAGAACAGTCATAAGGCAGGCTACATTCATGAAACACGATCAGGATATTTTGAATTCAAGTAACAAAACAAAAGCAATGTGGAGTAAAATAAAAAATACGACCAAATCAACTAGAAACCTTGGCGATACTGTTGTTTTAAATATTACGACATTAATGTGAACGATTCGGCAACAGTGGCTAGTCTCTTTAACCAATACTTTTCGAGAATTGTTGCCGACCTCTGTAAGGGTCTACAGTCACAGAATTCAGTATCAGACATTTCCCCAAAAATTTTAGACACGATCTTCGTTTCCGAAACTTCTTCCTATGAAATTCTCAAAATAATCGGTAAACTAAAAAATAAACATTCGGCCGGTTTAGATGAATATTCGGATTGTTTCTTAAAGACCTCTGCGCCTGCCATTATACACCCGTTAAGTTCCATATTTAGTGCATCCTTATTCAAGAGAACTTTTCCAGATATTTTTAAAACAGCTAAAATTAAGCCGCTTTTCAAAAAAGGCAAAAAAATGAAATTCAAAATTATCGGCCTATTTCTCTTCTGTCAGTGTTTTCAAAAAGATTAGAGAGACCTTTTATATACGAATGGAAACCTTTCTCAGTAAGCACGACGCGCTTTCAGATTGCCAACATGGGTTTAGCAAATCAAAATCTACGGAAACAGCCATATTCTCGTACCCAAGATGTCGCCTCATCATTGGATCAAAAAGAAGTACCTATTGGATTATTTTTAGATCTTCCTAAAGCTTCTGACGTCATTGATCATGACATTATACCTTCAAAATTACTTTCATATGGAATCCGTGGTATTGCCCTAAATTGGTTATGTTCGTATCTTAAACGACGATCTCAGAGAGTAGGAACACCTTACTGGAATAATGGAACATTATGTACACACCTCTCCAACTCTTTGCCAATTGTACGTGAAGATCCCCCAGGAATGGATTTTAGTCCCTATCCTCTTCCTACTATACGCAAACGATATGCCCTCGACGATTCGAAACGGAACAGTTCTTTTTGCGGATGATACGAACATTCTTCGCAATAAAGAAACCGTAAATAGTACAATATTAGATGTTTCATATTGGTTCCGAAATAGCAAATTAATAGTAAATGAAAAGAAAACTGTTTTATGCAGTTTTTCATTTCAAATAAGTAATTCTGTACTCCATTGAAAATGAACGGTGTACCATTGACTGATGTTAAGGTAACAACATTTTTAGGTCTCTCAATTCAGTTAAACCTTAAACGGAACGTCTATTTAAATGAATTGAACACAAAATAAAGCTCATAATGCTACGCGTTCAGAATTCTTTCAAATTCAGTCAGCCTTCATGCTGCTCGTTGTGTATATTCCGCGAATGTTCATTTCCGCCAGAGATATGGCATAATATTCTGGGGAAATACATCTTATAGCTCCCAGACTTTTAGATTACAAAAAAAATTGTACGAATAATAATCAAATCCCACCCACGTGATTCTTGTAAGCCTCTCTTTATTAATCAAGAAATTGTACCATTACCGTGTCTCTTGATTTATGAATCAGTGATTTCTGTCAAAAATGGCTTGTTTAAGGGCGGGAATATATTTTCAGAAAACACCAATGTCTACAACTATAACACTCGACATAGTAATCATATTCATTAGGTGTAGGTATCAACAGCTGATTACAAAAAAATCATATATAATACATGTTTTTTTGTTTTTTTTCTCCCTTCCAAAATTCAAAATTTATTGTTTATTTGTTTTTGAAAATAGATTTTACTACATGGGAGTTTTTGTTTTTCCCCCTTTCAAAATTCAAACTTTAAGTAGTATATGACTTAGTGTAGGGATCACAGAATTTTGAAAATGTGCACACAATTCACTTTTCCCCATAGCACGTCATACGCAGTTTTTAACTGCTTTTTGGCGTAAAATAAATAAATAAATAAATAAATAAGAATCACTTGTGCCAACGAGACCCGGTGTTCCCTATCGTTCTATGCTGAAAATGCGTTTTTTTTTTAGGGGAGACATCTACATGGTCCCTGAAGTAACGTGACGATGATATGAACGATTTCTAGGTTCACAAAAGGACGTGAATAGTGGCAAGGAGCATATTAAGCATATTAAGCTCTGGTTCAGTAAAAGCCGCTCCACAATACCCCGCGAACGGCAATGGGAACGCTAGATACGTGTGCTCCACAATACTCGTAAATGCCAATGGGAAGAGTCATTTCGTGGCAAAGTGCGAAATCGCTCGCCTTTCACCATAGATGTCCGGTTTCGATTCCCGTCGATTTCCAGACAATGTCAAGTGAAATTTGTTCCAAGAAAACGAGTTTAGCTGCTTCACAAGTTCTAGTCCAACTCCTGTGAATTGTCCTAAACCTTACCCCTATCTTTATTACTTTCCAATTCTGACCGCTGGATAGTGACGTAGGAGGCGCGTAGGCGGAGATGCTACCTGGTGGTCCTCTTGACAACTGTCTGTGACGCGACGTGACAGATGACAGATACCGTTAATGGAGGATTACACCCCAGCCCAAAGCGGTCACCCCCCTCCCAAGGGGCTTGGAGACGTGTTGCGTCAATTTAAGAGCAGCAAATTGAAGGGAAACAAAGGAATAGCGCTATGAAGAGAACTAAAAAGAGAACTAAAAAGAGAACTTCAAAGAGCAATTGCCGAATAAACTATAATTACTACAAAAACTGAAGCATCCAATGACTAATAGCCCATCCCCTCGAATTGTAAATAATTGCGCAAATCCACGTTGTAACCTCAGCATCGCACTACACTCAATCCGCTACCAGTGTCGCAGGCAAGGGGCGTAGGGCGCTCGATCAGCTGGGAAACTTCGCAGCCATTTGCTGCACTTTCATTGATCGAGAGGCTTCGTGTTCCCGGGCCAAGATAAATGTGTTGTGAAGACCTGCCTGAGATGTCCATCTTTTAACTTTGTTTACGTTCCCGTTTGCGTTCGCGTTCATGTTCTTGGGCTACTGTGTAACGGCCTGAAGGGTGAGTGAGTGATTTGAGTAAGTATTGATGCCGGGCGCGTCGTCTTCGAATGTCAACAGTCACGTGTTGTATTTGCTTGATCCCGGGAGGTGGCGGTGTTCCTCTACCGCTGGAATGTGACATCAAGCACCTATTTACACGCCAGCTTGCTTGATTTCCTCTCCCAAGGTATCTCCACCAGCAGACACAGCCCTATGTGATTCAAAATAAAAGGTCGCCAAAGTTATTCACCTCACACCGGTCGACTTCGCCCAAGTATCAAACAGGCAAAGGTGGCTCAGGGCATGAACTGATGTCTTTACATTGCTTCTGACGGGGAGGTTATAGGGTTTGAATCTCAACAGTGGCAGGATTTTCGAACCTAACTTGCCAGCTATGTCGAATTCATCCTGTCTGGAAGAGAATTCTAGAGGTCGGCTGCTAGGGGGATTGATTGATTGTCAGTGATTCCAGGCGCGTTAAGTACTGACATCAGTAGTCCCATACGTGTACATCATTAGTCCCATACGACTAGCGGGATTTTACCCGCTAGATAGATATCTCCCACCAGCGGCACCGCCCCAGCCAGGACAAGATCTAAGCCCCCGGCCGGTCTCCCGGCATGTGTGGTAGAGTAGTGCATGTTAGTGTGAATGTGAGTAAGGGGTAAATGTGAGTGAGGATAGAACAAAGAAGAATGAAAGATCGCGCGTGGTCCGTGGCCCGTGTGTTAGGGTACTGCTCCGACATTCGTCTGGTGTTGATCGGAGAAACCACGGAAATCTACCGAACAGAGCAGCCGGCCAGTAGAATGCTTCTCCAGACAGCGGCTGAATTCGACCTACTTGACAAGCTAGTGCCGAAAATCGCGCCGCCGTCGGGACTCGAACCTAGGACCTCCCGGTCAGACAATGCTGTGACATCAGTTGATGCATTGATCCACCTCACCCCGTGCTAGAGGGGGAGATCATCGCCACTAGCCGCCATAAAAAATGCACTACACTTACGGAATCAGTTGCCGCGTCCGGAATCACTAAACAATCTGTCAATCCTAGCAGAGTGGAAAATTCCTCATCGCCGGTACAAGTACCACAGGGCCTGCCAATCAAGGATCCTTTAGGCGAAGATGTTGCAGTTCGGCTCTCGCAATGGGAAAGACATAAGAGTTGCGAGACGCGATATTCAGAATGCCGAGGTGATTGGTCCCCAGAGCGCCGCGAAGCAGAATTGGTAGTATCGGTTGGCCCCAACAGCGCTAGGAGGCAGAGGGGGGTGGCGGAGTCTCAAGTGCGCGTCCTCGCACGTCGCGCCCGGCGCCCACGCGGCTTGGAGGCGCCTTTCCTGGTGGACGCTGACATGCGATCCTCTGCAGGAAACGACCCGCTGCGCACTTTTCCTTCTCGTTCATGTAGAATGCGCCGCGGACTTTTCCTTCGCTTTTATGTACAACGCGCTACGAACTTTTCCTTCTGCTTTATGTCCAACGCGCTCCTTCGTTTTATGTACAACGCCTCGATTTTCCTGTTTTACAACGTCGTTTTCGCACTTTTCCTTCTGCTTTTATGTACAACGCGCTGCGGACTTTTCCTTCTGTTTTATGTACAACGCGCTGCGCACTTTTCCTTCGTTTTATGTACAACGCGCTGCGGACTTTTCCTTCTTCTTTGGGTACAACGAGGTTCGAACTTTTCCTTCAATTTTTATGTACACCCTTGACTATCTGTGGTAAACCGCCGTGGCCCAGGTTATTTATTACAACCACCTATGCGACGGAGAAGATAGTAATTCTATGTACAGTGTAAAATGACAGTAATTTGAATGATATCCTAGCCCGTCCCCCTTCATCCTCTATCCGCCCAACTCTCCCCCTCCCCGTCCGTTCCCGCCTACCTGCCGTCATTCCTGTCTCTCCCCCGCCACTTTCCCCCTATCTCACTGACTCTCCCTCTTGCCGTTCCTCCCCTCCGTCCTTAACATAGTCGCCAATCGTTATTGAAATCAATCTTAAAACCGTTTTTCTTTAAAATTTACCAACTCGTGGAGGGTAATGAAATAAGTATTTGCATATATTAAACATAAAACATTTTAATTTTTTTTAAATATGTTGTTTCTTATTCTTAACAATCATTCAAGAACTCTTAACAATCATATTCTGTATCTTATTGTTGCAGGATTAATGTTTCTAAAACGGTGGTTATATCGCCTTTGAACTTCGGAGTCTTGATTGCACTACGGAGGCTTGATTGCACTACGTACTATGCACTGTACACACGATTGCACTACGCACTACTACTACTACTACTACTACTCTACTACTACTACTACTCTACTACTCTCTCTCTACTACTTCTCTCTGTCTTTCTCTCTCTTTTTCTCTCTGTCTTTCTTCTTCTCTCTTCTCTCTCTCTCTCTCTCTCTTTCTTCTCTCTCTTCTCTCTCTTCTTTCTCTCTTTCTCTCTCTTTCTCTCTCTTTCTCTCTCTCTCTCTTTCTCTCTCTCTTTCTCTCTCTCTTTCTCTCTCTCTTTCTCTCTCTTTCTCTCTCTCTTTCTCTTCTTCTCTCTCTCTTTCTCTCTCTCTTTCTCTCTCTCTTTCTCTCTCTCTTTCTCTCTCTCTTTCTCTCTCTTTCTCTCTTTTTCTCTCTCTCTTTCTCTCTCTCTTTCTCTCTCTCTTTCTCTCTCTCTTTCTCTCTCTCTTTCTCTCTCTCTTTCTCTCTCTTTCTCTCTCTCTTTCTCTCTCTCTTTCTCTCTCTCTTTCTCTCTCTCTCTTTCTCTCTCTCTTTCTCTCTCTCTTTCTCTCTCTCTTTCTCTCTCTCTTTCTCTCTCTCTTTCTCTCTCTCTTTCTCTCTCTCTTTCTCTCTCTCTTTCTCTCTCTCTTTCTCTCTCTCTTTCTCTTTCTTTCTTTCTCTCTTTCTTTCTCTCGTTCTCTCTCTTTCTCTTGGTCTCTCTTTCCCTTTCTGAACAAGCGCGCACACACACACGGATATACACACACTCAGCAGAAAATTTGCTGGGGCCAACGGTCAAACATACACGTTGCTCACATTCAATGCTCCAAACTGGTAAAAGACATTCATAGTGTGTGTGAATGTGTCGAGTGTAGTGTGTCGAGTGTAGTGTAGTGTGTCGAGTGTTTTACCCTGTTTGAGTGAAACAAATATTTATAGCCGAACCGTAGACGCCCGTAGGTCGGAACGCTGACCTCCGGAAGTTAATCTACTCTTACAATGTAGCAACTGATACGGCGGTTCCAAGAACGGTTTATTTGTTCATACGAAAAGGGGATTCTCTTTAGAAATATTCTGCACTAGTCGATTCTGGCTTCAGAAATGTCTACTTCTTTGCAATGATTCATAGTAACTCAAAAGTTTTAAAACGTGTTTGACATGCAGGAAATAGTTAATACATATTTTGCATTATTGTGAAATCAAGTTAGAAAAAAATAGGTTGATAGGCTGAGCTGAGTTACCTCAGAGCTAGCAATACTGTCTGTGATGCTACAGCGTATGATGAGGGCTACCGAGGCTACTGGCGGATTCTCCAGAAAATTAAGACAAGAAAAATATCTGACATATAGTATATGAAAAATAATTATAGTCCACATTCTTTTTCAGTGACATTCATTTTTCTAAATTCTATATAATCTGTTCCGTTGAGGTGTGTATTAAATCGCTCGCTAGTCGGCACATCAGTCCTCTTCAGAGGCGGCAACACCGAAGAAACTGCTGGCGCTCAGCGACATCCACACAGCGTGCGTTCGTTCATGACTCACTCCGCTCTCCTGGTACGAAAGGGCCAGCCAAGCGTTCCGGTTGCCGATTTCCCGAGCGGTTTCTTCACACGTTCGGAGCAGCTCGGAGGTTTGGAGGCAGTGGGCAGTAAACGGACAGAGTAACTTAGATGTGTGCTTTAGTGCACGACACACACGATTGGTGGTGAGTGCACAAATACATAATGGACCATAATTAGCGTGTTTTACGATTTAAAATTGCAACATATTAAGTATTTGATAGTGTCAAAATTAACTATGGTCAGATATTTGGTAAGATATCTTGAAAAAATGTCACAGCACACTTGGAGAAGTTTGTCTCTTGACAATGAGTGTATTGAACGGCGTTTATTAGAGAAGCCTTTTAATCGTCGTTCGTCGTGTTGCAAAATTCGTCGAAATTGCAAAAAATTAATTGATTTTCGTGATTATATATGAGTATATACACACACGTGTGTGTATAGTAACATGTAGTACATACCAGACAATCTAGATAATCGAAAATTATGTATAGTTATATAGTCAAAATTTATTTCTAAGGTCAGCGGTCTCCCAGAACATGAAAGCAATTACGCCACTGTGCGACTCTGACCGAAAGGTTGTAGGGTTCGAATCCCAACGGGGCACAGTGGTGCATTTTCCCGAAATCCTGACCAAAACCTCAAAAATAAAATCGCGTTTACTGAACTGTCGTAGCAAATACTACGACACACTGTATATTTGGAGGCATCTGTTTCTTCCCACTTTGTGCTTCAGGGTCAATTCCCCTGGCACCAGTAGTCATCCGACCTTCCCCTTCGCGGCGTTCGGTAGACCTGCAGTGTCAGAGTAACACAGAGAGACCGTCTTTATTTGTAAGTAGTACCATAGAGTAAAAATTTATCTCTTTAGTCTATGGTAGTAGCCATACAAAGTTGTGCAGAGAAAGCTGGCAGTATGGATTCACTTTCTGAAGGTTTGTAGAGTATTTCATGTATGTTGTGTAATGCATTAATGTATAATACCAACGTGGGATGAAATATTAAAATGCATCAAATTAATACAATAATTTTAATTACTCATGAGTTCACGTAGACTGAAAGTTACCAATATGGCGGTTCCTCTTCCGAATCCAGTTATAAAATCATGCCCCAACGTGCCCTACACCCCAAACGGGAACTGCTTTTACAACGCAGTTTCTAGGGGGAAAATTTGATTTTTACTGAAATAAATTTACTCTAATAAAACAAAAAATGAATACTTTTTTTGTAATAGATTATGACTATTCACTAATATTACATGAACATAATATTTTCGTAATTATTACATCTCCTGGACTGGATTACGCACAATTTATTTCATTCAAAATTTTACATAAAGTAATATTTACATAGTATGCCTCATCAAAACTCTCCTCAGGAAGGGTGTGCGCTCAAAGAAAGGTCAAATGCGTACGTGGTATCAAAGAAACTCATCGTAACACTTTAAATGTTTAAAAATTAAATCAAAAATACAATTGATCGGAAAGTAATATTTGTTTACTTAACTCCTAAGTTACACACAACAATTATTTCTATACATTTTATTGTATAATTAGATAATTGTTTTTAATGAAATAATACTGTAACTACGGTTCGAATATGGACAAGAAACGCATTCAAATGCAAAAAAAATGAGTTTGAATTTAGAGCTTTCGAAACAGGATAATGGTAATAGCAACGATAGTAATTGAGCAAGACGCTTTTTTGAGAAATTTAAAGATTCCTCAGAAATAACGGGGATAGATGAGGGTATAATTAAGAGATTTGGAAAAATTGTTGGAATGTCCAGTGGATACGCCATCAGCATTACTTTTTCAGTAATACGCACTGGAATCTGCCAAAAAATGTGTTTCCAAATATTAATGGTATCACATGCCTAAAATCTATTCACAAAGATATAAACGTTATGGAGAAGTATTCTCGTGAACAAGTTCAAGACTGCACACAATCCAAGTCATGTTTAATCGCCTGTTGAGATCTTTTGTTCCTTTCATTTCCAGCTTGAGGGATCTTCCCAAAAGAAAGTTAAAATTATTGAACAAATATGCTTTGTCTCATTTGTCTGAGCCCAATGTCACCGAAAGGAAAAATGTGTCGTAGTGAAAAATGTGTTCTCCCTTTCCGGTTCTCTGGACACTGTATATGAATTTTCTCTGGCAGAGGGCATGAGATGGCATTAATACCATGCTCCTTTATTCCAAATGTTATCGATTAATATGTACGTAATACCTACGGTTTGCTAAAGTCAGTTTTGTGAATAGATAAAATTTAACCAAATTTATACACAAAAATACATATTAATATTTCATAGAATTAAGCACTGCATTATTCTGGTATTATGTGCCCATCTCGCTTATGTTATCAAGATAATCCAAAATAATTTTGGCCGGTGTAGAAAACATACTATAGCTCTCAGAAGTTTTGGCCAGGAAATTGCCAAAATGCACCACTGTGCGGTGGCGTAATTTTCAGCACTAGCTTAATTTAGCTAGGTCGAATTGAGCCGCTATCTGGAGGAGAACTCTAGAGGCCAGCTGCTCTCATCGGTAGTTTTCCGTTATTTCCCGATCAATTCCAGACTTATGCCGCAGCAGTACCCTATCAAACGACTATGAGAAGCACGAGATCTTTCCGTGTCTCTTGATCTTCTTTATCCCAATCTGTATCCTCACAACCGGGAGCGGTAGCTCAGAGCATCAACTGATGTCACTGCAGCGCCTCTGACCGGGAGGTCCTAGGTTCGAGTCCTGACGGCGGCAGGATTTTCGAGACTAGCTTTAAAGCTAGGTCGAATTCAGTCGCTGTCTAGAGGAAAATTCTTTCCCCTTACACACACACACTAACATGCACTACACTACCACATATTCCGGGGGGTCGGTCGGGAGCTTAGAGCTTGTCCCGGCTGGGGGGGTGTCCCGCTGGTGGGAGAGTCCTGGTTAGAGGGAAAACCCACTAGCCGACGGTAGGTCGGCGCCGGATCTCGCCATCGAGCGGGGGAAGATCACCGCCATCTCCCGCGAAAAAAACATGCACTACTCTAACGGGACTGACCAAAACAGTTGACGCGCCCGGAAATACGAAAAAAATCAATCTATCTATCTATCCTTATTCAATCATTCTCTTATGCACTACACTCCCACATTTGTCTGAAGACCACTCGAGAACTTAAAATGTGTTCCGGCTCGGGGGATGCCCCGCTTGGGGAGATTCGTGGAGAGGGAAATCTCCTCCAAGCTAACATTAGGTCAGCGCCGGATCTCACGATCTAGCTTTGGAGGAAAGTCTCCACCTCCCGGGGTAAAACATACCTTACAAACGGAACAGAGAGTTGACGTGGAAACTGTCTGGAACATCAATAAACCAATCAATCAATAAATGTTCAGAAGCCGGTGTTAGCTAATCGCTTACCATATTCTCTGCCGCTAGGATGCGAAATGTAGCGGCGAATTATACGTCGGCTTCAGGGTACGAAGCATTCCCTCTCTCCAAATACATCCCGATCGGTCTGAACAAACTCTAGGCTCCGACGTGTGCCCCGAGATGTCTGGTAGTGTAGTGCGTGAAAGAGTAGTGTAAATAATTCGAAAGAAAGAGGAAGGTAACGCGCGATAAGTGTCGCGTTTCTTAAAGTACTACTCCGGCATTTGCCTGGAACTGATCAGAGAAACCATGGAAACCTACCGTTCAGAAAATCCGACATTTCGGTATTTGGTCCCTAGTATCATATGCCTTAGTGGATTATAACCCAACGCCATAAGATCCACTTTTGCTCCATAAATTTCCCAAAATAGTGGAAATATCGAACACCAATCATGTGACACTAAAAATGTTCTGGGTTGAACACCAGAGATGACTGTTGGAGCAAATGACACTTAATTCATCGGATTATACTATAATACATACCGCGACAAATAATTTTCTAGCTGATTGTCTTTGTTGAACAAGGATATTTGCAAAGCCTACTAAGGAAACATGTCTTGCTTTTAGTGTTGTTCATCTCTAGCTCTACCATTTCCTCCAGCATACATCTCACTTTTTCACTGTTTTACCACAAAATATGTAGTAACAACTCTTATCGCTTGCCATATTCTGTTGAAATGTTCTTTGTTTTTCATAAATTATTTGTGTTTTCATGAGAAATTACAACGCACAATGAAAGTGGCCATCTTCGGCACTTTGACATCGAAAGTGGCCATTTATGGCACATTGGCAGTGCTAATCAATGATGAAGGGCTCAAATTCCACAGTTGTAGAAACGTCGATTTGAAAGGTTTTGAGACCACGTTACATTTACATTCAATGTGGTAGCCTTTTTAATACAAAACAAACTGACCGGTATAATTATGAAATTTTCAGCTATACGGCACAAAGCAGAAAGAGACTAGCAATAAAATTTCATTATTTACATTACTGTCATTAAATTTTATTCTCATGAGATCACAGTCATGTTTTAAAAAATTTTTTTTTTTAAAATCAGGAATTTATATCACATTCCGGTCCCAATATCAAGGAAAATTCAAAACACTTTTATATAATTATATATAAAAGACATTATATTAAATATAACTTGGATATCTCAAAGAAAGAAAGAGATGTGCCCAACAATTCCATGACAAGAATTTTTAAGCGAATAAATCAGCTAATTATGATAATACTAATAGATTTATTGAGCCCATTAAGTGTTCACTTCTATACAGTCATCTACTTACCCTGTTGGTTTTAGTTTGAGAATCTTACAATTACAGGGCTTGCACTGAAAAGCGACCTTTACCCGTCAAATGAAATGTTCCGTAACTGTCCCCAGCTCACACCACAAACTAAAGGTGATGCAATGACCTTCAAAGTATCTCCTCCCACCGAAAAGTACGCGTTTGTGGGTAGTACACGGTCGTGCCATCTACCGAAGGTTTCGTGAACCACAGCTGTCGACGAGGTTGATTGGAGTCGCGATTCGAGGGATTCTTATGTAACAAAGGCAAAATGAGTCCTGGATGTACGAAGTCGTTTTCAGGTAGTAAACACCGCCGCACTCGTCACGTTGGAAACACGCATGCACACACGCACACACACACACACACACACACACACACACACACACACACACACACACACACACACACACACACTTGCATTTTTCTGCCACACACGTCGGAAGCTCGGTCGAAAACTTATGTAAAGTATTACTTTTTACTCCAAATGATTTTCTTAATATTTTAGAATAAGGATTGGTTTCCAATGAAATTGTAGACAATCAAGTATCTTAAAACATTCACATTAAATAGCCAATTTAATGTGGAATATGGTGGCAACAACATTTGGTGACTTAGTTCTGATATCATCAGGCTTAAAATATAAAATTGCGACTGAGTTATTACCATAATTTTTATTTTGATAATCCTCAGGTTTTAGATATGGGACCGGGAGATCTGGTTCAGAGCATCAACGGATGTCACTGCAGTGCTTATAACCGAGAGGTTCTAGGTTCGACTTAAGATGGTTGCAGGATTTTCGTCACTAGTAGCTAGATAGCTATGTCGAATTCAGTCGCTGGAGCATAATCCAACGACCGGCTCCTCTGACGATAGTCTTCCCTGTTTTTATCGATCAACACCAGGCAAATGTACGCAAACACTACGCTAACAAACGGGCTACGGACCGCGCACGGTCTTTCCTTCCTCTTCCTTGTCCTATACTTACTTACATCCACATTTACATGCACACTTACTTGCACTACACAACCACATATGCCGGGAGCACATATGCGGGAGTAAAAAAGAAACTTTTTACCTCTAATTATGATAGTATTTTAAGGAAGGAAAAATACTATGGTTGATTTGGTATGGTAATACTATGGTAGTAATTTGTGATTGCACAGTTGTTTTTGCACTTCTCTTTCTCTTTTTTTATTTTTATTTTTTTTATTTTATTTGTTGCGTCTCCTTTTACGCAACGTGTCTCCAAGCCCCTTAGGGGGCGTTGATCGCTTTGAGCAGTAATTTTCCATTACAAACAGCGCTTTTTGGAGTAATCCTCCGTTAATATTGTCTGTCGCGTCTCAGTCGGTTGTCAAGAGGACCGCCAAGTAGCATCTCCGCGTACGCGCCTCCTACCGCGCGCTCCTGCGTCACTACCCAGCGGCCAGAATGAGGAAGGAATAAGGATAGGGGTAGGGTTTAGGACACTTCACAGAGGTTGGACTAGCCCTTGTGAAGCAGCCGAACTCCTTTTGTTGGCCTACGTAATCATATCGTTTTGTTGGAACAAATTTCACATGAGATTCGACGGGAATCGAACTCGGATCTCAGTGGTGAAAGGCTTGCGACTTTGCAATGAGCCACGAGTGCAGTTTCTCTCTCCCTCTCTTCCCCCCCTCCCCCCTCCCTCCCCTCTCTCCTCCCTCTCCCCTCCCCTCCTCCCTGCCCCCATTTTTCCCCCCTCTCTTCTCTCTCGCCACTCTTCTCTCTCCCCTCTCTTCTCTCTCCTCTCTCTCTCTTCTCCCTCCCCTCTCTTCTCTATCTCCTCTTTTCTCTCCTCTTTTTCCTCTCTTCTGAATCTCTCTCTCCCTCTCCGTCTTTTCTACATGCATTCTGTTTTGTGTTGACCTCAGTTCGTGCTTCGTTGCACTGACTCTCCGGCCTATTTTGAAATCATTTTTGGTTATATTTGCTCCGGTGACCTGTTTGATTTGCGATTTCTGAATTTGTTGGAGATGTATTTATTGATGAGGCCCTCGGTGGCTTGTTCGTTAGCTCGCTTTCCATGGCGCAACCCCGGGTTCGATTCCTGGCCGGGCCAAAATAATAACTGTGCGCTTTCCTTACAAACGTCACAGTATCTATTGCCGTGAGACGATGAGAAAACTCACCCTAAGGTTATGAAGACCAGAATATGCGGTGGATATACGGTCTTCGTGCTAACCACACGATCCTTTATCCCGTGGCCGAGACTGGGTCACCGTTGGTCGGCCAAGGCCCGTAGCGGGCTGTCGATCCATAAGACAAGACAGGTCAGTATTTATTGAATCTTAGGTCAAATATTATTACAGTTATCTAAATTGTGTATTCGTTATGAATCTTGTTCACTGTAATTAATTGATTTTCTTTTTCAATGTACTTGTTAGTCCTTTCTCAGTTCCGATTGTTGTCTTTAGATTCTGGCGAGCTTAGATGGTGACTTGAAACCCATTTTCAATTATTATCTAATAGCTAATCTGTGTTATTTTAAGGGTACTTTATTTAAAAGTTATCTGAATAACTTTCACATATTTTTGGCTTTGATATTCCTGTTTAAGCACACAACAATTGAAATGTCTTCTGTGTTACCATTCGGTATTTTAATTCGTTTACGTTAATTTTACGATTTATGTTTCTATCAGTTGTAATTTTAATGTGTGTTTTTCTAGTTTCCGCCTCATGATGTCACAACTGAGCCACGAAACGTTGTAGCCACATATATTCCATACTAAATTTGTTATTTGATGTGAATGTTTTAAGATATTTGATTGTCTATAATTCCATTGGAAACCAATTCACATTCTATATCTCCATTAATTAATTTTGGTTTCCTTCTGATTGTGTATATTTTGTCTAATTGTTATGTATGTGTGTGAAGTGGCTTATATTTAATCAATTTTTGTTTGTGCTTTCTAAGTATGTGCAGCCCCAATAATCCGAAACTTCGGTGAATAAATAATTAGCACTACATTCTCGTCACCAAGTCTCATGAACCTGCTGCCTCTATTAAGGTTCACCTGCTTATAGTATCTTGAAATCGTTTTCGTGATATCATGTTATATACATTTATGTCTTGTCGTGCGACCCGTACACTGTGTCCTAACATTAACACATTTGCGAAGTTTCTTGGTGAACAAAGCAGAATTTTGTGATCTCGAAACTGTTGCCAATCCTTTCAGCGTCAAGGTGTCCTTGTGAGAACTATCTAATATTATTTATTTAAACCACCAGATCTGTTTCTGCCGATGGAAGGCAACAGCAGATCTAGAGGTCATGGTCCTCATGCCTCCCCGGACGTTTTGTAATTTTACTCCATTTACTCAGGCCCTCTCGATCAGGTTTTACGTCCAGTCTCCCTCGTTACTGTGATGACAGTGAGCGCCCGGTCACTCATCATGCGATGTAATGGCAATATGACTTAATTTATAATGAGGTTGTGCGCACCGGCTGGGAAAAGTATGGCCTAGATGACCCGGTGAGGAAAAGTATGCCCTAGATGACATACACCAACACATGTGAGTGAACGTTGAGGCGGCATTGCCAGAAGGGCGAATGCTCAGTTTAGTAATAATGTATTTTAAAAACTGATAAAAAAATACAACTTAATTATAAAATAGCAAGCAATGCTGGCTTTCATTCTCGGGTACTTCTTTTAAAATCTCTACCTTATCTTCTTACATTTACAGAACTGACGGTCATAATCGTTCTGAGCCTCTTTATCTTGTGTCTTTGGAGAAAGCAAAGGTATGGACAACGATACCTGGACTATCGGTGCAGCCGCCGACGCGTCCGCTGCTCTGCTTCCCCAAGACGCCGCTCCGTCCGTCTGCCGAACACCTGGACGTGCTGACTGCGCCTCTGTTGACGTGCCTCCCACCCCACCCTGCTGCTGGCAGCGAGGTCCCGTGAGCTCGTGTCTTGTTTCGGACGTCTAGCGTATGATTTGCGAGTGCGGTTGGCACATCCCACCAATTCTCCATAATATCAATAGTTTGAACGGTCTGCTCCGGGGGGGGAGCTCTTCCGTTTTGCTTTTCCAGTGGATTGTTTGATGGTTCTTTCGCGGGCGCCCTATGATTGTCTCATTTTTGGCGCCCGCGTGGTTTTGATAATGTACACATCCCACCGACACTTGGATCGTCACTTTACGATAAATGACACACAATATTCATTGCATTTGCGCTCAAAATATTCCAGCGATCTGCGGAGCTGACGGTTCGTTAATTACAAATGACAGTGAAAAGGCGGCTTGTTTAAATAGGCATTACGCGTCGGTTTTCAAGCCGAAGGATCAGATTTCAGTAAATAAATCAACACCCGTTATAGAAACCTTTAGAGTCGATGCAGGAATTATTAGAAAAAGGATTGCAAAAATTAGGAAAATAAATCTGTAGGTCCTGACGGAATACCAGGAGAAATATTGAAATTGGGAGGGGAAGCCATGATTCCTTACCTTGCTAGGTTAATGGATGTCACTGTAAATAATAATACGATTCCTCAAAATTGGAAAGAGGCAATTGTAGTGCCGATTCACAAGGGAGGAGACAAAAGGATTGTTAATAATTACAGGCCTATAAGTTTGACATCAGTTGTATGCAAGCAGATGGAACACATGATTGCGGAATATATTAGACGAGTCTGGAATAAAACCGACTGGCTTTTTCAAAATCAACACGGTTTTCGTCCTAGCTATTCGTGCGACAGCCAGACTATTTCTTTATGTCAGGACATAGCAGATTCATTAGACGAAGGAGTAGGGTAGATGCAGTAATATTAGACTTTTCTAAAGCATTTGATCTGGTTCCACATGGCCTTTTAATTGAAAAACTGTCAAAACTGGATTAGATCATCGAATAATCTTGTGGATAAAAGAATTTCTTACGGGCCGAACTCAAGCAGTCAGAATAGGTGACAAACACTGATGAGCGTTTATTAATGATATTGCAACTGGAATAAAATCGAAAGTTAGACTTTTCGCTGATGATTGCATAATATATAGGAGTATTGGCGCGTCTTCGGATGAAAATGTTTTACAGAACGATCTTAACTGTTTATGGAACTGGGCGTGCAGAAATAAGATGGAATTAAATCCGGAAAAGAGTAAATTCATTTGTTTTACCAAATCTCGCTCGAATGTACACTCGAATTACAGTTAGGAACTAACGATATACCGCGTGTAAAAACTGTAAGTACTTGGGTTTGTCCTGCGTAGCGACTTGGGTTGGTCGGATCATATTAACAATACGGTCAAAAATCATGGAGGGCGCTGCACTTTGTAATGCGCATTCTAAAAACAGTAGTTCGAATGCCCGATCCTTGGCATATACTTCACTTGTTCGTCCTATTTTAGAGTACGGAGCGGACCTGCTGGGACCCGTACAGAAAAGGGCAAATCGAGGCGTTAGATAAAATTCAAAAACGGGCCGGAAGTTTGTAAATCATGGACGCGTTGATGGACGAGATGAATGGGAACCCTTATCTAAGAGACGGAACGGGCGCGTTTATGCGTAATGTACAAGACATACAAAGGGACTCAGCATGGGCAGACATCAGTAAAAGATTACAGAAATCTGATTATAAAAGTAGAGGAGACCATCCCTGGAAAATACGATGTAGAAAGCAAAGAACTGATGTAGGCAAGTTCTCCTTGTGAATCGTACTATAGTAGATTGGAACAAACTACCTGCAAAAGGACTAGAGACTCTTCCTTCTAATGTAGTGAAATTTAAAAATATACTTAATTCTATGTAGGTCATCATTAATAGCACTGGGACTTTTATCATTATTATTATTATTATTATTATTATTATTATTATTAGTTTCATTATTATAATCGTTAGTATTATTAATAATATAGTCATGTCTCTTATTCAGTGAAGTGAAGTGAAGTGTAGTGTGGTGGGGGCACGGAGGGAGGGGAGGGGAGTGTAGTGCAGCGCAGTGAAATGAAGTGAAGTGAAGTGAAGTGGAGTGAAGTGTTAGAAAAGCTATAAGTCAACATATAGATAACTCAAAATTAATTATAACTAGGATATTAATCTCTAATTCTAATTGTAATTATATTTGTAAATATTCGTAATAGTTTTGTAATTGTATATCTAATTGTAATAATGTTTGCCACCGAGCATTAGCTCAAAGCGAACTTTAATAAATCTATCTATCTATCTATCTAAGGGCATGCGAGCTTTAAACATCCTTGTCAAAGGGCAATCGTTTGGGCGAAGTCACGCATTCAAGACCGAAAGTTAGGTAACAACCTGGTAGGCACTGCGTTCCGAGAAATTGGCACGAGATTTAAAAGAAAGGGTTGTACAAATCTCTCCGGAATGGCGGTACGGCAGCCTGGTCCTTGAGGTCTTTATAAAAAGTCATTTGACAGTTATTGCACCCAAATTTAGCTACATTCATTCCCATTTTCTCTTTAATCCAAAGTAATATCCATTAAACTGAAATAATACATCAGTTAGATTTTAAATTCTCAATTGAGAATAAAAATTTATAAAATTGAATCAAAAGTATCTTGATTTTGTGATCCCGTTTACTTAAGGGTGATATAAAAGTATGAATTTTCTACCTTGTTTTTAGAAAGTTGAACCGATAAATATTGTCTGTTAAAAGTGCTATCCGTCCGTAAGCGAGAATTGTTAGTTTATAGAGACTTGTTAATTCGTTTCACATTATTACTAAATAAAATATACAACTAAATGATACACTGAAATGACACAATAAAAAACGAAAACAAGGAAAGAATTGGAAATTGAAACATTCCTGTCACTCAGAAATGATATTTATACAGGGTGGAACAGCGAAGTGTTAACACCCCTTGTACCACCTCACCCGCGCAAAATACGAAGATGCCGATTGGACAATCGATTGCTGGAACAGGGGTACTTGATTACAGCATACTTCGTCTTTGCGCTATTTTTTACTATGAAGATATAAGGTCAACTTTGTTTTTTTAAATGGAACTCTATGCTAACTTTTAGCGTATCGTAATGCGCTTAAAAAGACGATTTCAAATATGTGTATATATTTGTATTTTAGCCAATAGTTTTTTTTAGCAATCACGACCACTTTCTCTAGTTTGTTTGGCTAGTGAAATTTTATTTTCATTTACTCCTAATGAGTTGTCAGCGTTCCGAGTTTCTGGAACTTTCGATCATTTCTCGGACGTGATTCGAGAGTGACCCCTTCCTTCCTAAATGACCACGTGATGGGACATTCGCGATCTCATTTCTTGAGTTCCGGAGAAGACGCTGTGCAGCGCACGTGTGCGTGGTTTAGCAAATGGGGGATGATGCCCTGGAGAAAACATTGCATCGAACTAGCGTCGAACGTCGCATAAAATTTAGTGGCGGTAAGAAAGAAAATCAACAGGGACCGTTGGCTCGGGTCAGAGCGGGTTTGGGCTTGGGTCGTGGAAGCAGAGAGGGTTGAGGGCCTGGGCGAAGGAGCACGCGGTGGGTCGCTTTAGTTGGTAATAGTAAAATAGTGAGGTAGTAATTGTGGAGCTCAAAAAAAACGGGCGTTGATTATATTTCTCTTCTATGTCATATAGAGTTTTTACTGTTTTTGGCGATAAATAAATCAAATTCAAAACACTACTTATCACATCAAAGTAGCGTTCCAATTAAGAATATATATTTTTATTCCAAGTTAAAAATTATTTAAAATGAATTATTGACTTTAAAGTATTTATGAGGTGACGATCTAAAATCGACTCCTTTATATACTTTCCGAATCCGTCACGGTAGTTCAAGGGTGACATAGCTACGAGGAAGAGTAGGTAAGTTGATGGCAGTCCCAGAGCAGAGCAGAGGCCTAAAAATGCGATTACCAAATGTAAATACGTGAACTGTATATCTAATTTATAAAGATTGCTTTATGTTGAAATTAGATTGAATAGAATTGAATTTGCCTTATTTTACGTGGCGAGACTCAGGCCATGAGGCCTGCTCTTCCGTCTGACCACGCAAATTTCGTTACACTCCTTTCACCTATCATGGGAGAAAGAAGGTATTACTTGGGCGACGAAACAAGCGATTTGAATTTAGCTCAGAGGCGTAATTTAGGCTTGAGGATTTTACATGCAGTAAATGTACTAACATGGGACAGCCGCCCTTACTTCCCCTCCGAAGGAAGGCATACGAAGGATTTTTTCGCCCTACGATCGGGTTTGAACCCGCAAACTTGGGTATAGCAGTCCGATACGCTAACCGCTACACCGTCGCCGCCACGAAGTACTCGAAATACGAGATTCGCGAATGTACTCTCGTGCCTTAGCTAAATAGTTGGATAATGTGCTTTTTCTTACCACGGGATAATTCAAAATCTCTTTGAACAGGACTCACGTTTTCGCGAGTATCGGCCAGGGTCCATACTCGGGGCCTTTGGGTTCGAGGCCTCCCATGCAGTGCACCGGTTGTACTACCATTCTAGCGGCGCCCGTATAATTTAATAGGAAACGTTTAATTTTTTATTTCTAAAACTATGAACTACGAATTCAAGACATCTATTGCATCCAGAAGTTACTTTTTTTTAAAAAAGCATGAATTGTACCTTAAAATATACTAATTCAAAACTGGAAAATAATCTTTAATTATTGAGATGATATTTTTCGATGTTGTTTCTACGATACCGATCTTCTTGTTTCTAATTTAATAATCTTGTTTCATAGATACTTAAGTTAAATTCTAGCTAACATGAAGATCCTACTTTTCAAAAATTTTTCTTAGTCTTAGCAAAAAATACATTCAGGTAGGTACTCTTAATTCCATGTCGGTTTCGAAAAATGTTTTCTTTCTTTCTTCCTCCTTCCTTCCTTCCTTCCTTTCTTCCTTCCTTCCTTCCTTCCTTCCTTCCTTCCTTCCTTCCTTCCTTCCTTCCTTCCTTCCTTCCTTCCTTTCTTCCTTCCTTCCTTTCTTCCTTCCTTCCTTTCTTCCTTCCTTCCTTTCTTCCTTCCTTCCTTTCTTCCTTCCTTCCTTCCTTCCTTCCTTCCTTCTTCTTCCTTCCTTCCTTCCTTCCTTCCTTCCTTCCTTCCTTCCTTCCTTCCTTCCTTCCTTCCTTCCTTCCTTCCTTCCTCGCTGGCTCGCTGGCTCGCTGGCTCGCAATGGCATTTTCATTTGAATTACATGGTATTTTCATTTGAAACATACTTTTCATTTGTTCATATTTTCATCTGAAAATATTATTACAAATTTCAAACAAATGTCATTTACTTTTTAAAATATGTACTTGATTTATGTGTTCAAGTGCACATTACATCTGGACTGTGGGTTCTAATCCCGCGTAAGTCACTGAGATTGTGAGCTGTGGGATGATGCGCATTCTCGCACACCGTGTATCACCTGAATTATTTTCCCTTGCCCTTAAAGTTTCTCAAAAACTCAGTAGTTTTCTGTAAAAATTAGCTCAAAATTCCGCATTTTCAGAGACGCTCAAACGCCATTTTCTCAAAAATGGATCCACTTTTTTGCTTCAATTTTTTTCAATGTCTAGCACTAATTGCGCAGTTTTATATGACGTAAAGTTCATTTTTGCGTTTTCTTATGTTTTTTTCTAAAATTACACAAATGTATTTTTTTAATATCTCTCACGCCGTTAATATGCACATTTCCATTGATTTGTATATATTATTACGTTTGTGAGTGGAAGGGCTTCAAACGACTTCAAATCAAGTTTTTCGAAAACTCAATAGATTCCTGTGAAAAAGAAATTCATGTTTCGCATTTACAGTAATGCTTAATCGCCATTTTCTTAAAAAGGCTTCAAAATTTTCAATGATAATTTCTATTAAGGACGAGGTTTTACTATACTTTAATGTTCTTAAAGTAGAATTTTGGTTCTATTATTAAGAAACCGAAAAGTTGAGAAAATGTAAAAAAAAATACTTTGGGCGACGATAAATGGCAGCTGACCAGAGAATGGAGGAAGACCAATCCAATCCACACCAAAGAAATTAGAAAACTTCATTACGAGAAAGTCTGTGCCATTCTGTAAGACCCCTAGTTTTTTTCTTTCTCGCTATGGAGTAGAGAGAAAGTTATGTAATGCTGCGCGAACAAACGGAGAATTTTCGGCAGAAAAACGTATTGCAGTGCCCTGGTAACGAAAAAGGTAGAAAAATCCAGTTGCTAAATTAAAAAAAAACTATATCACGTGATGTAGCCAGAATCCATGTTTTATAGGTCCTTGATACCGAAAAATCGAATGACGGCAAAACGACTGTCCGCCCGCCTGTCTCTCCGTCCACCTGTCCGTCCGTCTGTGAACAACGCTAGCGGCTAAACCGTTCAGCCGATTTCTTCCAAAATTGATATTCTCAAATCGATCTGGATGATGTCGCTGCCCCTGGAACTTAAAATCGATATTTTAATTTTTGGGGGTACTTCACAGGAAGCCCCTGGGACATTTTCCAAATTAAAAAATAGGCTCCATCGTCTTTTATTAAATTTTGTTGCTGGGTAGTTGTTAGTAACTGTTAAAAATGTTTTTAAAAACTGCTCCTTAGGGATCTAGCACCTCGAAGAATTAATATGCGCAAATTGAAGGACATCTACCGTTTCAAATGGGAGAATTTTGCAAAATTATAAACCTAAATCAGTCGAAAGGGAGACGTTCGCGCGCTTCCTGGAGGGTCGGGACGGTAACACCAATCTCGGCTTTTGCGATGAGACCGGCTGTTCACCTACCTTTGTTTTCGCCATCCCATCTTCTCTGCCACCGTCGTACGGTGCGAAGCATACGTTGTATCGTATCTCTATCATACATCAGCTTTACTTGGAAAGAGTCATACTATGTTCACAATAAGGACTGCCAGGACGAGCAAGATACTTGGTTGTCTTCTTAAAATAGTTCGATCGTGGGAATAAAGAGGAATGCGTGAAAAAAAATAGTTTTGATGAATATAACAATATTATATTTAATTATTATATTTTTCTATATTCATTTTCTTGCTAGCAGTATCAACAATGCTAATGTTTCTCCCATGCGAATTAGCAGTCATTTTTGCTCATTGCAACACACTGCTGTAATGTCGCACTGATAGCACACGTCGAATTCGTCTTTTTGCGCTCGTCACGATAGACTGAAAAATATGTATAGTTCCATTAAAAAAAACAAAGTTACCTCAAATATATCGTAAAATACAAGTGATAAAATATAAATGAATAGACGTATCAATTAGCCCGATTCCTTCAACCGTTCAGAAACTGCAGGAAGTGCTAAAGTTACGTGACTTGCCCTGTATTATGGAAATGGGAACAACTGCTGAGGCAAAAATCAGAGTTCTATACTTTTTTAATGTGGCATCTTTGGGTAGTATCTCCAAGATGGATGACGTTTTGCGTCTTTCTTGGTCCTGCAACAAGATGTCGCATGACCGCGATCGTATCAAGCACTGCTGCAGATCATCCGACTCTAGCGGCAGGACCGAGAACGACGCAAAAAGTTGTGCCGAATTCCATCCACAGATGCCACGTTAGAAACACCCAGGTATATAGAGAATTTTTGTGATAGAAAGGCTGCCCAGGACGCTTATGTCTGACAACGGACCACCTTTCTACGCACCAAATGCATCACATTGGGAAGGTGGAAAATGCGTGTTTGTTGAATTGTACTGCTCTCAGTTGCATTTTTTCCATGACAGTGTCTCATGAAAGCCATGTCAGTGTACCTCTGAAACGAACAAATGGGAAATTGAGTAATTGCACCAACGCCCTGAACTCTATTGATTGATGTTTCCTGGCCCATCATCTGAGAAAGTCAATAGTTCCGTAAGTGCAGTGCTCTTTTTATCGCGGGAGATGGCGATGATCTTTTCCCCGCCGGATGGTGAGATCCGGCGCCGATCTATACGTCGGCTTGCTAGGTTTTATCTCGACCAGGTGTCTCCAATCAGCGGGGCACTACCCCAGTCGGGACAAGCTCTAAGCTGTCGACTGGTCTCCCGGCTGTACTGCCGTGCATGTAATGTGTGTAAATAAAGGGTGAGGATAGGACAAGGAGGAGGCAGGAAAGATCGCGCTCAGCCCGTGGCCCGTTTGTTAGGGTACTGCTCCGGCATTTGCTAGGTGTTGATCCAAAATGCCATTGAAAACTATCGATCAGAACAGGTGGCCGCTATAATTCACCTCCAGACAGCGGTTAACTTCGACTCAGCTACGTAGCTAGTGACGAAAGTCCTGCCACCGTCGGGATTCAAACTCTAGAACCTCCCGGTCAGAGGCACTGCCATGACATCAATTGACGCTCTGAGCCACCTAAGCCGCTCCTAGATCTGCCTTTTTCCGAACAGCATTGGAGTTGAAACGAAAAAGAGTTCACTGCAACAGATTAATTTAATGCAATTAATATTTCCGTTTTTAAGCATCCTTAAGTTCGAGTTAGTTATAAAAGATGAATAGAGTAGGAAGAATGGCAGGAAGCTGAAACCGTTGAAATAAGAGCTTAGTCTGAAAAATGTTTGACGTCATTCCTTCTTGGAGAATGGTGTCAGTAACGTCCTCGAAATACAAGGACTTCAGTATAATTTGATCAGTCTTTCTGCGTGTTTTGCATGGAACGAATTCCAACAATTTATGATGAGTCACAAGCTATTCATTTCCTCTACCATTCCTTTCATCAAAACGTTTCCGCGCGGTGCCTGAGGTAAAAACGGTTAGCAGTTGGCAGCGGTTGTCGCCGAAGGAGGACGCGACCGCGGGTGCGGTAGCTGGTCGCACCCCGCCATCGATTGCTCCGGCGCTGAAGCTGGAAGAAACTGATACTGGGCAGTGAGTATGATGGCCCTTCTCTGAATAACTTCGACTTTTAATGAGAAAACCCGCAAATTGCTATCAATATAAAATAGTGGCGCTACATGAGCACATCTCGCATTCATTTGTAACTTTTTCAATATTCAAAAATTCAGTATTTAACGAAAATGAAACCTACCACATATTTATAAGTGTACTTTGTTCAATTCAAGAAAAAATATAAAGCCGTTATTAATAAAATATTTGTTTTATAATTGCTTTTGCTTCAAGCAAAAATTAAGAGAAAACTTTCAACTATTTTCAAAATATTGTACCTTTAAGACCTTAATTAAATCTGTTCTAAAAATAATTTTTAAATAAGAAACAAAACAGCTATCTTAGTTACTAGGTCTTTAAAGTTTGTTTGTCTTTTGCAATTTTCGAAAATACAGAGGATTCATCAAAATTGGAACCTGCACAAAGAGTACTTTGTTCTGTTAGAGAAAGAGTGAAAGAAGATTTGGGACTGTTTTTGGGACCTTTTTATTTCTTGTATTTCACGGAACATGACGCAAAAACTCATATTTCGAAAAAGTGTAGATATCCTAATTTTAAGATTCGTTGTGGAAGAGTAGGTTTTATTATAAAAAATCTTAATCTTCAATATTATAATTGTATGAAGTTGCAGAAAAACCTTGAATCTTTGCAATTTTAGAAATCCAGAGTTCGAAGAAAATTAGACTTGCCCCATTTTTTAAGTGTACTTTGCTCTATATGGGAAAATTGGTCCAAAAATTTGGAGCAATTTTTGAGAAAAGTTTGAGAATGTTAAGTTTTCATGTAAAGTGCTCCCCAAAAATTGAAATATCCGATTCAAATTCGTAATCGCGAGATCCCTTTGTGCGTAAGCGAGCGTCGCAGAAGCGTACATTCGCAGTGATCTATATGGAATGACTATGTGTGAGTTTGCGTCGAATTGTGTTGGCATAGAGATGTGCTTACTGTTGAGTCGTATTGTAAATGCCACAAATATCTGAAATGTATATATTTGCGGCGATAGGTCCAAAATGTGACTAATTCGCGAATTAGCCGACGCGATGAATCTAAATCTATATGAATTCGGATGAATCTGTGTGAATGACGAACGGATTATTTCAATTTTCGCGTAAGTTGCAGGGAACTGGCCAAAATGAGGTGATTGTGTGAGGTAATTGTGTGAAGGCGTCCTGTGTGGTTGTGAGAAACATTTTGAAATAAAAATCCGTTTTACATTTCGCGTTACACGTATTCAAGGTTTAGATTAGATTTATTACTAATTCTGCAAATACATTTGAGAACTTGGTTATTTGGTGCGGGCTCGTCAACAGCTTAGGTCATTAGCCCCGTAAGTGTAGTGCATGTTTTTTCCTCGAGAGATGTCGGTGATCTTCTCCGGCTGGATGTCGAGATTTGCCGCCGATATACCGTCGGCTAGCGGGGTTTCCCCCTAACTTGGACTCTCCCACCAGCGGGCCACCGTTCCAGCCGGGACAAGCTCTAAGCTCCCGACCGGTCTCCCGGAATATGTGGTAGTGTGTGTGGGGGGGGGGGAGAATAGGACAAGGAAGGCGGAGGAAGGATTGCGCGCGGTCCGTGGCCCTTTTGTAATAATAGTGTTATAACTTTATATTTTAGACTAGTAATTTAATAATATTAAAGTTATTTGTATCTCGCATATCAACATCTAGGGAACTAATTTGGGTTTGCTGTTGCGAAGATTGTTATACATAATTCGCGAATGACGTTTGAATACTCATCGCCAGCTCGGAAGTGCGTAAGGAAGCGTCATTTATACGGTGCGGTTAGGTTAGTAGGTGGTAGGTCCCTTCTGTAAGTGGAAATTTGCACAGCAGCACTAAATAGAAATTTGCACAATACAAATTTTCGGACGTAGATGTAAATTTTGTAATGAATTTGGTATGTACGTGCAGGTGATGCTTTTGTAAGTTATGAAATTAGTATGCTTGTGCAGCGGCGTGCATTCCAGGTATGCTAGGTATGCTGCGCTTACCCTGAAGAAAAGACAGTTCAATGTAATTATTATATTTTGAAACCACCACTCTCGCCATAGAGAACGAAGCGTGGTTTTTAAAATTCTGAAAAGCGTACACTGGTATGCGTAGGCGAGTGGCCCTGTATTGAGCATGCACCGCTGTTGCTGACAAAGACAGCCAGCGGTTGAAGCGCCGCAACCCGTCCCGAACTGAGCATTTCGATGTACATTGGGCCGTTCGTGCATGCTCGACTTTCTGGAAGCTTCATTTGGTTGTATGCAGCACGCTAGTAAGTGCCACCTACCACGGTCCGTAATGCCACGCTTTTTTACCAGTATATTTACACGTATTTATCTGTGCGTATTATTCATATTGTGCATACTATCCCTGTTCTTTTTGTGTCCTGACTTTTTGTGCCACATAGCGGTAAGTTAATGTGCTATGACACACAATACATTTATTATTGAGGATAATTATATATATTCAGTTGTATTTTTGTGAAGAAAAGTGAATTATTCGTTTAGGGAGTCTTGTTCCAGAACTTCATGTCTTGAGGTGTTTGCACGAATAAAAGGGAAGGGAGCATTTCCTCTTCTTTAATACCTCAGAATATGAAAACACCCGTTGGTTAATAGAAAACTTAATAAATTATTTTGCTGGACCATGATCAGGGTTTCCTCATGATCGTAATGTGAGGAATAAAGAAGGCTTTAATAATTTGCAGACTCTCAAATACAATCACAAAATTGATTGATCAGAGAGTAATTTGTGTTCACTTTATTTAGATCGTTGGTGATAGATACCTTCTTATATAAGTGTAAATAAAAGATGTTGTCTGGTATAAATTATATATATAAAATTTTTACTTAATTTTTCGATCGCATAGCGATCCTCAGAGTATCTGAAAAAATTACAAGAATATATGAAATATAAAAATTTAAATTATATAAATTATTTACAATTTGTTGTATACAAAATGAAGTATCCAGATGCGTAAGCAAACCGGGTAGTTCGTACCATACAGTGTCAGGGCGGAAAACGAAGTTCTGTAGTTTTCTTAGTATGCGGCTCGCCAAAGAGGGCAGGGCGTCGGTGGAACGTGTGTGTGGGTGGGGTAGGTAGAAGGGGGCACGGCCGAAGGTTCGAGAGCCGCGGCTGCTGGTGCAGGCGTGAGGAGGGCGCGGGCGGGCGGAGGCGGGTGGAGTTAGTCGTGTATACAGTGTCATCACTAGCAAATCCCTGAAATCTCGTCACCTCTGCTAAAATTATCCCAATGTGTACCAGCGATACCAGACATATTTTATTTACACTTGCGTTCACTTGTTCAGTTGGCCAGTATTTGAAGTGTTAGCATTGAAACTTCTATTGATCTATCACATGTAACGCGACATGTTGACAGTTAGAAATAATAGAGACATATTAAAATGCCTCATTCATTCGACATTTTTCTTCCAATGCAGGAATTGTCTTTCAGAAGGCATCGTAAAAATAAAGCTTTTTTGCTACGTTGATTGAACTTCTAAATATGTTGAGTAAGAACGTTACCACCTTGCAACAATAATTAGAATTTGCCAAAACATTGAAAGGCACTTCTAATAGAATTTAAAATGATTGAATTTCTACAGTTAGTAATTTCTTGAGTAAATTTATTAAAGAAAACATTTCCTTGTCTCAGCACGTTGCAATTGTTTTATGTGAAATAGTCATTGAAAAGACGCTACGTCATGGAAGGGAGGGCAGTGGAAGCCTCTTGGAGTCGGTTTCGATGCGTGAGAGTTGCCAATTCAGTAAGAATGATATAAGTATCTCTCATACGGTATACAGCTTTCATCACGTTGGAAAGACAACTAATTTACGGGTGAAGCGTTCAAAAGCCAGAGGTAATAATTGACTTTTGATCCACTGAAAAGTGTGGGCGCGTATGGGAAGGACTGGCGTTATTCCCAAAACCGCAATAATAATAATAATAATAATAATAATAATAATAATAATAATAATAATAATAATAATAAATAATAAATAATGCCATTGTATATGTAATGATTTAATGAGAGAAAGAAATGACTAAATTTGCGTATTGTCTTCCAAAACAGACTCCAAATCGAACTCTTTCAATTTTCAGAGCTTACCCACACGAATTGGTCACCGCACGCCCCTGCTCTTGTGAACAATGTATGGCGAGCATTGCATTTTGTATGAACACCAAGTATTCTTATTTGGATCTGTCACTGAGTGCTTAACCCTAAATAGATTACACGTATATGTATTTATTTATATAGCTGTAAAAAGAACATATCTGAAAAGGACAACACGCGCTAAAGGGTTAATTTGATTCCCATCTAACACCTGAATATCATAATTTCGCCGTATTTACTAACATTGAAAAAGCACCAGATATATTAAAATGGGAATTTGGGGTCTTTGTTTCTCTTTCAATGTGCAAATAAAAAAAATAAACAGTTGAAATATTTCTGTTTTATTCTTTCGAGTTCAACATTTATTTTCAATTTCCAGGAATTCCGGGATTTCCTGCATACCTTTGTCTCAATACAGCTTGGAGAGTTTCGTCCCATTTATCTTTGAATGAAGGTACGTCCGCTTGATCTGCCTTTTAAGATAATGCCTTATTACGTAAAGGGCATGATTGAAAATATAATATTCAAATACAGAGTTTATTATTTGAAAATGTTGATAATATACGAAAATATATTTCTTTGTTAGTAAAAAGTGCATCAAGGAACTACAATTCATGCTACTGAAATGTTAGATATTTAATTCATTTTTTGTGGCATTATTTTATTGTTGTTATTTGGTGTCATTTAATCAATTCATCAACAAATCAATTAATTGCAATCAGTAACACGAACATTTGCTTTCAGATTTTTCCTGAATTGCACTGTCTGCACTGAAGTTCTCTGCTTAATCATCAACGCCGAAAAACTGTTAGTGCTGTTTTAACAAAGAAAAAATTCTGCGAATTTAAAACGGACAAATTCAAGATTGGAATTTCAATATTAAAATGTGTTAATAATTATAAAAACGACAGAAGTGTGACAAAAACCTGCAATTTTTGGGGGAAACAATTTTTAGAATTTAAAACCTGTCATTTTTTACAAAGTAGGATTTCGAAAAAATATCTCTAGAAACAGGTGCTTACATTGCATGAACTAAAGGTTTCCAGGAGGCATCATGTCTAAATTTAGTGCATTTTGGCTTCGCGAGAGGGAAATGGGAAACAGATTGGCTTTGCAATATTCAAGTCCTTTGCACAAGCGATTGTATGCATCAATGGTGCCTTGTCATTCATGGGGTGAGGAGGATGATCGTAGGAATTCTGTGCACGGTGGCGTCTTTAATCTAGAGTTTGCTCCAAACGGATCAATTCTTGTGGCAACTTGTGAAAAAAATTCCATATTAATGTTTGATCCCCTGCGTCGGAAATTGATCCACACGATTCCAAATGCACACCGCAATTGTGTCATTAGCGCCAGGTTCTTAGATTCCTCTATCTTTGCCACTGGAAGTGATGATAACACTATAGCACTGTGGGATGTCAGAAACTTGAAATCACAGATTCGAGTTTTGCAAGGTCACCGCAACTCGGTGCAAAACATCGAGTATTCGGCACACGATGGTCTATTAATAACATCAGGATTTGACGGCAGTATTTGCACGTGGGATGTCAACAGTTTCGCTGAAGGAGATCTCGGACGCAATGTTGTTTTTGCTACCCACGATCTCATGCGCATGAAGCTCACTCCAGATGCATCAAAAATGATCATTTCCACCACGCGCGGGTATCTGATGGTCGTGCATGACGTAGACTTCCGCACACTGGCCGCCGACTTGGTGGGTTTTCATCCCGACGTGTATCGGCTGTTGATGGCGCGTCAGTCCGTCACTCCCTGGGTGGCCAACTTCTCCCGCTTGTTCTCCCCCACACGCCGAAGGAATCGCGTGGAGCTCATCACCGACTTCCCCAACGGGGGCGAGGCCAAGGTCATCTCGTCGCTCGATGTGCACCCGCGGGGCCGGTGCGTGCTGAGCCGCAGCGTCGCGGAGAAGAAAGGGTCGGAGTGGACGTGCACCCACGCGCTCCGCTCGCCCCCGCGCGGAGGGGAGGGCGAGGGACGCGGGGCGGTAGCGGGGCCCTGGAGGGTGGGCGCAGGGCCGCGCCTGGAGGCCGCCCTGGCGGGCGCCGCTGGGGGCCTGGCGCAGGAGGTGCGGCGGGCGCGGGCGGGGCTGAGGAGCGCGGGGGCGGGCATGCGCATCCATCTAAGCAGCGCCGGCGCGTCCGCGGACGTTGCGAGGGGGGCGGGAGGGGAGGGTCCCCCCTCCGCCCGCCTGTCGGCCCTGCCCCTCCCCGTCGCGGTGCCCGGCCCTTCAGCGGCCGCCCGCGGCTCCGGGTGGAGGGATTGGCGAGGGCCCCTGGGGCTGACGTGCGACAGCCGAATGCTTTGGGTTGCTTCGGGGCCACACGTCGCGCCGTCGTTTCGCGATGCTGATGTTTCTGCGCTGTTGCGAAGGCGTGTTCTTGAGAATGTGAATGCGAATCCTCCAATCTTCCAGCGCACCCCGCGGTTGACGCATTTCATTGAGGAGCCCAACGCCGGCAAGTGGTACATCAAAGAGCTCTCTTTTTCCCCGGACGGCCGAGTCATGTGTTCCCCTTTCAGCTGCGGGGTTAGGCTTCTTGCTTTCTCGCACGATTGTTCGGAGCTAGATGATACTCCTGCGGGAAGTCCTGCTCCAATGTATGAGTTGGGTACTAACATGTGTCACCTGGGGATAGTACTAGCAACAAGGTTTTCTCCGCACCACTGTCAGTTAGTAACAGGCTGTATCGGTGGCAACATAGTCTGGCACCAGCCTGTTCTGTAATTATATAATATGAGTTTTACTGCTATGTAAAGGTGTGAAATTTCTTGAAACGAACTTCTGTGTTTGTTTGAAGAAAGTACTGTAAATGTAATTGGTATTGAATTCAATTTGTTGAAATGGGAAATAAGAAGTGATTTTATATTTTATGCAAAAATCAAATGTATGCATTTTTATTTTCTTCTATAATATGTACATTATAATATGTACATTATAATATGTACACAACTTTTTATATGGTTCAATTTGTGTAGTTATTTGTAATTAAAACGAACGACGTTAATCTTACAGTTTACGATAAGTATCATTTCACAGTGTGTATTTATGAAATATGTTTAAACAGGTAATTACCACCCAAGACATATTTATGCATTCGAGAAAACTGTTTCTTCCAATATCCAAAATGTGTATTTTTTTGTAACATGTCAATTGCTTTGTTACTTTTATATGAATATAATAGTGATTATCTTATAATTCTTCTGAAAAATATAATGTGAAATATTGGGATACAGTGCTGTGAAAAACTGTACTAGTAGAAGGTAAATTAATATTTGCCCCATATCCAGGTAACAGAACTGGTAGATCCAGTGACACTCTTATGTATATTTTTTGTACATGTAGTCATGTCACCTTGTCTACTTTCAAGGTTTCTTTTAAAAAATAGAAACAAACGGCAACTTCAACCAGACAAGCTAAGTTATCTAAATTCCATGGCATTTTAATCACTGATAATTATCATTTCATTTATAAAAAAAGGAATTCACGTTTATATAAAAAAGTCAAGACGTATGTATGATCCTGTTTTCTCAGCTTATAACTAAAATGAGATTGCAAGATAATTAAATTTTTAGCTTAATTTTTGTAAAACGATGCAATATGTATAAATCATGTAGTTGATGGAATGGTTTTGTGGTATTTTTCTGAACAAATCAAAATGTAATAAAGTGAATTGAACCAGTCCCTTAATCTTTGTTATTATTGCATATATTCTCTTTTGAATTCAGAATAATTCTATGACAAATTCTCCCAACATACGTCTACATGGCACACAAGTAAGTTAGCTGTGGCTCAAATCAAGTACAACTGCAATGTTGCTAATTGGAACTCCTTTAATCCTCCTCGAAGTACAGAGAAGTTATTTTTTAAAGGAGTAAAGACTAATAATAACCAGTAAGAGATAAGTGAAATGCAAATAACTGTGTAATTATGTGGAGACTTCGTTCAATCCTCTGTGCTTCAACATTGAATAGGTGACATTATTATTGTTGTTGTTGTTGTCTTTTTATTTCACGACTAAATATGTTATGAATCGATTGATTGTAAAGCCTACGCCAGGTTGCAACCAGCTTCCTAAGGAGCAGATCTAGGGACTATCAGTGTCTCTACAATATTTTGCGCAAAATGTGGGCTGTTCTCAATAAAGAAATGGCTTGCACTTCGCAGTCTTTTCAATGAACTGGAAGTTAGGCGAATACTTACACGAATTTAACGGAACAGATCCCAGAGCCCCGGTAACTATGGGGTACCTGTGCTCTCCCCCCACACACACTCGCACATTCGGCTGATCGATTTCCATCACTTGTATTTAAGACATTATTATTATTATTATTATTATTATTATTATTATTATTATTATTATTATTATTATTATTATTAAATTCGCCTTAGGCCTCAAACTTTCTTGGTTCAGCACAGAAGTTCCCTATTAATTGATAGTAATGCTGAAATATAACTTATACACCGGTATGTCAATTGATCAGAGAATGAAAAATGTGTGTGTTTATATGTATGGCGGGGGGGCGGGCTCATTCTCGAATCCGCCAGGGCGCTCAGAGGTTTTAAAACCAGCCCTACACGGAAGCTAAATTTTTAGATAATTTCAAAGATCTTTGATCAGTAATCTACTGGCACTCCACATTAAAGCTTTTCTCTGCTCTTCTTATATATATAAAACGCACTTAACGCACCTTGGTATATAAGCAACACTAAGACCTAGCCATCTCCGCAACCGACTCCCCTTTCACATCTTCCTCCGAGAACTGACTGGCATCAGATAATGAAATAAATAGTCCTCCCGTCAATAGTCAACAATATGTATTTACCCACTTTATTATTCGCACTACTTCAATCTATGTTTAATGGGAGGTGGACTTAGGACAACCTACTCATTCTGTTAAATAAATAAATTAAAAAAATTTCAAAGAATGTAACTTTCTTAAAAATTAATATTTCCTGATTATCGGATGCTTATTGCAGACAAAGAGTACAATTTGCAGAGTACTGTGTTTGAATTACAACAGATAACAGCGGTCTATAACTTACAAATCACATTCGACCAATCCAAGTCCATTTTACAGATAGCTTTCCTGTAAGAGATAAACTGATAATAAGTGGTAAAATTATTGAATAAAACCACATGTTCAAGTTTCTAGATTGTGGCATTCTATACGTAAGGAAAGTTGATGTAGAAACATGTATAGAGCGTTTTAAACTTACCCACGGAACAATTAAAACAACCCTTAAAACAAGACAAGGAAAGACAATCTTCTGAAATTTTTTAAAACATTAGCTGTGCCAACTGGTCTCTATGGAAGCGAAACGTGGATACTGAATACAAATTTCTCGACGAAATCCAGCCTCCTCAAAAGAGGCTTTTGAAATCATCATTGGGATTTACACAGGAACACAGAATAAAAAACGAAGATGGAAGAAATAAGATAGATACATTTAATTGAAATTAAAAAAATAAAAGAATATAGGTGCACACATTTTTCCAACGAAAAATCACCACTTTTCGCTGCGGCGTTACAATGCTTTCTCATTACTGCCTGAGGACGTGGTGGGCGAGTACCTGGTAGAAAATAATTCGCAAGCGGTGGTCCACGTGGCCTGCTCGCGCGTTACCGTGACACGGGAGCCGCCCCCTGCATTCAAGTTCTTCGTTACCTTGCCAACACAAGCCTCGAAGGATATTTTAGAAACTTCAGTGTTCATGAAAATAAGACCTGCGCCATTTTTACTTTCTTACCCTTCGTAAGAAGAGAATAATGGTGGATTTTCGACCAAAACCTCTTACTGAGACGTTGTTCTTGCGACGTCATTGTTGTGTTGCGTCTATTACACGGTGTAAACTGAGGAATGGTTGGCTGCCGCGGTGTCACGTTGCGTGAAGTGTTGCGTCTCTTTCCGGGCCGGCGAGGGTGCATCAACTGCCAAGGTCATTAGTCCGTAAGTTTTGATTGATTGATTTTTTTTGTTTCCTGGCGCGTCAACTGCTCTGGTCATTAGTCCCGTTAGTGTAGTGCATTTTTCGCGGAAGATGGCGGTGATCTTCCCCCGCTGGATGGCAAGATCCGGCGCCGACCTACAGTCGGCTACTTGGGTTTCCCCCTAACCAGGACTCTCCCACCAGTGGGGCACTGCCCCATCCGGGACGAGCTCTAAGCTCCCGACCGATCTCCCGGAATATGTGGTAGTGTAGTGCATGTTAGTGTAAGTGTGTGTGTAAGGGGAGAGGATAGGACAAGGAAGAGGAAGGACAGATCGCGCGCGGTCCGTGGCCCGTTTGGTAGGGTACTGCTCCAGCATTCGCCTGGTGTTGATCGGAGAAACCACGGAAAACTACCGATTAGAGCAGCCGGCCGCTAGAATTTTCCTCCAGACAGCGACTAAATTCGACCTAGCTTTAAAGCTAGTCGAAAATCCTGCCGCCGTCAGGACTCGAACCTATGACCTCCCAGTCAGAGGCGCTGCAGTGACATCAGTTGATGCACTGAACTACCGCTCCCGGAAGTCCGTAAGTGTAGTGTATGTTTTCCCGCTTTCCCGTGGCGGTCTTCCCCCGCTGGATGGCGAGATCCGGCGCCGACCATCCGTCAGCCAGCGGGGTTTTCTCCCACCAGGTATAGGTGTCGGCTTTATTCTCATGCGAAAATACACATTTTGGTACAAAAAAAAATAGAATAAACAATATGAGCTAAGTTATTAACATAAGTAACATGGGAATGGCAGAACTTGCGTACTTGAATACAGCTGAATTATCTACACAATGTGGGTAATGAAAGAGGATAGTCCATAATGCCACTTTAAATTCCAAATCATAAAAGAAATCGTAGTGATACGGTGGCCACACACAGGTGCCCCATTTATTGGTGGAGGTCATGGCTGCGAAGGAGGCGGCGGTGTAGATGTCGATCTCGGTGACTTTGGTGTGCATATGCGTGTGTCTGGGTGCAAGAGTACAAAAAATAGCGGCAAACTTATGTTTCGTACACATTAAGTCTGTTGCTTTGACGCGGCGAGGCTTGTATCGTAGCGTAGACAGACATTTCAACCTACCAGCACCGGACACTGTTCCATTGAGAAAGAAAGAGACGTGCATTTAATGTATGTAGCTGCAACCTGTAGCGTCAGAGAAACAGCCAGACGAACATACATTTTCGCAACCCGCCACCAATTGCTGCCACCTCGCCTACGTAACGGAAATCTAATGGCGGAATACACATTCGCCTGCGAGAACTCTGGGCGGGTTACTGAAGGTAGTAGCGGCTCGTGAACAAATATTCAGGGTAGGCAAAACAAATTACTGAACAGCGGCAGATCCCGGTAAGAGGGCATGGGAGCCAGGCCCCACTTCAATCCATTTTTTTATAATTTTATTCAATTTATTCAAAAAAATTGTCTCACTGATATCATAATTTTCTCCTCCATACGTCAGTTTTTTACTGTTTTTGACTAAATAAATATCTAAATTACATTCCAAAGCATTATTTCCATGAAGCATGCGCAGACGCGATTTCAATATATAGTTAGATTATAAAAAAAATATGGTGAGTTTGTGTCGCTCTTACAATAATTCAGAAATTGGATTCAGTTTTCTCAGGCGTTTGAGATTTACTGAATTATTATTATTTTTGGTATTTCAAGTTTTTGTAGAACTTTTGATTAATTTTTCATATCAAAATATTCACTTCTATTCCAAGTACTCTTCGTAATTGACAATCAAAGACATGACCAACAATAAAGCTTATCTTTAACTTCACTCCCTGTAGCCCTTGTGTGACTCATACCACGAAGGATGGATTTTTTGGGCATTTCTTTCTCGACAGCACAACGGTACTCAACGTAGGAGTAGGTCGACCAGAAAATTTTTTACAATGTATATTATCCTAGTCTAAGCAGGGGGCAAATAAGTTTTTCAAATACGTAAAAAGACGAAAGGGAACTAGGGAGGACATTCCTGTGTTTAGAGATGCAAATGAAAATAAAATTACAGAGAGTAAAGACAAAGCGGAACTCTTTAATTCATTTCTTGGTTCGGCATTTGCAGCAAAAAATTACGTATCTGTTTTGAACGGATCGGGAGAATGAATGATTACTAGACCACGTGATATTCGAAAAAGAATAGCGAGAATTGGAAATAATAAATCAGTGGACCCGGACGACTTTTCGGGAGACTAATTAAAAGCAGGAGGTGAAGTCATGATTCCGTATATGTTACGACTTTTTGATATTACCTTAAATAATTCAAATATTCCTCAGGATTGGAAAGAAGCATTTGTAGTTCCCATTAATAAGGGTGGGTCTCGATCAGAAGTTAAAAATTATCGGCCAGTTAGCTTAACATCAGCTGACTGTAAGCAGATGGAGCATCTAATCGCTGAGTACATTAGAAACGTTTGGAGTAAAGAAAATTGGCTATTTGAGGGACAGCATGGCTTCATTGAGGGTTACTCATGTGAAAGTCAAACAATAGCTTTTTGCCAAGATATCACGGATGCACTAGATGAGGCTGATAGAATCGATGCGGCGGTAATAGACTTTACGAAGGCTTTTGATCTTGTCCCCCATGATAGACTACTTGAAAAACTAGACAGAATAGGGCTAGACTCGAGAGTGGTACTGTGGATTAAGAATTTTCTAAATAACCACCACCAACGAGTGATGGTGGCGGCAACAGCCTATCGGAAAGAGTGTAACGTCTGGGGTTCCGCAGGGGAGTGTACTTGGACCTTTATTATATTTAGTAAATGACATAGCAGAGGGGATAGGCTAAAAGAAATTAAACATTTTTGCGGACGACTGCCTTATTTACAGAAAGATCAAGAAAATTTCGGATCACGATAAATTACAGCAAGACTTGTGATGCTTAGAAAAATGGACGAAAATCAATAGAATGAAGATAAATCCGGATAAATGCAAAATAGTTTTACGCGCAGTGGAAATAAAGGGTAAGTATTTGCTTGCGGGCAAGATAATTCCACAGGTAACTAGTAGTAAATATCTGGGGGTTAAAAGTAATGAACAACTTGGATGGGGGAGCACGTCAACTTTACTGTTGGGAGGGCATGGAAATCTTTAAATGTTGTAAAGCGAGTGTTGAGGAAGGAAAGCAGTAAACAAGAGAACTAGCATATACAACCATTGTGCGCCCGGTGTTAGAGTACGAAGCAACGTGTTGAGATCCATATAGAAAGGGCCAAATTAACTCCATCGAAAGAGTTCAGAATGTAGCAGCAAAATTTATTAAATGGGGAAATTCGTTAGGAAATATTTCCAATGCAGTATCGTCATGGGGAATCATTGGCGATTCGTAGGGAAAAAGCAAGATTTTTATATTTTACAAAGCGTTAGGGAAAAATCCGTCATGGAGGGAAATTCAGGAACGAATGCATGAACCCGTCTACTTAGCACGCCACGACCATAATAGAAAAATACGTCCAAGGAAACAGAGAACTGATGTTGGAAAATACTCTTTTGAAAATAGGACTATTGAGTCATAGAATAGCTTGCCTGCAGCACAAATGGAGATTTTTCCCAGAAACATCAACATTTTAAATTCGAATAATAGTGTAAGGGATAGGGTCAGTAGTCTGTGAAGGGCCTTTGCATTTAGTAGGCATGCCTTAAATGGAGTAATTTTGTTCTGTGAATTAAAATGTATGTATTTTTAGTATTCATTATATTACGATATTAGATGTATAGTAAGTGTCAAGAATTTGCCACTGGGCTTAATTCCCAAAGCAAATTAAATAAATTATCTATCTATTAGGTCGGACAGAACCGCTTGGAGGAACGTAAGGTACGGACCGATTATTCTGTTGATGCTGCATCGCACTTGATGCCTGCGCGAACGCATGACTCGAGGGTTCCTCGCCGCCTACCAGTGCTCATTGAGCTGCCAGAACGTACTTTCTCGAGCGAAGGTGGATTCGTCAGTCCACAGAAAGCGGAAACTGACGTCATCTTCAGTGGGCTGCTGGCGCAGAAGCCACTCGCAAAATGTCAACCGCCTTTGTTCATCGTCACTTACCAACGCTTGCACACATAAGTAGTAAAATGGCCATCGTTTTGCAATATGGCATGTACAACCGATCGGAGGAGGTTCGACATTCGCGCGAAATCACGCACACCGCTCGAAGGCTCGGCCTCAAAATACTCCAACCTTCTTCCTCTGTAGCCGCACAAGAGCGAGACAGACCTACATGACTCTACCGCCCGGTAACACTGACCTCGTTGCACGTATTCGTGCGTCTAGGCAGGTGTCAGTACTCATTTGCCGAAAATGTGCTCATTCTTGCCTCTCTCGCTCAAACTCGATATTTCTACTCATTTGCCTTGACGGCGTTAAGTTTTAGTATACGCTGTCGACTCTTGACGCTGGAGATGGTGCAGGGAGGACGGGAGGGAATGAGTAAGATGACTCCGTGCAGGTGCTTGAGAAAGATGACTCCGTGCAGGTGCTTATTCAGACAGGAATAGAGTAAAATTTGAAGCAAAACTGACACGCGGGCGAATCACATTGCCGTGGTGGCACGTTCAAATGTCTGTAATACGATATAAACCGCGATGTGACACGGCCTTGCACCTGTCAAATGCAAGGACATCGAGCATAATACGCGCTGCGAATGACAACGCTCTGGTCACTTCAGTGAACCTCGGCCTGAACCTGCAGTGAACCTGCAGCCTGAGGCGCGCTATTTTTGAGGGCGAACGAATTTCAGCGGATTCAAAATTTTATAGTGTAAACTTTTGAACGCTTTTTAAAGAAATATTTCTTTTCATATTTGTAACAAAAGGAAGTGTTAATTAATAAAATATATATCCATTGATATTTACAGATAAAATGAATACAAAAATATCATATTTTTATTAAATCAATAACGTGGTGAGAATTATTTATACGTATACGTATAATCAGTTGTTTATACGTATACAATATTTGCGAGGGTTACAAATATCGTACAATTTTTATTCAAAATATTATAAATAGCTTTAATGTTAAAAAGAAGCAAATTTAAAGGGCGCAAAAATATTTGACAGCCTAGGGCGCATATAAGTCAAAGTCAGGCATTGGTTCCACCGTTTTCGCGAAGAAACGAGGAAATGCCCCGCGCAGTGGGAGACGCCGCTGTCTGCCATGTCGTAGTGGCCGGTTTGAATTTCGCGCCCCAAGTGTCTTAAGCACAATTTTCTCAAAAACAAAATCTCTTTCGGGAAAAATGGATCTGCTATTCTTCATTAATGTCATCATAGAATTTGGGGTATTTTTTTCCAGCTTTTGGACATCTGTACGGTGTTTTAGCTGAGTAAACTCTCTTTCAGTCAGTGGCTGAATTCGACCTAGCTTTATTCCTAGGGTCGAAAATCCGCCGCTGTCGGGTCACGAACCCTAGCACCTCCCTTTTGTTTTATTTATTTATTTATTTATTTATTTATTTATTTATTTATTTATTTATTTATTTATTTATTTATTTATTTATTTATTTATTTATTTATTTATTTATTTATTTATTTATTTATTTATTTATTTATTTATTTATTTATTTATTTATTTATTTATTTATTTATTTATTTATTTATTTATTTATTTCACGTCAAAAAACAATCGAAACTGCGTATGATGTGCTATGGGGAGAAGTGAATTTTTTTGGGGGGACTGCAGCGGCATCCGATGTTGTCACTGAACCATATCTGCCAGTACGGACGCACTAAAATTTCCCCCTCACTCTCAGTATATTCTGTTGAGGTTTTGTTTGCTCGAAAAAGATCTCTCACTTGCAATTGCAACAGCTATAAGAAATAACCATAATTAAATTTTCGAGCTTTAGAGAATGGTGTATTCCTTTGATAATCCTTTTGCAATTTTTTATGGATTCGCGGGGTTCCTCTCTCAGAGTTCCTTACTTTGGGAGCTCCAGTAAGGTGCTTCGGTGTCTCCAGCCTAGCTACGCCCCTGTTCAGGGCTACCACATATGCCGGGAGACCGGTCGGAAGCTTAGAGCTTGTCCTGGATGGGGGGGGGGTCCCCAGCAGGTGGGAGATACCTGGTTAGTGAATCGTCACTAACCGACAGTAGTTCAGTGCCGGATCTCGCCATCCGGCGGGGGGAGATCCCCGCCTCCCTCCGAGGAGAAAAACATATACTGCACTTACTAATGTCCTCGTAGCTGACGCACCCGGAATCACTAACAACCAAACAACCAACCATCTATACCTGTTCAGGGCACACGAAAAGTGACATATCTCTTAATATTTTCGCAGGAAAATTCGACCTAGCTTAACAGTGTTAGCTACACCTTTGCATCAACAGTGTTAGAGGAACACATGGGTACCGGTAGAGGTAGCACAGTGCATCAACTGATGTCACTGCAGCGACCGGGAGGTTCTGGGTCCTAGGTTCGTGTCCTGACGGTGGCAAGGTTTTCGACACTAGCTTTTCAACTAAGTCGAATTCATTCGCTGTCTGGAGGAGAATTCTAGCGAACGGCTACTCTGATCGGTAGTTTTCCGAGGTTTCTCCGATCAACACCAGGCGGATGCCGGAGATGTACCCTAACAAACGGCCCACGGGCAACGCGCGATCTTTCCTTCCTCTTCCTTGTCCTCTCCTCTCCGCTTACATACACACTTACACTAACATGCATTACACTACCATATATTCCGGAAGATCGGTCGGGAACTTACAGCTTGTCCCGGCTGGTGCGGTGCCCCGCTGGTGGGAGAGTCCTGGTTAGGGGGAAACCCCACTTACCGACAGTAGGTCCGCGCCGCATCTCGCCATCCAGCGCGGGAAGATCACCGCCATCTCACAGGTTCACAAATTAGATTGTTTTTAGTTTTACAAACAAGTTACATATCTATCATATTATTGGTCATAATTTTCAGCTGACGTTTTAGGAATCAGTGACAATTCTGGTTTAGCAACTTCGCCAATAATGTTTTCAGTAGTGACTCCATTTCCTGGTAGCCCAAGACCCGCATAGACTATTTTGCTATATTTCGGGTAAGTACTCTCCGGCCGAAGTCCTTCGAACGTTTTGTCGACGCTCGATCATTACAACACCCTTTGTGCATAAATAACTAATTCGTTTAATAATCATTGCTGTTGTGCCATTTGCTCCATTTCCCTACGATCAGGCTTATGACAAATAATTTCTGAGAATCAAATATCAATACTTATGTATCCAAGAGCGTAACTCAAACACGTACTAAGCTAATCAAGTTCCAGTTTCGTCGTCATGAATCGTTTGTAATAATTTTATAATGTTGTTATAGAAAAAATAGCCTAACACCTTTATTGCGCTCATACAAATTTGAAAACTCGCCCCTATCTTCGATCGATTTCAAAACATATACTTACGCAATAAAACATAATATTATAAACTCGTTGCATAATATAATATTATTTTAGGGAAATGACACACCTGGTATCCTCTATCCTGGTGACACTCCTGGTATCATAATGCCACTTTAAATTCCAAATCATAAAAGAAATCGTAGTGATACGGTGGCCACACACAGGTGCCCCATTTATTGGTGGAGGTCATGGCTGCGAAGGAGGCAGCGGTGTAGATGTCGATCTCGGTGACTTTGGTGTGCATATGCGTGTGTCTGGGTGCAAGAGTACAAAAATAATAGCGGCAAACTTATGTTTCGTACACATTAAGTCTGTTGCTTTGACGCGGCGAGGCTTGTATCGTAGCGTAGACAGACATTTCAACCTACCAGCACCGGACACTGTTCCATTGAGAAAGAAAGAGACGTGCATTTAATGTATGTAGCTGCAACCTGTAGCGTCAGAGAAACAGCCAGACGAACATACATTTTCGCAACCCGCCACCAATTGCTGCCACCTCGTCTACGTAACAGAAATCTAATGGCGGAATACACATTCGCCTGCGAGAACTCTGGGCAGGGTACTGAAGGTAGTAGCGGCTCGTGAACAAATATTCAGGAACTCCCCAAGACGTATATCTTACCATTAAAAACTTACCGGTAAGGAAATCACCAGGTCATGATCGCATCAACTCCATTGTTTTGAAAAATGTCCCCAGAAGCTCCATAGCATTTCTAACCAACATATAAACTCGGTGCTAAGGACAGGGTATTTCCCGAGGTCCTGGAAACATTCCGTAATAATTTCTGTACCAAAACAAAAATCATGCCAACTCTACTAGTTACAGACCCATCAGTCTCATTCCCATTTTGTCAAACATTTTAGAAAAATTACTACTAAAGAGACTCCGCAAAGTAATATATCAAAACAACATTATTCCTCCCTTTCAGTTTGGTTTCTCCCCAAGTCACTCCACAAGTCACTAATTACTGCATTTAACTGAAAATATTCACGAAGCATTTCACTCTGGCCATCATATATTAGCAGTCTTCCTCGATGTCGCTCAAGTATTCGACAGGTTCTGGTACGAAGGAATCGTATATAAACTAAGAAAACTAGGTATACCGAAATATTTAATCAACACCATATCCAATTTCATTAAAGACCGCACATTTATTGTACAAGTGGGCTCAACCTTCTCTTCACCACGAAATAGTTCAGCAGGAGTTCCACAAGGTTCCCCGTTGTCGCCAGTCCTCTTTAATATATTCATTTCAGACATCCCAACGCACCCTAATGTACACACTTCCCTTTTTGCAAACGATACTGTCGTTTTTGCTTCTGACCAATATCTCAATACCACAAGGAATTTAATCCAGGCACACCTCACGACTACTGAATCATGGTGCAGAAATTGGAAAATCAAGATAAATTCAAACAAATCTACATCCAAAGTTTTCACGCTACGGTTTCCAGCCTTCCCATTCCCACTAAAATTTGACTCGGCAGTAATACCATGGTGCTCCTCAACCGCCCCAGTCCGTTATCTAGGCGTCCTAATGGACACCAGATTGACTTGGAAAGACCACATCACCTCCAAGGTGAAGGAAGCTAATAGACGCCTAGGTATTCTTCGACCAGTAATCAACCGACACTCATGATTAAAGCTCCATTCTGCTCTCCTTATATATAAAGACATTTTACGTCCATTACTTACGTACGCTTGTCCAGTCTGGTGCAATGCCGCCCCTACAACCATCAACAAAATCCAAATATTCCAAAATAGGTTCCTCAGAACTGCAGTTAACGCACCTTGGTTTATAAGCAACACTAACCTTCACAAAGACCTAGCCATAGAGCCCGTCCTAACTTATATCATTAAACTTTCCGCATCATTCTTCCAAAATCTACCCTCAGTTACCGGTGCTTCCCACAACAACATAGGTGAAGAGCATCCCGTAGAAACTCGTCTCCGCAACCGACTCCCGACCTCTCTATAGTTCCCACTCCAGCGATAGCATGTCGTTCTCGAAGGGGTCCGTGATGGGGCAAGAGAAGGGAAAGAAGTGGTTTCGCGCTAGGAGGGGTGGAAATGCACACGGCAGCACGAATACCAGATTTCGCGACAAAATCCAACATGGCTACAAGTGTCAAACTGGATGTACTGGTTGTGCGTGCATTTATACGAGTTCTAGTGCTTTAATACACGCTAAAAATAATCGTGGATATTTTTATTGCATTATGTTTTGTTTACAATGAATTTATTTTGGAGAAATTTGCTTGTGAAATATACATTGAAATAGTTTGTGTTGCGAATGAAGTGTGGTAGAACTAATCGGACAGAAATGATTGATTTGCATCTAGCGAAGAATGGATGTCTTCAGTATCGTGGATCGTACGTTTTCATCACTTTAAACAGCCCGAAATTGTAAGTACTCTCGGGCCGACGGCCTTCAGATTGTTTGATATTACTCAATCGATTGAAAAGAAATTCGAGGCCCTCTGATTTTGTAAACAATATATTTTGATGTCTGGTTTGATGGCTTCGGATGCTTTACATGATCCCTCGAAACATTTTCATTATTTTCTCAAAAAAATTTCCAAACTTTTTTATTAAACTTTCTCCTCAGTTAGCGTTAAGGCTGCTCCAAAGAAGAGTGCTGATCTCATTTTCGCTTAAATATCTGATTTTTTTAAAAATTACAAATCTCTCTACGGACAGAAAATTATGTAATGCTGCGCGAAAAACGACGAATTTTCGTTAGAAAAATTCTTATTATAGGACCCTGTAAACGGAAGAAGTGGATAAATCAAGTTGCTAAATTTAAGGAAAAAATCCTCTAACACGTGATGTAACCACAATCCATGTTTTGTGGGTCCTTGATACCGAAAAATCGAATAACGGCAAGACGTCTCTCCCTCCGTCTGTCCGTCAGTGAACACCGCTACGATTTTCTACAAAATTGATATTCCTCAATCGTTCTGGCTGATGACGCGGGGCCTTGAATTTGAAACTGATAATGCAATTTTGGGGATACTTTCATTGAAGCCCTTGAGACATTTTTAAATAATGGCTCCATCGTTTTTTATTAAATTTCGTCGTTGGATAGTGCGAAGGACGTTTAAAGTATGGTGCTGGTTTCACGTTCGTTGAAAACCCTGCTCAGAATCACCCTGCTCAGAATCGTTGAAAAATTGCAGAAGTTCGGAACTTTTTCAGAGTCTTCCTAAAATCAAAATATTAAGGATACAGTGTTTTCCCTTAATGAAATCTGTTCCTTAAAGATGAATTTTGGAATAAGATCATGCACAATTTTTCGAAAATTTGCGTACTTTTCGCGTAATTTTCCGTGAAAATACGGAGGAGAAAATACGTGTTTTAGCACCGCGCGTTTTTAAAGTTACGAGTAGTTTCCGCGTAACGCAAATAAAATTTATATTTTTCTCAAAAAATGGCTTGAAGTTTTCAGATCTTTCTTGGATATAGCAAAATATGGTTCAAAATATCACAAATCTCATGTTTGTTTAACTCTCGGAATTGTCCAAAATTGCAAAAGGTAGAAATAATGCTTGAAAATATGTGACTAGTTTAATTTACAGATCCTGTTGGAAGATGATTTACAGATCCTGATTCATACACTCTTATAAAACATCTCCTTGAATGCTTCTTATTAGAAGGTGGAAACAACAGATAGTGTGTAATGCTCGTCTTCGTTACAACTGGGCTAAATGTTTTTGTGTAAAGAACACCTTCACTCTCATTAAAAGCTTCCGCAACAAGTCGTCCCTTGTACTTTCCATCGCTGCCATCTCCATTAGCCGGAAAATCCATTTACAGTTATCGTCTTAGCACTCTTCGGCAAATCGCCGTTATGCGTCTGTATAGGATTCTGTATATGTCTTCTTCTAGAAACTATTGGTTTATTACTGATGTATTGTTAGTATTCATAATATTTGAATGTCATTTGCCGTCGTCATTGCCAACATTGTATTTATTACACGAGTAGTCAAATTTCTGGCTATCATTCAACGGATCGCTAACCCTTCGAAATCTGCTTATGAAATAGATAAAAATATTGATAAAGACAATGCCTTTTATTCAGATATTAAGAGAAAATTAATCACCGCCCGGCTCTTTTTCAATGTCGTCACATTGTTCTACCTTCTTTCAAAATCAACATCAGCGCCGAATTGCTATACTAAGCTCCTGGAAGTCACGGAAGTTAAGCAACTCGAGATACCATGGCTACTAGATGGGTTACCATCTGGTAACACCGGTTACTAATGGCGTCGAGTCCCTGGCCGAAGGTGTAAAAGGCACTGACTGCGACGTGACGAGACAAAGAGATAAAATACCAGGGTCGTCCAATACGCAAGACAAGCTAAGACACGTGTTGCGAAGACGCAATACATTTTTAAACAATCATAAAGTTTTACATCATTGAACATGAATGATGTGCAATTGCCTGATGTTAAGGTAACAAAATTTTTGAGTCTATCAATTCAGTCAAATCTCAAATGAACATGTCCTCTTGTTCCCAGTCTTTCATATTTCAGAAAACAATTGTATGAAATATAAACAAAAATGGCGCGAAATCATTATCAGCCCAATCCTCAAGGTAAGAAACGATACATCAATTCCATCAAGCTACCGCCAAATCTCGCTCACTAGCTGTATTTGCAAGCTTTCAGATCGAATTGTAAATTCTTATTTAGGCTGACTTCCGGAACAAACAAATGTCTTGCAGCTATCCAATGTGGTTTCAGAAGAAACCGATCAACGGATGAACAACGTGACAACTAGGGACGGATTTTCATGAATTGTATTGTTTTCATTTCAATTTAGCCTTTTAATAGATACAAAATTTCGTTACGACAAAAAGGAAATAACCCATTTTTATACATTTTTTTTGCAATTTTTCCTAGGTTTCGACGAATCGTCCGTAATTTTTAAAGCATTTTTCGCTGACTTCATCGATTTTAATATTGTTGTAATTTAATATTGTTGTAATGTTGCTTAATAATATTTACGAGATGCAACAAAGTTCTCCACGCATTCCCGAGTAGCCTATTCGATTTCTTCGCTCAACAATAGTTATGCCAGCCGTTCTATTTAATCTAGGGTTCCTGTGACGCCTACCAGCGATATTCGGTTCGGCCGATTTCGGGAAAACTAAAGACGGATTTCCTAGTAAAGAACAATCCAAACCAAAAGTTCTCAAGCTGAGTTCACTTGAACGAAAGGAAGAAGCCTCGATTACATCAGTAACATCCAACAGCTTGAGTAGTTCTGGTGGTGAACTGACTACGAAATTGTTTAGATTTTTTCGTCCTTTTCCTTTGGTTTTATGGAATTTTTAAACATTTTAAGAGCATTTTATTGATCATTTTTGGCGATGTTTTAGACAATCAAAATCCGCCCTTTACCCCTAATTACCCTAACTACCTCAGCTCTCTACTTCCTTCGAACTACAGCAACAACTTGTAGCCATCGTTTTCAATATCGACCCATCGAAGTGGGTCGTTCCACGTCATGACGGGGGGATGCAGGGAGACCTCTGAATAATTCTATTCTTTCACCAGTCATCTTTCTTCTCCCCGACGTTCATTTTCGTTATTTTGTAACATCCTGTCTCTTTTGGTCTTCCTCTTCTATTTTACTGCCCCCCCCTCTTGTATGCTGAACGTATGTGTTTGCGGTGAATGGCGACCCGTGTCGGAGGGAATATGTGTCCTCGCGGTTGAGGGGTCTGTTTGTTTCCCGGATACTCCTATTGTGCTACTTTCTGCTTCGCACCTAGCGATACGATGTTTACGTGTTTTGGGAAATATTCCTTGTAGACTTCAATACACTTGCTTTGGCCTCGGACTCTTCTAGACAGACAGTCGGGAGCTAACCCACTCCCGATCAATTAGCTTGGTCTAGATCTTGTACTGAACTCCACGGTGAGCGGAGGGATCTATGGCGGGGCAGCGCTTTCATCCCCCACTGTATCACCGTGGCAACCCTGGTACTCTGATAGTGACCCCTGTGGGGTCTGTGGTGGGTAGGGGCCACGGGGATGAAATTAATATCAACTTTGTGGATATCAAACCTCCCCCGCCTTCTTCCGTAAGGAAGAAGAGATTAGTGTGTGAAACAGTCTATTTGGAAAGTTTTTTTCTACAAGGAGTCTGATAGAGCGATCAAGCCCCGTTTCCTGAGCATGTCGTGTAACGAGCGAAAAAACATGAAAAGCGTCAGTGTCATAAAACTGGCCATAAGAATTGACAAGTTTGGAAACTTTAAGGTGGTGGTTCGCCAGAGGAATGGTCCAATGCTATTCGAATGCAGCACTGACGGACAAATACAAAAAATGACTGAATTAAAGGAAATTGCCGGTCTCCAGGTGTCCACCCACCCGATCTTACACATCTGCAAGAGTGTGGTGAATCATGAGGACATCGCATCACAAACTGAAGAAGACCTGAAAGCCGTCTTCTTAGCTCAAGGTATAACGGACATCTATAGGATCCAGCGGAGAGTGAATGGGGTACTCACTCCTACCTCAACGCTGATACATTTGATCGTCCATCTCTGCCGGAGGAAATATTTTGTGGTTTCTACAATCTCCCCAGTATGTACCAAATCCCCTGCGCAGTTTTATATGCGAGAAGGTTGGTCATGTGCAGCTACGTTGTTTAAGTGCCCAAGTCTGCGTACATTGTGGAAACGAATCGTGTCACGAACCAAACTGCTCATCACATCCATGGTGCGTAAACTGTGCTGGGAATCATCCATCGTACTCAAAACAGCGCCCCACCTTTTTCAAGGAAAGGAAGATCTTCAAAATATCTCAGTGAAAATGTCTTTCCTGAAGCACTACATCATTATCAGGCACGAAACGCTGTATGTATATATATATATATATATATATATATATATATATATATATATATATTTTGAAGTTTCGCCAACACCGTAGGTCAATACCAGAAGACATGGAATTCTGAAACTCAGATACCGAAAGTGACCTCTGTGCGCGGCGCTGCCTGTCAGGCTTCCTTCGAAGACATCTGCTCGTATATGCTTGTACATGCAAATACAAGATACCTTGTCCCATCTGAAACGAAAAATAAAGAAAAACTGTGTTTCGACAAACACTCAAAGGTGTCAACCTAAGAAACCGAGGCCAAGAGACCATATCCAGGTCTCTCAACACATGCGATACTCTCTAGCAGCAGTCAAGACGACTCTGCTGAGGACCACATGAACTTGACCGTCACACCTCAACACAGAAAAAGAAAGAAGAAAAAGAAACTCAGCACATAATCCCCCTGGAAGCGAAAGAAAATGAACACCTACAAATCATGGCTCGTGGAACTTTCAAATCACCTACAAATCATCTCGTGGAACCTCAATGGCTTTTGTTTTCGTTTAGACGAATTAAAGCTGTCTTTATATAGACCCGTTGTTATCTACCTGCAGGAAACACAACACCTTCGTCAGAGGCGGAATTTCGGATTTTTATTGGGGGGGAGCAAATGGTACCCGCATACGTTAGTAAAATGTTACCCTAAAACCAACCGGCCAACCGGCCAACCGGCCAACCGGCCAACCGGCCAACCGGCCAACCGGCCAACCGGCCAACCGGCCAACCGGCCAACCGGCCAACCGGCACGGCAACCGGCCAACCGGCCAACCGCCAACTGGCCAACGGCAACTGGCCAACCGGCCAACGGCCAACCGGCCAACCGGCCAACCGGCCAACTGGCCAACCGGCCAACTGGCACAACCGGCCAACCGGCCAACCCGGCCAACGGCCAACGGCCAACGGCCAACCGGCCAACCGGCCAACCGGCCAACCGGCCAACCAGCCAACCGGCCAACCGGCCAACCGGCCAACCGGCCAACCGGCCAACCGGCCAACCGGCCAACCGGCCAACCGGCCAACCGGCCAACGGCCACCGGCCAACCGGCCAACCGGCCAACCGGCCACCGCAACGGCCAACCGGCCAACTGCACGGCCACCGGCCAACTCGGCCAACGGCCAACCGGCCAACGGCCAACCGGCCAACCGGCCAACCGGCCAACCGGCCAACCGGCCAACCGGCCAACCGGCCAACCGGCCAACCGGCCAACCGGCCAACCGGCCAACCGGCACCGGCCAACTGGCCAACCGGCACCAACCGGCCAACCGGCCAACTGGCCAACCGGCACCCGAACCGGCCAACTGGCCAACCGGCCAACTGGCCACACGGCCAACCGGCCAACCGGCCAACCGGCCAACCGGCCAACCGGCCAACCGGCCAACCGGCCAACCGGCCAACCGGCCAACCGGCCAACCGGCCAACCGGCCAACCGGCCAACCGGCCAACCGGCCAACCGGCCAGCCAACCGGCCAACCCGGCCAACCGGCCAACCGGCCAACCGGCCAACCGGCCAACCGGCCAACCGGCCAACCGGCCAACCGGCCAACCGGCCAACCGGCCAACCGGCCGGCTCCCCAACTGTAAACATCACTAGCGCCTAAACCATAGAATTATTTTCCAAAATGGATTTCCCCGGTCGAGCTGGCTGGACTTGAAGCGTTATAATTGTGAAAAACTTTCTTCAAAATTTGGGGGTACTTTACATGAAGCCCCCTTAACATTTTTCAAAATTTTCTCAAAAACGGCTCCTAGTATTTTCTTTACATTTCTTGTAAAAATAGTGTGAAGTACATTTGTGAAGATGGTATAGATCCGAGTATCACGGACTCTGAATTGCACTTTAACTATGGACTTCCAAAAATTGGAAAATTTTGAATTTTTTGGGCGTCTTCATACAACTATAAAAGTGAAGATAGATATTTTTACTTCAAATGAAATTTGTTGACCATAATTAATTCTCACATTACGGTTCCGTAGATTTTTGAAAATTACAGCAAAGCAGCAAAATTACAAAAACAAGATTTTCTCAAAAACGACTTTAAATATTTTCTTTAAGCTTTTGGGGGGAATAGTGTTAAATGCACTCTGTAAGATGGCATGAACACCATTTTGCTGTATATTTTGCTTTTCAAAAATTGCAAAACTAGTTCTTTGGCAGGTGTCTCACGTCCTTAATATTTTCCTTAGCGGAAATTTGTTCACTGTTTGTGAACAAATTATTGAATTTATGAGTCCATGTGCTATAAATAATGTCAAATAAATTTCGTCGAACACGCAACAGTTTTCTGTTAAAAAGAGCTCAAAATTCCGTATTTTTAAAAAAGTATACACGCAATTTTATCAAAAATAGCTCCAAATTTGTTCTTCAAACTTTTCAAACGGTAGTGCTAATTGAACTGTTTAAAATGACAAAAATTTAATTTTGGAGAATTCATTGTTTTTTCAAAACACATTTTTTTTGCCTTTCTCAAATACGTACGTGTATACGGAGTAATATAGGTAGAATAGAAAAATCATGTAATGCTGCACGAAAAAACGGCTGATTCTCGGCACAAAAAAATTAATTGCCGGACCCTGACAACGAAAAAATAAATAAATCCAGTTGCTAAATTAAGAAAAACTAGAGGTGCTACACAATGGCAAAGACTTTCTCGTACCAATTTCTTCTAATTTCCTTGGTTTGGTCTGGCTTTAAGGTCTTGCTACATTCTCTGACCAGCTGTCATCTATCGTAGCCCAAAGTACATCTTTTGGACAATTTCTCAACTTTTTTCTTTCCTGGTAGTTTTTTTTTTTTTTATTTCTTTCGTCAAAAAAAAAATTTTAAAAATTTTTAAATTTTCAAGGATAAAAAGCAAAAATTTTAAAGAGAAAAAACAACAAAAAACTCCCATGTAATAAAATCTATTTTCAAGGATAAATAAGCAATAAATTTTGGCTCTTATTACTTCCTGCCGCGACAACATGGAAACGATAATTTGAATAATTGTATTTCCCACTGAATTCTAGAAGACGTACACAGAAAATGAAGTTACATTTATGTCCAGAAGCAAAACAAAGGGCCATCTCAGCATTTGCTCAATGGATCAGGGAAACTAGACGAAAAACCTGATCGAGATGGGGGTCATTGACTCGGAAGCTGTAGTACAATAGTTGTTACAGGTTGTTTATACTCATTTAAAATGGTAAATAATGCATTATGTATCATTGTTAAAATTAATGTTACTTTTCTTGTGATGCTCAGTATAGTCTCTAATTGTATAGAAACAGTTATGCAGCAGAGACGACTTCACTTGGGATTTAAACTTTTCTATTGAATTTAATCGTTTAATGTCATCTGGCAAAGTATTGTAAAATAATGTACATGTATTGTATGTGAATTTTTTGTAATGAGCTGTTGATACTGTCACCTGAAGAATATGATTTCTACGTCGAGTGTTATAGTAATAGACTTCGGCATTTTCTGAAAAAATATTCCCGCCCTTGAGCAAGTCATTTTTTACAAAAACCACTGATTCGTAAATAAAAAGACACAGTAATGGTAGAATTCCTAGATTAATGAAGAGAGGCTTTCATGAATCACGTGGGCGGGATTTGGTTATTATTCGTACAATTCGTTTTTGTAATCTAAAAGTCTGGGAGCTATAAGATGTATTTCCCCAGAATATTATGCCATATCTCAGGCGGGAATGATCATTCGCGAAGTATACACAACGAGCAGTATGAAGGCTGACTGAATTTGCAAGAATTCTGAACGCGTAGCATAATGAACTTAATTTTGTGTTCAATTCATTTAAATGGACGTTCCATTTAAGGTTTGACTGAATTGAGAGACCTAAAAATTTTGTTGCCTTAACATCAGTCAATGGTACACTGTTCCCTTTCAATGGAGCAAAGAATTGTTTATTTGAAATGGAAAACTGCATTAAAACCGTTTTCTTTTCGTTTACTATTAATTTGTTATTTCGGAACCAATTTGAAACATCTGATATTGTCATATTTACTGTTTCTTTATTGCAAAGGATGTTCGTATCATCCGCAAAGAGAACCGTTCTTCCGTTTCGAATCGTCGAGGGCATATCGTTTACGTAAAGTAGGAACAGAATAGGGCCTAAAATCGATCCTTGAGGAACTCCACATGCAACGGGCAAGGAGTCGGAAAGGTGCGTACGTAATGTTCCATCATTCCAGTAAGGTAGTTCAACTCTCTGAGATCGTTGTTTAAGGTACGAACATAACCAATCTAGAGCAATACCACGCATTCCATATGAAGGTAATTTGGAAAGTAAAATGTCATGATCAATGACGTCAAAAGCTTTTGAGAGATCTAAAAATAATCCAATAGGTGCCTCGTTTTGATCCAATGATGAGGCGACAACTTTAAGAAAAGAAAATATAGCTGTTTCCGTTGATTTTGATTTTCTAAATCCATGTTGGCAATCTGAAAGCGCGTCGTGTTTAGTGAGAAAGGTTTCCATTCGTACGTAAAAAGTCTCTCTAATATTTTTGAAAAAACTGATAGAAGAGAAATGGGCCGATAATTTTGAATTTCATTTTTGTTGCCTTTTTTGAAAAGCGGCTTCATTTTAGCTGTTTTGAAAATATCTGGAAACGTTCCAGTGCATAAAGGTGCATTAAATATGTGAGTTAACGGGTGTATAACGGCATACGCACAAGTCTTTAACAAAGAATCCGGAAATTCATCTAAACCGGACGAATATTTATTTTTTAGTTTACCGATTATTTTGAGAATTTCATAGGAAGAAGTTTCGGAAACGAACATTGTGTCTAAAATTTTGGGTGAACTGTCTGTTTTTGAATTTTGTGCTTGAAGACCCATGGTGAGATCGGCAGCAATTCTCGAAAAGTATTGGTTAAAGAGATTAGCTACTGTTGCCGGATCGTTCACATTTATATCGTTATATTTTAAAACAACATTGTCTACGGGTTTTCTAGTTGATTTGGTAGTATTTTTTATTATATTCGGCATTGATTTTGTTTTATTATTTGAGTTGAAAATATCCTGATCTTTTTTCATGATTTTGGCCTGCCTTATGACTTTTCGTAACAATGTTTTTTATTTTTTAAAGAAGATAAGGAAATCTTGAGATACGTCATGATGTTTAGAAATGAACGAAAGAATTCGCTTGTTTTTACAAGATGTCCTAATCCTTTGTGTTATCCAAGAATTGCTTTTCCGTGAAATATTTAATTTTCGTTTTTGAAGAGGAAAGCAAGTGTTAAAATGAAACGAAAGAGTTGAAAAAAAAGAATTATATTTGTCGTTTGTATTAGTAGTATTATAAACCGTTTCCCATGCATCAAGTAATCAATGAATAATTTAATTTTACTTTTAGTAAACAATCTAGTCATACGTGTATTATTTATTGTGTCAGTGATCGCATTTCTTATAATGGTAAGAATTTGATCATCGTGGTCACTGTATCCTAAATCTTTTGTTTCAACTTCATATCGAGTAGTAGTTTTGTTAATTATAATTTGATCAATTGCCATCATCGAATGTTGTGTGATCCGTGTAGGTACATTAATTGTAATGTCTAAATTGAAGGAATTAATTAATTTGAGAAACATTCTAGTTCAACTGAATCATAACGTCAAGAATATTAAAGAAGAGTAAATACTCATTCTAAATTGAATATTTCAATGAAAACGTCTAAGTCGTTTTTAAGAAAATTAGCGATTAAGCATTACGGTAAATAAAACTTTTTCACGGGAATCTATTGAGCTTTCGAAAAACTTCATTTAAAATATTTTGAAGCACGTCCACTAACAAATATAATAATGTATACAAGTCATTGGAAGTGTCCATATTAACGGCGTGTGAGGTATTTAAAAAAATTACATTTGTGTAATTAAAAAAAACAATACACCAAAATCAACTAGATGTCATATTAAACAGTGCAATCAGCACTATCTTCTGAAAAAATTGAACAAATTTGAAGCCATTTTGAGAAAATGGCGTTTGATCATTTCTGAAAATGCGGATATTTGAACTCATTTTTACTTGAGTTTTCGAGAAACTTTATTTCACATCATTTTTAAAGTACATGTGCTCATAAGTATAATAATGTGAACAAATTGCCTTTAAACCGGGAGCGGTAGCTCAGTGCATCAACTGTTGTCACTGCAGCGCCTCTGACCGGGAGGTCCTAGCCAACTGACACGCGCATTGCGTGTGCTGAAATTCAAAGCTTATATTTCAAGTCTCATTTCGCAGTTTCAGATTTCTCTTCCTCCAGGAATTGTTTCGGTCGCTTATATTTCGCCCGTTGACTGAGTTCACATGAAGCGAATCAAAAGACCGAGTTGTGTGCGGGCCTTTCAACCATATATACCCTCTGGCCCGACTGGTGGAAATGGGTCATCTCGCCGCTTGCACCGGTAGCGGTAGCTCAGTGCATCAACAGTGATGGCACTGCAGCGCCTCTCACCGGAAGGTCCTAGGTTCGATTCCTGACGGCGGCAGGATTTTCGACACTAGTTTTCCAGCTAGGTCGAATTCAGTTGCTGTCTGGAGGAGAATTCTGGCGGCCGGCTGCTCTGATCGGTAGTTTTCCGTGGTTTCTCCGATCATCACCAGGCGAATGCCGGAGCAGTACCCTACCAAACGGGCCACGGACCGCGCGCGATCTGTCCTTCCCTTTCCTTATCCTATCCTCTCCCCTTAAACACTCGCACTAACATGCACTACACTACCACATATTCCGGGAGGCCGGTTGGGAGTTTAGAGCTGGTCCCGGCTGGGGCGGTGCCGCGCTGTTAGGAGAGTCCTGCTTAGGGGGAATCCCCACTAGCCCATGGTAGGTCGGCGCCGGATCTCGCCATCCAGCAGGGAAAGATCACCGCCCTCTCGCGAGAAAAAACATGCATTACGCTAACGGGACTAATGACCAAAAGAGTTGACGCGTCTGGAAACACGAAAAATCAATTAATCAAATTGCCTTTAATGTACATATTATGGGCGTGAGAGACAAGTCAAATTTTTGTTGAGAAAACAAAAGAACAGAGGATATGGCGTTTATGTCTTGGTGTAGGGTTTGTTTGCCACTAACCATACCAAAAATTTAAAGAAAAAAATTGGAGCCGTTTTTTGAGAAAAACTTGTTATTTTTTTAAATTTCAAATATTGCACGCACTATTGCACGAAAACTACTAACATTTCCAAAAAAATATACATGGCCTTATTGAAAGAACTATTTATGCTCAACAAATTTCATTTGAAGGAAAAATCTCTTTCTTCAATTTTGTAGTTCTAGGAAGACGCCGAAAAAATTCAAACTTTTGGAATTTTCGAAAATATTGAGTATACCGCGAAAATAGGATGTATGCCATCTTTATAAGTGTATTTTACTCTATTCTTACAAGAAATTTAAAGTAAAAATGTGTAGCCGTCTTTGAGAAAATTTTGAATATGTCCGTGGAGCTTTATGTAATATACCCCCAAATATTAAAGAATGTTTTTCAAAACTTCAAAGCTTCAACTAGAGCCACATCGATAAGGGATTCTTCAATTTGGAAGACATCGTACGTATCGTTCAGGCGCTAGTTGTGTTCACGGACGGACGGACGGAGAGACAGACGAATGTTTTGAAAAAAACACTTTTTCAATATCAGGGAAACCTAAAACGTGTATTTCCGTTGAAATCTCGAAATCGATTTTCCTCAGCATTACATAACTTTCTCTATACTACGTATATTACTCCGTATATACGTATGTATACGAGAAAGTAAAAATTCCCTAACACGTGAAGTAGCCAGAATCGGTTTTATGGGCCCTTGATGCCGAAAATCCAATGAAAAGCAAAACGTCCGTCTGTCTTTGTGAACTAACCTAGCGACTAAATCACACGTACGATCTTTTCCAAATTGAAGAAACCCCTGTCCATCTCATTGAAGCTTTGAGGTTTTCAAAAACACTAAATTTTGGAGGTACTTTACATAAAGCCTCTCGGACATTTTCAAAATTTTCTGAAAAACGGCTCCAAATTTTTTCTTTAAATTTCTTGTAAAAACAGGGCAAAATACACTTATAACGGTGGCATTGGTCCCATTTTCGCGGTTAATTCTGAATATTCGGAAATTGCAAAAGTTTGAATTTTTTCGAGGTCTTCCTAGAACTCTAAAATTTAAGATAGAGATTTCTCCTTCAAATGAAATTTGTTATCCATAAATAGTTCTTTCATTAAGGTCTTGTACATTTTTATGAAAATTTTCGTAATTTTCGTGCAATAGTGCGTGCAATGTTTGGAATTTTAAAAAATTACAAAAACAAGATTTTCTCAAAAACGGCTACAAATTTCTTCTTTACATTTTTGGTAACGTTAGTACTAAACGAACCACACATGATGACATAAATGCCATATTGCTCTATTCTTTTGTTTTTTTCAAAAATTACAAAAATTTAGTTTTTTTGACTTGTCTCTCACGTCAGCAATTATTGGCGTATTAGCGGCAAGTATTGCAATTATTAGCAAACATTAGCGGCAATCTCTTCGCGTTATTACATTCATGAGTATATGTGCTTTAAATTATGTCAAATAAAGTTTTTCGGAAACAAAACAGTTTTTTGTAAAATGAGCTCATAATTCCACATTTTCAGAAAGCTCAATCGCCATTTTCTCAAAAATGGCTCCAAATTTTTCTTCAAACTTTTACAATGGATGGTGGTAATGGCACTGTTTAAGTTAAAGTTTATTTTGGTGCATTCAGTTGTTTTTTCAAAATTTACATAAATGTGAATTTCTTTCAATATCTCTCACGCTGTTAATATGCACATTTCAATGGACTTGTATTTATTATTTAATTAGTGAGGTGATGGACTTCAAATTATTTCAAATGAAGTTTTTCGAAAACTCAATATATTCCTGTGAAAAAGAGCTTCAATTTCGCATTTACAGAAATGCTTAATGGCATTTCCTTGAAGACACTCATTTGCTCCAAATTTGTTTATGAAAATTGCTATTTAGAACAATGTTGTAGCATTCTTTAATATTCTTAAAATTATATTTCGGTTCTACAATTTGGTAACCAAAAGTTATGAAAATGTCAAAAAATGTACCTTGGGCTGGGATAGATCCACCTCAAAATCCAAATGCACTCGCTTCTGCAATATATATCACCTCTACAACCACTGGGTGGCTCAGTGCTTCAATTGATGTCACTGCAGCGCCTCTGACCAGGAGGTCCTAGGTGCAAGTCCCGACAGCGGCAGGATTTCGACACTAGCCTTTCAGCTGGGCCGAATTCAGTCGCTGTCTGGAGGAGAATTCTAGCGGCCGACTGCACTGATGGGTAGTTTTTCGTAGTTTCTCCGATCAATACCAAGCGAATGCTGGAGCAGTACCCAAACAAACGGGCCACGGACCGCGCGGGATCTTTCCTTCCTCTTCAAAATGAATACTTTAACTTCAAATTTCTGAAAAACTGTTTAGACGCTAGACCGCTGAAAACCAGTTACTTTTTTGGGCTCTGGCGAAAGAGGGAGAATAGTTAGCTCTTTCCAGCTAATCTATCTCGCGGCGGCGCTCTAGTTTCACTTTTCCGTGCTTGAAAACAGCTTTTGTGAACAAATTATTGGCGTTGTTAAGTGATTAACATTCCAATATTTACTGAATTAATAGGGTCGTATGTATTTGCTCGCGCGGAGTATCTGTCAATCCAAGCCTTAGGTAACCGAAATAAGAGGGATATAAGAAAATTATTACGACAATATATTCTGTACAAGACAAACCAAATATAATTATGCAGTTGTCTAAGGAGAAAACAATTATCCGTCGTATTTTCTGAAAACATTAGTGTATATATGGATGGACTACATTTACAAATGTGCTTTGAGTTTGGCTCTACCTTCCGTAACGTTGCAATGGACAACGACTCCTGATCGGAGCGAGATTGATATTTAATGGGAAGGATACCTCCGGTTCTTACACAAAATATCTCCTGCTCTCTTTTCCTGCTATTTCCTCCCCTCCAGTTGTAATTCTATAGATGTTAAAATGTTACCACCACATTATGCGATCCAAGCAAACTCAGACTACTTCTACAAATCTCCGACAGCGATATACTGTATAATCCCCAAGGAAAGATGATATCTATAACTTGCATATTATTCTACGAAGTATTTGATGTGCCGGCTGGTGAGTGTACCTGAAATATCATTCTACCACACACCAGCGTGTGATTTGACTCTTCAGTGACAACCCAGACTTACGTGCTGGCGCGAGATCGGCAGTCTATGTTAAAACAGCCACATCACGAACTCGTAAAATAATATGAACCTGTAATATTTGCAGTTTTATAGTCATATACGTGTGCATGATGCCTTGCAGCGAGTGATCTATTTATGATAAAACGTAGGAAGATGGAACTCAGAATTTGGGAAATAAGTGGATTGAAATATTTCGTTGAAGAGAGGCGTCAGGATGGTACGTTTGCCCACATATTTGGGCCCACCATCCACCGTACAAGATCTTCATTGCTTCTTCCTTAGATCATGTCATTTTACTTAAATCTAGAACCCAGAAAAACGTTATTTGGAAGTACAGCTCTTGCCATGCAAACTCACGACCTTGCTTCAAGGTTTGCCTATTAAACACAAAGGAAGAACTGACTTAATGTTTTGCATTCCTGATGGAAAACATCCAATATGTTAAAAATGTTGGATGTTTTCCGGAAGGATGTTTTCCATAAAAAACTAATGGAGATGTGCCGAAATTAATTTATTATCCATACATTTACCTTTTTGGTGTTCAACATTAGGTAGAGGAGATGCTCCTTTACCTGCACTTGGTGTACAGATGTTAAGAGAAGTTCAGAAAATTAAAGGAGAGTTTTTTAAACTGAATTGAACGTTTTTATTTTTCAACACAATTCTTTTTCACTTTGGTTAATTTTTTTTTTTATTTATTATTTACATTAATTTTGTCTGTAAATTTTCAGCTTGACTCTCTTTCATTCTGCAATGTCATGTCATAGTTTATGATATAATAATATTGTATCTGCATATATTAATATTTTATTGTAATTTATTCACTTTCTAATAGTGTGTACAATAATTTAGTTTTCAAGTCAATCACTACATGATCAAGAAAGCGCTTTTGTTATTAAAGATCAATCTGCATAGTCAACACTAATTTTTATGAACGGTATCAACATATCCAAAAACAACACAGTAGAGAACCAAACATTTTATTGAACTGTTTTAAACTTCATACATAACTCTAAATGTAGTAGAAATCAACATGTACGTATTCATTCTATTATTGAAGGAAACACAACAGTGTAGAAACAAACAGTAACTCTACGAAAAAAAACTGGAAAATTTTTCAAAACTTACATAGCTGTAAAAAATCTTCCAATATTTCAATTGAATGTAAAATAAAAAAAAATTTTGGAATTTTTTTGGAAAAACACAACAAAACAAGACTAGTCGAACTTGAACAAAACTGTAAACACAGAACATCTGTAGGTACTACCTCAAAATATTTTGTTTAACTTTTAAAACATCGTACATTTTTGCTGATGAAGATAACAATGAATATGACATAGCCATTCATAAATAAGAAACTGGATTTAACAAATCTTTACAATCATATTAACAGTACTAACATTTCAATTGTAATGTAAACCTTGAATTTATAGTCATATAAACTCCGAAGTATTGTTTTAATTATTGAATTTGTGCTACAGCTTTAAATTTATAGGAAAAATATATCCAAAAACAAAATAAAAAATTATTTAAAATTTTTTTTAACCTTTAAAAAAACTTCTTATATTTTTGTTTAGTTGTATATCAGACTGGTGATTGAGTGTTCATCGATACCAATCTCATCATAACTTTGACTAACTTTTACTCTATAATTATACCATGTAATCTAGGTCCTTTAAGTCAGAAGTTTTTGATACCAAAAAAAAAATCACAAATATTAGGTGAATGTATTTTGCAAGAAGCCTATGTAAGCTAGAACCTAGAAATAATCATAAACTGGATGTGGCAATATTATATACATAGAAGTGGTATGTTTGTTGCAATATAAAACTATACAATCATATTAACTCAAGCAAGAATATTCAGTTCATTTGTTACCTAAACTACAATTGTGAATAATACCACAATTGACATTTTATGTTTAAAACAATAACAATAAACAAAACTACCTGAAAATGCAATGCAAAATTATGTGAAACTCTTTTACAATTGTAAATATGTTGCCTATCTTGACCAAATTTAGTGAAAATGATGTGCTAGACCAAATTTATTGAAAATGATGAAAGAGCATAAGAGAGGCAGGTATAATAACTGATAATGATAGGGACAGTTCCGAGAGCTTAGCTGAAATGTATGGCTTGATATGCTGGAACTACCTGCAACAAAGTGAAAAATAAGGAATGTGCCCTTATTATAAAAAACAAACAAATAAGCAAGTTTCAAATTTTCATTGAAAATAGTTCATTAAACTGTGGAAAAAGAGACATGAAGCAAAGGGTAAGATACATTTTGGCAATTTGAAGCCATTTTTACAAAATTTGTTAACATTTTTTATTGAACTTTGCCCTCAGATAGCTTAGAAAACGTTTGGAAGAATAGCGCAGGTGTTATGGTCGCAGAAATCCCCGATATTTCGAAGATTGCAATCGTTCATTTTTTTCGGCTTCTAGGTACAGCTACAATATTGAAAGTAGTTTCTTTCTTAATGAAGGTTTTTCTTTAAAGATGGTTCTGGAAATAACGTCACGTATAATTTTTCAACAATATGACTAGTTTTTTGCGTAATTTTTGCACAAAATATAGACGATTTCAAAACATTTTTTGTTTAAAAATCATTTAATTTTGTCCTAAAATCTGTTTGAATTTTTTCTTTCAAATTTTCTCCACGTACATATCTCAGGATGATAGAAAAGTGGCACTGATCCTACTTTTGGAGAACTCTCTATTTTCGAAAACGACGATTTTTGGGTAAAAAAGCGTAACGTTAACACGGCAAAAGTACAATATTGAAGATAGGAATTTTTACTTTCTGCCCTTACGAATTATTACGCAATTTTTTTTTTAAGAAACGAGTAGTTTTTGCCTAATTTGCGCATGAAATTTACGAAAATTTCGTTTTTCAAAAGCCACTCCAAATTTGTTCTTTAAATTGCCTCCACGTGTGTAATAAGAGACGGTAAAAAATATGACACTAGTCCCATTTTCGAGTATCGCTCGTTTTTTTTAAATTGCGAAAAAAATTTCACGACTACAAAATTGAAGATAGAGATTTTTGTGTCAAACATAGACTGTTCTACACAATTAGCTCTTTAAAAAAATGTCAATACGATTTTTTGAAGAAACGAGTAGTTTTGCATAACATACGGTTGAAATTTACGGAATTTTTTGGGGCAAGATCTGCTCAAATTTTTAGGGACGGTTAAAAATATGGTAACAAAAAAACTAGTGATGCTGTAGAATGGCACAGACTTTCTCGCGCAAGTTTTTGAATCTATTCAGTCTCCACAAGCTTCTGGATGGTCTTGGTCTCTTCCATGCTGACATCTTTTGCCGCCGAAAGGACATTCATTCACATTTTTTCAATTTTTTCGGCTAACTAATGCTAGAACTGAAACAGCTATGCGAGTATGACAGAAGTGCCAATTCCCTGTTTTTTCCTGTGGCCGAAGTGGCTAGAAATCGGGTATAGTCTCAGCCTTTCGGAGGGAAGAGTCGCTGGTTCGAGTCTCTCTCAGAGATAATTATTTCTCACAGCTCTTTGTTGCCACAGAAAACGATTGATAATTTCAGAAACTTCATTGAAAACCCTTTGAAGGAATTCTAATCACAAGTATCATTAATTAAGGTAAATAAACTGTAAGTGTATGTATGATGTATTTTGAACTTTTAAACAAGCGTTCAACTCTCTTGTTCCATATGTCACATCAAATTAATTGCTGTCATTCCGCACCTGTATGAACCGATTTAAGTAATCTAATGATGATATCAATATAATATTTCAAATTTAAATTAACTAGTACCCATGGGACCAACTTAAGATATCGCTAACACTTCCAAAATTATTATTACTATTTTATTATTATTATTATTATTATTATTATTACTTTTTCGCCTTACGAATTATTCGTAAGAAAAAGTTATGTAATCGTGCACCGAAAAACAGCGAATTTTCGCCAGAAAAACCCTTATAGCTGGGCTCTGGTAACGAAAAAGTGGATAAATCCTGTTGCTTAATTTAGAATGACTAGTGGTGCTATTGAAAGGCTCAGACTTTGTCGCACTTGTTTGTTTTCTAAACTCCTTTGTCTCGACTACCTTTTGGGTTATGCCTTATTCCTTTCCCATCTGCCGTCTTTTGGCGCCTAAAGGGACATTTTTTCACATTTTCTTAATTTTTTTGGCTGTCAAATGCTAGAACTGAAACCACCATACACTTTTTAATATTATGAAAGTTATATCTCACATTCTTCCAAAATGGCCGAGGTGGTTAATTGGCGCGTACGGGATTTCTTCGGGGGGAAAATTCGCTGGCTCGAGCCTTTTTTGGGGGGGGGTATTATTTGTCACAAGTTTTTCTGTTGCCGCAGAAAATAATTGAGAATTGCAGAAACGTTACTGAAAACCATTTGAAGCAAGTCTCATCCCAGAAACAATTAATCAAGATAAACTAGTTGTGCTAAACAGCACAATACTTTCTAACAACATTGAAAACTTTTCCGGTATATTAGGTTGTTTCATGAACCTGCAAAAATTATTTCTACCTGCAAAAATTATTTTCCGCGCCGTGTTATGCCTTCTCAGTTGCCATCATTTTCTGCCCGAAGGACATTTTTTCTTGGTGTTTTGATTTTCTAGAAGTTGATTTTCTAGAAGTTTTGATAGAAGACAGACGGATGAGGAAATATGTTACTGCTTGATGATGAAAATTTATAAACAAGTGTGAGGATAATTTGGAGGACGAAGATTTTGACTCATGAAAGTGATACAGACTCTTATTACAAAAGAAATTCATTAGAAGAGGTTTATGAAGATGTTGAAAATATCCGAAAAGCAGAGGTAGAGGTTAGAGAACCTGGGCGAAAAAGAAGATGGCGCGAGTTCAGCAATGATCCAGGCTTAGCACAAATATCAGCTATTGGTGTAATAATATCTACAAGTTCAGCTGACCCAGTCTCATCGTGTGATTCACGTCCGTACATAATAACTTTTCAAAGTACAGTAAAAGGCAAAAATGGTTTTCAATGTAAAACACATTGGTTACAGCAAATACTATCTACATAGTATTTTGTAACAGCATGAACCAGGAAACTGAGGCAAAATATTGTTCATGTTCAACCCGCACTTATTAGAGATGCTAGAAATTATACTACCCATCTTGAATGCCCTCTGCTTTTATCACAGAACCGTAGGAGACGGTAGTGTAACTGTGTAACAAAAGCGAGATATAAATTTGTGGAGTGCATATGACAAAAATGTCATTCATGTAATGTGTAATTGGTTCAACCACTCGTTAGTTCATTTTTGTTCGCCAGTTCAACATAACATGTTCCAAAAAAGACACAACGTTTGTACCAACCTCATAGATCTTAAGTATTTCTATCAGCCAGGTATGTGGTACAGAATCAAAGGCTTTTTTGTAATCAATATACGCCATGTACAAATTGCGATGTTTTGCATATGCTTCACCGCACCTATTGAATCTAGTATGATTAATTGTTCTTTGCAACCCACGGAACATATACAACAGCTCAATAAATTAGATTCTATTGAATTGTATTTGTAATTGTAAATATTAATTGCAATATATTATTGTATACAAGAGAAAATTTTAAATAAATTATTTTTTAATTGAGGTTTTATTGGCAAGAGATATGTTGTATTAAGTTGTATTCATGTCCCGCATCATGCTTGATACTACACTGTCTATGCTATAATATTGCCATAATGAATTACATTATTAATTGTAGTACTATTTATCTACTATATTTGTATTGGCAGATTTTTACTTTCTCGTATACATACGTGTACACGGGAGTAATATACGTAGTATATAGAGACTTATATAATGCTGCGAAAAATCGATTTCGAGATTTCAACGGAAATACACGTTTTGGAGTCCCCTGATATCGAAAAAGTGGTTATCAAAACGCCCGGCTGCCCGGCTGCCCAGCTGCCCGGCTGCCCGGCTGTCCGTCTCTCTGTCCGTCTGTGAACACTACTAGTGCCTAAACCACACGACTATTTTTTCCAAATTGAAGAAACTCCTGTCCATCTGGCTCTAGTTGAAGCTTTGAAATTTTGAAAATCATTTTTTAAATTTGGGGGTACTTCACATGAAGGCGCCCGGTCATTTTCAAAATTTTCTCAAAAACAGCTCCAAATTTTTTATCTACATTTCCTGTCAAAACAAAGTAAAATACGTTTATAAAGATGGGGTATGTTCGATTTTCACGGTTAACTTTGAATTTTGGAAAATTGTCAAAGTTTGAATTTTTTGGCGTCTTCCTACAACTATAAAAATGAAGACACAGATTTTCCTTCAAATGAAATTTGTTGCCCATAAACATTTCTTTCATTAAAGTCATGCACACCTTTTTGAACATTTTTGTAATTGTCGTGAAATAGAGCGTGAAATATTTGCAATTTTAAAAAATTACAAAACAATATTTTCTCAAAAACGGCTCCAATTTTTTTCTTTAAATTTTTAGTAGGATTAGTGCCCAACCAACCCTATCCCCTGATATAAACGCCCCATTGCTCTATTGTTTTGTTTTTTCAAAAATTACAAAAATTTATTTTATTTACTTGTCACTCACGTCGGTAATATTTACATTAGAGACGATTTCTTCACATTGTTAAATTTATGTGAGTATGTGCTTTAAATAATGTCAAATAAAGTTTCTCGAAAACACAACAGTTTTCTGTAAAAATGAGCCAAAATTCCGAATTGACAGAAACGCTCAGACGCCATTTCTTCAAAAATGGCTCCAAATTTTTCTTCAAATCTTTCCAATGGATAGTGTTAATTGCAGTGTTTAATATGACGTAAAGTTCATTTTGGTGTATTCTTTGTTTTTGTTGTTGTTGTTTTCAAAATTACACAAATATAATTTGTTTTAAATATCTCTCATGCCGTTAATATGCATATTTTCATCTATTTGTATACATTATTGCATTATTTGTATCATTATTGCATTTGTGAGTGGAAGTGCTTCAATGGACTTTAAATGAAGTAGTAATGCTTAATCGCCGTTTTCTTAAAAATGGCGTCAGAATTTGTAATTAAAATTTCTTTTTAGGACGAGGTTTTACTGTTCTTTAATATTCTTAAAGTAATATTTCGGTTCTACTATGAAGACACCGAGCAGTTGAGAAAATGTAAAAAAAAAAAAATACTCCGGGTAACGATAAATGACAGCTGACCAGAGCATTCTAGAGTAGAGCAAGACCTTGAATCCAATCCACACCAAGGAAATTAGAAAAATTACTACGAGAAAGTGTGCGCCATTCTGTAGCACTTCTAGTTTTTTAACTGGTTTCTCTTTAAATTACCTGAAATAAAATATACTCTTAATGACTGTATTGACCATGAATACCAGAGCAGGAAAGAGGAAATTTTTAATATCTCTACAAAAGGTTCATATGAAATTTCCTTATGAAATCTTTGTTATTGTATCCATATATACACTAAGGTAACATAATTTAGTTGTTTACTAAATACGATTTTCATTGTTCTATTAACCATGCATTAAACTGAGAAATGTAATGCAAAATTATGATCAAAATAAAAATTTTAGTTAATAGATTCTTGAACAGTGAAAATAAGACTGAAAAACATACCCTGTGATCACACTAGGATTTATGAATGCACGAGACAATTTTGAAAGGATGATAGATGGGTAGTAATTACTTGTGAAAGCTACATGCCAATACCTTAATTATTGATGGGATGATCAGCATGAAGAAATTGCCCAAGGTTGTACTGGAGTAGTACCAGAAGATGGTTGTATCTGAGGAAACGATTGTAGATGTCTTCAAAATCTGGGTCACTGTCGTAGCCTGTAGTGAAGAAACGGCATAGTAAACTATTTGAAGAGAGAGACTTATTACTGGAAGCCAAAACCTGTCACATCACCTACTTCAGATAATCATAAGGTTCAGAGTTCCTATTACCGGTGGCTAGAAAGCGAGTTGCCATCGAAGGTCACCTTAACCCTTCATAACTTGAGCACGTGAATATTTTGATGCTGCTGGGCCGCAGGTATTAACGTCGAAGCTTAACCCATTAACTGCCAGATTAATTTCGTGCGCATAGAGCACGATCATTGTCGTCGCGTTCGTGCGCACACAATCATTGTTGGAGCCCTCTGGCAGAATGTTTTTGCAACTTTTAATGCTAATCAATTTTAAATTTTGTTTGTATTTATTTTAAATGTTGCTGAATTATTGTACTAGAGCGCTTCAAAGCGCCAAACGGTGGTTATATGAACACTTTTTCTATAAGAAGCAAAACAGACAGCTGCCCCGCCAGCTCCGGTGCGGACCAACCACCGTTTTCTTTACACCGGTCTCTCACTCTCTCCAACTTAACCAAATACATTCAGCAGCTAAGCACGGTTTCAGTTGAAGATTCCAACCGACGCAAGCCGTATGTACACCCTGGCCAGGAGTATTCAATGCCTTAGCGATCACGGCTAAATCGACATTTGGTATTCGGGAATGAAAAAAACTTACTTATATGTTTCGTTTAGTTTGTTTACATCTATTCAAGAAACAAAATTCGCAAATTATATTACACAATGTAAAGCAAGATCAAGCGATCAATGTCAAGCAAGCAGAGATTCCCAATTTGGGGATCGTGTCAGTTAATGTGTTAATAAAGTGGTTGAAAATTTGTTCTAATTAACCCGGTCTAACATTAAAAGCTTGTTCTACCCCAAAAACGATTTTAAATAACGGAAGTAATACCATTAGGAATGTTTCATTTTGTTTCTAATAATGCACACTGCCAAATATTGCGCCGATGTCACCAATAGCAACAATAAATTACAGTTTAGTTCTGTAAGAAGAATCTGGATACCCCCTGTTCTCATGCGGTGTCAAGAGCGTCGTTTTGGTTTATGGCGTGAAAGTCTGTTCTAATTACTAACGCCTTCAAATTATATGGTCGTCTCTATTTATCATTTCCTAATTACACCATCACATAAGCAAATTATATTAAAAAACAAGTGTAAGATCAGTATACCAAGTAAAAGAAATGTCAGAATACTCATACCTTCTAGTAAGTTTAGCATAGAGTTCACGTGTGTTCCAATATCACGTATGGTGTCAAGGGCCACAATCGCTGTTTCAACACTCAACCGATTCCCTGATCTCAATTTTCTCTGTAGACTCTCCACAATAAAATCTAGCTCCATAACCATGTCTTCATCTAATGATGCTTCAAACCGGCGTCTACTGATTGGGGATTCATCAGCCATTTTGTGCAGTGGACGTATCTTCAATCTACAAAATTTAAGAAGTTGATTAGATAATTGTAGCAATGTTTATACATCTTCCAAGTGTTGTGTAGTTCAATATAAAATCTCTAAACAAAAGTTATTTTACGTATATGAAGCAAATTAATACAATAAAGAATAAAGAACTACGTACCACAAGCAGTTTGCTGCACTAGTTTGCTGTAATGTATTATAAATGTTTGTCTTTTTTTCAAAGAGGATTGTTGTGCGTAATATTTACTTCGACTTATCGATTTTTACGATTATTCTTCGTATTATACAATTAGATGGTGTTATGCATCAACCGGCTGTACGAGATCATACAAATTTTGTATCGTGAACAAAGCTTTTTTACATTTTCTGCTCTAAAAACTGCCATTTAATTATTTTACTTGTTAATACGTACATGACAATATTGAATATGCTGATTCGCACCGCATGAGTAAAAATCCTCTATATTAATGTTAACGGTCAAATTTTCGTATTGCACTTAGACAGAACAAGAATGCTGTCATTAGAGTTTTGCAACGATCTGTTTAGCTCCGCCAGAGGGCGCTAACCTTGTTGATGCGTTTTACGAAAATTCCAAGAACTAACAAAGCATCTGAATTTAGACCAGTCAACACACTACCACTGTTTGAAAAAATATTAGAAATAGTAAACAAGGATGACATTTGTAACTATCTAGAAGTTACAAATACTAATACAAATTACAAAATACTAATTGATGAACAAGCAGCCTACCGTGAAAATTATTCTTTTGAAAGTGCCTTACAACAAGTAGTTGACAATTGTAAATTAATAATTAGTGAGAACAAAATAATAGGTGTTATATTCATAGATATAAAAAGAGCTTATGAAATTGTTGACAGGGAGCTTTCACTAATGAAAATAAATAAATAAATATGGAATTAAGGGAAGTGTACAGAAATGGTTTGAATCTTATTTACAGAATAGAAAACAAAAAGTTAAATTTAATAATGTAATATCTAATGAAATAGATATTGAAAATGGAATTCCACAAGGCTGTGTTAGGACCTGTTTTATTTATTCTATAAATCAATGATACTAAAAGCTTTCTAAATAAAATTTGTCAATTGAATTGCGAGGTACAGTTATTTGCTGATGACACAATGGTTTATGTCAAAGGAGAAAGTTCAAAAGATGCAGAAAACAAATTACAGCAGACCATGAAAGGTAGAGAAAAATTGTTATACCAGAACAAGTTGATATTAAATATTGAAAAAACTAAATTTATGAAAGAAAAATTTTACAGAGAAATATAAAAATTGTAAATTCAAGAAATGTAAAAATCAAACAAGTGAAATTAAATACTTAGGAGTTATAATTGATAAAAAATTAATTTTAAAATAAAAAAAACGGAAAGAAAATTAATTTCATGTGTAGATTAAGTAATTTTGTTAATTTATTTACTAGAGAACTAATTTATAAAACACTGATAGCTCCACATTTAGAATGGTGTTCAACTTTAATGATAGGACAACAAGTAAATGATTGTTGATAGTCGTTAGTTGATACTTGTTAGTTGATAGTTGATAGTAGTAACTCGTTCTGTTTAAAGAACAAATTATTAAGCTGCAAATGCAACACAATAGAGCAATTCTATTTTATAATTGGATAAACAACATGTTACAATTTTTATCAGTTGAACAGAGAATAACTTTAATTGTAATGATGGTTATATACAAACTAGAGCACAATATTTTACCGAAATGTTTCAGGAAGAAAATTAAATATGTTTCAGACATTCATGATATAAACACAAGGCCAAAAAATAAATTATATATTCAGGGTAGAGGAACAGTACATGCCCAAAAAAGTATATTTTATAGAGGATTACAAATTTACAATAGAATGCCAGAAAATATCAAAAAAGAAAAAAATCAAAAAACCTTTAAAAGAATAGCATCAATTTTCTGTAAAACATACAGTAGTTGACAAATTTGTGTTTAAATCTGAATAATGATAGTTGATATACATGTCTGTATTCTTTGTGTTTGTATTTGTGTCTGTATTATTTGTGTATTGCTTGTATTACTGTTTGATCTGTGTAAATTTTAATTTTTTGTATTAACAAAAAAAAGTATTGTATAACCAAAAAGGTTAATAATAAAACATCAATCAAATATCTCTCTCTCTCTCTCCCCCTCTCTCCCTCTCTCTCTCTTTCTCTCTTTCTTTCTCTTTTTCCCTTTCTCTCTCCCTTTCTCTCTCTCTTTCTCTCTCTCCCTCTCTCTCTCTCTCCTCTCTCTCTCCCTCTCTCTCTCCCTCTCTCTCCTCTCTCTCCTCTCTCTCTCTCTCTCTCTCTTTCTTCTCTTCTTTCCTTTCTCTCCCTTTCTCTCTCCTTCTCTTCTCTTTTCTCTGCTTCTCTCTCTTGCTCTCTCTTGCTCTCTATCTTGCTCTCTCACACACAAGAAACTTGCAATAATCTCCTATCATTGCAAGATGATATACGCCCTTGGTATCTCTTCTCCATTGTAGCAATATCTTTATCAAACTGTTCACCAACTTCATCACTAATATTACCCAAATTCTGCGAGAATAATTAAAATGGGAATAAAGAAAATGAATTTTCGGAGACATTCTACACCTCAAAATTTTGTACCTTTCTAAACATTCTACGACCAGTATTTTATAATTTTCTCCTCCCTTTGTCTTGAGAAATTCGTGAACAACCCTCATAAAAGATTGTCAAGCTGCTAACTCAATGTCTCGCAATTTTTCTTCCAATATTTCATCCAACATCAGTTTTATGATTTGCAGGCCGATGAAACTTCCTTAGATTTTGTATTACTTCTATATCGAATTATTTCACTTTGAAACTATATCATAAAGAATCTATAAACAATTGCCATTCATCGGGATTATAGAGAACACACAATACTTATTAACCCCCTAATGTCAGCACAAAACCAAAAACTACCTTCAAGAACTGAATACTCGGCAAACGTCTCTTGTCTGTTTCTAAACTATTTTTTTGTCCCGGCAGCGAGTGAGTGCCATTACTGTAATCTGGAGCCTATCAGTTCAATTTTTTTTTTTTTTTTTTTTTTGCAAATTCAGGATCAGTGTCGAATAATTTCGTCTTCGTGCAGGCCAGTGTCGGACTTCACAGTGTTCTTCATGATCCATTGACCATGTTTAGGGGAGTACAGGCACGGGTAATCCGTCATTGTGAGACAAGGCAGAAGAATTATGTGGATAATTAATAGTTATGTGGATAATCTGGACGGCCAAATATTTTAATCATGAGGAAGTAGCAGTCATTGTTGGTTTGTTGGTATTTTTTACACTATTGGTACTGTGGCGTCATAACAGTCGCCTTATAAAGTAAATATTGGCCAGGTGCATTTCATGCACAAGGAAGTAGGCAGCAACAGCCGGCAGCATGCAAGGGACGCCTCGCAGAACAAAGGGAGGCTATATTGGGACGGGAATCCCGGCTCTCGCGTAGGGCGAAGAGCGGAAAACCCCATGGAGCTCCCGAGCTGACGTGCGTTGCCACGGGGGCAGATTTGTGAACCCCGTGGTCGGCTGGCTGGTAAACGCGGCTGGCGGAAGCGGCGATTGATTGATTAATTGATTTTTTCGTGTTTCCAGGCGCGTCAACTGCTTCGGTCATTAGTCCCGTTAGTGTAGTGCATGTTGTTGTTTTTCTCGGGAGGTGGCGGTGATCTTCCCCCGCTGGATGGCGAGATCCGGCGCCGACCTACCGTCGGCTAGTGGGGTTTTCCCCTAACCAGGACTCTCCTACCAGCAGGGCGTCGCCCCAGCCGGGACAAGTTCTAAGCTCCTGACCGGTCTCCCGGAATATGTGGCAGTGTGGTGCATGTTAGTGTAAGCGTGTGTGTAAGAGGAGAGGATAGGACAAGGAAGAGGAAGGACAGATCGCGCGCGGTCCGTGGCCCGTTTGGTAGGGTACTGCTCCGGCATTCGACTGGTGTTGATCGGAGAAACCACGGAAAACTACCGATCAGAGCAGCCGGCCGCCAGAATTCTCCTCCAGACAGCGACTGAATTCGACCAAGCTGAAAAGCTAGTGTCGAAAATCCTGCCGCCATCAGGAATCGAACCTAGGACCTCCCGGTGAGAGGCGCTGCAGTGACATCAGGGTGATGCACTGAGCTACCGCTACTGGTGGAAGCGGCGAGATGACGCAGTTCCGTCAGCCGGGCCAGAGGGTATATATGGTTGAAAGGCCCGCACACAACTCGGTCTTCTGATTCGCTTCATAAGAACCCCATCAATGGACGAAATATAAGCGACCGAAACAATTCCTGGAGTAAGAGAAATCTGAAACAGCGAAATGAGACTTGAAATATAAGCTTTGAATTTCAGCACACGCAATGCGCGCGCCAGTTGGCTAAAATCTAACTGATCTGTTTTTTTTTCTTTTTCATGTTGCTGGATAGGCCATAGATGCCCGTAGGAATGGCTGAACCGCGGTGGCATGAACGTACATTGCACCTTATGTGCGTTCACAAAACTGTACAAGTATGCTCACTCGGTCTTCTGATTCACGAGCTCTTCGTGGGATGTCGTGTGAAGGTGCGCGGCACGTGGCACGTCGTGTAGGCTACGGGGGCAAGGGGGGCAGGAGCCGTCGTGAATGCGTCGAGACTTAGAGAAAGGTGCATCACACCGCGGGAGTAGATCTTTTATCAGGCAAGCCGTTGTGGTGACCGGTTGAAAGTACCTCTAAGTAACAGTCTGTATATATTGTAAATAGTGGATTCGGATGTCGGAGAATATCTTTAATAAATGTCAATATTACAACTGTTCACGTCTGTTATTTATTGCTGCGGCAATGACGCCACAGTACAACGAATAACAATGATTTTAGTTTTCCATACAACCTTAACCTAAGGTTCGTTGTATAGGTGACACAATACTGGTGAGTAACCCATGGTTTGCCCTGGTCGCAAACACAGCAGCCAAGTATTAAGAATACGCAAATTTTTAAATTTGACTTTTCCTTTGAAGTTCGCGTATAAATCTTCCACAAACGTAACAGACGTTACCGCGTCGATTCGCACACTTTCGATCTGAAATGATGATTTGCATTTTATCAAACCGATTCAATTCAACAGATCATGTGGCAAATTTCATTTTATAAAACTCACAGACCTGTAATAAATGTGTTAATGTTTGATAAAAAAAGGGGGGGCGCGTATGATGCTACCTCGCGGTCCTCTTGACAATGACTGGGACGTGATGGCGACATGACAAAAAGTTAATGGAGGATTACGCAACAAGCGCACAGTGTAATGAAGGATTACTCGCCAGCGCAAAGCGCTCAACGCCCCTTAAGGGGTTTGGAGACGCGTTGCGTCAAAATGGAAGACGCAACATTTTAATGTTTGATACACGTGCAAACCAGATTTGAGCATCACGTGGACTGCGGATACAGTTGTGCAGCGGGTACATGACACCGACTGGCTCAGAATCTGTCACCCCAACAGTTGAATACTTGTATAACTGCGATTGAGTGCGTTGCGCCCACCATCTTCCTGGAGGTAAAAATCGTGTTCCCTTGCGTTACAAATGGCTACTAAAAATCCGTAGTATCTCGCACTTTCGCAAAACTGTAGAAGATAATCATACAATACATACCACCTAAAAGGAGAATGACCTAAATTCGTACATCAAAGACAAAAATACCTGCAAGGAGAAAATTTTGAATTAATCTCCCCTCGCATATTTCAAAAACTAGTGGTTTCACAACAGCATATTCTTTCTCGCATAATTTGTAAGTGCTCCGCAATATTATATTACTACAAGAACCTGCAAAAATGTTTTCCAACCAGCGATTTTCTTCCCCACCTAGTCTCGAACTCAGGTCCTCCGAGTGCGCCGTAAGCTGTAGCTCTGAAGTACCAATTCGGACTGAGGTTTAAAAATCGAATTGGCTGAATCCGATATTTCCAACCACAATTTTCGAAAATTCAGGTAGAGCAACGAAAATAAAATCACAATTTCTTTAACCGTTTCTTATTTTATCCGTGAAAAAAAAAATAGAAACTCCTGATGCAAGAACAGCACATACTTTCTCCATTAAGAGGGATGTTTCACAAGCAAAATATAGCAGAAAATCATTTCTTACTTTCTAGGTGAGTCAGAACGTTCGAATATTGTGAAGTTAAGAATGCAGAAAGTATTTAAATGTTCGAAATTATAAATGCCTGGCCCTCGGAAACCTTGTGTGATGGGGGAAAACTGAAATCATATTTGAAATCAGGAGAAACTAGAGGTGTTACAGAATGGCACAGACTTTCTTGTAGAATTTTTTTTTAGTTTCCTTGGCGTGGATTGGATTTAAGGTCTTGCTCCATTCTCTATTCAGCTGCTATCTATCGCTGCCCCAAGTATGTGTGTGTGTGTGCGTGTGCGTGTGCGTGTGCGTGTGTGTGTGTATATATATAATTTACATTTTCTCAACTGCTCGGTATCTTCATAGTATAACCGAAATATTACTTTAAAAATATTAAAGAACAGTAAAATCTCGTCCTAAAAAGAAATTTTAATTAAAAATTGTGAAGCCGTATTTAAGAAAATGGCGATTAAGCATTACAGTAAATGCGAAATTTGAAGCTCTTTTTCACAGGGATCTTTTGAGATTTCGAAAAACTTTATTTAAAGTCATTTGAAGTACTTTCACTCACAAATGCAACAATGTATACAAATCGATGGAAATTACCGGCGTGAGAGATATTTTACAAAATTGCATTTCTGCATTTTTGAAAAAAAAACAAAGAATACACCAAAATGAACTTTACGTCATATTAAACACTGCAATTACCACTATCCATTGGAAAAGCTTGATGAAAAAAATTGGAGCAGTTTTTGAGAAAATGGCGTTTGTTTCTGAAAACGGCGTTTGTTTGTGAAACTTTATTTGACATTATAAATAATGAGCACATGTACTCATAAATCTAATAATGTGATGAAATCGCCTCTAATGTAAATATTACCGAAGTGAGAGACAAGTCAAGAAAAATACATTATTGTAAGTTAAAAAAAACAAAAAACAAAAGAGCAATACAGCGATTATGTCAGAGGGTAGGGTTAGTTGGGCACTAATTATACTAAAAATATAAAGAAAAAATTTGGAGCCGTTTTTGAGAAAATCTTGTTTTAGTAATTTTTTCTAATTGCAAATACTTTACGCTTTATTGCATAAAAATTACAAAAATTTTCAAAAAAGTCTACCTGACTTTAATGAAAGAAATGTCTATGGGCAACAAATTTCATTTTCAACTTTCGAAAATTTAGTTAACAGCGAAAATCGGACCTATGCCACCAGTTTATTTTACTCTATTCTTACAAGTAATGTAAAAAATTGGAGCGGATTTTGTGAGAATTTTGAGAATGTCTGGGGGTGTTCATGTGAAGTAACCCTAAATTTTAAAGAATGCTTTTCAACATTTTAAAGCTTCAACTAGATCCAGATGGACAGGGGTTTCTTCAATTTGGAAAAGATCGTTCGTGTGGTTCGTGTGCGTTCGTGTGCGATCGTTCGAGTGGGCACTGGGAGTGTTCACAGACGGAAGAACGGACCTAAACCATAGGAAAGATTTTTTCTGGACGGTACTTTACATGAAGCCCTCCGCATATTTTCAGAATTTTCTCAAAAATGGCTTCAACTATTTTCGTTAAATATCTTGTAAGAATAAAGTAAAATTCCCTTATAGAGGGGGCATGGGTCCAATTTTTCTGTTTAACTCTGAATTTTTTAAAATTGCAAATTTTTTTTCGTCGAATTACTACAACAAAATTGAAGATAGAGATTTTTCCTTCAAGGGAAATTTGTTCTCCATATTTAGTTCTTTCAATAAGGTCCTCTACATTTTAAAACTTTTAGTACTTTTCGCGCAATATTGTGTACAAAATGTGCAATTTAAAAAAATAAGGAAAAACAATATTATCTCAGAAACGGCTCCAAATATTTTCTTTACACTTTTGATAGGGATGTCTTAATGTAGTCTATGATATGATATAGACGCCATTTTGCTTTAATCTTTTGTTTTTTCGAAAAATTACAAAAATGTAATTTTTTACTAGCAATATTTACATTAGCAATGATTTTTCCGCATTATTGCATTTATGAGTACATGTGTTTTAAGTACTGTTATATAAAGTTTCTCGAAAACTCAACACTTTTTTATGATAATAAGCTCGAAATTCCACATTTTCAGAAACGCTCAAACGCCGTTTTCTCAAAAACTCCAAATTTTTTCTTCAAACTTTTCATATGGATAGTGCTAAGATATGCGATATGCATATCTTAGCACTATGGCATGATGCAATATGGCATTAAAGTAATTTTGAGGTATTCTTTTGTTTTTCAAAAATTACACATTTTTTTTTAAATACTCTCATCCTAAAATGTACATTTGCAGCAGTTTGATACATTACTGCATTTGCAAGTAGATGTGCTTCAAATAACATCCAATAAAGTTTTTCGAAAACTCAAAATTTCTCTGTGAAAAAGAGGTTCAAATTTTTTCACTTAGTGATGCTTAAACGCCATTTTCTTAAAAATTACTCCAAATTTTTAAACAAAAATTTATAGGATGAGGTTTAACTCTTCTTTAAGATTTTTAAAGTAATATTTCGAATGTACTATCAAGGAACCAAAAAATTGAGAAAACTTCAAAAAAAGTAATTTGGACGGCGATAAATGGCAGCTGGTAAGATGGGGCAAGACCATAAAGCTAGCCCATATCAAGGACATTAGAAAACTTTATTAAGAGAAAGTCTGTGCCATTCTGTAGCACCACTAGTTTACAAGGGTTATGTTGAAGACTTGTTTATAATTTCATCGTTATCAGGAATCTTCATTTCACTGCAATATTAGCAATGGACATCACTAACACTTCACAAACATGGTCAAATATTTAAAACCTCTACCACCTAACTTTAATGTAAAAAATTTAAGTTATCTTAAACAGAAATTTTAAATTGTGAAATTGTGCATAGAAAAACATTACAACTGAGAAAAATGACAATTACATACAAAATAAAGAAATTCATTTCAATAGCATTGTATTCTGTTGATTAAATCATTCGTTGTTCATCAAGCACTAAAACCTACATTGGTGTATCTCAGCCATTTCATGTCATATCACATCAGAACTGACATAACTTTATTTTAAATATACAATTTTTTTAAAATTCAATCTGCGCATAAAAAAAATAAACATTTTTTTAAATTTACCTGAAAAACTGATTATTTGTGTAGTAATACCAATATCAAATTTTGGAATTTCGCATACTTTGTAAAATGTATTGATTCCAATATACTTAATATAAAAATTCCTGGCAATTCTGTGAGTGAAGAGTGTGTCGAGATCAGTGACTCCAGTGGCAGTAACGAATGTAGTGAAATTGAATATAGTGAAAATAGTGGAAATGAAGGAAATGAACATTTAAGCTCTGTTCATCAAGAGTCTGCGAAATGAATATAGAGGAGATAAACAATATTTTAATAGCAAGAAGAGAAACAACTGTCAAGAAGAAAATTAGGACAAAAATTGTATCCCCAGGAGAAATTTCAGTAAGTAGAAAATGCTATCACAGATTTAATTTTTCACATTGAAGATCCTTTGATGTCTATTGAAAAAGCAGACAATAAAGAAATGATTAAGTAACTAACCCATTCCTTTAACTCAACAGATGACAAGATGTTGAAAATTCAAAATTTGAAATTTGCACGTGCAGTGAAATTAAACACTCTGCAGCAACAGACCACATGATGACATTTTTTTAAACATTAACTGAAGAAAATGGAATTTTGTTCAGACCTGAAACTAAACTTGATAAGATTTTCCATGGTGAATTGTTACAGAAGTTCAGGAATATGCGAGTATATTTGCACATTTGCGAGTATATTTGAAGTGAATTGTAAAGAACCAGAAAATTTCAAAACGTTTGTCAAAACTTGAGTCAAGAATTCATTGAAAAACTAAATATAATCATGAAGTTGTACCACCTCAAGAAGTACTTAAATTATGGTTCAGCTTTTAAGGTAAATGCCATACAGTAACATAAGAAAAGCGAATGTTGCAGCAATTTTCTACCTGCTGGTTTGTAAAAAATTAATATATTTTAAAGTTACTGACATCCCTTTTTGATTTTTTCTGGATGTGTCAACCATACTCTAATGTGATTATAGTTTTTTAATCTTTTTTTATCTAAAAGAAAAAATTTGCACAATCTAAAAAAGTAAATAATTTCTATAATCAATGTATTGAAGTATGTGATACTTTTAAGTTATGATGCATTCCATTTTTAGCAAATTTCATCATGCAATATTTCCCAAAATAATAAAGTTTGAAAAAATTAAATTACATGTTTAAACGTATTTGATCTACATAATAAATAGAGAGAATTAGAAAATAATTAAAAATAAGAATGTCATTTTTTTTTCTTTTTTGTGCAATTTGACGTGGAGTAGTTCATCCAAGACTTACGTTAACAAGTACTAAAAACTTGAAATATTTAATAAGTCACTAGGTATTTCAGAGGATAGGATTGAAATAATATAAATTTATAATAGACACAAAATGAGACAAAAAATGTATTAACACAATAATTTATTAAACATAAATGTATTAAACAATAAATGTATTAAACACAATAAATGTATTGAACACAATAAATGTATTAAACACAATAAATGAAGTAAACACAATAAATGTATTAAACACAATAAATGTATTAAACACAATAAATGAAGTGAACACAATAATTGAAGTAAACACAGTAAATGAAGTAAAAACAGTAAATGAAGTAAACACAGTAAATGAAGTAAACACAGTAAATGAAGTAAACACCGTAAATGAAGTTAACACAATATGTGTATTACACACAATAACTGTATTAAACACAATAAATGTATTAAACACATAATATTATCCAACACTTAAATTAATCTAACAAAAAAAAAAAACATTACAAACAAAAAGTAGGTTTATCAATCACGAAAATAGATACATACATCACAAAACCATGTTTTTCCATCCCCAAAGTAAGTTTATCTATCATTTTATCTCATCACAAAAATATATCAAATGCAACCTACTGAAAGAATTTAGGCTCAAGTCAACAACTGACAAAACAGAAAGAAGGCACAGAATAACTAACAAACAACTCAAAACAATAATCCACACCATTTAAATGAGATCAATTAGCCAGTGGATCATTGAACACGTCTTCTAGATGCATTTCATCAGGTGTGAATATCAGACGGCGACCTTTCAGCCAACCACAATTCCCCACAAAAGCAATTGCCACCACAGTGTTCTCAGCGAAAACAATCGCAAGATCATTCTGGAACAGAGAAAAGACAGTCTTTAGGTTTTCTTTACGTACTTCGGTTACTCTGCCTTCAGACGAAGACCATCTGCTTTACATATATTGCAGGTGGTCTTCGCCAGACTCGTAGGATATAGGAAGGACCTCTCTCGGATTTCAGTTGAATGTCAGACATTTTCTAGACAATGGAGATTAGTTCCTCTGAAGACAGGCAGTCAACCCATCCATCATACCTTCTCATCCCTTAGACTGGACACGAAGAATTGCTTGGCCCCCGGCTTGTTTTACGGCTTCTCCTCCAACCCTTGGTACTGGTCGGAGAAATCCGCGGAAACGACCGAAAAGAGTAGCCACCTCTTGGATTATCATTTACCTGGTGTGGAAAATCGACTGAACTTCAACGTAGGAGCTCCGTGCCTACGTCCTTCAGTTGCGTCCACACACAACATACTCTATCGCAGTCGGGAGTCTTTATTGCCCCTGCTAAGATAACAATCTTAGCACACTCAGCAGCCCAGTTAGCGACCATGGAATCACTGCCAGGAGATTAAGAGAGCAGTACCCTATACAGCGGGTTATGAAATATAATTCTCCTTTCCCCAGCTGGTCCCCAGTCTCAACATCTAGGCTGAGTGACGGGGCGATCCCCCATCCACATGTAGCACGTCTCCCTTGATTGGAACGGCCACGACCGCCACGCGCTCCTCCCAGCCCAGCCCCTTGCCCCCCCTTTTTAAAGGCCAAGACTTACATTTGGACAATTCCATGCGCGTTTCCAGTTGAAGTACCACTGCTGCATCACCTGGGGTGAAGGACGCGAACGCAGCGCGTGACGCGGTGCGGGCGGCGTGGGTGGGGGACGACGGCCACGAGCGCCACGCGCTCCTCCCAGCCCAGCGGCCACGGCGGCGTCACGCGCACGCAGTACACGCGGCGGGGGTTCTGCCGCACGAAGTTCCGGCAGAAGTCGAGGGGGGTCGGGGCGAAGCCGCGCAGGCGCTGCCAAACAAGTTAAAGCAGGATGAAGGCAAAGGCGTATCATATAATATGTCATCAATCAAGGCATTTATGAAATAGGAAGCTTGCTCCTACATAATTGAAGGGCACAGTAGAACAACGGGCTATCCCAAATTTTTTTGTGAAATTGAGTAATTACAATGGAATAAAGCTTCAAATATTATTATTTCAGTGTAATATTTTATTTAAATTCAGAATGAATTTACTATATGCAAGTATACTGTGTTTAAAAGTTAAATAATGTACTGGATTATATTATGAAAATATAGTAAAACCATTAATATCTCAGAACGAGGTGAATGTGGGATAGCCTCTTCTTCTACTGACTCTTTCAATTGCCAAGCAAACTAATTTCAAGATGGTGAAAGACAAATGTGTTTGTGTCTCTGTGTGTACATAGTTCATGACAACTTTGTCGGCAGTTTCATAAATATCGTCGGTGACGCCGTTTTTTCAGTCGGCTTTTGGATATCGTTTTTGTCATCAGTTTCTACCCTGTTAGTACGTGCGTAATTCGTGATGTAATCGTAAGTATTGTCACCGGTTTTGTTCGCGGTCACAGGCTGATCATAGCAAATTCCGCTTAGCATTTAACAATAATGTGATTGGGGCGAAATCAGTCTACAAAGTAAATACTACTAGCAAATACAAGTGAGGCGCTTCAAGTGAAAAAATACACTAACGTATTCCTCATCGTATTAGTAATAAAGAATTGGTTCTCCCTTTTGGTCATAGTAGCACAGATTGCCGTTTTGTAATTTTATGATTTCGTTACAGCCTTCGTGCCATGACAATTTTGTGTGCATTTCCAAGACTCGAAGCGCTATCCACACTGGAGGTGATTGGCGAACAGCGATTGTCATGGAAGTCTGAGTGCCGGCAGGCTTGGTCGACCGCAATCTCTGCTGGCACGATACAGAGCTGGTGTATGTGTACCCCAGTTACGACAGACCACAAATTCGCGTTTCTCATAGTTCATAACTGAAAATGTAGAATTTTTTATAAATAATACCTATAAATATACTCAACTCCTCGACTTCTTTAAACCTATATCTTCTGCGCTTCATAAAAGAAGAGAAATTGTCAAGAAACTGCATTGCAGAAACGAAAAGTTTCTCAGCAAAATGATTCCAGAAAACTTGTTAATCTTACTGAGATGACAGAGGTTTGTTTTAAACCGGCCTTGCGATAATAAAAAATTCTCATTTTTTGGTACAAATCACCAAACACGATTATCTCACTATTAGATAGTTAGATGAACCAAAATAAGATAAATGTGTGTATATTGTTTTTCAGCCTACATATATTCACCGCTTCGAATTGAGATTGTATTTAACCACGTCGGAAAATACAAGGTCAATATCGAGGTCAAAATACAAGGCCATTGCAGAATCCTAGCCAGCCGCTTTTCTACAACAACACTCAACTTGTCGGACGTTGAAGTTTTCGCCAGCGAAAAAATAGCAAATGCACACTATAAATTAATTAGCCAAAATTTGTAGTTGAACCCAGCCGCTCTCACAGTGATACATAATTTGTGCTAAACCATGGAAAGCAACATCACCGATAATAAAAAAATCGCGTAAAGACATTTCATTTTATTTGTATTTCGAAAGATCTTATAAACTTAATTTAACAACATCGATTCTTCTAATTGTGAGAAGCAACTTCTAATTGTGAGAAGAGGGTAGTATCTCCAAGTTGAAATTCGGCAGGACCTTTTTAGTCATTCTCAGTCCTGCCGCTAGAGTCATTTGATCTGCAGCACTGCTTGATGCGGTCGCGATCATGCGACATCTTGCGGCAATTCCATCTTGGAGATACTACCCTCAGCCGCCACGTTAGAAAGACCCAAGTATAGAAATGCTCGTTCAACTCACCAGGCGCTCGCGTACCACCGGGAATTGTACAGCAGTTGTAGGCAACGGGAAGTAAAGTTTAGTTGGAATGCCAATCCTGAGGCGTCTGATCCGTCTTTTTAATGAGCCATCAAAATTCAATTCAGGATTTGGAAGCTTCGGCTTCGGCATCGTCATCGGCAGCTCGGTCATCTCGAATCCTTCATCGAACAGATGATATGTGTAGTGCACCGGCTCGGCATCCGGCGCTGTTCCCGGCACTGGCGCGGGGTCTGGCGGCGGCAACGGGGCCAGGCCCAGCTCCATCAGCAAGTCGGGGCCCAGATCGACGAGCGGTTCGAGTGCAACAACTGACAACTCCTCGCCGAAGTCCAGCTGCGACACAGACATGAACACTCATATTGATTACAAATCGATATAATATTTAAAAGGTTGCTATTACTAATGAGGTATCTAATATTTTTAATAAAAAACTGTGAATACGTATACCATCACGTAATACGCAGTTTCAACTGTTTTTTGACGTAAAATAAATAAAAAATAAAACAAATAACTATCCGCGCACGTTTTCGTTAGCTCTCATTTCGCTTGCTGCGATAGGAGTGGAAGTGTTGATTACGTCGACGACAGTACTATCATTACATCAAAAATAAGGATAGTTTTCGATTGAAAAAAGTTTCGAGGAATTGGGAACGAATTGGGAGTTTGGGAGCGAATCTAATCATAAGATTTTGCTAATCATAATCATAAGATTTTGTTAACAACGCTGGTCACTGTTGTTTAGGCGTAATTCAATTTCTGTTAGTAAAGGCGCGGGGGAAGGCATTTCGCAGCTCAAAGAAACGTGCGCATATAATAATTAAACCACATAAATGAAGAAAGCGTTATGGTTGTTCAAAACATTAAGTGGTCTTTCATATGGTGAAATGCGTGCTGACCGATTAGAAACTGAATAAATTACGTGGTGTAGTAATACGTAATGAAGGCACGTACGAAAAAGGTGACAAAAATGATGGAACAAATTTCATATTCACCTGGAAAAACTCGTTCGCGAACAGTTCCTCTTCACTCATTAGATTCACAGGAAAATCACCCGTCTGTGCCTACGCAATATTTCAAAGTACAGAGTGTTTACAAAGTTAAATGTGAGATCAGTACTACATAATTAATTGTTCTTAATGTCCCCACCAAATCTCATCTACGAAACACCGCACACAGACAAACACCTCACATTGTAACAAGCGTACTAAAAGAGACATATACACAAGTAGTCACATACACCGTCTCTGTATACAAATACTATAGCCTCCAGACAACTCACACACTCATAGACGCACACAGAGACACCAACAAAGTATTTTTAATCAGACTGCAATTTCTGCTGAGCACACATGCAAACACAAAGACAATTAAGTTAAAAAATACTCCTACTTCTAATATCCCTATTACTGCACCTGCTGCACCTTACTGCTATTGCCGCCACTGCCAGAGCCGCCGCTGCCGCTGCCGCCGCCGCCGCCGCCGCCGCCGCCGCCGCCGCCACCGCCCCACTGCCGCCCCCACCACCACTGTCGACCCCCCTCCATTGCCGCCCCCCCACCACGCCGCCCCACCACCACTGCCGCCCCCACAACTACTGCCGCCCCCACCACCACTGCAACTACTCCCACTACCACTGCCGCCGTGACTACACCCTACCCCCCACCTCACCACCCCTTACCAACAATGATGAGTATGATAATTAAGGAAATAAATACCAAAAATTAACTAATTTTCCTTAAATTGTAGAGAAATGTCAGAATAACACACTTTAAATACCAAGCCCTGAGGAAATATACAGAATCTACTTCTTGACAATTACAAAATTTTTCTTCAGTGACATTCAGTGACAAATTCCTCCATTAAGAACATTCTTATTAACCAAAATGTGACTCACTACAGTTATGCTAACCATGCTGAAAAGAGTAATAACAAATTTTAACAACAATGAATAGTGCATATGATATACAAACTAATGATTATAGAAAGGAAATTCTTAACCTGATGTTAAAATTATTTTTGCAAATACAAAAATATTGATCATGTAAATGTGATTCAAAATAATTAATGTTTCTCATATATTTCAAATACATTTAGTACTTTAAAATACCTGTCTCTAAAATATACCTAAAATATTTTTTATCACAATCAATATGCTGAATGAAAAAAATAAAGAAGATGAAAAATAAACAAGAAGAAACCAGATGATAGTTAAAAGTATAATTTTTTTATTCAGAGTCATTTCGATATGCAGTAATGGATATTAGAGTGTATAGAAGTGCAAAATTAAGCAAGGAATATAAAGTGGTGGTGATGAAAACCTGTATTAAAAATCCACCTAGAGAACATTTTAAGAAATATTTTAAAATTAAAAGTGAAAAATTGAGACAGGAGGAAAATAAGAAAAGATATAAACAAGCAGTTGAAGAAAGACTAAAAATGAAACAGGGAGAGGTTAGGGAAGGAATAGAGGAAGAATGGAAGAAACTGAAGGAAACGCTAGAAGCAGCGATAGCGGTATGTGGTAGGAAGAGAGTAAATACATGTTTTTAGATGGTGGAACAATGTGGTCAAGGAATGGGTAAAGAAGAAAAAGAAAGCATACACCGCATATATGATTTCAAGGACGCAAGAAAATTGGGAAAAGTATGTAGAAAGTAGAAATTGAAGAAAACTAGAAGTGAAGAAGGCAAAGGCGGAGACATGGGAAATGTTTGCAACAGAATTGAAGGAAAAGTACCATAAGAACGAGAAAGACTTTTGGCAGGTAGTAAATGGACTAAGAGGGAAATATAAGAAAATGATCAGAAGCATAAGGGATCCAAATAACAACTTAAAGGCAGAACAGACAGAAGTACTAGAAACCTGGAAGAAGTATTATGAAAGCATCTTTAATGATAACAACAGGACAACCACTGGTGACTGGAGGGAGTTGAGTGAGAGTCAAGAACTCCATTAGCCACTGGGAAACGGGAAAGAGGGGGAAGGCGAATCAAACCTAGTGAGTGAGAGACACCAGGGGAGGTGAGCAGAGGTGGAGGAGGATTTCATAAAGGAAAGATGTAGAAGAGACAATAAGAAGAATTCAAGTTGGGAAGGCAGCTGGTCCAGATGGAATATCACCAGAAATGATAAAATATATTGGGAAAAGGAAGGACACGAATAACAGCTTTATGTCAACAGATATGGAGAGAAGAAAGAATACCGTGAAAATGGGAAGAAAATATAACAGTACTTCTTCATAAAAAGGGGAGCACTGTCAACTGTGAAAATTACAGGGTAATTTGTCTGTCATCCTGCATAAGTAAATTGTACTCCAGGATAGTGGATGTAAAATTGAGGACAGAGGTAGAAGTTGATTTGGAAGAGGAGCAAGGGACCTTTAGACCATACAGACAAACACAAGACCATATTTACTCTCTAAGAAGCATAATTGAAAAAACAGTGAGTAGGGGGAAAACAATATGCACTGCTTTTATAGATTTAAAGTCAGCATTTATACAGTATCCAGGAAAGAACTATGGGATGTTCTGGAGAAAGCAAAGGTTTCAAGCAATATGATGAGGGTAAATAAAAACATTTATAAAAATGTGTATTGTACTGTAAGGCTGGATAGATAACTTAGTGGGAAATTTAGAATGGGCAAAGGAATTAAACAGGGAGATTCATTGAGCCCTCTACTATTTATAATCTTTATAGATCAGGTTATTAAACAAACCAAAAGGCATACTAAAAAGTGTATAATTGGAAATTGGAAAATAAGACCAGTATGGATTGGTGTACGCGGACGATATTTTATTGCTCGCCAAAAACCCAAGAGAGCTGCAAGAGATGATAATTGAGTGGGGAAAAGCACTGGAGGAAAGAGGTATGAAGATAATCATCAATAAGAGCAAGGTAATGTGTATAGGCAAAGAGAAGGAAGAAATGAACATCAAGTGGAGAGAGGAAAGCATGGAGCAAGTAACAAGCTGTGAGTATATAGGAACAATAATTTCGGAAAATATGAAAGAGAATTGAATAATAAAGTCACGAAAGCAAACTCTGTGTATTATAAAATAAATAAGAACTTGTTAAGAATAAATGTAGCCACTAAAACAAAACTCCAAATTTATAAGTCTGTATATATACCAACATTTATATATGTAACTGAAAGTATGCTGCATAATACGAAAACAGAAAGTAGAGTCAAAGCTGTGGAAATGAAATTCCTATGCAGGATAGTAGGGAAAACAAGAAGAGATTGAATAAGGAATAATGCAATCAGAGAGGAACTAAAAGTTACTGCGCTACTCAAAGAAATGGAAAACAAGCCTCTGAAGTGGTACGGACATGTTGCTGGAATGGCAGAGGATAGAAAGCCGAAACAAATTATCAAAGCCAGACCAGAGGGAAAGAGACCACTTGGAAGGTCAAGAGGAATATGGAATGCCTGTGGAATGCCTGTATACAGGATATATGCCAAAGGAGCGGAGCTACACTAGCAGAGGTGAAGCACAAGGCACAAGACAAAAAGGAGTACGTCAAATGGCTAATCTGATGTTGAGAGGCATCAGGGCAAGAAGAAGAAGAAGCAGAAGAAAAATAATATTAGTGCATAATCAAAGCATTTTTGACTGTGTCCAATTAACTTAGACTGTATCAATTTATTCCAAATAATACTTTTTTCTACTATGATTCTTAATCACCATGTTTCTTCTTATTCCGTGGAATATTCAGAATGCAGTAGATAAAGATGTGTAGTTCCACAGAAAAATCTTCTCGAGACTTCCACACGCCTAAAATGAAAAAAAATTGGTGAAATAAGCAGCTAAATAAATGCATTCTTTGGTGCTAAGTTCAGTAAAAATGTTTAAAAAATCCATCTTTCACACAAATAAGTATTTTATATCTCATTGCTGCAAAATGTTCTACCACTGTGCAATAAAAACTCTCATCCAATTTGTTACAACTCAAATAAAAAAATATTTAACATTCTCCAAAGTATTGTTTTTCTTCAATTTACTGTTTCTAAAATGTAAATTTTTCCACACTCTTAACTCCCTTTAAGTTTTAATTATTAATTGAAATTAGAATGTAATAAATAAGAGGAGCAAATCATGGGACCATTGTTATTCATATGAAAATATTTCTTATTTTTTAAAACTTTTCAAAAATATATATAACTTTGTAAATGAATAACAACAATTGTTTTGATTGCAAGTAAATATTTCATTTTGAATCATCTTATTGATCTATCAGAAAGTTGGCCTGAGTCTTATTAATCAAAAACATCTGAAACTTTACGAAATAAAATATGGAAAATATTCCCACAACACCAAGAATCAATTCATAAAATTTTTACAAAGAATTTGTTAGTTTAAAAAGGTTGCTTCTGTTTAATTTTCTTTTACTAGGAATTCTTTGTAAAATGATGTACATACAATGTGTAGATGATCATAATGTGCAATAATTTTGTGAATACATGTCTTTTTTGTATATTCATTGGGTTTTTTTATGTCCCTTACGGCGGGTTGCAAGAAAAGTGTTCTGTAAAAATTTACTCAGTCCACTTGGTTCAGCAAACGGTCCATTAATGTCCATATTGGCAAACGGTTCTTTAAAACTACTTGGTCCTTTAAAGAGTAGGTCGTTTCAAAAGTTATATTTAACAACCCGTTTATTAACCCTTCTTTAAAAAGAAATAAATGAAATGGACTATAGTTTTCAAGGTTCGTAGAAGTTCTTTGACGAAGTCCAAAGCCTCATTCCACACGACTGTCTCTGACAAAATACCTTCAAACGTTCTCGTTTGTGGTGGGTCGAGTGTTTTCTGTCTTGTGTACTGCGTAGGTTGGTGACGACTTCGTAATTATGGGTAAAAATAAAAGGGGGAAATTTTTCAAAAAAAACAACAATTATTTCTTTTGGATATTATTAGCAAGTATTCAAATACAATTAAAAATAAAGATACTAACTAGAAAAAGAAAAAGAATGCTGGGAAAAATTTTCCTACAGCTTTAATACTCAAGAAAAAAGCGCAAGGTAGAGCAATTGAGAAGTATTATCCTTAGGTCTGCTGTACACACAGCTTGGACATTAGTAGGAAAATAACTTTTTCGTAGTAGCATAGGCAGTAATATAGCAGAGCGTAGGTTAACAGTTTACAGGTCCGATTTTCAGTCTATAATTTAAAGAGTCCTTTAACGAATCGGTAAACTTAAAGAATGTTCTTGCAACACTTTCTTCCGTTAAGACAACACTAACAGGACCATTAGCGTTTAATGAATCGTTAAATAGGTTCATGCAACCCACGGTTAGTCTCTTTAGACAGTCCATTCAGTCTTAGAACATTCTCAGTCAGCATCTTAGAAACATGTTAGTTTGAGATCAAAATTCTGTAATTCTGTATGAACTCATAATAAAAAGGATAAAACTCTTTGTTTTTGTTGTTTCGTATTAACATGTTTGGAATCTACTTCTTCCCCCTTCACATGAGAGTGTCATTACATTAGTATCTAATAAGAAAAAATTGTTACATTTAAGATATTATACATTATTTACAGTAAAATGTATGTAAGGATATGAGTCTCACATTTATATTTATAAAAAATACCATTGTGATAGAAATATTCTCTTCTTTAAAAGATATTGGCTGGCTACATTTCACTGAAGAATATCGTGTGCAATCATTTCCTTCAGTACTCTGGCCTCATATGGCATGACGATGTGAGGCCTTGTGGTGATCTCACAATAGGTGCAGGTTGTTCATAAAGGAGGCAAAGAGGGAAAGATGAGAAGGTTGTGAAAAAGTGTTTTTCTGAAACTCCATTTTCAAACAATACATGACATTATGATGTTGAGTAGGCTTAAGCATCATTTTCAAAATCATGTTCATTGTCACGCATTTCAAACTTTACAGTTTCTGATATATTTGTCTAAACGTCTTTCTTAGTTCCCTATCTGAAATTTTTACTTCATTAAAATAAATTTTATGTAGTTTTTGTATTCTGTTCTTGAATGTGGATTTTTATGTTTTAGACAACTTTTATTTTGCTCATATGTTTGTTTTTTTCTGCTTTGAATTTCCTTTTTATTGTCCTCTGTATTTCAAATTGCAGCCCAAACATCTCATTCATTTTTTCTATAAATTCAGTTATGTTTTTCATAATCTTTGTAAACTTTTCTTCATTATTTATCTTGGATGCTGGTTTTCATGTGTGTGCACTGCAGGAGCCAGGGAGGCTTTGCTTCTCCACCCTTCAACATGTTCAGAAGTGCCCTATGTGACATTTCATTTCTGAAAATATTTTCAATTAATAATTTTCTTCTCTCTCTTTCACGACACAATTAGGCTTTTTTTATTTTTTTTGGCCACTTCCAAAATGCAGAGGTCATAACCGCATCCAATTGATTTATGCTCAAATAATTCAACCCTTGACAAATTTTAACAAACATAAACTTATTAATCACAGTAAATTGTTTAAAAGAATTCAATTTTTTTTTTGTCAAAAACAGTAAATAACGGAATTTGTTATAGGATTTTTGGAAAAGATGCTCCTAACATTTGGACATCGTGTAAATAGTTGATGCTATATGCATTTAATAAATGTTATGATTTATGTGATTATGTTATGATTCAATTCTCTTTGTAGAAATTTTTTTTTTAGTTTACTTAAATGTTTTATTTACTAGTAAATTAAATTTACAGTAGCAACTGAAATAGACCATTTCCTTGATGTAACTATTGTTAAAGAAAAAATCAATGAACTACAAATTGCTATAGAAAATTGATTTATACTAGAAAGTTGTTAAATTTTAGATCAAAACACATCAACTAAAACAAAAATCTGTGTACATGATGAACAATAAAGAAAAGCTTTCCAAAAACTTATGTATATGAAACTGATTTTATAATTAAAGAAAATGTAGGTTATGAAATTGATGTCTGAAATGTAATTTGAAATTCGTAGTCTTTATTTATTTTATTTGTTTATTTAACATAAAAAAAAAGAGTTAAAACTGTGTATGACGTGCTATGGGGAGAAGAGAATTCTGTGCATGTTTTCAAAATTCTGTGATCCCTACACTAAGTCCTATACTACTTGAATTTTGAGTTAAATAAAAAAATAAATAAATAAATTTAAAAAAAAAACACGATCCCATGTAATAAAATCTATTTTCAAGAATAAATCAGCAATAAATTTTGGGCTCTTATTCATTATGTCCTTCGTGAAGGAATAATATTTCCTGCCACGACAACATGGAAACGATAATTTGAAAAACTATATTTGCCCACTTCCAACATTGAACTACATGGTTGTGAGTCCACAATGGTTAATAAAAATGATGGATCCATATTCTAGCACAGAATAAAAAAATCTCCATAAAATTGATTTTAAAATAACTTTGAATATTAAAACAAAGACAGAACTTAGACTAAATGTTGCATTGGTTTGACAAAGTTCTAACAAAATTACGTGTTCCTTCTTACAACAAAATAGTCTAACTTCCAAATAAATTTTAGTGCCATAAGTTTAAAAATAGAGAAACCAGCAGTATGACATAGTTCTAACTGCCAACTGCAACAAGATTTCAAGTTATTGTAGTGTGAAATTATATCATTTACATTATTAATAATGTTCTGTTTTATGTGAATATTATATTGTATTGCTGTTTGATCTTGAAAATGTAATTCTTTGAAAGTATATATTCAAACTGCATATTGCACTTTTCGGAGAGTGTATGGTGCCATTTGGCCCAAGGTGATGGCAGTGAGTGCAAGAAATGGTATTGTGCGGGAAGAATACTAGATGTGCTCATAGAGAATTATTTTAGTGAATTAGAAATGTGGTCAGATTCATGCATTCATCAGAACTAAAATTCCATAATCTCATATGCTCTGTTGGATTTTCAAGAGAAAACCCTAATGTCACATTAATGATAATGAATTATTCAGTGTCAGGATATTCATGTGCCCAGAAAGCAGATAACGCCTATATTGTAACAGAGAGAGCAATGGCTAAGATAGATTTTTATTCACCTCTTGGAATAGTGCAATTTCTGAAACAAGTGGACCATCAGAATTCTTATATAGTAATGCAAATGCAAGAGAAGGATTTAAAGATTTTGCAGTAACATTAAAATTACTCAAATTCAATACCATCCAATTCATTCAGGTAACATGTCTTAAATTTGGTCAGATCAACTGAGTTACATGATTCACAAGATCCTGAACATATTGCATGCATTAAGTACAGTGAGAAAAAATGAAGAACTTCTTTCATCAAACCATCTGGTCATCTTAGTGTGTTTGAAGTAAAGTCAAAGACATAACAGAAGACATCAAAAATATCTGACCTAAAGTAGAAGAATATAAAATCTACTGTTCCCATTATTGCCTCTTAAAGATAGACAGGACTATACAGAAATTTTCCCTTTATAACATCTTCGCAGGAGCAACTTTTATGTAGGATAAGATTTGAGATGATGTTTTTAATATAATATAAATGTCTAATGATTGTACAGAATATAATTTTATTTCTGTAAATTGAAAGACTTAGTGGAAAGAGGGATCTTTCTTTCCTTCTAGGAAAAAGTGAGTTCATAGCAGATTATGGAAGACATAACCATCTCCTGCAACTGTAATCCATTAATGATGTGTGAAATAGCTTCAATTTTTAATAAAAAGTTATTAATAAAATGATTATCACACTGCAAAGATATAGAATTTCTAATAAATTTACAAATATCTCAGAAACTTGTAAATGAAAGATTGCTCCCTCTTCCTCTAATCCGTTTAATAACTTTCTTGAATGATCATTTTTGTCCTCAAAGATATAGAAAAGTTTTTGTTTTTTTTCATTAATTTGCAATGGAAACTAAAATACAATTACTAAGAGAAACATCTATCTACATTTACAACCTCATCACACTGAAAATAGTAAAATTAAATTTAAAAAATAGTTTGACAAACTTCTATCTGCACATACATCTTTGTCTCACACTGACAATCCAAAACGGAATGACAAAGTTCTGACTGCAAAATTAAATATTCAAAATAACATTCATAAAAGGTTCAAATAAGTTATTAATACATGCAAATATAAGTTAACTTCTTCAGAATATTCTACAAAATAAATTGTAAGACAAAATCTTAATATTATAGTATATTGTAATTTTGAAGCTTTGTTTCTCTAAATCACGGAAATATCAGTTAGAACTTTGTCAAACCAAGGCCATGTAATATCAAAAACCATAAATATTAGAACATGAATAATGGACATAGTATTGGAAATTGACCAATGACTACACATTACGATAACTCCTTTGAAAAGTAAGTCTTAGAAAAATCCATTCTCCCAAAACTCTTCCAATCTCCCTTTTTCTGCCTTCCTTACAGACAACTTATCCCTCCCAAGATACACCAAGTTATAGTGATCATAGAGCAGAGTAGGAATGTGAACCATTATAATACATGAAATTCTTCAGTGAAATGAAGCTAGTCAAGATCTTGCGACTATGTTGCTAATGAGATGCTGTGTTATATTTTATGAATATAAAGGTGAGACTCATTCACTTTTATTAGTACATTTATTTTAAATAATTTTGCTACAAAAAATATTCCTAAATATTAGAAATTGAACGACAAATTTTAATTTAATAGATAATCCAATTTTACAGATAACTGAACAGGAAATGCATTGTTCCTGTGTTGTGTTAATGTGAACAAATGAAAAAAGTTGTTTTTTTATTTTGTTTTAGAATACAACTTTTGATGGAATTTTTACTCTAAACTGACATGTGTCTACAATATTATCAGAGCTGACTATGTCAAAGCACTAAAAGGCTTAAAATACAGAATTCAAGTAATATGATATACTTTAATCCTTCCTCAATTTACTTCATAAACTTTGTGAATAATCTTTGCTATCACATCAGGAATATATTTCATTCACAGTTATATTTTGTATTAAATTTCCAACTCTCTTATTCTATATCACAAGTAACACATATTTTGTAATATTTTAGAATTATTCAAAGGTTGAAAACCTATCTGTAATATAATAACGTTAATACTTGCACATTGCATTTTTTTCCAAGATAAAATTAAAAACTCTTATTTGAAAAAGATCTTTATGGAAATGGAAAAGATTAAGAATGTCTATTTGCTAATAACATAAATACATTATTAGCAGAGAAAATCACCAAAGGTGCAGAAGTCACAGTCATGTCATAATTCACAAGTTACAGCAATGGACTTTTCCAAAGCAAACAAATCATGAAAAATAAACAAACACAGAGCCATGCCACCACTTGCATTCAATTTGTCAAAATTTCCACACTATTTTCCTTCCAATCATGTGTGAGGCACACACGTACACATATATAAAAGAACTTTAAACTCAAAGTTCATCACACTAAATGCTATGCGTAACAACAAAACCACTGTAAATATTTCCATTGTATTGATCATATTGATAGTCTTCCAAAATAGAAATAAACCTTTTGTAAAGTTCCTTGTTTGAAAACCTTGATATTTCCACTGCTATGTTATGTATTTATAAAACAAGTCTTGTTATTAAAAAGAACTTTGTTGATAATCACATTCTTTGCAAAGATAACTCAAGCTCAATGCCAAACTATACTTTTATGTTTTAATAGATACTAAAAAAGATTATTTATTAGAAAGGATTTCCCTAACAATGAAAAATCCAACCTTTGGTATCTGCAAAGAAGTTATGCAAAATTAAAAAATACGTATAATGAAGAGAACTATGGAGAATTTTGTGAATTTTGACTTTCATTCCAATCCCAAATGTTTGTTTCAAGTGCATTTTGTTTTTAAGCAACAGAACAACTGCTAAAATTAAAAATATTGTAGCTTGTGAAACCTCAATTCACCCTTTTACTACAAAATTTGTCTTTGTCTCGGTCTGTTGGTCAGTGTTTTTTCAGCTTCTCCCTCCTTCAGGGAGTAAGTAGGCACTCAAATGCTATTACTATTTGTATTTTTTCACACATTAACTGTAATTCCATTTCTTGAATGTGAACTATCTAATATTATCACAAATAATTTCCTAGTATAAAAATGATAAACAATATAAATATTTTTATTCAAAAAAATCGCAATTTTTTCAGTGTCAAGTTTTGTAAAATAGGAAATGCATTTAAACAATTGACAATTACGACAATATCGGCAAAGAAAATACATTTTGGTTTCAAGCTCAAACCTTGGTTACTAACCTTTCTCCTTCAAAAGGAAAAAAGGATAATACATGAGAAACACTAGGCTGCCCGCATGTTCTATATTCTCAATTGGATATTAGAATAAGTTGAACTAACTCAAAATATTGATAGATATGCAAAAAATTGAATTTCATCAATATCTAGAAATATTTATTACTTTTTGGATGCCTGTCACCAACACAACGGACAGTAATAAAGCTATTCTATTATCTCTTAAATGTGTTTCTAAATTTCTCTCTGGGTTTACACACAGACCTGCCTTGAATTATCTCCAAAATATAACCTCAACAATAATCTCGTTGGTCTTTCAATATCAAAAATCAGTAAATGCTTTTGATCACAATGCTTAGTTCATTTTCTTTGAAGAATGATTACCCCTCTCCTAAATATTTACACAATGCATACACATTTTACGGTTTTTATCTATAAATAAAACGTAGATACACTTCACTTACCGGGAACTCTTCTGTCAGAGTACCAACCAAACTGATTAAAATAAAATGTGAATTGATTTAGCCAACATAACAGAACAAATGTATTTTTGGAAACATGCTTAAGGAATATCCACGAATGGCGTTCCACGAATGGCGAATATCCACGAATGGAATATCCACGAAGGCGTTCTATTTACAAAACATACTTATTTGCAAAAGATAGAAATACACGTATTAATAACGATGCGCGACTTTCTGTGAATGCGCCTCCTGTTGCCAAAAACCAACGAGATAGAATATACTACATAGAGTGGCTGATTCTGTGGTTTCAGCGCGCTTGGTGGACGCTCTCAGTACTAGGGGCAGCCATGTTTTCTACAGTCAAAACATTGGTAAGTGGGGCATGTTACACCGTGCGATACTGTGATATTGAACGTGTTTGTGATACCAGGCGCTCTTCGTGTGTCGTTTTACTTTTCGATCACATTTATTATAATTGTAATAGTGACTGGAGCATAATGCCTTCAGTTTGTTCGGCGTATAACTGCACAAACAAGAGTAATCAAACCACAAACATTTCGTTTTTCAAGTAAGTGCTTTCATTGAACTGTTTTCTACTTTTGTCTTTGATGTACACATGCCATAAAAATCTGATACCACTAATTGTTGTATTTAATTATTGTAGATTCCCATTGAAGAACAAGGAACATACGAAACGATGGGTTGTAAATATGAGAAGGGATAAATGGGCGCCAACATCAGCAAGTTACTTGCGTTCTTCTCACTTTGAGGAGAAGTTTATGTATCGAACAAATAGCGAAAGGCGTCTTCTGGCTTCATCTCTTATTATTTGCACCAAAAACTGCTGAGAAAAGGGGTTGAATTAAAATAAGAGATGTGAAAGATAGTTTAATAAACCCTTCTGATGATGTTGTTAGGCTTCTACAGGTTGCGGAGAAGTTTTTTAGAAGCGAGGAACATTTGCTACTCAAATGTCCAAAGAATGTCGTATTGAAATTTCAAACTCAAATTTTGCAACTTGTAGGGCATTCTTTATTTGTACAGAGTGACCATGTAACGACTGCAACAGAATTTGGAGAATAATCTCTATGTTTCATTAGTGAAACTGATTCTCAAACATTATTTGAGTTGCAGAATGAACCACTTGTGCAATACAAAATCCTTCGACATAAGGGGAAAACATGTAAGACAAATGTTTACAAAACTAATACAATTCAAAGGACAGTAGAATATTAAAGTGTTTACTGAAAACAATTATGTACATTTCTTTCAAACCCTCTTCCTTCATTCTCACCAACATGACATCGTTTGCTGTAAGTATTGTACGTTAATATCAGCAGTCGTGCAAGAGGTTTTGTTTTTATTTGTTCGCTTATTTGTTTCGTTTTATTTATTACAACGCCCGGTTAAGGAAGTAATCAATTTTTTTAATTTCTCAATTCGTTAACTTACGACAATTTTTAAATGATTTGTTACTAGTCGTGAAACTCATTGCAATAGGCTTTCTACGCGCAACCACCGGGCTCCGACCGGGTTTGACTGTTTAAAACATGGCGGCTCGTCATTCAATTTGCTGCAAAGATGGCGCCGCCTCAGCCAGTCTATGTAGTATATTCTAAGTCGTTGCCAAAAACACATGACAACATTACTTGATGGTTATTTATTGCTAATTGGTCCGCATCAACTTTCCCACCCTTCCAATTTGTCCATTCGTAAGTGCGATGGACAAATTTGCGGCCGAAGTGTTTGGAGATATCTAGCATTTTCTGTGTAAGTATAATGTGCGGTGAAACATCTCAAAGAACATTTCCCAGTTAGATTATTCTATATCGTTTCTGTTTTTTGTGGTTTGACTCAACGTTGTTAACTGTCAATAATGTTCATCAAACTGCTTTTGTGATAAATTTCGTCGGTGGCCCCTCATTACAAAAAATAAATTGATATGTGAGGCAGAAAAACTTCATTGACCCATACATAGTATTCCAGGTCGGTAATACCATTGAAAAATCCTTAACCTTACTCATTCTAGATGTGAATATAGTAAAAGAAACTGTTTTGAATTTCGAAACAAAGCTTTTGAAGAAAGCGAAACAATTATTCATCATAAAAATTTAAACAATTCGTCCGGTATATCAATACAACAATACATTAGGCAGGCATTTTTACGATTGTAATATTGCTGTCGAAGTGCAATGATAGTGAATGGCCGCCGGGTCACGCAACATTTGGCAACATAAGCACAATCATAACAACTGCGCATCGCCGATCATTCTGTTTCTCTTACATCGACAATAAGAATATAAATGACATTTACGACCCAGAGCCGCTTCTCTATGGAAGGGCCTTCTTGAATGGGAAAAGACCCGATAGGCTGCACAAGGGAATCAACGACGTCTGTTGCTGTATGATATAGACGATTAAGGTGTTCGCTCTACATTCTACACGAGTGGTACCGTTCTTTATTTTTGCATCTAGCACTTGAATGCGTTTGGGTGTGAGATCAGATAATTTTAGTAACGTCTTTAAAACATCTGCTTCTCTTACCATCAATGTTCAAATTAAAAAATACTTTCTTTGGTAAACGTCTTTTAATGTCACACATTTCTATGCATTTTGTCAGGAACAATGATTGTTGATTAAGGTTCTTTAAATAATACTTTGCAACGAGAAGTTGTTTTTGATCAGAATCCAAGTTCTTGCAACCTTCACATTTGCGTTTACAAGTAACGCCCTACAAATTAATTTATGAAGTAGTACTAAAGTAATATTCCCTTTTTCGCTATCATTTTTCAATCTTCTAATCCATTTATACTCTTGGGAGACTGCAATAGCCAAAACACTGTGGGGGATGCAAGACATCAAATCCCCAAGATATTCATTTACAACAAATTTGTCATTCAAAATAATTTAGTTGTATAAGCTCCCTTCGAATCAATTTATTACTCTAATCGCAACAATATAATACCAGATATATTAAGAATAATAATTACAAAAAATGTTAATCTACAATGCTTTCAGTCTTCACGTCCTGAATTAGAGTTTGATCATCTCCTTATTAAAATATTTTTTAATTCTCCACAATTCAAAATTAATTACCCCTTTGTAACATTTGTATAAACTGGAATATATAATGTACATACGTAAATTCAAATTTCACCTTCCCAAAAAACAATAAATATATAATACACAAAAAATTGAAATAGAAATAGGAACATTTACTAAAACACTTCAATCATTAGATGCATATAAATATTAATTAGTTTTAATATTAATATTAATTAGAAAAATTAATAAGCTGCTGTGAACCATGAAAGTACATGTAGACCAATATCAATTAGACAAATTTCAAAATTATATTGCACAAGTATACCCTGACATCAAATCACAATGGTCAACAATTTTAACTTAAAGAAATCTTATTCTCCTGTTCCAATATCAAACAACAGCCTACATAAGCATCTGCCTACATCAATTTTCGAAAATCAAATTTCATTGCACAACAAATAGAAAAGTCTTTTATACCAAAACCTGTAACAGATCAAGCTTTTAATGCAGAAATTGAGTTTTGTTTATCTCTTGTCCACATTATTTGGTCCCTCCAAAAATAAAATTTATTTATCCTCCAGAAGTTCAAAAATAATACAAAAATTAATTTAGAAATTACTAAATTATTTCTTAGCAATTCTTTCTCTTAACACTAATTTATTTCACAATTAACTATCGAATTTCCAATTTTGTTCCAAATATTTTTTCAAATCAAAATAATAATTATCATAATTGAATTCTGGCATCTCGATATTAAGTATTCAACATCCTGAAAAATTATGTATAATTGAACAGGAAGTAAACACACATAAAAAAAATTAATTGCCACCAAATAACAAAGCACATCAGTCATAAACATTAAATAATATTGACTCCTATGTCAAAAAATGTAATTAAATATTTACTCACTAATTCCATTTAGGAAGTGAGTTCCATTCAATGGAAACATCTAAATAAAATATTGCAAGTTTGGAAGACCATAATTGCATAACTGAAACTTATTTCTTTGAGGCAGGAGTTTTTAATTTTTGGGCACATCTGCAGTATTGAAGTACATGCAATAATACTGTGCTTAATATGTACTACATATTTTATGTCACAAGTGGTATCACAATCATATTGAACCCATTAATGCTTATTCACTTATTTCACTTTGCAACCGTACTTGAACCAAACAGACAAAATAAAGCTGTTAGGAATAACTGACTGAAAATGAGAGAATTTTTAATGAAATAAAATTGTCTTAAATGCCCAATCCAGTAATTTCCAGATCTCACATTCTCCGAATCACAGTGAGGACCAATATATACTCTTAATTTGATTGTGTGTGGCTGCTTCAAGGTGTTTAAGGTTAAGTTTCTGCAATACCAACAATTCTGCTTAACCTTCTTACACTGAATTTTTCCACATTATGACATGACATGGTAATGCCGTAACATATTTTGTACATTCCTTTTCTTTTCACTTGTTGATTAAAAAGGCCAGGGTTGTACAAGGTCTCTGTAATATAGAAAGAAAAAATTATTATGATTCCAATAGACATGTTCATTGTGGTCTAATTTTTATGGCATGTAATAAGTCAATTATATGGTGACATTAATAGCTCACCCCTCACAATTTTCGTTGCTTTGGTTATGACGCTGCGTACTTTGGCGTGCGGTGTGTGGGTTGTTGGCCTACGCCGTTAGGCGCTCATCCGCTGTGGTCTTTGGTAAGTTTTCGTCTTGAGTGGGCGTGGGACCATGCGCCGCGCGCGGGTGCGAGCGGCGCCGCGGCCCCTCTGCTGTGCGGTGGATGTTAGTTGGGTTGCGTCGCCGCTGGGCGGCAGGCGCGGTTGCAGCGTAATGCGCAGAGCGGTTTCTTTGATTAAAGAGAGTGGAGAGAAATTTTTGTTTTATAGAAGATGAGTTGAAGAGAAAGATGTGGAGACAGTTTTTATTACAGACGCGGCTACTCCGCTGGGCTTTTGAATAATTAATATTTTATGGTGGTCTTAGAAATCGGACGTCGGTTGGCATGTGTTTGTAGCTGGTAGGGGATTTTTACAGTAGTATTGGCGGTATTTATCGAAAAGGGGTCTAGAGTGGAGTCTGTGAAAGCTTTTTCTATTTCTTTTGTTGCTTGGTCGTATATATGTCTTTTTATGTTCGTCATTTTGTGATTGTCGCGTATTGTGCAGTAAGCGGTCTCGGGTCCTGGTCGGTAGGCGATGCGAATGAATCTATTTTCGGCTAGTTCCAGGCGATTTAGTTGAGTTTTTGCTGCTGCGGCCCAGGCGATGCATACGTATGTTCCGGCGCTTCGAATGCAGGTGTTGTACAGGATCTTTTTCGTCTTGTCGCGTAGCGTCTTCGTTCGTAGTAGCGGTGCGAGGCGCGCGATTCTGCTGCCCATCTGTTTCGCTGCGTGCTCGCAATGCTTAGTCCAGGTGAGTTTTTCGTCGAGGATGGCGCCGAGATAAGTTATGTGGGCACGCCACGGTATTCTCGATCCGTTTATTTCTAACGGGAGGGGCTTTTCTTTCCGGCTCCACGTGAATGCGATGGCTTGGCATTTGCTTGCATTTAGGGTGAGCCCATTTAGCTTACACCACGTTGTGAGTCCGTTTGCGGCTGTTTGTAGTCGTCTTATGGCTTGCGGGCGCGTCTGTGCTTTGGCAGTGAAGGCTATGTCGTCGGCGTAGAGGTATTCTGTCACGTTTGGAAAGGTTGGAAGGTCATAAAGGAAGAGAGTGAAGAGTAGCGGAGAGAGTACTGCTCCTTGTGGGACTCCGGCGAGAATGTTGCGTGGAGAGGAGAATTGTGATAAGTGACGGATTTGAAAAGTTCTATTTGTTAGGTAGCTGGTTAGAAGAAGGTGAAGATGTTGTGGGAGAAGTTTTTGCAATTTTGCTAGTAGTAGGCGGTGGTTAACTTTGTCGAAAGCGGCAGTGAGGTCGAAGAATATTGCGGGAGAGTTCGAGAGAGTACTAGCGTTGAAGTTACCTCCATAGCTAGGCGGAAAACTTGTAGAGATGAAGAGCGGCCTTTTTTGAACCCGAATTGTGTGATTCGGTTCTGAGAGGTTGCGTCTAGGTGGTATTGAATTTTGGAAGTAGAAGTCTTTCGAAGAGTTTTGAAGTTTGTGATAGTAAGCTAATGGGCCTGTAATTTTCCGGATCTCTGTGGTTCTTTCCTGGTTTGTTTAGTAGAATGACCGTGGCGTGCTTCCACGCGGTTGGGAAGTAACATAGTCGGAGGCTTGCGTTGAGTATCTGAAGGAGAGCTGCGATGGCGCTGCGTGGTAGGTGTCGAGCATTTCTGCGTTTATTTTGTCGGCCGCTTTTTTTTTTTTTTTTTTTTTTTTAGTTTTGTATGTGGTTAGAGTTTCGGGGCTATCGAGATTTACCGTAGTTACGTCGTTCAGTTCCAGCGGTCGAGTTTCGTTTGCCTGTACGTAGTTTCCGTTTACGTAAATGTAACTGTTAGTCGGAGTCGGCGTGAATTTTTTATGTATTGTCTCTGCGAAAATTTCAGTTTTCCTGGCTGGGTCGTAGGTTTCTGTTTTTGTTATGGGGTCTCGGAGGGCGGTCACTGGGGTGTTGGCAGTTCGTAATGTCTTTTGTACTTTCCATATGTCATGGCGGTCTTTTATGTCGGCGTTTTTTATGAAATTGTCCCATTGGTCGGCTCTGAATTCTTTTAATAATCGGAAACTGTACGTCTCGTTTGTTGGAAGTGTGCTTTGTCATTTGGGTCGCGAGTGGCGTAGTAGCGTCGTTGGGCTCGTCGTCTGTCCTGAATTTTGATTAGTATTTCGGTCGGAAGAGCGTCTCTGTTTGTTTTTTGGTCTTGTCTGTCGGTGAATTTGTTGTAGGAGTAGCGTAATTGATGATTAAATCGGTCTAGTGCTGTGTCGATCTCGTTTGTCGTAGTTAGGAGGTGCTGGGTGCTGTGGAGTTTGTGGGCTAATCTGTCGCGGTAGTCGCGCCAGTTGGTGTTTAGTTGGGATGTATTGTGGGTTGCGTGGGGTAGGCGCCGAGGTATAGTGCGAAGAGGATAGGGAGATGATCTGATTCTAGCTCAAACAGTGGATTTGGAACTGTAGGTGTGAGAGCAGAAGAGTGGATGACAAGATCGAGAATGTCGTGGGGAATGTCGTTGATGAGATGTGTGGGGCCGGATGGCGGTTGTAAGGAGATTGTCGGTGCGGAGTCAACGAAGGTGAATAGCGTATCGCCGGCTGGCGAGTTTCGTCTGCAGCCCCATTCTAGTCTTTTTGCGTTTAAGTCGCCGGCGAGTACGGTTGTCGGTCCTAGAGAGAACAAAGTAGTTAGGTCTGTTGAATGCAGTTGTTTGTTGGGGCTTTTGTAGGTCGATATGAAAAGTACAGGTCCTGTTGCTATCGTTATTGTCAGTTGTGTTGTGGTTTGGTTTTCCTTTTGGGCAGGTTTTTTCGTATTGCGATGGCAGTGCCGCCTCCTTGTTGCTCTGTCGGTCGGTCGTCGCGGTAAATCTGATAGCCTCGGAGAGAGAAGGGTTTTTTGGGTTTCAGAAATGTCTCTTGTATGAGTAGTATTGCGATGTTAAAGTCGGTGCAGAATTGTTCAATGTCGCGTTTAGTTCGAGTAATTGTGCCTTGTGCGTTCCAGGAAGCGATGTTATATAGTCTGTTGTCACGTTTGTCATTTAAAAAATGTCTGCAACGGCTTGGATAGCGTTTAAAATTTTTGTGAGGGTGTCTTCTGGTCCTTTCATAATTGCTGCTGCTGTCTTTAGTCCTTTAATTAGTTTAGGGAGGTTAAGGTCTTTTAGTAGTCCGAAAAGTTCTTTTATGTCAGATAAAGCGCCTGTCGGTGGGCTGTCTGCAGCGCGCTCCTGTTGGGTGGGTTGCCTACCCCAGGCGAAGTTGCTGCGGGGGCTCCGGAGTTTTGTAGTTGTGGGAAGTTTCTGTTGTTTGCTGTTAGGTTTTGCTTAAGGGCAGCTGCTGCGCGTTCGTCTTTTAAGTCTTTTGCCTTTTGTAGTTGCGTCTGTCTGGTCTCAAGTATTTGTAAGTAGGCAATGCATCCTCTGTAGTTTGCTGGGTGCTCTCCGTCACAGTTCGCGCACTTCGGTTTTGAGGTGGTTTTGTCTGCGGTGCAAGCTGAGGTGGCGTGATGCCCGGCGCATCCCATGCAACGCGAGGGGCGGCCGCAGCCGTTTTTGGAGTGGCCCCAGAGAAGGCATTGCGTGCACTGGGGAGTTCTGTCTTTGTTGTGTGGTTCTTCAATTTGAATGCGGAGTTGCATCAGATAGCGGATGGCCCGGAATTCAGTGATTTGGTCATAGTTGATTTCGATTGAATAGATGCCTAACGGCTCTAGTTTGTCTCCTGTCTTTCTCTTGAGTTCGCCTAAGTGGTGCACTTTGATGTTTCTGCTCTGGATTTCTGCCGAAATTTCCTCGCAAGGCATGTCTTTGTCTAGTCCTCGTATGATTAGTCTTGTCGTCTTTCAGTCGTAGCTCTGTGGTAGTGGTAGGCGCAGTCGGCTTCTGCTCTTGCGTCGCGGAGTAGTTGTTTGATTGTCTGATGGTCGTCAATTGAGCTTGGTCTGATGATGAGTTCTGTCCTCGTCAGTTGAGCTCTGATGGGTTTGGTGGTCTTTTCCTTTACGAATTGCAGAAAGTCAACGGGATTTTTTATGGACGTCTTGTCTACGTAAAATGCGCCGATATTGCCTGGTTTTGGTCGTGTCGTCGACGTCTGTGTCGGCGTGGGAGTTGCTTTGCCATTGTCAGAGTCTTTGGTTGTCAAGTTTGTTTCTGGTAAATTGTTCTGTTCTGTTGCCTTTTTGATTGCCTGTTCAACCTGCAGGCCCGTAAAACGGTTTGATGTTTCAACGGGCGCTGCTTCTGGAGTCGGTTTGGGGCGGAAAAAAGTACCGACGGTGATGAAGCCGTCTTCGTCGATTGTGGTTACCTTTCGGGTTTTTTGGTTTGGAGCAAGAAGGTTCTCCTTGCGTCGCCAGGTCGTCTTTGATGCTTTGTCTTTGGGTTTGGGTCGGATGGGTTTTCGTTGGTTGCGGGTCGTTTTTTTCCTTTGTCGGGGTCATGTGGAAGTTTCAGCGGTTTGTTTATTGATTGGTCTGCCATGGTGCCGGGGATAGGCGGGTCACCGTTTGGCTCAGCATTAAGTCTGTCAGAACTATTTGAGGGGGCTGAAGAAGGGGCAATTCTAAAAGAAACCGCTACTGCGCGTTTCCGCTGGCCGGCCTTACCTCCGATGATCGGCGATGTTTTGTAATTTTCCGAAGTGATGTCGTCTTGGAGCGGAATCGTGAAGACCCTGCGGCGTGGCTGAGGCGGGCGGAGCTTCCCGTACAGGAATGTCGTGGGCCGCGGAGCGGCTTTCGCCGTCCCGGCGGTGTGCGGCCTCTGCTTTATACGCAGGGTGGCGGTGTGGGCGGCATCTGCAGGAGCAAGCGCGCTCGGGAAAATCGACTTAATATTTTGCTCTTTCTGTTATTTGCTCTTTTAAAGAAGTCGATTTCCTTTGCTGACGCAAGCACACTGCGAAGCGCGGTGGGCGACAAAGATGTCGGATGCAGCGCTGTTGCGTGGGCGGGATACGCCGACGCACGAGCGAACGAAAGCCGTAAGCGGCGCGGCGGGCGCGGCTACGCGGCTAAGTGCCTCGCGGAGCGCGGAGGGAGCGGGCTGCTTCAACCTCGCGACGCGCAAGACGGTGCGGGGCGGAGGGAGCGGAGATGCGTCGACCTCGAACGCCCACGCACGGATGAACGCACGGACGACGCTGCTCTAGGAAGTTTTATTTCTTTCATGAAATTTCCCACTCTTGCATTTATACACTGTCAGAACAATTTTACCCATTGGTTAAGACCCACATTTTCTGCTTAACTGGAGAGTTGTTTCTCGTATTACAAGACACTGATGATAATGTCACACACAATATACAATATAAGTTCCCTTGAAACAAATCGTGCACTGGAAACGCAATGTAATCGCTTGTAAATAAGAAATGCGGAATCGAGCTCGCGCGCGTAAGCTCTCAACGCAGCGTTTTGCCCATTTAGACCGTTTGTTGTTGGCACACATTCATTTTAACAACGCGTATGCCACTATCCAGCGAAGAAAAAGTCCCTGACTGAAATACTTCCATTACATGGGGGATTTAAGTTGGGGTTGTCCCCTACCTCCTCCAACTTAAATTGTAATCAAAAGTCCGTAATAAGTATGGCGAGTGGTTTACGGGGGTTTGGTATTGCGGGTCATATCTTACGTGAAACATATCTTAGGCCTAATTAATGACGGCATGGATTGGGTGGCGTGCAGGTTAGGTGCCAAGATGGTGGAGCTCAACGCCGGGATTGCGGGCTACGACCTGAGTCGCGGTGGCCTGCACCTCAACAGGACGCGTGCCTCAAAGCTGGAACGCTTATTTACCAAGATCAGCGCGCACGCGGTCGCAGGGAACCGCAGGAGCAGCTGAGAAGAAAAAGCAATGGTCACAAATGAGGGCGTCTGTATCATTGCTGCAGGTAAACTGTAGAAGCGTTCTTAATAAACTTCGTTCTTAATAACTTTTGAAATCTTGCAGAAATTTACAATGCCGATATTATTACAGGAACTCAATAATGGCTTAGTGTAGACATCTCAAACGGGAGGCAGTATTTGCGTAAAAATTGCTTTTAATCCGTAGAATTGTGGTCTAATTGAGTGTGAAATGACTGCAGTTCGAGATACAAGGGAAATAATAGAAATGAACTGACCTCCAGGGGAAAATATGAATAATGAAGCTCTGAAAATGAAGCTCTTTTTCACAGGAATCTATTGAGTTTTCAAGGAACTTCATTTGAAGTCATTTGAACCACTTCTACTCATAAATGCAATAATGTATCAAATTATGGAAAAATGATGAGTATATTTAATTTACGTCGAATTAAACAGTGCAATTAGCACTATGGAGTGTGAAAATTTGAAGAAAAATTTGGAGCCATTTTTGAGAAAATGACGTTTCAGCGTTTCTGAAAATGTGGCATTTTGAGCTCATTTGCACAGAAAACTGTTGAGTTTTCGAGAAACTTTTATATTATTAACCACATGTACCCATACATATAATAATGTGAAGAAACCGTCTATAATGTAAGTATTACCGACGTGGGAGACAAGTCAAACAAATTACATATTTTAATTTTTGAAAAAATTAAAAGACTAGAGCAATATGGTGTTTATGACATGGCATAGGGTATATTTGGCGCTACCACCACCAACAATTTAATGAAAAAATTTGGAGCCGTTTTTGAGAACATCTTGTTTTAACATTTTTTTAAATTCGAAATATTTCACGCACTATTGCACGAAAAATAGTAAAATTTTCAACAAAATGCACTTGACCTTAAAGAAAGAACTATTTATGGACAACAAATTTCATTTGAAGGAAAAAACTCTATCTTATATATTGTAGTTATAAGAGTAGCCGAAAAAAAATCATTCTTTTACAATTTCCAATAAGTCAGTGTTTTTCCTGGAAATCGAATCTATGCCACCTTTATAAGTGTATTTTACTCTATTCTTTCAAGAGATTTAAAGAACAAGTTTGGAGTCGTTTTTGGAAAAGTTTTGAAAATTTCCGGAAGGCTTCATGTAAAGTACCCCCAAACTTTAGTGAATGTTTTTCAAAATTCCAAAGCTTCAACTAGGAGCAGATCGACCGCGTTTTTCTGCAATTTGGAAAAGATAATTTGGAAAAGACAGACGGACGTTTTGCTTCCATTTGGTTTCTTGGCATCAAAGACCGACAAAACAGATATTAAGGTTACACCACTTGTTGAAGGATTTTTTTCGCTTAATTAAGGAACTGGTTTGATTCACGTTTTCGTTACCTGAGCGCGACAACGAATTTCTCCGTCGAAAATCAGCCGTTTTTTCGGGCAGTATTACATAACTTTCACTTTAATACGTATATTACTCCGTATATACGTACGTATACGAGAAAGTAAAAATAGCCAGCATTAGATCACAGTTGAGAAGAGGGTGATGCAAAACCAAAAACCCAATCTAGACTAAAGAGATCAGAAGACAACTGGTACCGTACGAGGGTTTGTTGAGGGTTTCGACTGCAGCTGAGGATGATCGCCTGGTCTCCGAGGCTCGATCGCTACCTTTCGCAAATGCCGTGCAGTTGCAACTGAGTGTCTCTTTTCTTGGAAGCTCTAGAACTGGCTGAGACGTTTGAAGGAGGCAGGACTAAATTCCCGACGCTCCGCAAAAAAGGAGAAGCTCAGAGATGAGCATAAACGTACCGCCTTGCCTTTTCTGCGGATAACATAAATCGTGATTGGGAAGATGTTATCTTCTCAGACGAGTGTGAGTTTTCTTCTGCTAACGATGGGCCGGTACGCGTTTTTCGACCAACCGGCACTCGACATATTGCGGAATATGTGGCTGAGGCTTACCGCTCCGGTCGCGTATCCGTGGCGTATTGGGGGTGGATGAGCGCGCGCGGTTTAGGTATGTTGCACAGAATAGACCAAGGTCCCAATGGGCGAGGATTGACCGGCGGGGAATATGTGCACATTCTAGAAAATGTTATGGTCCCTTCCGTACGGGTACTTTATACCGACGGTGTAATGCGTTTTTAACAGGGCCAGTCTTAAGTCCATAAATCTCAGTTGGTTCACGAATGGTTTGCAAGGCAGGAACAAGTCGAGCTTCTCGATTGGCCGCTTTATAGCGCCGATATGAATCCAATTAAGAACGTGTGGGCCGAGAAAACCAGAACACTTTTTGAAAATTGGCCCAACCCGCAGCCAATAAATGGAGATGCCCTGTGGGAACTGGTATCAGACGCTTGGGATGAGGTAGCAAACAGTGAAGGTTACGCTGCTAACCTCGTTCTCTACCACGGCGAATGCGTCAGGTAGTAGAGAACAAGGGCTTCTGGTCATCCTATTGAAGGGTAGCCTGAAGACCCGCCCTTTTGAGGGCCACAAAAACATTGAAACAAAAATTGATAGTATGATAATGAATCTTACACCTGGCTACTTCTCATGTATGAAAAAAAATAAAATTAAAAAATCTTAACGAGTAAGGCTCGAACTCACTAAGTTACGACTACCACTCTGGTCGCGATGTTAACCTTCCAAAAATTTTTTTGGAAAAATATGCGAAAAATATAAATATTCTGAAAAATATTATAGTGTACTGACGATAGATTTCACTAAGAAAACAGTTGTTTTCAATTTTGATGATGTAAGTCAGGATCACAAAAATTCAAATAAAATTTCCGAATTCCAAAGAATTTACTAATAATCGAACATAAATCATGATTGTAAGAACATTTTACTCACATTGAGCTCACAGTTAAAAAGAATATGAGAAGATTGTGAGTAAATTTTAAAGATTTCGTATTGACTTATATAAAGTGCCCCCCAAAATTATATTAGGTTGAGCATTTTCATCAAAATGTCGAAAAATATATTGGATAATTACTTCCTTTTTACTACGTAGTAAGCCGTTCTCGATCCAGATGTTCAGTCAAATGGTAGAAAACGGGGGTTCCTAATCGTTTAATTGCAGAACGACAAAAACGTCACATTTAAAAAAATGAGAGTAGTTTTTTGAAAACACTTCGGCTTACAGTGTAGTTATTTATTTGCCTGATTTGTTAATCAGGCAAGAGGCTCATGTTATAGATCCGTTTACACAAAATATTTGAAACATTGAATACTTGCATGTTGAAAATTTTAAATTTTGTAACGAAAATGAAACTTTTACTACGATTTTAACGACTCTTTGCACAGGTTGCGATAATTCAGTTTCATTATTTCACTTGCCTCTACTACGTCGTTGACCGAAAGAGACCAGAGTTCGAGACCCGACAGTGAGGGGTGTTTGAGTCGAGTTACATATCTTGCTCGAATTTAGCTACTGATTCGAGGAGAATTCCAGCTGCCGCCTGCTCTTATCCGGGAGTTTCCTCGTTTTTTTCCGACAAATACCAGAAAATTCCGCCAATTTTTTGCGCAGCAGTACACAACTGTCTCTATGCTACGTATACATGTATATACGCCGTATATACGTATGTATACGAGAAAGTGAAAATGCCGAAACAATACCTTAGCAAATGGACTACGGACAGCGGATCATTCCTGCCTCAATTATTCTCTCTCTCTCTCTCTCTTCTCACTCTCTCTCTCTCTCTCTCTCTCTCTCTCTCTCTCCACACACACACACACACACACACACACACACACACACACACACAGCGCGCGCACTGACATGCCCAACTCTACCACACATGACGGGAGACCAGATTGGAGCATAGTTCATGGCGCGGTTGTAGCGTTACCGCGCTTGGAAAGATATCTGGAGGTGAAACACTAAGCCGATGTGTAGGTGGACGGCGGATCAACCGTTTAAACGAGGGAAGAATTCCACCACCTCCCAAGGAGTAAAATGCACAACACTGACAGTACTAATGAACATTGTAGTTAGCGCGCCCGGAAACACTAAACAATCTCTCAATGGCAAAATGAATATTTTTTCAAGATTGTTTGGCTAACTCAGTAGGAAGTTCATAATCTACAACAAAATAAAATACGGATTAAATTTTTATTTAGCGTCTTATGAACATTGCCAGTAAAATACTTTTTTTTAAAAATCTTGCAGTTTAAAACTCCCAGCAATTCGCCTTTGCTTCATCTTTCCTTGTTATGTATATTCTGCTTTCCCCTTTCTAAGATTCAAAGGGTAACTTATCTAGCTCCAAAATGGCACAAACTTTCTCGTGCTCGTAAGTTCCTTAATACGTTTAGTCTGAGTTAGCTTTTGTATTTTTCTCCATCCTCTTCCCAGCTACTACCTATTGGGGTCTATATCACATTTTTACTTTCTCATGCGTACTTCGTGACAAGAGAAAATGTTGTAATCGTGTGCCGGCGAATTTTCGAGAGAAAACCTCATTGCCAGGTCCCGGTAACGAAAAAGTGGGTAAATTGTGCTTGTATATGAGAATATACGAAATTACTTCCTCTGACACGTTGTGTAGTCAGAAACAATGCTTTTGGGTCCTTGATACAGAAAATCGATTGACGGCAAAACGTCTGTCTGTCCGACCGTTTGTCCGTCTCTGGTCAACGCTAGTGCCTAAGCCGTAGTGCGGATTTTTTTCCAAAATTGGTATTCCTTGATCGATTTAAAAGAACTCAAGGCCCTATGAATTTGGAACGGACTTTGAGCTTTTATTGGTGAAGAACGCTGAAGTGATTCGTGTAGGTCACATTTTCGTTGAAATATCTAATTTTTCGAAAAATAAAATGTTCAAACAGTTTTTGGTGCTTTCCTGGATTTACAATATTGAAGTTAGAGATTTTTCTTTATGGAAAGTGTTCTCTCAAGGCAAATTTTTAAATAAGGTTATGTACTACAATTTATGAAAAAGATGAGTGTTTTTGCGAATTTTGTGGAATTTAGACAGTTTTTACATATTTTAAACATTTTTTCCTTAAAAAAACCGTTTCAATTTTTTCTTTAAATTTTCTTCTCTGCGGAAAAAAAGGAGTGTTAGTCTCATTTCCAGCAAACTGTATTTTCGAAAATTGTTGTATATTAACATTTCAAAACTACAAAATTGAAGGTAGAGATTCTTTCCAAAACAGAATCTGTTCTAAAAATCAGCTCCTAAAAAAGAGATAATTTAAAATGTTTGAAAAACGAGTACTTTTCCGTAAATGTGCTTAAAAATAAGCACTTTACAGAAAACATTTTCTCAAAAACCGTCTCAAAGATTTTCTTAATTTTTTTTTTGAAAAATAGAACAATAAAACCTTAAAAATGGCGCAGATGTGATTTTCGTCAAAGTCTCAGAATTTTCGAAAATTTCAAAGTTCCATTTTTAAGTAGTGGTGATACCTTACTTTTCTGTTTCGTTTATTAATATAATTTTGGTATACTTGACAGCCCTTGTAATTTGCTGGCTGGTTTCGTGAACTCGGCATGCATGTAGCCGGCTGTGATTTATTCATTCGACATTCATTTGTTAAATACTCAAAGCCGCATTTTACGCATCTACGCGTTGCTATACAGTAGTTTGACCGTAGTTTTGGCACCAATGGCATTGAACTGGTGTTTTCTTTTTATATTGTGGTTCAAATTTGATGCTTGCATTCAAAAGTTTGTCAATTTTGTAAATTTCTTTGTTGTTTTTGTGTGGTTCTAACTCCATAATGTGAAGTGGAAAGAAAGTGGTCTAAAATATTCTTGGTTACCCGATATCGCATTTTCTGTATGTTACGAACAAGGAGGCCCTGAGATATACGTTCATCTTTGACTTCTTCTTTGTTCAAGACAGTGAATATAACGAAGTACTACACGGAATGCTCTGTTTTATTTTGTTTGATGTACGTGATATTCCATATCTTTTCATCCAGTACTTTAATTATGTTTCTGTATTCTTCAGTACTGCGTATGGTTTTATTTTTACTTAGTCTCTATGCATTTTATTTGTGAATTCCTTTACATACACGTGTTAGTTTAGAAATTATTAACTTCGGTATATTAATAGCATTTGCACAAATATTGATAATATACTGATATTTGTCGCATTTTGCATTCACTTTTCATAGCGTCAAATTCAGACAGCTATATTTTGTACATTAAGTCTCAAAATATCCAAACAGTCATTTCAAATTCAGTAAAACTCTACAATTCCGTTGCTAATAATATAATTTGAAATGATTTTCTACAAACGATTAAAAGGTGATATGAACATGCCCCTGGCCGAAGTGTAACCGCTTATATGTCGGTTATATTGATTTTCTCGCCGTATTTCGAGCAGTAGAAGCTTGGAAAAGGTAATTCGTCTCATCAGGTTAAAATAACTATACCATGTATGAGAGAATTTAGAACTTTAAATCATGAACATTCTGATAAATTCACGTGAACGCATTACACAGAGATATACTATTTTTCTAATAACGAGGAAATAATATATTTCAACGTTCAAGAACGTGTACTGAAATAGAAAGCATGTGCTATAGAAAATGTTTCTTTCTATTTCCAGTTTTTTTTGTTTTTTTTTTTTTCTTTCAACTTGGCTTACCACGTAAGAAATTCATTACGCGGAGATATTGCAGTCAGATTATATAAAATTCGAAGGGCTGTGGTAGCGATTCACCAGAGCACGTGTTCACCGAAGCAAGGGGTTGTCACGACCTTGAAAGGATCTGGGCGCCGTCGCCGCTCCAAGCTGTGGAAATATTTCTTCGAGACGTTTTGTGAGTCAGAAAATTCACTAGAAATTCTCATAAAAAGAACTATTTAAAGAAGCGAGAATTAAGTGAGGAAAATAATAATTAAATTAAAATTTAAATTTTTATAATTAAAAGGAACCAACTAATCCATGTAAAAAATTGTAAAAACCTATTTATTTCATTTTTCTATTATCGATAATATTTATTCTTTTAGTGTGTGTTTTCAATTTATTGTTTAATAGTTTTCAAATTGTTTAAAACCAATAATTAGTAAAAGAGTTATTATTGAATGTACGTTCATTGCATAACAATATTCTTTTTGCTGGCTACATTGTATAAAGTAATAATCTATGTGAAAGTGAAACTACGTCTTGTATATATTTCATTCACTATTCATGTCACAATTTCTTTGAAAGTGTATACAAAGGGTATTTCTGTATGTGATTCTTTTTCAGTATTTTGTGTTTCCATGTATTATAGTCTTGTGTACAGTTATTTTTATTGTGTTTTTTTTTTGTGATGTGAAGGGTAATATAATTTTATGTAAAGTGTTTATGCAAGTGTTAAAAACATAACTGCAGTTGTTAGGTAATCACGTAATTGCTAAAGGTAGAGCAAGTGATAGAATCTTTCAATGCAATGTGTAAATGCTAGAGTAGAATTGTATTCCAATATTTAAACAGAATATATTCAGAACGCTGTTCATAGTTAAAAGATTAATTTGCTTTTGTTTCTTTTATTACAAAAGCAGTATAAAAGACGAACCCACTCCTATAGGGCAGTTAGGACATATAAAACTATTCCTAATTTTTGGTGTGACATTGTCATAACAAGTCACAGATCAAGTAATACTACAAGGTTACTTGTGTGATCCGCTGTAGGCTTTTGTGGTATTGGAAAAGGTAGAGCGGTCACAGAAGGAACTAAAGTAAATGACTGACAATAAAATAAAAACATATTTCAAAGAGCGTTATATTAAGCGCCCAATGCCCCCAAAAGGGCTTGGAGACGCGTTAGGAAGGCGCAACAAATTTTTAAAAAAACTTATTCATTCTAAGAATGGTTATTATTACTTCAAATGGTAGTGTATGGTGTTTGCTTTTCAGAGACAGGGCGCATTTGAAGAACATAATAAATTAAAGAATTTGTGAATGTTATGACTATTATAGGGTAGCGGGTTCCTAGTTGAAACGACTGATTCTTTTATATGCTCCGAGAATTTGTGCGATCTCAGAAGATGACCTTCTTGGCATTTACGTATTTATGGGAACGTATTGTAAGAACTCAAGTTTCCATGCTTTTGACTCGATAAGCAAATACCTCAATCGACCTGCATTCTGAAGGTAGTTTCAAGGTGTCTTTCAAGTCTGAAGGTAGTTTGTGGTGACAGGGTCGGATGGAAAAAGAGTGTCGCTAAATGCACGTTGCATTTGCAAAACGACTTGAAGATAGATTTGTGCGGGAACTGCGAAAAGATTGACTCTCAAACAAATGTGACTTGTCATGACGAACTAATTTCTTATAAACAATTACATACTCGTATCTCGATAATGAAAGGAAATACCGCCGGTCGGATTGTGGAATTTTGCATCTCGTTTAAAGACCGTTTAGAGAAAACAAAAAATATGAAATATTTGCAAATTTATAAACAATTTTCAATTTTTGCAATTTTGAAGTCGGAAGAGTTGCCTGATGTCCAGAACCGAAAACTACGAAAAAATTTTAAAATTAAACATTTTATAAACAATTTCGAAACGTGTGCTGTACGGACCGGGAGTGTCCTCAATTTGTCTCCGAGATGGAATATTGCAAAAGAACAATTTTGACAGGAGATGCTAAATTATTACTAAATATCTAGCTTAATTGTTGCAAAAACGTTAAATTTGGTAAACACGGATACTTCGCCAAAACTTCCCACCCCCAAACATTTTCCTGATCCTGGAGCCGCCTTCGCACACTTTCTTCGACTTGGATTCATAATATTCGTTTATATACTTAAGTTGTTTTGCATTAAAATTAATTCAATTGATTTTTCGCAAGTAAATGTGGATTATGTGAAAAATGTAATTAAACATTTTTCAAATCCACTATTGCATGTGCTGAATATATTTATGTCGTAATGTATAATATTATCTTTATTGATGTATTTCATGTAGGCCATCGAATGGCTTGCACTAGGACGCAATGCGATCATTCCCGCCCCCTTGTGCCTTCTGCGCCAATACTCTCAACCCTTAGGATAAACACGCCTATTAGATATCATGATTGGGCGAAATCCGGCCTATCAGCGTCTCAGTCGTTGGCAGTTGGTTGAGATAGTTCTTTTGTAATAGTTAACTATGGAAGAAGCAGATGGTGTTGTTCTCCGTACAGTGCTGCCAGAATGTGCAGAAGTACTGGGGTTTCAGAAATTGGCCGTTACTCATTTTACGTGTCGGCGACGGTACATTATTTTACAACACTTTGCCAGATGACATTAAACGATTAAATTCGATAGAAAAGTTTAAATCCCAAGTGAAATAGTTTCTGCTGCATAACTGTTTCTATACAATTAGATACTATACTGAGCATCACAAGAAAAGTAACATTAATTTTAACAATGATACATAATGCATTATTTACCATTTGAACTGTATAAATGTGTATAAACAACCTGTTACAAGTATTGTATTGCAGCCTCCGGGTCAATGACCCTCATCTCAATTAGGTTTTTCGTCCAGTTTCCCTGATCCATTGACCAAATGCTGAGATGGCCCCTTGTTTTGCTTCTGGGCATAAATGTAACTTCATTTTCTGTGCACGTCTTCTAGAATTCAGTGGGAAATACAATTATTCAAACTATCGTTTTCATGTTGTCGTGGCAGGAAGTATTATTCCGAAGGACAACATGGATAAGAGCCAAAATTGATTGCCTTTTTATCCTTGAAAATAATTTTATTACATGGAAGCTCCTTTTTTTTCAAAATTTAAGTAGTATATGACTTAGTGCTGGGATCACAGAATTTTGAAAATGTGCACACAATTAACTTTTCCCCATAGCACATCATACGCAGTTTTTAACTGTTTTTTTCACGTACAATATTTAAATCATATGTAATGCTTTTATTGCCACCTTATCTCCGCCATGAATTGTCAAAACGTACCCCTCCCCCCACTACTGCGCAATTGCGAGTCAAGGATAAGTGGATCTTTATAAAAAACGTAATTTCAACCACGTGCTTGCTAATGTTTTAAACAGCAAATTCGTTACTCGATCGAAAACTAACAACAGTTTTTACAGAAAATTGTCTTACCGTGTTGTTTAATTGGGAGGTTGGGGTATATACTCTTTAACCCTTTCCCCTGGGATTCATCACTCGCTACCCGGTACTACTATTCACTTGTACACCGGCTCCTCTTAAACATTGTTATATATACTATGAACGTATTTTATATTTCGAATAAAATTCTTATGTGGTGAAGTCTAGTGTACAATTACTAGAGTAGAGATAGAACCTAGTTTCGGCCACTCCAAATCCTTAAGAACTGACAACGTTCTATGATCAGAAAATGCTTGTAGAAAACAATTTTGAACAAAGCAATGATTTTTTATTTCACATATTTTATGTTTTTCTTACATGTTTTGGAAAAACTAAGTACATATATGTGCATATTTTGCATTTTTTATTACAATTAATTCCGTTCCCTAGTCATAAACAATCCAAGCACAAAATAAAATCCAGGGAATCCCTACAAGTCAATACAGACTATGTTGCCAGTCGCTACAATGATGTCATTATAATACATTCAATTAAAGAACTCACAGAATAAGTAATGATAGATTCCTTGATCATTTCAATCGGTCCGAATCGTAGGTGTGACAAAAATATGAAATAAAATGGTTCCAATTTTTACAAGATTTATTATTATTATTATTATTATTATTATTATTATTATTATTATTACTATTATTATTATTATTATTTAGTGTGAAATTTTGGCGCTTCTTAAAAGTGACGCCAGGGGCCGCCTCTGCGGCCCCCACTGCGGTCCACTGCGCTGACCAGTGGTCATTTTCCACTTTTACCTGGAAGGGTAGACAGTCGGTCCGCAATTTTCGTATGCCCTCTCTGGGGCGGTCGGCAATTTGCCATTGGGTTTAACTCTTATTTTCCTTCTAGTCTGCAATTTCCATATCCCGATCTTTATGTCCATTGACATGGAATTCAAGCGTAAAAAGAAACACACAAATTACACAGTATAACACAATAGTTGCACCTCTATTCACATATGGAGCTTATTATGGTGCATGCATTTTTGATTGTACAATCTTGACAAGCCATCTAAAGTAAGCAGCGCCCAGAAACGAATCTCTACCAAACTATATCCAAAATTAACGGCTAATTAAATGCTAATTAAGTGCTCTATTCCCGAATTTTCCGCTCCTATAGTTTTCCCAAAATCGTGGGCGCTGCTAGCTTTAGACTAAAGTTAGCAGCGCCCAAAAAAACAATTAACATAGGTTCATATGGGCGAAAAAACATTAAAACAAAACAAAAAATTAAAACCCTACCCAAACATTAACATGAGTTAACGGCTCTAGGAAATATATTATCCACATTTATATTCCAAAATTAGGGCTGTACAAAGAGAAAAATTAACATTGGTTCTACGAAAAAAAAAAACTTAAAAATCTTCAGAAAAAATCTGAAACCCTACCACACATTAACATGAATATACGGCTAAATTTTTAAATTAAAGAATACTTTTAGTATTCGTTTAGGGCACATTTTGGCGTAGAGTATGAATTATAAATTGCGATGGTTTGGAAGGAGCGTCACTCTTCCTTGCGCACAGCGTTCGGCCGAGAGCCCTTTTTTGGGATTCGAACCATGTTATTCACACTAACCGGTGGGCGGTAAATTTTTTAATTATAGATTACTTTTAGTATTTGTTAAAGCACATTTTGGCGTAGAGTATGAATTATAAATTGCGATTGTTTGGAAGAAGCGACTTCTTCTTTGCGCACAGCGTTCGGCCGAGAGTAATTTTGGGATTCGAAAAATGTTATTCACACTAACCGGTGAGTGGTAATTTTTAATTTATAGATTACTTTAGTATTTGTTTAGGACACATTTCGGCGTAGCGTATGAATTATAAATTGTGCTGGCTTGGAAGGAGCTTCACTATTCCTTGCGCACAGCGTTCGTTAGGGTATGTTTTTCCGCACAGTATGAATTGTTACATCCGATGTTTGGAAAGAATGTTTCGTTTCTTTGCGCACAGCATTCGACCGAGGGACAATTTTTGGATTCGAACCCATATTATTCAAACTAACCCGGCCGCGGCAAATTTTTGTGTATTAGTGATTACCTTCATCACTGGCTTTTGGCAAATTTTGACGTATTGTAAGAATTGTTACGTTTGATAGCTTACAACGTCTCCCCCAACGTTACAAGCTAGCTCCCCCACTTACTCGAAATTCAAAAAAATTGTACGCTCGAAACAAGTGAGTTTTGGGCTTCAGAGCGCCACTTTTTGAAATTCCGAAACTCACCCTTAAATAAGAAAACAAAAACACCCAAATCTCAAAACCAAAAATTTTGCGCCATAGTTTTGGGCTAATTTTGGCTCTTCAGTGATACCAAAATTTTTGAAGGTTTCAAAATTAGGGTTGGTAAAGCTAGCACCCCCACTTCCTCAAAAATCAATTTTTTTGTACGGTCTGAATTTGGGAATTTTGGGAATTTATCCCAAAATTATGGCGCAAAAATTTTCCAGTTTTTCGAAGGTGCGGGAGCTAGCTTTACCGACGTTGTAAGCTATCAGACGTAACAATTCTTACAAGACGCCAAAATTTGCCCAAAGCCAGTGATGAAAGTAATCACTAATACACAAAATTTGCCGCGGCCCTGAATTTTGGAATATAAATGCTGGAGTAATATATTTCCTAGAGCCGTAACTCATGTTAATGTTTGGGTAGGGTTTTAAATTTTTTGTTTTGTTTTAATGTTTCTTTGCCCATATGAACCTATGTTAATTGTTTTTCTTGCGCCCACGATTTTGGGAAATCTATAGGAGCGTAAATTTCGGGAATAGAGCACTTAAGTAGCATTTAATTAGCCCTTAATTTTGGATATAGTTTGATAGAGATTCGTTTCTGGGCACTGCTAACTTTAGATGGCTAAATATCTCCAACCAGCGGGGCACCGCCCCTAGCCGGGACAAGCTCTGGGCACCCGAGTGGGCTCCTGACATGTGTGGTTGTGCACGTAAGAATAAGTGTGTGTAAGTAAAGGATAAGGATAGGACAAGGGAGAGGAAGAAATTAACGATTATTTGAATAGAATTTATGTATGGCGCACACTGGAAAAATACTCGAGTGATCAATATAAAACGCAACCCGCAATGTTACTTTTCTTGTGATGCTCACAGTAAAGTCTCTAATTGTATAGAAACAGTTATGCAGCAGAAAGATTTCACTTGGGATTTAAACTTTTCTAATGATTAAATTCGACAGAAAAGTTTAAATCCCAAGTGAAATAGTTTCTGCTGCATAACTGTTTCTATACAATTAGAGACTATACTGAGCATCACAAGAAAAAAAACATTAATTTTAACAATGATACATAATGCATTATTTACCATTTGGACTGTATAAATGTGTATAAACGAGCTTTTTTCCCCTCAAAATTTAAGTAGTATATGACTTAGTGTAAGTATCACAGAATTTTGAAAATGTCCACACAATTCACTTTTCCCCATAGCACGTCATACGCAGTTTGAACTGTTTTTTCACGTAAAATAAATAAATAAAACCCATAGCAGGCCGAACGAAATGCACTGACAACCATGTTTGAGCGGGTCGGATAGCGGCTGCTGGTTTCAAGCAGGTAAACAGTCGGGAAGTACCCTTAATCCCCTCTCCTAGTAACGCCACCCCGAGGAGGAGAGCAGGTGACCGCCGTGGCCACAAGCTCAAAGAGAATAGCATTGTCCTGCTTGATTGGCGTGGAAAGAAAATTGAATTGTGAAGAACCATGATTCCTTCGTATCTTGCTTAAAAGTGAAATAAACTTGCCATGTAAAATACACATTGAGGTAAATTTAATAGAAAACTTTGCTTGTTTTAGTTTCATAACAAGATACATACGCTCCAGAACATATGCTCCAGAAATGTATATGTTTTATACTTTTCTGTTTTAAATAAAATTAATAAATTATAAATTCAGATTCGCTGAACAAATGGTTATTATTATTATTATTATTATTATTATTATTATTATTATTATTATTATTATTATTATTATTATTATTGAATAAGGTTACTTTAAAAATAATTACCTAATTAAAATATAAAATTTAATTTCTCAATTTATTCTGATACGTATCCGCGCTTACTGTTTCTTTGAAATACAACAACCAATTAATCTGTGTTGATAAATGGCACACCATACTCCAATCTTTTTTAATGCAATTGTCTCTCTACTGTTACCTATGGTCTCTCGGTACCCCCAGAGACTATTGTCTTGCTGGTTAACATATCCATCCAGATAAAGCCAAGTCTCTTAACTAAAGAAGTCTCTTAACGTTATCAAATGCCTCAAGATTTTCGCTAACGAATGGACGTAGCCAATTACAATAATTCATGCGAGCAGCCCGATCAGGAATCTTAAGCTACTGAGATGTCCACAGTTTGAACGCGCGCATTTTCAATTTTGTAGTGACACAGTGCGCACTTCCATAAGAAAGATTACATTGCTGCTGAAGTTTCCTTAATGATGTTTTCGGGGAAGTTGAAAGAACATCCCGTACTTCCTCTAGTTTTCGCTGTGTGAGCATTGTAATTCGGAGACCGCGTTTCTGATCAAAGACACCTCCTGTCTCATGGTAGCACTTCATTAACCGAAATATGGTACTCTTGTTCGGAATAGACTCAGATGAAAATTTTTCTCTGAAAGCTGCCCGACACTCTTTGAAAGATAGCGTTCGGAAATACTCCTCCACCACAAAACTGCGTTGCTCTACGCTGAGACGCATCGTAAGTTAACTGTGAAAGAAGGAAACTATGAATGAAGACGCGGCCTTTTTTGTTTTGAGCAGGTATGACTCACACCACTGGAAGGGGGTGAGTGAAACGAAAGAGGGCGGTGAATGGTGTGTTGCTGAAATGAAGTCGAAGGAGCGGTCCCAGAAGCAGTGTCGCAAAACTTTCACTTTTCTATCAGTGCCTAGAAGAGGAGGGTTGCGTAGGGGAAAAAAGGCCAATCGCATAGACATTTTATTTTGAAGTTTTAGGGGCACTCATTTCGAATCTGAAATCAAAAGGTATAGCCGAATAAGGGCCCCCAAAACAAATCGATAATAGCGTTGCTCTTATGAACGAGAACATAAAATGACGTAAATTAACAAAAAATCAGCCTTCTAGAGCAATCTGTTGCAGATATACGAGAAACGTGTGTTGCATGATTTATTTTATTTTCAGCATCTATTGCATGTATCAAGCTGAAAAAAATGCAGAGTCGGGGAAATATAGTTCAATTTGAAAGTATTTTTGTAATCGAATTTTGACCCCAAATTAATATAGAAAAAAACAGATAAATTTTTGCAAATTCATTTTCGTCATAATGTTGGAGTACTGTCTCAATTTCACCCCTAAAATGAGTCTTATTCTGTAGAATTTTTTTCAGATTTTTTAACAATGTGGACGGTAGTGAAAAAAATAAAACCAATTGTTTCAATTTAAACTGAAATTTAAAGTTCAGTTTAAACTGAACTTTAAAATGTTTAAACATTTTAAATTCGTGCCAAAATGTAATTGGAAAAACTTGTTTCACCAATGTTTACACAGTTTGTGTTAAATTATTGAAAGGTCTTGCTTACCACAACTAGCGTGTGCCAAATATGTGTTTAAATGATAGCAGCTATATGTCGGTGCACCATCCGAGGGTGCCACTTCCGTTCGCTCGTTGACAATATCCTTTCCCTCCCGATATTCCCGTGGTGAAAAGAGGTGGGTGGGTTCCTCCTGTGCACACCGATTTTTTGCTCGTTCTGCGCAGCACCAGTTTCCGTCACGAACCACTTCCTTCGAAAAGCGAGACCAGAAGTCGGCCGCCATGTTTCATGGACTGCAAGAAGTATTGAGAAACATTTTTTAAGCAGCATAAATGGACAATTTTCAACGGTGACCGACCAAAAATAACACGATGAAAGGGTAATTGCAATAAAAATGTAATATTTAAAAATGTGTCTATCTGTATCTGTTTCAAAAACTTGTAACTTAAAAACAATCAGGTTGATTAGTTCTGATGTGTAACCTTCCTTTTTGGAATTAAAACCAGATCCAAGTGATTCGACCCTAGCTACGACTTTACAACAATCAGGGTGATTAGTTCTGATGTGTAGTGATTGGTTTGATGATGCCAATTGCACAAGCTCTCGTCTAGATGAAAGGGATTCCTGTCCGATATGTCACCTTACCGGAAATCTTATTCAATGTTTTCGATGTATCAATAGTTTGTGTGTTATTCGAGTCTGAAACACTGAGCGCGTTTTACCTCGACTTGCTCTCGCCCTCGCCCGAAACACAATAGTTTCGGTTTGTGACTCGGCTTGCAAACCACCAGCAGATTTTTTCGGTCACTGTACAATTAGTAAAGCAGTTTCAAAACAAATTCCCACCTGAATGTGGAATCTATTGCCATAATTACTTCAAGTTCAGTACCGACATATAATATAATTATTTTAATCGGATCTTGATGTCATGCCCAAAAAACGTTAAGTACGAAAACACGATGTGTGCAAGCAAGATCAAACGATTAAGAGAACAAATATAAAATAAAATTGCCAGATTCCCTGAAATACGTTAGGGCAACCGCAACACCACGGGTGAAAGTCTGTGCAGTTATCTTTACTTCCGTTTTTTCTCTAACCCATTGTATGAGTCTAATTTTAGTTCCTGCATGTAGTCCCACCGCATTTTGAAATAATACAAATTTCTATAAAAACTGCCATTAAATCGCTTGGTCTCGAGAATTAAAAATTACATCTCTACTAGCCAAAGCATTTCTAAGTAACTTGAGCATATGCAGTGAATCGTATATAATGAAAATTGGATTGTTTTATTTTTTTTATTTTATTTTACGTCAAAAAAACAGTTAAAAACTGCGTATGACGTGCTATGGGGAAAAGTGAATTGTGTGCACATTTTCAAAATTCTGTGATCCCTACACTAAGTCATATACTACTTAAATTTTGAATTTTTGAAAGGGAGAAAAAAAACAAAAAACTCCCATGTAATAAAATCTATTTTCAAGGATAAACAAGCAATAAATTTTGAATTTTGAAAGGGAGAAAAAAACAAAAACTCCCATGTAATAAAATCTATTTTCAAGGATAAATAAGCAATAAAGTTTGAATTTTGAAAGGGAGAAAAAAAAACAAAAAAACTCCCATGTAATAAAATCTATTTTCAAAGATAAATAAGCAATACATTTTGGCTCTTATTACTTCCTGCCGCGACAACATGGATACGATAATATGAATAATTGTATTTTCCACTGAATTCTAGAAGACGTGCTCAGAAAATGAAGTTACATTTATGTCCAGAAGCAAAACAAGGGGCCATCTCAGCATTTGCTCAATGGATCAGGGAAACTGGACGAAAAACCTGATCGAGATGGGGGTCATTGACCCGGAAGCTGTAGTACAATAGTTGTTACAGGTTGTTTATACTCATTTATACAGTCCAAATGGTAAATAATGCATTATGTATCATTGTTAAAATTAATGTTCCTTTTCTTGTGATGCTCAGTATAGTCTCTAATTGTATAGAAACAGTTATGCAGCAGAAACGATTTCACTTGGGATTTAAACTTTTCTATTGAATTTAACCTTTAATGTCATCTGGCAAAGTGTTGTAAAATAATGTACATGTATTGTATGTGAATTTTTTGTAATGAGCTGTTGATACTGTCACCTGATGAATATGATTTCTACGTCGAGTGTTATAGTAATAGACTTCGGCATTTTCTGAAAATATATTCCCGCCCTTGAGCAAGTCATTTTTTACAAAAACCACTGATTCGTAAATAAAAAGACACGGTAATGGTAGAATTCCTAGATTAATGAAGAGAGGCTTACATGAATCACGTGGGTGGGATTTGGTTATTATTCGTACAATTCGTTTTGTAATCTAAAAGTCTGGGAGCTATAAGATGTATTTCCCAGAATATTATGCCATATCTCAGGCGGGAATGAACATTCGCGAAGTATACACAACGAGCAGTATGAAGGCTGACTGAATTTGCAAGAATTCTGAACGCGTAGCATAATGAACTTAATTTTGTGTTCAATTCATTTAAATGGACGTTCCATTTAAGGTTTGACTGAATTGAGAGACCTAAAAATTTTGTTGCCTTAACATCAGTCAATGGTTCATTTTCAATGGAGCACAGAATTTTTATTTGAAATGGAAAACTGCATTAAAACCGTTTTCTTTTCGTTTACTATTAATTTGTTATTTCGGAACCAATTTGAAACATCTGATATTGTACTATTTACGGTTTCTTTATTGCAAAGGATGTTCGTATCATCCGCAAAGAGAACCGTTCTTCCGTTTCGAATCATCGAAGGCATATCGTTTACGTAAAGTAGGAACAGAGTAGGGCCTAAAATCGATCCTTGAGGAACTCCTAATGCAACGGGCAAGGAGTCGGAAAGGTGCGTACGTAATGTTCCATCATTCCAGTAAGGTATTTCAACTCTCTGAGATCGTTGTTTAAGGTACGAACATAACCAATCTAGAGCAATACCACGAATTCCATATGAAGGTAATTTTGAAAGTAAAATGTCATGATCAATGACGTCAAAAGCTTTGAGAGATCTAAAAATAATCCAATAGGTGCCTCGTTTTGATCCAATGATGAGGCGACATCTTTAAGAAAAGAAAATATAGCTGTTTCCGTTGATTTTGATTTTCTAAATCCATGTTGGCAATCTGAAAGCGCGTCGTGTTTAGTGAAAGGTTTCCATTCGTACGTAAAAAAGTCTCTCTAATATTTTTGAAAAAACTGATAGAAGAGAAATGGGCCGATAATTTTGAATTTCATTTTTGTTGCCTTTTTTGAAAGCGGCTTAATTTTAGCTGTTTTGAAAATATCTGGAAACGTTCCAGTGCATAAAGATGCATTAAATATGTGAGTTAACGGGTGTATAATGGCATACGCACAAGTCTTTAACAAAGAATCCGGGAATTCATCTAAACCGGACGAATATTTATTTTTTAGTTTACCGATTATTTTGAGAATTTCATAGCAAGAAGTTTCGGAAACGAACATTGTGTCTACAATTTTGGGTGAACTGTCTGTTTTTGAGTTTTGTGCCTGAAGACCCTTAGTGAGATCGGCAGCAATTCTCGAAAAGTATTGGTTAAAGAGATTAGCCACTGTTGCCGGATCGTTCACATTTATATCGTTATATTTTAAAACAACATTCTCTACGGGGTTTCTAGTTGATTTGGTAGTATTTTTTATTATATTCCACATTGCTTTTGTTTTATTATTTGAGTTCAAAATATCCTGATCGTTTTTCATTTTTGTTTGAAATATATGATAAAAATGACCTCTCTTGCTGTTTCAGATCCAAAATTTTCAAAAGTAAAATATTGGACTGTTCTCCGTCAAATGTTAAAGAAATTACTATAACACCTGTAGTGTGCAATACCCGAAGCCAATATTGGACTAAATTGCATTTTTTCTCCACTCAACCCAGACTAAAAAATAGCCTACATGAATTTTCCATCTGCCATTAACACGATTTAACATTAATACAAATGTTTCTCTTGCCTCACACGCACCATCTATGACTATCGCACCACCAGAGTCTACAAATTCAGAATACTTGGATCCAGTCCACTCTACAAGCTCTCATCTCGGCCTCATTTCATCTAGCATGAGAAAACACACAACTTCCTTAACCTGAGCCCTGGCCTCTGAAATCTTTAATTTTAGAGCAACGATGGCCTCACTGTTAAGCCCAGGATTGCAATAAACTGTTTCATACTATTTTTGCAATAATGGGTGTGGTAAAGCATTTCTTAACTTATGTCTTACATAACGGTATACCCTTGGAAATAAAAGTTAAGAGTTAAGGCCAACCAAATACAAGTATTCTTTTTTTTAATTGTTGCCTAAAAAATAAAATTATTTTTTTTAAATCTTATAATACAAGATATTATTTTACTCCAGTTTACAGTGCAGTCCCCAAGATAACATAGTGCAGTCTTCGCCTCAATCTAAGATGACAAAACTAACTTCCCAAGTGTTTAATAAAAACTTTCATAAGCCAACGGAAGATAAAGATTACTGAACACTTTGAAAGCAACACCACCATCACCACCACCAGCAACCAATAGTGATCGCATTATCAACTGGAATTCAGCCTCATTCAAAAGTAGCATTTTTCATTAATATAAGATATTCACCGTAATTGAAGCTGAAGTTTCTTCTGAAGCTGAAATTTTCTTCTTCAAATGGCCCACTAATATTTTCAATGATGATTTTTTTGTTTTCAAACGAGCATGTCATTGCTTAAAAATTTTTAGTTCCTTGTTTTTCTTCATTTCCATCTGTATACATTTCACACATTTTACACTCCTTGCGTTCATATCTTCATCCTCCAAATCTCCTAAGTATATCTTTCTTCTTTTTGTTACAGTGTTTGAAAACTTTTCAGCAGTTGAACCACTGACTTCTGATGCTTCAGGTGGCAACGCTAACTTGGTGGTTCTATCACAAATTATTTCACAACAATAGGTTAGAATTTGTATTATATGTATGAAAGGAGAAAATTAAATTGTGATGTGTACCTTTGTGATAGTTAAGAGCGTGTAGATTTTTCAACAGTCTTCAGATGGCTCGGAAAATCGAACAGTGTAGAAACAGCATCTGCATTCAGGGCTTTCCTACTGCTCCACCGGATTTGAGCAAAACAATCATCGCTAAAATATGTTAACATATTCTTGGATGTTTATTCAGTTTCCATTTATCTCGCCAGATTTTTGTGGTCCATATCTTATTAAGAGAGTTATCCATTGGAAATCTGCAAGGTAGTTGTTCTTCGAAACATTGCGAGCACCTACCTAACCCACAGTAATATGACTACTAGTACTTACCGAATAAATGAAATATCAAATCCCTTTTGGTACCGATTCGTGCATTTATACGCATAGCAAGAAACATCTATCTTCTTTTGACAGAAAATTGCCCTCACAACGGACATTGTCACAAATTACAGCTGAAAGGAAGTCGGGAAACTCAATAACCGAACGTTGCACTCCAGCCAGCTGCGCTGTTTTTGCCAACATGAGACGTCACGAAGCAGAGTAATGTTTGCTTGAGATTTCTCCACCCAGGGCACCTCTATGCATTCTATGCTCGAAGGTATACACGGTTCAGTAAACTGCGCACCTTCAGTAAACAGTCTTCGGGAGGTGGCGGGGATAATACCCCGCTTTATGGCGAAATACATCGCTGTCGCCTAGCGGGATTATCTCTAATAAGCTATCTCCCACCAGTCGGGCACAGTCCCAGGCAGGACAAGCTCTGACACTAAGCGCCCTGACTCGTCTCCCGACACATATGGTACTGTAGTGCATGTAAGAGGGTGTATGAAAGTAAGGGGTGTGGATAGGACAAGAAAGAGGGAGGAAATATCCCGTGGCCCCGGTGTTAAGATATCTCCGGTATTTGCCTGGTGTTGAACGGACACACCACGGAAAACTACCGATCAGAGCAGCCGGCCGCTTGAACTCTCCTCGAGACAGCGGCAGAATTCGACGTAGTAAATAGCTAGTGTCGAAAACCGACACCGTCGCTCTCGCGCACGCAATGCGGCACAAATTCTTCCATGCATTCCCTTTCGACAACCACGTCCGCACTACAGCAATTTATTTCACTCGCGAAAAATTTTAGATTGTGCGCTACATGTGGAGTAAATTTTTGCAATTTTGGATGTGGCTGAAGAAGCTGAATGTGATATTAATCGGCTCGAATGCATTATTTTCTTTGTTTAATTTACTCATTGAAGCGGAATTGAACTGATTTTCTCCTGAATAGAGCCCCAGAGTTATTCCTCCGAATCCGGGTTTCCTGCGTATTCCTGAATTTTCTAATACGTATATCCAAAGTGACTAAGAGTTCTACAACAGCATATACTTTATAACATTTGCAATTTTTCGAAATTTCAGAGAGTCGAACGAAAATAAGACCTATGCCATTTTTGCAATCATACTTTCCTGTACACGTGAAAAAAAATTGTTATAGTGGGGCTCTGCCCACACTCGTAAACTGAAACAGTATTATATCCTCGTCACAATTTGGTTTCCGCAATAATCATTCGACAATACATCACCTGTTAAAACTAATCGATCACACGGCTACTAATTTCCAAAAATCTAAACATACATTAGCACAATTTCTGGACGTAGAAAAAGCGTTCGATGAAGTATGGCACCAAAGTGTATTTAATAAAATACGGCAATATGGATTTCCGCAATATTCAAAACAAATAATAAAATGCTTCCTAATAAATCGCAATTTCAAAGTACAAATCAACTTACTTAGTACAGTCTTCTGTTTATTCACGGCCAGATATCGCCATTATCACCAATCCTATTCAATATATTTTTTCAGATCTTACACAACTAAAATATTCGAACAAAGCGTTATTCGCAGATGACACCGTATTATCTATAGCGCATCAAAACTTAACATCAGAAAATTAAAATCAACCCATTCAAATGTAAAACAAAAGTGTTTTCATTAAAAAAATGTATACTATAAATCCATTAATTATAAATAACAGATATATATTTAATGTCTCTCCCCTACCACTTCAGTAAAATACTTAGACATACACATTGGCAAAAGGCTTACTCGGAAAGAAAACAAAAATTACAGACAACAAAACTTCCAAAAAAATGTTAAAACTGTACCCACTAATTAATAACAACTCAAAAATCAATGTCAGCACGTCAATATTCACTTTCAAATATGTAATAAGACCTTCACTACCCAACGTCTGATAAATTTGGGGAGGTGCAGCAAACAGCGATTTAAATAAACTACAAATAATTGAAAATATGTATCTACGCAGCTCCGCAACGAGTAAATTCAAAAATAACTCTCTATATGCCCCATAAAACAATGGATAGACAGACTCTTCACCCGATTCTGTACAAACAACAAACTTAAATTTAGCCCAAATTTAAAAAAAACAACAAAAAAATTCATTGGGTTCGTTAGGTTCGACTTTATTCATTGATTGATTTTTTCGTGTTTCCGGGCACGTCAACTGCTTTGGTGATTAGTCCCGATAGTGTAGGGCATGTTTTTCTCGGGACATGGCGGTGATCATCCCCCGCTGGATGGTGAGATCCGGCGCCGACCTACCGTCGGCTAGCGGGGTATCCCCCTAACCAGGACTCTCCCACCAGCGGGGCACCGCCCCAGCCGGGACAAACTCTAAGTTCCCGACCGGTCTCCCGAAATATGTGGTAGTGTAGTGCATGTTGGTGTAGGTGTGTGGGGGGGGAGAGGATAGGACAAGGAAGAGGAAGAACAGATCGCGCGCGGTCCGTGGCCCGTTTGATAGGGCACGGCTCCGGCATTCGCCTGGTGTAGATCGGATAAACCACGGAAAACTACCGATCAGAGCAGCCGGCCGCTAGAATTTTCCTCCCGACAGCGACTGAATTCGACCTAGCTGAAAAGCAAGTGTCGAAAATCCTGCCGCCGTAAGGACTCGAACCTAGGACGTCCCAGTTAGAGGTGCTGCAGTGACATCAGTTGATGCACTGAGCTACCGCTCCCGGTCCACTTCGTTCATGCATCTAAGAATTAATAGTCGTTATTCCAAAGACTTACTTCGACCTCCTTAAAATAGCAGAAAAGAGTTAAAGTTAATAACAACTTAGAAATAAATTCGTGTAGTCAGAGGACCTTTCCTGGACACTCCTCAGCAATTAGTTAATATTTAATTGTAAGTTTAAAAAGTATGTAAAAAATGTTATCAACTTTGTATGGAAATGTATGATTATGTATGATTTATGTATGATTATGCATGAATGTATGATTTAAAACCCTGAAAGGCCTAACAAGGATTAATAAATGTTAAAAAATAACCAAAAATAATGGATTCTATCTACACAATGTATTAGAGGAAGTAATTTACTATGTATTGAAAAAGAATCCACATTTTCATTACCAGGACCCAGCAATAACAGTTTTTCTCTCGAGTAGTAAGAAAACAGAAAGAAAAAAATATGTATAGTAAAGGCCGGCGGCGCTAACCGAATTCGTTTACTACGCTCCGTGAAATCACGAAAGATAAGCGAATTCGGGGTTCGTGGTTGGGTGACCGGCCAGGAACCCCCGTATCTAACGGCGTCGAGCCCGTGGCCGAAGGGGTAAAAGGCACTGACTCACTGCGACGTGACGAGACTTGACAAATATAGTAATTATTACAAGTAACGGAGGATTACTCCAGAATAAAAAGCATATTAATGGAGGATTACTCCCCAGTGTAAAGCGCTCAACGCCCCTTAGTGGGGTTGGTGACGTGTTGCGTCAAGGTGTAGAAGCAACAATTTTTTTTAAAAAATTTAGAGTAATTTTCGAAAAAGATTTGAAAATCTCAAGTGCACAGTGTAAAGTACATGTACAGGTGGACGGAGACGTTTCGTCGTAAACCAGTGTTCGGTACAACGGACACAGAAAACGGATTTGGATAACAAAATCGTTAGATGAAATGATTTATTACATACACTAGGAGGAATCTTTATCCACGTTTTTGATATCAGGGCCCCATAGTTTTTCTGTCGAAAAATCACAAAATATTTTGAACGAATGTGACCTAAAGGAAAATTTGCTTCTCCAAAGACAATGTCGTCACGTTTGCACCGTTCGAACGGTCTTGCAACACCGGCAGGACACGGGGTGATGGGATCAGAGCTTCTCGGATGACACGCCGCGCCGCGCGCCGGGAAGTGCACGTCCTGCCGGCTGGCGCAGCTGCCGGATTGCGTTTCGCGCGTCGCGTCGCGTCGGCTCGCTTCGCCGAGGCGGCGGGCGCGTCGTTATCAACGGATATTGCGTGCTCTTTTCTGGTGAATTCGAGGTAGCACGAGGACTCCACCAAGCTGTAGCCACGTGGTAAAAAACCCCATTCCTTCCGTGGGGTTAGATTACACAGCCTTTGCCTTGCGGGTTGTGACGCTTCTCCGTGGCCCTTCGCGGTGAATTCTAGTGACCGGCCGCCCTGACTATTAGTTTACAGTGATGTCTCCGATCAATACCAGGCGAATGCCGGAGCAGTACCCTAAGAAACGGCTCACAGTTCGCACGTTATTTTTCCATTCTCCTCCTTGTTCTCTCCTTCCCGTCACACCCACACGCACGCTCATGCCCCTGTTCCTTATTCCTTGTCCGACAAGGGAACCAAGCGGATGTAAACAAACGCACGTGGCTTCGCAATCGCTGATTGGCCGCACGACACACTCTCGTCCCCGCACTTTCTTAAGCAAACCCGTAAGAAAATAGTTCTGATAATTTCAAGTAATTGTATGTTGTATACAGTAGAACACGCGAAATCAGGCGTGAAAAGCAGATACATCAGTACTTATTTATTTTAAAATATATGAGTTGATACGTGAAATGTAAGGACATGGGAAAATAATCGGAGAGCACGTATCAAGCGATGAAGTAGTTTTCTACTGGTGGGTCGCACAACACGTATAAATGTCGCATAGTGAGATAGTTTTGAGGTTATATCGAAGTGGCGTCAGTGTACTGAACATGTAACACAGGAAGAACAGAGAATGTTGGACTTGGAAAGTGTTTCTGGTACTGTTGTTGATTCTTCAAAAATCAGTAAAGGGCGGATTTTGATGACTCAAATTATCGCCAAAATGATAAACAAAATGCTATAAAAATGTTTTAAAGATGCCTTAAAAACAAATAAAAATGACGTAAAAATGTGTTCAAAACCAATTTGGATGGACATCTCAAGCTGTTGGATTTGATACAGATATAATCGAGGCTTTTTCCATTCATTCAAGTGAACTCAGCTCGCAAACATTTGGTGAGTACTGTTTTTTACCAGGAACTCTGTCTTAAGTTATCCCGAAATCGCCCGAACCGACAATGGCAGTGATTGATAGATGTCACAGTCCCCTTAGATTAGATAATTACAATGGCTGACATTTCACTTGATGAACGAAGAACTCCAGAAAGACTACTCAGGAATTCTGTGAAGCACATTTGTTGCATCTCGTAAATATTATTTGAAGGAAATACCATTTAAATTATATAAAAATTGATGAAATCGCGGAAAAAATGCATTAAAAATGACGGAAAAGTGTAAAAATTATCCGAAATCGATGAAAAATGAGAAAAAAATACCTAACGAAATGGGTCATTTCCTTTTGTTACAACGTAAAATGAATTTCTATACTAAACGGCATTGTTCTAAAGTGGAAAGGAAAAAAATGACATTTCATTAAAATCAGCTCCCTAATTATCAGCAACGTCTCAAGTTCCTCTGATAATTCAAGCCTGGAAGAGATATAGAAACTGTCAGATTCAGAGTCAACACCTTTAATTCAAGTAACTTAGCCTAAATTTCATGATCAATTAAAAATAATTTTTGCGTAACTGTTTCCCATCTGTGTACAAAAACAATAAAACTGAACGTTTCATATCCAAGACACGGAAAACCTGCGATTTTCGTTATGTGCATGAATTTCATAATCATATTAACAATAAAATTACATTACTAAAAAAGAATTTAATATAATTCATTCATAACAATAAATAATCTGTTGAGTGAATTAATCTTTTGCGTATCTCGATGTTGTTCCCTGACTTCCAATCGCCAGTTTGCTTTGTGTATGCTGCAGATTTCGATAGATAGAAGGATATTGTGCAACGTGCGGATGAATTCGAGTTCGCCACAGCGAGCGCGGCGGTGATAGCGAAGCGTTGACAACTGTTTGATGACAGCAGAGGACTCACACCACGCTTCAGCGGAGGGATATATTCCCGTTTGTTTACAACTGTACTGCTGTTGTTACAGAGCTGTTTCTCAATTCCACTCAAGGCCCGTCACCACGGTGGAATTATGGTACGGTTTTCTCGTCTTTCTCAGTCGTGCCGCTAGGTGTCGCAAGCTCGCGACCGTATCAAGCAGTGTTGCAAATGAAGCGACTCTAGGGCACGATCGAGAAAGATGCGAAAAACTGTTCCCGCCACCGTGGTGACGTGCTTTTAGTGGAATTAAGAGGCAGATTTGTAAAAACCACGGTATAATTATTTCTCTCGTTGGACAAGGAATTACATGTCGGGAGGCTAATCAGAGGTTAACCCTCCGTTACACGCGCTGTTTGTAAGGCGAGTACAAGAAAGTAGTAGTAGTACTCTTTCTTCTTCCAAATTTATTAGTATATTTTTACAATATATTTCGCGAATATCAAATAGATCTTGTATTGTAATAAAAAAATATTTTCTTTACAATTTACATTTGTATTTTCATTAGATTAAAATATATTAATAATAATAATAATAATAATAATAATAATAATAATAATAATAATAATAATAATAAGCATCAACTGATGTCACTGCAGAGTCTCTGACCGGGAGGTCCTAGGTTAGTGTCCTAACGGCAGCAGGATTTTCGACACTAGCTTTCCGGCTAGGTCGAATTCAGTCGCTGTCTGGAGGAGAATTCTAGCGGTAGTTTTCCGTGGTTTCTCCAATCAATACCAGGCGAATGCCGGAGCAGTACCCTAACAAACGGGCCACGGACCGCGCGCGATCTTTCCTTCCTCTTCCTTTTCTTATCCTCTCTACACACACACACTTACACTAACATGCCCCGCTGGTGGGAGAGCCTGGTTAGGGGGAAACCCCACTAGCCGACGGTAGGTCGGCGCCGAATCTCGCCATCCATCGGGGATAGATCACAGTCATCTCCCGAGTAAAACCATGCACTACACTAACGGGACTAATGACCAAAGCAATTTGACGCGCCCGGAAACACGAAAAAATCAATCAATCGATCTTAATAATAATAATAATAATAATAATAATAATAATAATAATAATAATAATAATAACAACAACATGCTTAATTGTTAAAAATGGAACAATTACTTATTTAATTTACTGGACGTTTTCTGTGCAAATACTACACAAATAGCCTCAGACATGTTAAAGACATACAAAACAATCAGAGGATATGCACCGAAATCAAGTTGGTCTATTTTTTCTGTCACAGAAATTGCCTCTTCGGCGAGTCATGTTTATTTCTGATCTGATTTGCCTGTCTGTCTTAGATATTGCAGACGTTCCTGCCAGTACGTCTTGGAAGTTAGCAGGACCATTTCACCCAATCACAAAACTGTATAGCTCATAATTTGCCGCTTTTTTGCCGTTCTTAAGATGTAAAAACAAAATTTGCCGCGGGTCATTTTCTCAAAAAAATCTGTTACTGCTAACTTCCATTGGAAGTTAGCAGGACCACACATCTAAATCCGCTAATAATGTAAGCATATACACCAAACAGTACTCCAAATTTGCCGGTTTTTATTTATAAACGATCAGTGAAGAAATCATATTGATATCTCCATTTATTCAAAGATATTTACAAAAAACAAAAATAACATCTAACATCTACGGCGAGCGTTATCAAGAAGGAGAAGACACGTTTCGTCCAAGACCAATTGCCGTAACGATTCATACTCTACGCCAAAATTTCCCCTTAACCGTTGGAAACTGTAATCTGTAATAAAAAAAATTTGCCACGGACCGGTTAGTATAAAATACCACGGTTCGAACCCAGGAAGAAGTCTTGGAAGCTTCCTGCGCAAGGGAAAACACGTTACCTCCTGAACCAATAGCCGTAAAAATTCATACTCTATGCTAAATTTGCCATTACCCGTTGCAAACTGTAATCTACAATAAAGAGATTTACCGCGGACCGGTTAGTTTAAAATACCCAGGTTCGAACCCCAGAAATTCGGCCTGTACGTCAACGACGCGCCGCTACCAGTTGATAGAAACACCGGCATTCAACATTGCGGGCTCCTAATGTTTGCGGATGACTTTGCCTACTACGCGAAGTCGGCGGACGAAAGGAAATCAGTGAGATATCTGAACGATTGCCTCGCTGAGCTTCCCAAATGGCTGAGCAATAAAAAGCTCGCCCTCAACCTAGACAAGTGCGTAGCCGTTAACTTCACCCAACAGAGGGCCGACCCCGATGAAGTCGTGATCTTAGCCGGCGCGCACCTACCCTGGCAAAAGACGGCGAAGTATCTTGGCGTGAAGCTAGACAGCGGTCTCCGCTGGCACGCTCACCTCATACCTTAGCTAGAAAATAACTGCCCGAACCACTCTCCTACGCCCGCTTCTACGAGCCCCGAACTCCATCCTGCCCTCAAACGCCGCTTATTCACCGCTTGCGTACGGTCCATTTGGACGTACGCCTGCGAGGTATTCGCGGCGGCACCTCCCTCCACCCTCCGTCCGATTCGCTCGGCGGAAAACCGTGCAGCGTGTCTCGCGGCGCTTCCGCACCTCCCCCCACTCCCACCCAACAGATACTCTAGAACCATCGACGTGTTTGGAGTTCTGGGCGTAAAAAAACAATTCTTGAGCTTCAAAGGCGCTCGGCTACGGCGCTTGCAAAGGCGCTGGGGCCGAAGGCGCCGCGCATCCTGCGCGACACCGGCCGAGAGGCGAACAGCGACACACATCGGTCCTATCTACGGAAAGGACCGAAACACGTCGCCTTCACCTTCCGTGCGCTGCCTCACGACACGCTTGCTACCTTGTGCGAGCAAGCGGAGGCAGCCGAACGCGGAGGGGAAGACTCGCCCTCGGCCGAGGCACGCGTGGGCAACGCGACGACGCGCCCCTCCTGTCACACCTCCCAATGGGCTGAGCGCCACGGACACTTTGAGCCAAGTCAGTGCCGTGGCGAACAGAAGAACAGGAACTAGTGCAGTGCTGTGGGAATGAATGGTTATGTATATAATGAATCAATGGTTATGTATACAACGAATGAATGGTCATGTATATAACGAATGAATGAATGATGCGTGAATGAAAAATAAATTTTAAAAAAAGAATCAATTAGCAGACCATACAAAAACATTAGTTAGAATTAAGAAAAAAAATAATAATATTTTTAGTGTAAGTTAAGTATGCCAAAGTGCTACTACAAAATTATTAAATTAGATTTAAGCTAGAATTAATTTAGCATTAGTTAGTATTAGCTTTTTTTTACCTCTCCCTCTTAGCTGCTTAAGCCGCAAGGCAGCAGCGCAAATTATATTGCCATAGTGAAATAATTTCCCGCCTTCTCAGGGTTACTGTGGAGGGAAAACAACGAAAAACCCCCCAGAAATTGAAGTCTTGGAATCTCCCTGCGCAAGGAAAAGACACGTTTCCTCCTGAACCAATTGCCGTAACAATTCATACTCTACGCCAAAATTTGCCATCAACCGTTGAAAAATGTAATCTGTAATAAAAAAAATGCCGCGGACCGATTAGTTGAAAATACTTAGGTTCGAACCCCAGAAATTGAACTCTTCCAATCTCCCTGCGCAAGGAAAAGACGTTTCCTCCTGAACCAATAGCCGTAACAATTTATACTCTATGCTAGAGGGAGAAATAGAGATAAAGAGAGATAGAGATGATGAGAGAGAGAGGGAGGGAGAGACATAGAGAGGGGGAGAGGGAGAGTTGATTTCTGGTCGAACGCGGCAGCGCGGACATCCCTTACCTCGGGAACGAAGTAGGAAAACAAAAAAAGGAGGGAGGGCCAATACTTGGCAATTTCGATTTTTAATTCGACCAACGCGCCTCGCTCTCACACGGCACTTTGTCAGACGTAAGTAGCGTGTCCGAGAAAAATTTATAATGAGTTTCTTGGAATTAGAGAATTTTTTGAATTTTGTTTGCAAGCTTTTAGTATATGCTTGCAATTGTTTTGTTTTCACATCTTAAGAACAGCAAAAAAAGAGGCAAATAATGAGCTATACACTTTTGTGATTGGGTGAATTGGTCCTGCTAACTTCCAAGACGTCCTGCCAGTGACAGTGGGTGAGTAAAATCAACGGTCGAAAGGGGGGTCCCTCTCTATTATTTCCCGATCGATTAATGGACACAATTATTAACATTGTTTAAGAACATTGTGCCTTAAATTTCAAATATATTTTAAAATATTTGGATTTCTATCGAATAATTAAAAGTGTAAAATCTTAAAATCACTAATAAAAAAAAAAGAAAGAACCGAAAAATTCTCGTTTCCATTCCAAGAAACTGATTATAAACCTATGTGGGATGCTCCACCCCACCCACGTCTGCCAAGTGCCGTGGGCGCGAGGCGCGCAGTCGCTCCGCAATGGAGCTGAGGTCAGAGGCGCATCCGTCGCCGACGAAGGGTCGCCCACGCTGCACGTCCGGCGCATCGAAAGCCTTTCAATACACGCAACGACTCAGTGGATGTTAGCCGACTGCTTTTGTGTGGTGAAGGGACACGCTGTTGCTATTGACTTGCAACCTGACCAAACAGTTTGCGAAGAAAATTAATATTTGTAATATTAATAACCAGTCTTGAAAATAATGCTTTAATTTTGGCTTTATTGCTTTTTATTACTTTTGACCTTGACACTTCTGAACGAACCAGTCTTCATGTTACAACAGTTTAATTAGGCAACCTTGTCCATGCTACAAACTTTCTGGACTCAACAATATGGCGGAGGTGGCTTCAATAATATTCGTGTTTGGAACGCCTCTTGTTGTTTATCGGTCTGTACCCTTCGGCGTCACTTCGTGTGTCACCTCTCGCAACTCCACCAGAGAAGCGCGATAATCCTCATATGGACCCTCGTCTGTCGTCGGAAGCGGCCGCTGATCTGCTGACCCCTCTCACGGCAACGCCGCATGGCGAGAGGCGTTGTGGGGAGGGTAGAGGCTTGCATTTTCAACACTGGATAGTGGCGACTCGTGACTAAGGAACAGCGGCGGATAGGGAAGGGATCCATTTTTTTATTATTATATACAATTTATTGAAAACAATTCTCAGTGATACCATTACATTCCTAAGCATTATTACCATGAAGCACTCGTAGTAGTGATTTCATGATCTTCAGATTCCAATAAAGTGTTGCGAATTTGTGTTGCTCTGACAATAGTTCAGAAATCATTGACGTTTTTTGTTGTTTTTTTAGGCGTTTAATATTCACTGAATTACATACTGTGTGAGATCTTTTGACATTTCATGTTGTATAGCTTTTGATACATTTTTCATGTCAACACATCCGTCTCTATTCCAGGTACTCACCTTAACTGACAATAAAAGACATGGCCAACAATAAAGCTTGGCTGTAACTTCACTTCCTGTTACCAAATTGTGTAAATCGTTCCACGAAAGATTGAATTTTCTTCCATTTTCTCAACAGCACGTTGAGCAACCGTATTCTACATAGGGCTAGGTCGACCATTGTCCAATTTTAGTCTCTTTTCTACATCGTTAAGACGAGAAAACGGAGTATGTAGTAGTTCATACACTGCATCTGTCAAAATAGCATAAAATCAGAGTTAAATATAAAAAATATCAAGAAACGAATCATAAAATGCGAAAATCGTGAATATTAATATGAATAATATAAAATTAATTTCTGTACTAACCGACATTTTTCTGTCGTGAAAAAAAAAGTTTAATTAAAATCCGCCCCCTTAGTAGTACATAGTAAGCGATATGTCCCCTCATGCTTTGTCCCCTCAGAATGCCTTGTACTACATTACACATGAACGCACCCGTTCCCTTCTCTTAGCTAAGGACTTCCATACTTTTCCTCCAATAACAACGCGTCCACGATTTACAATCTTGCCGGCCCGTTTTTTGAATTTTATCTAATGTCTCGCTTTGCCCTTTTCTGTACGGGTCTCAGCAGGCCGCTCCATATTCTAAAATAGGACTAACAAGTGTAAAATATGCTAATAATCGTGCATTTGAACTACTGTATTTTAAAATATGCATTACAAAGTGCAGCGCCCTCCAGGATTTTTCGACCGAATCGTTAATGAGATCCGACCAACCCAAGTCACTTGGCAGGACCAAACCCAAATACTTAGCTTACAGTTTTTTACACATGGTATAACGTTAGTTCCTAATTCATAATTGGGAACTGATACATTGGAGAGAGACTTGGTAAAACAAATGGATTTAATCTTTTCCAGATTTAATTCCATCTTATTTCTGCACGCCCAGTTAGAACACATTAGATCGTTCTGTAAAACAGTTTCATCCGCAGATGAGCCAATACTCCTATATATTATGTAATCATCGTCGAAATGTCTAACTTTCGAATTTATTGCAGTTGCAGTGACATTAATGAACGCTAAGAATAGCAATGGCCGTGACACAATCCCCTGGGGGTCCCCAGAGGTTACATTGTCTTTCGATGAATATTTATCACTAGGGGCTGATTTTAATGAAATGTCATTGTTTTTCTTTTCACTTTAGAACAATGCCGTTTAGTATTGAAATTCATTTTATGTTATGACAAAAGGAAATGACCCATTTTTATACGCCATTTTTTGCATTTTTTCTTGATTTCGGCTAATAAGTCATTTTTTAACCTTTCCCGTCATTTTTAATGCATTCTCCCCTGATTCCATCGTTTTTAATGTCATTTTAAACGTACTTGCTTTAAATAATATTTTCAAGGTGCAAGAAATGTTCTCTACAGAATTCCTGAGTACCTATACCTGGTAGCCTATTTGATTTCTACACTGAGAAACCGGGAGCGGTAGCTCAGTGCATCAACTGATGCCACTGCAGCGCCTCTGACCGGGATTTGATTGATTGATTGATTTTTTCGTATTTCCGGCACGTCAACTGCTTCGGTCATTAGTCCCGTTAGTGTAGTGACACCGCGCTGCAGTGGCATAAGTAGATGCACTGAGCTATCGCTCCCGCTTCTGACCGGGAGGTCCTAGGTTCGAGTCCTGACGGCGGCAGGATTTTCGACACTTGCTTTCCGGCTAGGTCTAATTCAGTCGCTGCCTGGAGGAGAATTCTAGCGGCCGGCTGCTCTGATCGGTAGGTTTCCGTGGTTTCTCCGATCAACACCAGGCGAATGCCGGAGCAGTACCCTACCAAACGGGCCACGGACCGCGTGCGATCTTTCCTTCCTCTTCCTTTTCCTATCCTGTCCACCTTACATACACACTTACACTAACATGCACTACACTACCACATATTCCAGGAGACCAGTCAGGAGCTTAGAGCTTGAGTTTTATTTTCAGCATTTCCGGTAACGCCAATGCCAGAGGTCATCTCTGGCCGGGTCGCTTTACCCTGAGCGTCACCTCCGGCATTGCAAGCCGCACGGGGTCCGAATCGTCTTGAATGCCGCTGACTGCGCGTCCGCAGTGGGTATCTGAAGGGTCCACAATGCAAGAGAAGAGGATGTATGATAGTTGATCGATAATGTTTTTTACTGAAGAACGGTAGAAATTTTGGGTGGTGATGAGAGTGAGTTTAAAGATCACCCATCGGAAATTAAAACATGAAGCAGACAAGGAGATCGATTTAGAGCGTTCTTGACCACCAACCCCCATGGGCTGGCGGGGGTGTGGTGGATGATATACACTGTACCTAAAAACAGACACAGTAGCCACTTGCATTAGGGTTTCAGATTGGACCGAGAGAGTCTGAAGCGCAGAAGTACAAAATTCAAGAAGTTTTTCGCCGTGAAATAGAAATGCGAAGTTTTACAATTATTAATGAACATGCTCCGCCACATTTCTGATGAAATTGACTGGCTTAAGTGGCTCATGGCATCAATTGACAATTCTACAGTGCCTCTGACTGCTAAGGGTTCGAGTCCCAACGGTGGCAGGATTTTCGACACCTTCTCCTTTTCAGCTAGGTCGAATTCAGCCGCTGTCTGGAGAAGAATCCTAGCGGCCGGCTTTTCTGATCGGTAGTTTTCCGTGGTTTCTCCGATAAACACAAGGCGAATGCCGGAGCTGTGCCCTAACAAACGCACCACAGACCGCGCGCGAAATTTCCTTCCTCTTCCTTGCCTTGTCTTCTCCCCTTACACACACTTATTCATACAGGATACTTACACACACTTATTCATACTTACACACATTCATACGGGATACCAGTCGGGAGCTTAGAGCGTGTCCGGGCTGGGGCGGTACCCCGCTGGTGGGAGATACCTAGTTGAGGATATCCCCGCAAGCCGACGGGTAGAGCGGCTCCGGATTTCACCATCAAGCGGGGCAAGATCACCGCCACCTATCGAGGAAAACGCATATAAATCACTAATCAGTCAATCAACGTGACACCACGGTAATACCCCCTCCTCTATGTAACGCCGTGTAACGCTTCTTCATATTCCCTACCCCCTTTAGCATAACGAAATTATTGGACGACACCTTTCCGGATTTCTTGCATACGCTAACTCCATTACTCATTAATTCCTCAGGTTGATTTATTTTATCTCCTCAACTTCGTCAGAAGAAAAAGTATTGTCATGGTGCGTGGGAAATAGGCGATTTTTCGACAGAAAACACTTGTGTGAATGGGTATAGAAAAAAGCGATAAATCTTGTTTCTGTATGTAGTAAATTACTTCCTGCAGCTCGTTGTGTAGGCAAAACCCATCTCTTGTGGACCATGATACTGAATTATCGATTGACAGCAATATGTCCGACTACGTCAACGCTAGCTCCTACACCATTAAGATGATTGTCTCCAAAATTTATAATCTCGGAAAGATCTGAAAGAACTCAGGCCTCAGAAATCAGAGAGCCTGGGGTTCTATAGCCGATTGGAGACTCAATTTTAAAGAAAATTGGCGGAACGCTTTAGACGACTGACTATTGATGACTGACACGGACAGGCACGCTTATTGCCGGCAATCGAATTTTCGATATCAAGGCCCCACAAAATATGGATTCTAACTACACATGTTACAGGAAGTAATTTACTGTAATAAATACTATCAAGAGGAACAAAATTTATCAACGTTTTCGTGACCAGGGCCCGACAACAAGAGTTTTTTGTCCAAAAATCTCCGTTTCCCGGTGTACGATTGCATTTTTTTCTCTTCTTGCGTGGAAGTAAAAAGTAAATATTAAATTAAGAAGTAATTAATATCATTATTTGAAAAAAATTATGAGATTTCAAAATTAAAAATACTGCTAAAAGATTAACAAATGTCGGGAGTCAAAATAATAGATTTACAGGAAATCGATTCAATATTAAATTATTGGAAATGATTACCTTTCCTGAATACAACAAACAAAATAACTATAGTTCATAAAATAAGCAGTATGAGAATATTTCATATTATGTACTGTAACTTAGAAATGTAGAATATGTGCCAATTTAGAACAATCAGATTTACGAACTATATTCTGCGCACGTTTTCTTGAGAACCAAAAAGCCTACCTCTCTTTTTCACAAAACCCATTGATTCGTAAATTAATGCGCATGTATTCCCAAAGAAGATAAAAGAAGAGAGGCTTGTAGGAATCTTTATTCACTTCGATAAAAATATAGTACTAGTGCCTATAGAATTCTAAGTAAACTTAAAAATCTTCCCTTGGACAAAGATTCCCAAAAAATTATTTTGAGTCAAGGTGTTCTTTCATCAAATTGTAAGTGTCGGCAGTACATTTATGTCATTCGTTCCGTGATGTCCAGTTAACTTGGGGCAAGCGCAGCGCATTTGCGGCGAGTTGTACAACTACAAAGTTCATGCACGCGTGTTAAAACTTGCAGCACGCAACTTCACGCCGAAAAGACGCAAGTGACCCTGCCGCCGGAGAGCACGGGACAAGCAGACTCAGCAGAGAAGCGCTGAAGAAGTGGCCCCAGGAAAGGGGTCACAGCCGAGGGAGGCGCAGGAGACGAGTGTGAAAAGTGTCCTTGAGTGAGTGACAAAAGCCAGCGGTGGTATGTCTGAGAGCTTTCTTGTGCATTTCCTTGCTAGACAACTACTGCTCTTGCTTTCTTTATAGATGAAAAATATTGTAAACGTGTACCGGAAAACGGTGAATTTTCGATAGAATTTTTTTTACCGGGCCTTAGTAAATTAGTACGTCTTCGTCAATTACGTCGTCTTCGAGTCGTTTAATCAGAAAACATGTTCTTTGGGTCCTTGATACCGAAAATTCGATTCCAGTCAATGCGCCTGTCTGTGGTCAACGGTAGCGCGTACAATGTATAACCGATATCTTCAAAAATCGATATTCCCTGATTGATTTAAGGGAACTCGAGGCCCGGCGAGTTTAAAATGGACATATTAATTTTGGGAGTGCTGAAATGAAGCCTCAAAGAATTGAAAATTTTCTCAAAAATAGTTCAAAATGTTTTGATTGAACTTTGTTCTGGGATAATGTAAAAGACTCTTAAAGAAGGTCTCATTTTCGTTGAAATCACTGATTTTACGAAAATTGTATTAGTTCAATATTTTTTTCAGCGTCGCACTATGGGGCAAATGACAGCAAAACCTGGCAGAAGTTAAAAAAACCAAAATTATTTAGGGTGAAAATTTCTTATGGTTTCGTGCAAAGGAGAACCTAGACGAATATGTCCTAGCATGTCACACCGCTTGGGCTGTCCGTCTCCACCGTAGAGCTTTCAGTTCATGCAGTGTTGTAGTGACGGTCGGACGTGCTTTTCATTAGTGAGAATTTATCTCTAGGTTCGTGGTGTTTTTCAGTCAGTGTGTGTGAAGAAAACCAACTTTTTGCAATGGAAGCTTCAAGTTCAGGTATTTAATGTTATTTAGCATGTGACAAACACAAAATCTAGGACTTAATATTAATAGAAATAAAACTATAAAGAAATAGCTTTTAATATTTAAAACTTACGTCTTATTTTGTGAAACACACAACTTTTTAATTATGTATCAAAGGTGATCAAGCCTTGATCTTTGTTTCTCGCTATTCAGTAATGTTCCTAATATATTATACAGCTGTTTTTTCTTGCTACTTTTTGCTACTTTCTTCACCGGAATGATTTTTTACGGACGTGTCTGCACGTAAAATACCGGAAATGAATTGTGTACTATGTGAGTAATTTTTTTTTCGGCAGGCAAGAGTTCGAACTGTTCATATCAAGAGAAAAGAACTTTTGGATATTATGTGGAGCTCTAATGAGAGAGAAACAGACAAAAAATTTGATTTCTTGACTGAAAAACTGAAGACAAGAACAAAGTGTGGTCCACGGTTTGTCAATACTACATAGGTTGATACGCATGTTTGACTGCCTATTGCATTTGGCTTATAAGTTACCTATTAAGACGTGGCAAGCGAAAGGGAATGATAAAAACACTGTGGCTAAAATAAAGCTCGTATTCAGAGAGAGATTCGAGAACGCAGTGGTTTGATTGTGGATCAGCCAAAACCAGGATCCGGTAATACAAATACCAGAAATACAGCTCGACGGTTCTTTCAGAACCTTGAACTATCTGCTGAAATTACACGCATTGATGTAAATTTAATTAAAATGATGCAATAATTATGATTGTCGTATCAAGTGGCAGTGAAATTCATGTTGAAAAGTTTCGGGCTTTTGCTCAGAACACGGCTCGGTATTTTGTTAAAAAATATCCATGGTACAATATGTCACCTACAGTGCACAAGTATTTTATTCATGGACCTGATACTGTCTCGTCAGCTTTGCCTCCAATTGGACAATTAACAGAGGAAGCTCAAGAAGCACTCAACAAAGATTTTAAGAAAAACAGAGAGCACTTCTCCCGAAAATGTTCCGTGAAAAAACTAATAGTGATGTTTTAAATTTACTGCTCTTAAGATCAGATCCACTTATCATCAACAAGAGAAAACTACCTACGAAAAATGTGCAAAGCCTCCCAAAAGAAGCTCAGGAACTATTGGTTCATCCACCCGAACACATTGTTCATTCTGAAAATTATGAGGCCCGCGCGGATGATGATTGCGATGACACAGTTCATACTATTGATAGCGATGATGATGATGATTTTTTAATGATTTAATATAATTTCACTATATTTATATTTGACTTTAATTTATGTAATTAGTAAAACCTTTCATTTTTTGCTCCCCCTTCAATAAAACGTAATGTAACGTTATTTGTTGTTTTTATTTACAATGCGTATTCCTAGAAAATCGACTATTTTTTTGTCAGATGAAGAGGCATCGAATTGGAAGTTACACCATTTCTTTCAACATGAATTTCTCTTTACAGTGATATGCAATACTATGGGTTATAGGTGTTACTCGAATTAATGCCAGAAATGAGGCCCTCTTGCCCCACTGTGCGTCGTCGCATAACTACAATATCCAAGACAGATTTGTTTATCCGTAATGAAATTTGTTCTGTAAAGAGAGATCTTGAATTAACGTGTATAATATTTCGAAGGTGAGTAGTGTAATTTTTCATGAAATATTTTTTAATTTGCAATTTTTTAACAGTACGGCATCAAATTTGTTCTTTACATTTTCTCCTCGTGTGTATTTTGATACTACGTAGCTTGGGCGTTCTTTGGAACGGTAAAAATGTGGCGCTAGTGCGAGCGGCGGGAGGATGAGTAAGCGGGAACGGATGTGAGGCGGCGGCGAAGAGGACCGGGGGCGGGGCGGAGGCGATGGTTGAACCGGGCGCGGGGACGGTGGTGGGATGGGGATTTAGGCGGAGGTGTGACCGGGCGGGGGCATAGAGTATATATGGGCGGGGGCGCGAGCGGAGGAGGTGGCGGTGCGGGCGGAGGCGGGGACGAGGCGGAGGCGATGGCGAGGACGGTGACGAGGGCGAAATCGATGGCGGAGGTGAAGCTGTACTCGGTGACGTAGGCGTGGGCGTAGGTGAAGGCGAAGGCAAAGGCGGAGGGGCACAGTCGATGGCGGGGGTGGAGTTAGACTTGGTGGCGTAGGCGAGGGCGGAGGGGGCGAGGACGGAAGGGGCCGGGGAGGTGGGCAGGGTGGAGGGGGCGGGAGCGGAGGGAAAGCGGGCGCAACGGATGCGAGCGCGGGGCGGAAACAGATAAGGGGGGAGCGGGTTGGGGGGGGGGCTCGGGGAGGCGAAGGTGGTGGAGGGGAGGGGGCGAAGCAGTGGCATGGCAAGGGTGGGCGGAAAAGGGGGTGGCGCGGGCGGAGGGCGGAAGCGGCGAGTGCACAGGGAGGGCGGAAAATGATCGGAGCCGACGGCAGAGCAAGGATGGATCCGAAGGTGTGGGAGAGATGGCCAAGGCGGGGTGGAAGCGAAGTAGAAGGCGAAGACAGAGACAAAGGTGGATTCAGAGTACGAAATTGGGCTGGTAGGCGAGGTTCATTGGGGGCGGCGGAGTCGTAGGGGGCGAGGTTTAGGGGCGTGGGTGGATGCGGCATTGCAGGTGAGGAGGGGTGGAGAAGGAAAAGGGATTGGCGGGGGAAAAGTTTATACCATATTTACTCCTCTGTGTTATATTAGTACATTGTTTTGAGTGTTTCACAAAAGGCAGTTTTAGAATCTAGTTTTATATTAATGTGTAAGGCCGTAACTTGTGAAGGAAGACCGAAAATGACAAATATAAAACAATTTTATCATCAAAGGTACTATATGACACAATAAAACGCGAAATAAAACAAATTTGCAATAATAATTAATTCCAACTTTTAAGAATTAAAGAGCTGAGTTTTAAGAACATTTTTTAAAGGCAAATATCTGTATCTTCAATTTGTAGTTTTGAAATGTTACCTTCCTGCAACGTTTTGCAATTATCGCAACTACGAGAGTTCGCCGAAAATAAGACTAGTGCCATATTTTTTACCGCCCTTTCTTACATAAAGAACGGACTTCATTATGGACAAAATCTTTGTATAAAAAAGACAAAGAAAAATTTCAAGAACTATACATACACTATACATACTGGAAAAAACTTCATTTAAATGCATCGGAGATTATCAATTTTGGAGAAAATCGGTCGAACTGACAGACGGACGGACAGACGGACGGACGAGACAGACGGACGGACAGACGGACGGACAGACGGACGGACAGACAGACGGACAGACAGACAGACAGACAGACGGACAGACAGACAGACAGACGGACGGACGGACGGACGGACAGACGACGACGGACGAGCAGACGGACGGACAGACGACGACGGACAGACGGACGACGGACGACGAGACGAGACAAACGGACGTACAGACGGACGGAGGACGGGGGGAGACGGGATGGACAGACGGGATAGAAGGAACAGACGGACAGGAGGAGTGACATATAGACGGCCAGCCGGACAACGCGAAACAGACACGCCATCAATCAATTTTTCGGGGGCAAGGACCCACAATATATGGATTCTGGATACCTTACGTGTTAAGAGGAAATAATTTACTAAGGATTTATTCCCTTTTTCGATACCAAGGTCAGACAATTGGATTTTTCTGAAGAAAATTCGTCGTTTTCCGGTGCACGATTTCTTTCTTTTCTCTCGCGTGTAAGGCCCAGAAAGTAAAATTGAATGTTATTCACTCATTAATGGACTGAATCAAATCATTCGAAGAATGTTTACAGACAATTAATATTTTATAAAACAAATCAGTTAAATTAATACATTAAAATTTTTGAAGTAATATTGCCTGTTAATTTGCATTTTGTAAATTGGAATTAAGATTCGGATTCTACGATTCCCCTAAATACAAATAGATTGTTTCATAGGGCTTTGAGATCTTATTTGAATTTTCGCCAGCTTTGCGTGCGTTTCCCACCGGGCGCAGTGTCCTTCGCTACGCAGCCCCTTGGAGCTTTTTGCTATCTCCCCTCCTCCCTGTGCCGTCCTGTGGCCTTCCTTCGCGCCATGTTCTCCCCTTCCCTCCGACCCCACCCACCCGCCGTTCGGCAAACCCCCTCTCCCAAGGCTGTGGCGGCCTGGGAATCGGCGCCGGAGAGGCATTGGCTTCGTTCGCAATCGCAACGCGAGGTGATTGAAGAACGCGCACCGATGGAGTGCGGACGTGCGGCTGGCCCAGGGCTGGCCTCCCTGGCTGTTGGGACGTGAAGCGCGGATCAGCAGACACGTGGTCGTTTCCTCTCGTCTCTGGGAATGCTTCCAGGGTAAGTTGGCCTTCATGCAGTATACATTGCGATTAAATTTGTGGGAGAAGCGGAAGTCCGAGGTAGTAGCTGTTGTCCAATTGCATAATGCCAGTGTTTTGAAGTCGGTGGATAGTCCAAAACAATATGAGTTTTCATCGTGCTCGTCGTGCTACTATTGTTTGGGAAGTCGAAATAGTGGTCTTAAAATTTCCCTAGCTGTAGGGCGAAAATCGCCCATTGATATTTGATATTACATGAATGTTTCAGTAAGTACAGTTCGTTCAACGGTTATTAGTCAAGTCTGGATGGAGTTAACTTTATTAGTAGGTTCTCCGGGTCTTTCGAATTATTGAAGTAACATCGCCACATTTTTTTTACTTGCAAAATAGGATTCATGAGATATATTTTATTTATTCTAATTTGCGTCCATTGTTTCAATCATTAACATTCGTTGTTAATTTCATATTCTTGTTCACAATATTACATTGGAAGTTCAATCACGTACAAATGAACTTCTTTCCGAAGTGACACATGTCCATTTCCTTCGTTTGTTTTTTTGTTTTCTAATTTCAGGGATCAATATAATATATAAAGAATGTTATTCTTAAGATGTTCTCCATCATTCTGCCAAATATTGTTTTGTAAATTGTGTTTGTGTTTAACGTTATCCTAAAATGTTGAACCCTCTTTGAATTCGGTAGCATACGAATAATTTCCCTTCCCTCTAAAAATTGTTTCATGGAGAGAAGTCTCTTCGGAAATAAATTCTGCAAAAGTGAGTGAGAGTATGGAACAGGAATTCCGTCGTTCTCGCTAATTTGCTTGTGGCTGTTCACTTTCATTCTATGCCGCGGCGTCAGGAGTTGATTAGTGAATAGGGCAGTTTAAGTGATAATCCGTTGCGCCTGATCTATAATGTCAACGTACAATTTTTTTCTTACACTAAAGTTTTCTCCTGAAATGTTTTTCGTGTATGGAAATTTGGCAATCGAAATATGTATCTAGAACGAAAATTCGTCTGTTGGGAAGAGTCGTGAATAATCTGTTTTTGTATGAATGTTCCCCAAGCAATGTCACCTCCGTAAAGTTAGAATCGCAAAGTTTTCAAAAATTATTGAAACTAGGCTCAAAATTTGTCGCATTTTTGTCACTAATTTGTTACGCAAAAAAAGAATTGTCGCTCTTCATTTTACCCTGATATTAAGATTCGGCTAACTTGATATCAAGTTTGCATCGCAAACTGAAGAAAACCAACTAATTACAGACATAAATAAAAACTAACACCATAGGAATTTGTCGCTTTTTTGTCGCTCCAGACTACAAAAAACAAATTTTGTCGCTCTTAAAATATTATCAGAAATGCAATTTTTTCGCAAACACGTGGCAAAATTCGTGTCAAGTTAGCGTCGCAAACGCAAGAAAACCATAAAATTACAGTAATAAATAAAAAATAACACCATAGGAATTGGCCGCTTGTTTGTTGCTCAAGAGTTCCCCAAAAATTTGTTTCTTTTCTATAAATATCGGAAATACGAAATTTTACTATTGGATATTATAAAGACCGACAAGATCTGAAATATTAAAAAGTACGGCTCTTCTGTCATTATATGCATTTCAAGTTTCCCCATTAACTAAATACGGTAGCAAGGGCCCACAGTTCGTGAAATCTCATTGTAAAACGTGTAAAGCGAAGTATATTACACATATTGGAACATAATTTATCCAATTTTTCTTTTGCATGTATCCACTACATCAGTTTTCCTGTAAAAACAATTCCGTTCTTTTACCGCACCATTACGTAACTTTCTGCACACTACGCATTTTAATTCGTATGACTTATACGTACTCTCTCTATGGTACGTACATGAGAAAATAATACGCTAGAAGAATTAGATTCCAAATCATAGTACCCCCGTTTCATCGTTTCACTATTGTGGATAAAGTAATGTTACGAATTAACGAAACTTTTTTTTAAGAGCAACGAATCAATTCGGCATCGCAAGCCTGAACTGATAGAAATCTGGAAATTGCAACGTTTTTGTTAGACTTCTAACGGCAATTTGAAGTTGCTATTATTGAATGGCGAAAATAGACAAGACTTGCCGGAGATTAACTCACTGGCAGATGGAAGGCTCGGAAAAACCCACAAGAATGTCACAGCCGGAAAGACGGAGGGAGAGGGTTGGCTGACGCCCCATGTTTTGGAATTTCCTGGAAGCTCTTAATATATTTTACATTCCTTAGTTGCCATTTGCTAAGCACAAGCGTCTCCATTATTTGAAAGTTCATTCTTCTCTATAGGAACATCCAGTCCTCATTCGGTACTTAGAATTCAATGCCAGGAACATTTGTCAAGTTGGTGCCCGCAATTCTGTGAAATTCAAACTCAAATATTTCATAATATTTTTACCAATTACTGTAAGTACTAATTTCATACCGCAATAAAAAATTGTACTACATTATCAACAATGAAAAAACGTCGTGAAAAAGTAGGGTAGGCAACTTCACGTAAACCTAACACTGCGATTGTTAAAAATTTAAAATTGTAATAATGCCATAATTATGTACTTATTTTGTGTTGTGATGTAAATTACTACATTATGAAATATTAAAAACAAGTGCAAAATTAGAAGATATTTCACTTACACCTAGTAACCCCACTCGGAAAGGTTAAAAAAATCTCTACAATAGTGCACTAATTACGCATTAATTTCCTACCGAAATATTTTTTTTACTTAATTCTAAGCAAATAAGAAAGGAGTAATGCCAGATAAAGGTACAGTAGCATCTCTTGTCAAAAACCTCATGTCATGCAATGCGAACGAAATTTTCCATCAACTTTTCATTCGTTTTTATCAAAATAAAATGCTTTGTAAACTGATTCATACAATTTTTATTTCCTCGCTACTGCATACGCAGTATAGAGGAAGTATATTCTAGGAATGGTTGTTGGTCATTTCATTAAAAAAATTTCTTAGTTCACCAACGTTTCGGAACTTCAGTGTTCCCTCATCAGGGCTTGCTAAGGATGAATATTTAAGAAATTAAGTGAAAAAGAGATATTATTTGCTATGATTTAGAAAAAGAGAAAATATAGCCATCTTAAAACTAGTAGCGGCTAGAAACGAATCTCACCCAAACTAATTTCAAAATTAAAGACTAATTTTAGATAAATTACTCTTTAAAATGCTCTATTCCTGAATTTAGGCCCAGTGAATTTCCCAAAAATTGCCGATTTCCAAATCTGGAAAATACAAATTCGCAAACTAGGAAGAGAACAAAGAACTTTGTTTTAAACTCTAAGAAAAAATATTCCGGCATCTATATTTCAAAAATTAGGGCTCTACAAATAGAGAGTTAACATGCGTTCTTATGGAAGGATGGTTTGATTAACAGTAAGTAAACATTTATATTAGAAGATTATGAAATAAGTACTTCTGTTTCATTGAATAAAAGGTAAGTACTGGATTTTGATTGTCTAAAGTGAAACGAAAGATGAATCATCTCTGGTTTTAAGAGTATTTTATTTATGCATTATATTAGTTTTCTGTACTATATTTTATATTTATTTTTATACAATATTTACATGTACTAGCAGCCCCACCTTTCTTCACTATTGCTAAATATATTTATATAGATAAATAATAATAATAACTATAATAATAATAATAATAATAATAACTATAATAATAATAATAATAACAATAATAATAATAATAATAATAATACATTTGAATTTCATTATCAATTCATTTATTCAGTGAACATTTCTAATAGAATTGTGAGTGAGTGAAAATTCAGATTCTTGTGTTTCATGGCATACCTTTTGTCATCACAATAAACATTTAACAGTAGAATAGCAAAAATTATATTATTTTATAAAATCTACTAACAAAATTGTAAAGAAAAGAGGATTGAAGATTGGGATTTTTGGCTGACGGAAAAGCTGTCCTTGTAAGAAGGAAGTAAGAAAGGACTTTTCATTGGGCTTTCTACCGGCAGCACCCTGCAACCCTTTTAATCCCGCAATCACCTGTCGCGCGCCCGGGGAAAACCTTGTGTTGTTCATTGAGGCGGCGATCCAATGGACAAAAGGCGGCGTTTCTCCACCATCGTGTACTGCATTTTTCACCGAAATCTTGAGAACCTTGACGTGCCAATCTACCTAAAATTATTGCGTCTTTCCACCCTCGCACGATATTTCAAATATTTTTTGATTACTTAAAATTATTCGCCAATGGTCTCTTAAAAAGTGCATGAAAGTGAAAGGGCTTACGTTCTCGCATTTTGAAAGTAGAGAAACACGTGTGTATTAATATGTAATGATACTTAATAACATGACTAACGCTGCTCTTATATACGTTTGATTTTGGTTAATAAAGCCTGATTTCAAAAGATTATAACAATCTATGCTATTTCTGGTAATCAGTTTACATTATGTTGATGAACAAAAGATGTTGAACAATTTGATGGCATGATAAAATTAGAAAATACTAACGTGGCGTTCCTTAATATTCCCAAACTATGAGGAAATGTCATAGGCAATAATTTCAGAATATATTCATTTATGCAATAGATCGTTTGTGTTGGCTTTTTTCAGCCATATTCACATTTTAAAAATTGCATTTTCGATAATATTTGAAGAGCGACAAAAGTGTTTTTTTTGTGAAGTCTGGAGCGACAAAAAAGCGACAAATTCCTATGATGTTATTTTTTATTTATGTCTCTTAATTAGTTGGTTTTCTTGCGTTTGCGATGCTAACTTGATATCAAGTTAGCCGAATCTTAATACCAGTGTCAAATGAAGAGCGACAATTTTTTTTTGCGTAACAAATTAGCGACAAAAAAGCGACAAATTTTGAGCCTAGTTTCAATAATTTTTGAAAACTTTGCGATTCTAACTTTACGGAGGTAGCAATGTGGGTATGTGAAACGCGCGTTAATTGCCGGAAGTTTCGTTTTTCACCTGAATATGCTCGGTTTGCAATTTTATCTTAATTTTCCTTTTAATTTGAATGAATACAGTTGCCAGCATGAATTTAATGAGATAAGTTTTACCCCCTGTTTTGATAAATCACCATTACTCTACCAACAAAATTAGCGTGAAATACTATATACATTACAGTATTACTATATACTGTATACTATATACATTACTATATACTATATACATATTACTTACAAATATATATTCTCATACATTTTTTTAAATTCTGTGGTTACTGACATGGAATTTGTTGAAATAGAGACGTGGCGAATTCATTTTTGATTTTTGGAGATACAATGCATGAAACCTAGATGACTTATTCAAAATTTTCTTTAAATTGGCTTTCTTTTTTTCTTTACTTTTTATCGGATACAGAAAAGAAAGTACGTTTATGGAAATGGCGTAGGTCGAATTTTCTTGAACTCCCTAAATTTTCGAAACTTGCAATGCTTTAAAATTGTTTCGGTGTTTTCCTACAATTACAAGATTGAAGATATTTTTTTCCTTTGTGAAATGTTTTTCAAAACGAGATTATTAAAAAAAGCCATGTAAATTTGTAAAAGCGTGGGTTTTGCACGTTTTTTTCCGGGACTTACAAATAATGCGGGAAGGGCCACTGTGTTGTATTGGCGGGCCCTGGTAAGGAAAACTTGGATAAATTTGGTTCCACTCTATAACTTGTGCTCAGAATCCATGCTGTGGGCCTTATTACCGAAAATAGAAGGTTACATACATTCTCGCATTATTTCTAAGTCAGCAATTTTCGTTAATTCGGAGAATTCAATGAAATTGAGAAAGCCATCATTCTTTTAAGCATTCGTTGTTATGTGCGTGGAAAAGCGTAAAAAATGGAGCGGCTTTTGAGAATTAAAAAAAATATTGCATTAATTTCAAGCATAAATTTCGCTTTTTGTAAGTGGCTGTTCTTAATGAGTCGATTATTTGAAAACATTTGAAAGCCAAAACCTCTGTCCAATTTTGTACTTTTGGAATATTACATTTTTGCAATTTGGAAAATAGTCCTCCGGGAATGACACTAGCGCCACTTTTTTACCGTATCTTCAGAGATACGATGAAAAAACTTGAAAGAATAATTAGGCCCTATTTTTGAGGAAACCAATTTCCATAAATTAAAAATTGTCTGTATTTCCCGCAGAAGTACACTAAAACAACTGATCGAAAAATTGTACATGATGTATTATCAAGATCTGTCTTTAAAGAACAAGTTTCGTACAGGAAAGATCTGTATCTTCAAGAGCGTAGAAGCAGGAAAACGCGGAAAAAATTTATGCAATTTTCGAAAAAGAATCAGTGATTTCAATGAATTTATATTTTAAACTTGTACTACTATCTTAAGCGTCCTTTACACTCTATGAGAACAAAGTGCAATAAAAATATTGAAGCCATTTTTAGAAAAATTTGAAGACGTTGAGGCACTTTGCAAAGTACCCTCCAAAATCTAAATATGTTTCAAACGCTGAGAACCTCCAATTCCTTCAAATCGATGAAGGAATATTTATTTTGAAGGGAAAAAATCGGCTTTAATGGTTTTGGTGCTAACCTGGAGCTCACACGGACAGACTATTGTCGTCAATCGATTTTTTAGTAACGACCCACAAATCATAAATTCTGGTTACACAGATATTGTAACGTCATAGTCGTCGGACCGCACAAGGCGGGGGCCGGGGCGTGGGATGGGTGGTCCAGGCGTCGAGCTGGCGGTGCAACCGGAGCGGTCGTTTCGGGGGAAAGCCGGCGGGGGCGGGGGGTAGCGCAGAATGATGTGAGGACAGATCGTCTGCAGCTGGTCGGCGGGCCCCATTGTGCGACCGGCCCAAAACTGTAATATGGTGACGCGGTCTGCGGGTGTTCAGCGTGGGTCTGTCACGTGACTGCTGGGGTACGCTGGGTAAGGCTGAGGCGGCTTTTTTCAGGAATGGTAGTGCTGTGGAGTGCAGCGGTAGTTTCCGGAGATGTAAATATTGTAATATACAGTAATATTAAATAAATCTGTACAAATAACTCCCGTGTCCACCAGTTTTTCACATCACGACGTCACAATATGAAACAAAATTATTCTGTAACATTGAATTTGGGATTAATAAAGTATATAATGTTTGGGTCTTCATTGTTTCTGAGAAGTCTCTTTTAAGGCTTACTTTTTTGGGAGATTCCTTTTTTTTTTTGTTCCTGGAGCGAATTTAGCGACCCCAGAAACCCGAAGTCGGGACCGGGAGCGGTAGCTCACTGCATCAACTGATATTACTGCAGCAGCTCTTACCGGGAGGTCCTAGGTTCGAGTCCTGACAGCCGTAGGATTTTCGACACTAGCTTTTCAGCTAGGTCGAATTCAGTCGCTGTCTGGAGGAGAATTCTAGCGGCCGGCTGCTCTGATCGGTTCTTTTCCGTGGTTTCTCCGATCAACGCCAGGCGAATGCCGGAACAGTACCCTAACAAACGGGCCACGGATGCGATCTGTCCTTCCTCTTCCTTGTCCTATCCTCTCACCTTACACACACACACCTACACTAACATGCCGTACACTATCACATATTCCGGGAGACCGGTCGGGAGCTTAGAGCTTGTCCCGGCTGGGACGGTTCCCCCCTGGTGGGAGAGTCCTGGTTATGGGGAGACCCCACTAGCCGACGGTAGGTCGGCACCGGATCTCGCCATCTAGCAGGGGAAGATCACCGCCATATCCCGAGATAAAACATGCACTACACTTACGGTACTAATGACCAAAGCAGTTGACGCGCCCGGAAACACGAAAAAACCAAACAACTTATGTCGGAAGAAATTGGAAATAAATTAAAAAAAAACTAATTAAACTGGAATTTGGTTTGAAATCTGGGATATTTCTTTTCACATTCATCATTAATTAGTATTATGAGCAAATATTAGCACAATGAGAACATGGTGATTCCGCCCAGTACGTGATAATGGTTAGGAAAATGACCTACCTAATGTATGCTTAGGATGTGTGAAATCCTCACTCACGACCTCACAAGGGCTGTCGCATGCGTGCATAAAGCATGGAGTAATTGGAAGTTCATAATGTACTTGTGGATTGTACACTTGGGCTATTTACACTGAAAAGTAAATAGGCATATGTACATCGTGTGCGCCCGTTCGAGATATTCGCAGGGCTAGGGCACCGCGGGGAAGCCGGTCGCCTAGTTTTCGATGTTCTCGTCGCCCGCGCGCTCCCCTTTTGGACGGGATCGCTTGCATATACTTACTCGCACCCAAATGTCCGGGAAATTTTTACTCTGTGACCAACTTGTGACAAGTGATAGTCACATGTGGTTTCACATTTCTTAGTGAGCGAAGCCATGTGAGAGCGCACGCGAAGCCATTCTGTTTTTGTTAGTACTTGGCGATTAAGAATTTGTGATAGAATTGCCAGAGAGCACGCAGGAAATAATGCATCGTACATAAAATGCAGAGTTCAATTCCTCTTGTCATGGGAAATCCTGTACTGCGCATAAGTGGTTACTAAAAATAATGTTTTAATATTTAAACAAATTGATTTTTCGTTTAATATGCATCGATTGAAATCGTGCAGACCTGTTCATTTTCACACGGTGTAAATAATGCAATGTAGGAGACTTTAAAGTTATTAATTTTTAGTTTGTACATATTTCAAATCAAACTAAAATAATAGTGGAGTTATTAACACCCCGTAAAATCTCAGAACATGCGTGGTGACTCAGTTGTGCTACCATTAAATCGGTCGCTTGTGTATTTTTTTTTGTAGTGTGAGAGATAGACGAATTGTTTCGCCATATCAATAAAGGCATTATTATTATTATTATTATTATTATTATTATTATTATTATTATTATTATTATTAAAGGCATTATTGTTTTTTAAATTTAGGTGTAAGAGGCTATTGTTATTGTCTTGAAAAATATTTGAAGTAATCTACCCAAATAATCCAAACAATAGATACAAGATTATTCGACTTTAATATATTCTATTTTATATAATCGATTGTTGTGTAAATCGCGATTAAATCGCACAGATTTGCAGAATTTTGAGTATTCTATGCAGACGTAGGGAGATTGTCAGTTTACATAATCACTTGCAGATGTTTATACACACGTTAATTCGTTCATGTGACGAGATCAATTATTAACCAATTCATTTAAATTTTGGTTTTCAAAGCTAAAGAAAAATGATAACTGTTTTGTAACTTCCATTGAATGTATCTACATAGTAATGAAATATTCCGAATTTAACCTAATGAGCATTTTCGCATGTGGGTTTTTAAGTTCTCCGTTAAATTTCTGAAATGATTAGCTGTAAGTGGGGCATTTGTATCAATGTGGACTTTTTCTTCGCATGTAACAGCGCGCAATGTGCCAGGAAAGCCTGGTTTTGAAGCGCGAAGGAACACGTTTTTTTTTCTTTCTTGGGCACTTGGAAGGATTTATTGCTGAGGGAGGGAGAGCGGCGGCGACGGCGCGTGCTTGTGCTGCTGCTGCTGCCTACACCCCACCCCCACCCCCTACCCCTCCGTGAGCAGCGGATGAGCCGCGGCCTCTAGGGAAGGCCCAGGCAGGGCGTTGCGCCCCACCCTTCCTTGGTTCGCTGGCGCTGCTTCTGGGCGGGCAGGCCTCTGCCGTTTTCAGCCGCGCGTTGACCTCGCTGGTCGTGGCTTGAGAGGTCCGGCAAGCTGGCCTCCCCACCATGGCAAAATCAAATCAAAGTACTACTAGAATTTTTTACTGTTTTAATACTAATTTATTACTGCAAAACCCTTTTTTACCACTCATCTTTACTCAAAAAATGGGTGGCGTTGGAGCTTGAGATGAAGACATAGTTGGGTAACAAAATTGTACGAATCCGCGCTCGTATGAGAAAACTAATTTTGAATGTTATTTTTGTATGTGTGAATGTATTTTTTTGCCAAAGGAATTCGTAATAATGTCGCCGTTGCGCTTTATAATTTTCTCTCGAAAAGGTTTTTTTTTTTATTTCTGAGTAGTATTATTGTGTGTGTGGCATTAAATTCAGAAAACTCAGTGTCAAAATTATATTCGCCGTAACGTCTTAGGAGCGGCGAATTTTCAGGCCCATATCTTCAGTTATTATAATATAAGAGCCCTGAAGTAAATAATATAAAGAAATAATTAAATATTTGAGATTTATAATTTAAAATAGTAAATAGATATTGAGCCAGTCGAGATAGTAATCTTCGAGATGTTAATTATAGGGAGAAAATACAGGGAATGTTTCAATATCATTGTTGAAATTGATGTTCTTTCACTTTCTGATACTCAATATAGACTACAGAAACAGAAATATAATACCGAAATAGTTATACAGCAGAAAATATTTTACCTAACACTGAAAATTGTTAATAGTAGTGTTTCATCGTTTCATGTCATCGGGTAATAAGTTGTAAACTAGTGTGCAGGTATTGAATACGAATTTTTGTAGTGAGCTATTGATACTGACACTTGATTACGATTACTACACTGTGTTGTAGTAACGTTGCAATTACAAACATCCGTGTTGGGTGAAAAAATGTTCCCACGTTTCAGTACGTCATTCTTGTCAAAAAACACAGATTCGTAACTCGAAAGTTAAGACAATGGTAGAATTTCTAGACTAAAATAGACGCTTGTGCGAATCACCTGTGTGGGATCAGTTTATTATTCGAAAAAAATTCTCTTATCTTTCAGGTCTGAAGCAATGGGATCCCATTGCTTTCCCTTTGCACTTACAAACGGCGTTGTATAAACACTTGTGAGCGATAATTATTTTTGGTGAAGCATTGTTGTAGCAAATAGGAATTTTGTAATTTATATAGGGAAATGTGTTATTGAAATACTCGTAGTATCTTGAAGTGGTGTGGCATGGTTATTTTTTCTGTGTGGGCTCTAGAGCAGCTTTACTTATTAATTGCAATATCTCAAAATGACAATTATTGTCTAATATCTCGCTCATTTTTATTATTATTATTATTATTATTATTATTATTATTATTATTATTATTATTATTATTTATTACTTAAGTTCCCCAACTAATAAAATCATAGTTCCTAGGAACATACTCCTTGAAAGTAAGATGATACATATAGAGAGGTTCTTGGGGAGCGGGGAATATAATGTTTTTAGATAATTTATTTTCTTGTGAGAACTGTTCAGATCATCTCAAAAACTTTACTTTTGTTTTGTTAATTCGTACAGCTTCTGATATAACATCTATTGTTATAATTCTGACAATTTTGCAGTAGCAGCAGATGTTTAATTCAACACTTCAGCTTCTTATCCTGTGCCATGAATTTTTTTAAACTACCGTCGACTATTCCTACATCACACCGCCCATAGTAATTTCTTGAAAATAAGAGAAAATGGAAGCAATAGAGTCCGTTTCTTTTCACACAACCAAGTCAATCACGGCTTTGTACCACACCTGTTTTTTGTTTGGGAGGGTATTTTTCCCAATTCGCCCTTTTTAAAGTAAGATTTGGCGTAGGTCCTTTAGCTTTAACTTCTAGTAGATGGCTTAAATGAAAGAAGTACTACGCGCGTAAGTTTTCTAGATATTCCACAGCGGGGTTGCGGGGGGAGGAGGGTTCTGGCTACGTCACAGCTTAAAAAGGCGTACCATCTGTGGGCACGAACGTAACGCGCCAAGGCGTCCCACGAGAAATGCGACAATTGTTTTGAAAGTACGGGGCGGTTGTTGCCAGCATTGTAAATTGATACGTGCCGTTCCGAGTCGAACCTAAGACTCGCAACAGGCCGTGCTTTTCAGCGCTGGGTAATGACTAGGGAGCTCTTGTATCAAGAAAACTTGCGCGAGCAATAGGTACGTTGGCAACAAAATATTTGCGAATTACTACCTTGTGGTAAAGCGATATTTCCTTCAATATATAATTTTTATTGCTAAGCTGCTGTTGAGGTAAAACTAATTTGAGCCAAGTACAGTGAAGTAATATTGATGTCCCACCTGTCAGAACGAATCTTCGGTTTTCTGGAGCTGGCCCGTACCTCATATTTAGCAAGATCTACAGTATATTTTCAGTGTGAACTGCCAATACTAAGAAAGCGCTCATCTGAGCACTTTCAGCTCGCGAACAAGTTTCTCGGGCAAATAATCGTAGTCGAACCGTCACAGTGCACGGTGGTACATTTTCCCGAAATCCTGGCCAAAACCTCGAAAATGAAATCGCGTGTACTGAATTTTTGCACATACTACGACACACTGTATACTTGGGGGCATCTGTTTCTGCTCCCTTCGTGTCTCCGGGCCAATTTCCCTGACATCAGTAGTCACCCCTACTTAACCTTCGCGGCGTTCGGTAGACCTACGTGCTCGAGTAGCACAGAGCCCGTCGTTGTTTGTACGTGGTGGCCAAATAAAGTTGTGCAGAGGAAGTTGGCAGTATGGATTCTCTGTCAGGTTGTGTAGAGTATTTTCATGTATGTTATAATGCATTAATACATAATACCGACGTAGGATAAAATATTATAATGCATCAAATTAATACAATAATTTTAATTACTCGTAAGTTCACGTACACTAAAAGTTACCAGTTTCGCGGAATTCTGCAGTTTCTAATTTCATTTACTAGCTGAATCTATCCTCTTTCGAATCCAGTTGTAAAATCATGCCTCAACTTGCCACATTAGTTCTTTGACCCCGGTGAATAAGCTGATAAGTAAAAAAAAAACTTAATTTTAGAGGGGAGCAAAAAACAACTTTAAACTAATGCTATAAATAAGGGATTATTGATATTCAAACAAAATCTACTGGAAAATAGTTTTGTGTGAATATCACCTTCCTTTTAATATCATTACTCCCTGATTTGATTTATTTAAACGCTGTTTTTATGCTCTCCTATACAATTAAGTGTTTAGGACTTATCAACTTAGGACTTATTGTTCACCGGGATCAAAGAGTTACTACCAAGGATGGCAACAGAACGAAACTACGTTTCTTTTCTGCGCCACTGTAACTAAATTCTTTTCGCGTGAGTTCAGTTTCGTTACAAGTAACTAAACGAAAGTTTGCGCGAATTTAGTTTCGTTACAGAATGAAATGTTGTGAACCTTGAGAACTGTTTCATTTCGTTTCTTTACTGAATCGAAACGAAGGTGAATTTCTTTACATTGGGTAAGAAATGTTTATTTATTTATTTAGTTTCGTTAATAATTGTTGAAGGGCAAGTAGCGAAGGTCGGGAGAGGTCCGTTTAGAGGATTTGGACTCAAGACTACGTTTCTGTACGTACTATTTTCTTTCATAACAACCTAAACACAAGTAATATGTTCCTTTTCGCCTACCCCCTACCGTTTATATCATTACTCTTCAAATGATTCCTGGCTCTAGGTCAATTCTTACTCGCAATACTCACCGTGGTTTGACATGAAATTTGAGTGACTATTGTGTCGTACGGAATACAACGGAAGTACCTCAAATAAGAAGGGGGGCTTGGTACGCCGGCGCGACGTACAAGATTACAGCTGCACGACGACGGCGCGTGGCGATTTCCGCACTTCGATAGGCGGCAGGGTTTATCACATATTTGAATAAAAGTTCACATATTTTCCATGTCTCATACAAAATCAGTTCATGAAGTATGTTAAGTGTAACAGTGAAATTTCATTAAATATTAACAATGCATCTCAATAGTAAGAGTTTAAAAATTTTCAGTAATTCCTTAAACATTGAGTTTCTTAAAAATTGGGGGAAATTGACAAAGGGAAGGCAATTTAAGAAACATAAAATGTTTTTAATTATTTATGAGATAAATAGAACCACTCCCCGCCCGTGAGGCTGTCTGAGCTTCCTGTGTCTCGCGAGGTGAAGGGGGGTACGAGGAAGAAAATGAACTGTTGACAAATGGCTTTGAGACTTTCATGGTATGTGGGAAACGCACCTCGTTTCAGTATCCCCTCCCCTTCACTGAGGCTGCCATCAGCAAATGCCATGACGTCATGGAGCCTTGGGCATCAGAACAGCTTACGTATAGAGCTCCTCATTGTCAGTTATAATCCAGTCTGAATAGTAGGGGTTGCTTCAGTTTTATTAATATCTCTATTAAGTCAGTGTAAAGTACCAAAAGTAGCACAGTCAGCACAGTGTGCAGTAGCACAGCATATCACAGTGTAAAATTAAGAGCTTACATTCAGGATTTTACGATGAATGTTTACCAATGGACAATAAAATATCATTTTACCGTAGTAATTTTTTATCATGTTAAGTCCATATTTTGATACAAATAACTGCATATATATTTACATATTTCATATATTTGTACTCTATATAAATCCGTCCGCTGCACATTAGTCTGGCTGTGTTTGTATCATTAGTTCATTACATTTACTTTCTTTGGACGTGGATACGGAGGATACGAAGGAATGTTTGTAAAATGAAACAGCCTAGGATACATGTAATGAATGCCACATCAGAATGATAAATATAAATAGAGAATATACAATATTATTCACGTAACATCAAGATTAGACACAATGACGTACAACAAATAAAATAATTTCAATGCTTTGAAAGCACCCGATTACAACGTTAGGAGAGAATATCTTCTATTGTGTTTGCTGATAAATTATACCTTAATATTGACAGTATTTATCGCAGGTCCGAAAAAGTGCGTTCTAGACTCACTTGTGTCATGGGAACTGACAAAGTAATCATTGCTAATTTATAGAGATCACTCTCTTTTCCTTTCCTTCTCTCCCACCACTCTAAAACATTCTGCTCTTATGCGACTCTTGGTTCTGCAGCAAAAATACGCAGGGGTTTCGTAATGTTGACATTGAGATTTTTGCTCAATTTGCGCGTTTCGAAAGAGAGTTTCAGCCAGTAACTTATTGGCACTCGTGAGAATAATATTGAAACTAGGAACCATGAAAAGACGTCCCAACTGTCAGTTGCTCACTCTGTGAAATTGTATTATTCCTAGCAGGTTCCAAGCAAGCGCAGAAAGACTCGGCCAAGTTCCATTACCTCTCCGAGAGATTTGGATTGCTATATTTTTTTGATGACCTTTTTCTTTTCACTTTGGAGTTTTCCTGATCGTGCGCAATTTCTCGGCAAACTGTTCTGAATTTCAGTACGCTGGAGAGCATATCAAATATTGAACTCCGTCTTGTCATAACATCAATGACAGGCTCCTTTCGTCCAATTCTCTCTAAAAGTGAGACAAATCGAAGATATTTGACTAAGCTCCTCTCATCATCAATCAAAGAACCGTGTAAATGGCTTATTTTCATGGCATCAGCAACCGCGAGATGCAAGGTGTGAGTGGCGCAACGCACCCCGATGACACCGATCTCTTCATTCTTCAACATTTCACATTCAATGTACGTTTGGCAACGGAAGCTCACTCTCACTAAGGTTGTCTGTGCTGTCTTTGCAGGTCACCCACGCCGCTAGTCGCGCAGGACGTCGTGAACATTATTTTCTTAGATGTCATCATTATCACTATTCAACATCGACGTATTTGACGAACAGCTGCTCAGTGAAGTTTCCGCAATTTCTCTTTCTTCCAAGAAATCTGACCCTCATTCACGTTCACGGTGAGCGTGAATGGGGGTAAGTTGTTTAAAGTTAATGCACCAATTTCCTTTATGCACGGAGACGTTCACTCACACGAGTATATTTTATTTATTGAAGTAGTATAGTATTTATTTGCCAACGTTTTTTCGAGGTGGCAACGCTGAAAGAAAATTACAGTATTTTACTCATTTTCAAAGACGTTTGCGCTTCATGACGGATAATTTATTGAAAGCTTTTGTAAGGTTTTTTAAAAAATTACCCTTTTTATTACATAATTATTATACTACAATAATATTTCGGCTTATTTATTTATTGATTAACAGTTATTATCAATTAGTCGAAACATTTATGATGGTTAATTTCTGTTTCGATAGTACTATCGTTTATTATTCCATAGTTTATTTGAATTCTCTCGATAGTTTTCGATAGTCATACTATCAAGGTTCAACGCGCCCTACATTATAGCCGCTCTGCAAATTTGTGGTCACGTGCTTTCCGTCCTGGAACCAGGTTCAAATTTTCGTTGCGTTTTGAAAACGTTGCTTTAACAGCGCGAGGAACGTTATGCAACGTCTATCAACCGGTGTAAATTTCTAGCGCGGTCGTTCTTTCACGACTGATAGCTAAGGGCAAAATCGTTGATCTCTTTGTAGTTTGAAGTGCAGTGACACGCGTTCATAATAATTCTATCGAGGTCAGTTGTAAAGATGTCGTACACCAATGCTATTATTAAGGAAACTGTAAAAGAAACTTTCATTGGATGCACTTCATGCCATTGTGTTACATAAGTTTTATATTTTAAAGGTTTTACTTCCGAAAACTTGCTTAAATCGGGAAAGCATCACTTCTGCGTCATTGTTTACATCGCTAACATTATTTTTTTACATCTTCATTAACGGCACTAGCCTTCCTTTGTGCGTAGGATTTGGCACGGGTAAGCTTCCGTTTCGCAATAGGGGACTGGCGTAAGGTAACTACTAGCTGATTCACATTACGAATAGATGCTTCCTCTTTGTCCTCCTGGTGGTTCGCGCGTGTGCCATTTTCATTACTTTGCCTCGAATTGGAAGGAATTTTATATACCTTAATGCAGCAGCTATGGCATATTGCATCTCCCACGTTTAAACTAGGCAATTTCTTACGCATTGTTTCTGTCACGTTTCTCTTCTCCGTTAGCTTAGTATGTTTATGAAGTTTAAGTGGATTACAACGCCATAAACTACAGAACTTCATTACAACTTTCGGCATGTTAACTCACTTTATTTGTCGTTCTTTCAAATTACACACTCCCAAAGATGCAGAAACAAAGGTTCACTTCCACTACTTTTGGATACAACTCACGCTTCACGATATTTTTACACGACTTGCAATGTGTCAGACCGAGCCTTTTAAACTCTTGGAATGACGTTACTTTGACCGGGACCCAGTGCACTTGAGCTGTCGTCGGTGGAATCTCACACCGCTGCCTTCTCCGTCGCTGGGTATACCCCAACCAATAAATAGCACTAACTGTCACAAAACGACACCCCTCAGAGACACCCTCGTGTACAACCCCCACCCAATAAATAGCACTGTCACAAAGCGACCCATCCCTCAAAGATATCCTCGGGACGAGTGGGTACCCCTGCGACCCTCCAGAACTCGTCTTGGAAAGGAATTCACTTTGGACATTTTGACCGTGAAAATTATTGCTAAAAAACAGTGGCACGGGAATAGTTTTATTTAAACGTAATAAATGAACCAGAACAGAGGTGATTAGAACAATAAAATAGCATAGTTTCCTGAGTCCACGTACATCTCTTGGACACTGATGAATATAAAATCTCGTACAATATTTGTAAACGATCGCTGATGAAGTGCACCACGCACCTCGGGCAAGCATGCACTGAGCAGGCCACATTCGACCTCAAGAGCAAAACTCATTAAAATTAAAAATCGAAAACTCTGGAATATCACAAGATATGAAATTTTGATGAGAGTTTGAACACATGATTCATGATAGTTATCTTAAACACATAACTATCATTAAAATGAAAGGAAGAAAAAGGTCTTCCGAAATGCATTTAGTTTTACATATTTTTTAAAAACTGTTTATTTACTAATCACTAGTGAGTGTTTATAAGTTAAAAGCTTATATTTTTAGATTTATGGTGGTGTAAAGTTAGTTCCAATGCATTGCGCTGTATATTGTATAGAGTTTTTTAAATTGCAGCCAACATTTCAGAATCTTTGAATTTTTACCATCCATATGAGAGAAGCAACTGATCCTAAGCATGTTCAGGATTTTGACTTTTCTTTATGAAGACATTCATGTGATTAAATCTTAAAAAGATCCGAAAAATCAGTCAAAAAATTTACATTTTGTATGGAATGACCCTATATTTACATTTTTATAATAAAATAATCACAGATAATTTAATTCATTTCTAAGCAAATTCTGAGAATAATTATTCACACCATCTGTGAGATACTGCTCCTCAAACGTGTGAGGTTACGAATTGTATATTAACGGCACTGTTTCGACTGTTTCCTGTCACCTCTTCAAAGACATCGGTTTCAAAAAAAGGTTAGTCGTTTCTGTAAGCGGAGTTTGTTTGTGCGTGTGTGTGCGTGTGTGTGTGCGTGTGTGTGTGCGCGTGTGTGTGCATGTGCACCTGCCTTGGTGTTGGAGCGTGAGCCCGCCACAGGCCACGAACGAACTCGAATTCCCGATAGGCCGGCCTTCGGCTCCCTGTAGCAGGCGGTAGAATCTCCGTAAAGTTAGAATCGCAAAGTTTTCTAAAATTATTGATATTAGGCTCATAATGTGTCGCTTTTTTGTTGCTAATTTGTTGCGCAAAAAACATTGTCGCTCATTTGACCCCGCTATTAAAGAAGCGGCTAACTTGATATCAAGTTAGCATCGCAAACGCAAGAATGCCAACAAATTACAGAGATAAATAAAAAATGACCACACCGGAATTAGTCGCTTTTTTGTTGCGCCAGAGTGCCGAAAAAATAAATTTTGTCGCTCTTCAAATTACACTAGAAATGCGAACTTTTCGCAAACCTCTTTGTCTATGCTACCACCTCCAACTTCCCATTGCCCCCTTCAGCGGGCTCCCATCAGCCGCGCTCTCTCTGTCCCCCCTCCGTTTACCCGTGGTCGGGGCGCATGGGGGGGGGGGGATGACGCGAGGAGAAGAACGCGGTCGCCTTCCTCGCAGAGCAGCCAGCGAGCTGAGCGCGTCCTGTGCGTGTCTTTTGGAACATCACAGAGCGCGGGAGGCCAGGCCTTTGCATGCCTCCGACACTTCACTTCCAGGGTAAGTTGGCCCTCGTGCAGCGTAAATTACGATATTTGGTGTGGGAGTTTCAAATGTTCTCATGTTAAGAGCTTTGAATCGCTAAGTATCTCAGCCCATTTCACACTTCTGAGTTAGTATTATAATAATAATGTTAAAATATTGTAATGGTTAATGCACCTACGTACAATAGTGTATGAAATATTGCGTAACAGAAGCAAATTATATTTTTCTCAAGCTTATACGCGAGAGATCGATCTATCGCTTTTCAAAGTTATCTAAATTAGGGTCGCGTCCGGAGCAGGCGCTATGCTGGGTATCTTTATCTTAATAATGTTTATGAGAGGGCACCCTAAACCGTTGTCAACGCTAAGGGTGGCATAGATTGCGGAAGCGGGGACGTAGAGGAACTTATGAGGATGTGATTTTGAAAGGGCAAAAGTGCTCGGACAGTAATGCCTGTTTATTGCGCCCAAGACATGTACAGTTCCGGCAGGGATGGCGTAATGGCCTCATAAATTTCTCTGCTTTCTATATAAGGATCCTCTAGCGTTGATAACGGACAGACAGCCCAGAGACTTTGCTGTATTAACTTCACGCGCAGCTTTACTTTTTCATTAAACTTATTTTCATAATTCATCGGACTTGGTCTCTCTACTGAAACCTCGCTCACCACCACGCTCCTTCAGCGAACATAACCTCCCTGCGAACTCAACATTTTTGTTTGCATTCTGTACTGGAAGCATTTGTAATTGCCTGCAATCACTGCTAGTAGCACAACCAGCAGTGAAAGGCATTACGATGTGATAAATGTATTATCTTCGTGAAACCATTGTTTAGAAACTGGAGGTACATGCAAAGCGCTCAACAGAGTTGTGAATCGCGTTGCATATTAATGGAAACATTGGTCAATATTGTACGTATGCATAAAAGTTAAAGAAAAATGAAAAAGCAGGGAATTGTAATGACATTCATTGACTCGTAGAATACCACTGAAAAATTGCTTTTTGATAGCAATGTCTGTGAATCTCGGTCATTTCAAAATACATCTTGAATACGTCAAAATACGTGAGTGAAAACAGAGACAGAATCAGGATGATAAAATGATACTTGCCAAAATTTTGTCGTGTTTATATGTGAGCAAATTTTAAAGAAAGCAATTATCAAAAAGTACTGCTTACTGTATTTCTCATCGACCCCCGAGTTAAGAGGCCCGCTCATTTGCAATTTCTGTGATGTCAGTGACAAATTTTTGCTTTTCAGTTAAGTTAGACGATAGAGGTACATAATAGATACCGATAGACAGACTAATGCTAATGAAATCAAATTCATTAGTATTATTGGTACAGACAGTGATGTTTGTATCTATTTGAAGCTTTTTTTCATTGAACATTGTTCATTACATTTAACATTGTTCATTCCACGAAAGGATATATTTAATAAGGAGTGCTTCTGGATTTTAATATCAAGGTTGGTGCGTTGATTATATGTACAAAGTTTCTTTTGTGTCGATGGTTCCAATCACTTGCTTTGATATTCACGAATTGTCATTTTGTATATCTATTATATTCCAAAAGTTAAGCCACTCTGCGTGACTGAATTCCGTTAAGGGCCACTTGAATTGCTGTGTCATCATTGGCAATGGCTATTTTTAATGGAATGTGGTTGCTGTCACACTATCTAATTTGTATCAATATTCCAGTGGGGCAGAAGTGGCAAGTTTTCTTTTAGACCATTATGTATGTGTTGAAAAGAATGGTTTTTGCTTTTTACTTTCTCGCAGATACTTCGTAAGTGAAAGTATTGTTATCGTACGCCGAAAATCGCGGTATTTTTGGCAAGAAAACTCCTATTGCCGGGCCATGGTAACGAAAATTGATAAATCTATAGCTGAACCGCTCGCAAAAAAACCATCATGGCGGACGTACCTTTGGTAAAGTCTCGGAAGCTGCCCCCACCCTGCGGCATCTGAGATTTCCCCTCTCGGCGATAAGGGAAGCGCGTAGGCGACAAGGAGAGGCGAGTGCGAGACGCAGCGATCGCGCTGACCGCCACTCGTCATCACTGCCCCTGTCCTCAGAAGAAGAACTCGCACTTCCAGGAGTGTCCAAAGAAATGACGGATTCATAGATGTCTGAATTACATTATCGGAATTATTATGTCGCCTCTATTCCCTACACATGCTCGCAGGATTTCTTCCATTGTTCAGCACTGTATTGTGCAAACACTTCTCTGCAAAATATTTCCTTTCCTTTTAAGGACGCACCAATAGTTTCTGCTGCCTCGCGCCCTTTTATAAGTCCCCAAACAAGTGCTATTGGATTTAGATCTGGATGGTACGGTGGAAGACGGAGAGGAATGTGGCCGTGTTCAATGATTATTTGATAAACGACCTATCGATTTTCAGTGGATATACTTTGAATTATTTGTAATAATTGGGTTTTTGTGAATAACAGCAGCTACTGTGTAAAGCACACTGTCACTGCTCACTAGCCACGGTCAAACAGGGACTGGAGACCGAAACTCTTCAAGACACGCCTTATTTTCTGTTGATCGTTTGGACAACCCCTACTGTAGAAACACGAAAGCTGCCTTTCGTCTGATCCTTCTCATTCATCAGTTTGTTATCACCAAACTCGCAGTGTTGAATTACCGGGCGACCCACGAGTGGAAGACAGAGGGAGAGCTATGTTGTAACAAAGAGCGCAGGCAGGCGGGGAAATATTAGGAGCTTTGGAGGGAGAGGCCACGTTCGGGCATGCGCAGTGGAAGGTTTTTTTGAGAGTGGTCGAGCAATAGTTGTATATAAAATTACTTCCTCTAAAACACTGTGTAGTACGAATCCGTATTTACTGGGGGGGGGGTTGTCTGCTCTTTTTTACTAGCTTAGGTGGAAATCAGATGACTGGGCTGCTACCCAGCCTATGACATTTTTCCTCACTAAAACCGAACCTCACTTCTCCATCCTCTCCGTGGAAACGCCTACAGGGGAGGTGCGACAAAACGACCGCCCGCATGAGCTACTTGCTCGTGGGAACCTCGGCGCTGTCCCGGCCACAGGCAACTTCCCCCGACTCCTCTCCTTCCCCTGCAAATCCAGAAAGCTGGACAAGTGCTGCCAGTGCTCTTTTCAGTATTAACGGCAAACGATGGCAGGGGTAAATTTTTTCCTCGGATAACAGTACAGAGAGTGGATATCCGACCTGTCCTTTATGACAGATTTTATAGGTTACCTGAATGGATTGAATATGCAATTACAAGGAAGATTTCTTAATATCTGATTTAATGGAAATTTGTGAGATTTGAAGTGACGTTAATATTGTGAAACAATAAGATAGCAAGAAGAAATGGCTACCATTTCCCAAATGTAAGTTCCCTCGATGCTGAAGTTGATACGGATAAATATGGCAAGATTTTGAAAGATATGTAGGATTGCAATAGTTTTCTGACCAGAAAACTCACCAAAATAGTTTTTAATGATTTAGTTCCTTGACGTTTCGACCCTTGTTGGGGTCTTTTTGGGGCAGTGGTGTAGCGTGGGTGTCAGCTGTCCGGGGCGGAGGAAACTTTCGCCGCCCCATTGTTTAGGTATTTCAATTTTAGACTAAAGTATACAGTAAATCTAAACAACTTTTCGATAAGAACAATCATCATTATCGGGTATTGTACGGGTTGCAAATGAAAAAAGACATTTTTACAATATAATAATCGCTGTTATTACAATAATTCTTACATGTAGCGGTCAGCCACTTACATTGATATAACGTATATAACACTTATAAATAGGGGGTGGATTTTATTAAAATGTTATTTTTTAACTTAGGACAATGCCTTTTAGTACAGACATTAATTTTATTTTATAATAGGAAATGACTCATTTTTATAGAACATTTGTTATGCATTTTTTCGATTTTGACTAATTCATTTACTATACTTACATTTAAAATACTGAAGTCATTTGTTACCCTTTCCCGTCATTTTTAAATCATTTTCGCTGATTTCATCGATTTTAATATCGTTTAAATGCAACTTCAAATAATATTAACGAGATTTTACAAATGTTCTCCACAGAATTCCTGAGTAGCCTATTCGCTTTCTTCGCTCTGAAATGCCATGCCAGCCGTTGTGTGTACGTAATCTAAGATTCCTGTGACACTTATCAGCAACATTGTCGGTTCGTCGGATTTTGCCATAACTAATGACAGATATCCTGGTGAAGAACAGTGCAAACCAGAAGTTTGCAAGCTGAGTTCACTTGAACGAAAGGAAGAAGTCTTATATCAGTTCGTATCCAACAGCTTGAATTGTTCATCTGAACCGGTTTTGATCAATTTTTTACATTTTTCTTTGCTTTTAGGCATTTTAAAAACATTTTAAACGGATTTTATTGAGATTTTGGTCATCAAAATCCGTCCACTACTTATGATAATACCTTAACGATCGAGAAACTGAAATTATTAGAGAATTGAATATAAAACACAAATCGACTTCCAACTAAAACTAGAACGATACTGTTACTTTTTATACCGGGTGATCAGTATAAAACCGAGCGAAATGCACTGACAACCATGTTTGAGTGGGTCGGATAGCGGCTGCTGGTTTCAAGCAGGTAAACAGTCGGGAAGTACCCTTAATCCCCTCTCCTAGTAACGCCACCCTGAGGAGGAGAGCAGGTGACCGCCGTGGCCACAAGCTCAAAGAAAGGCATTGGCCTGCTTGATTTTTTTTTATTTATTTTACATAGGCAGACATTACAACGTTCAGCCGTGAGACTCTTCAGTTGTTTGGGCGAGCAACTTTGTATCAGCAAAGCGTGAAGGGGGTAATTTCGTGTTACCTCCCTGGTAATGATTGTAACTTCAACCAAAGTTATTGCGAGGAAATTGTGTTAGAGAGTAATGATAGGGTTTGGAAAGGAGATACTATGGGACGGACAGGTAAGTGCAAGAAATGTTCTTACCTTATCTAATGTCAGAGAGATATTGAAGGAAAATGTGGAATGGAAGTCTGTTTCTTAGGCGGGAGGGTGGGGGTTGATCGGTTCCTATTTCGTAGGTGACTGCACCTTGCACATGACTTAGATTATTTAAGAAATTATGTGCCAGCTTCGTAATAAAGGAAGTAATTGGTTCTATTGCAAGATCGTTGTAAAGGGTCTTGTTGCTGACAAACCAGGGGGCGTTTACTGTTATTCTTAGCATTTTGTTTTGGAAGATTTGTAATATCTATAATGTGGATGGAGCAGCTGAAATCCAAACACGGCATGCGTAAGTCAATATCGGGCGAAGAATGGATTTGTAAATGGTTAAAGCGGAATGAATTTTTAAAGAAGAGTTACGGCTGAGAATGGGACACACAATAGCTAACGTTCTATTGGCTTCGATTACTTTGGACGAGATGCGACTGCCAATTTAGTCTTGTGTCCACCAGAACCCCGAGATAACGAATAGATGAATTCAGAGGAGACCAAGGAATGATAGAGCCGGCCCGGTGGCCGAGATCGCTAAGGCAGTAGTGTCGTAGTGATCTCGGACCGAATCGATCTGGGTTCGAGTCCCGCCTCGGGCATGGTTGTAATTGTGTTCGTCCTTTCACCCCTTATCATCAATCACCATATCGTTTCGTCCACATAGTTACCATACCGTTAACAGCAATAGTGGTCGCTAATGACCTTAGATGTTGAAGCGACCTTAAATAAACCAATTTAAAAAAAAGGAATGATAAGAGTTCAGAGATAAAGGGCGAGGGAAGACAGGATACCTTAAAGTAAATACTCGTACTTTGGCTATTGATTTATTTGGGTTAATTTTGATTTTCCACAATTTTGACCAATTTTCTATATTTTTTAAGTGACACTGAATTACACGACATGCTGTGTTTAGATTTTGGTTTGCATAAAAGAGTAAAGTGTCATCTGCAAAGAGAGCTATATTAACTGTATTAATGGTGGGAATATCTGCGACGTACAAATTAAATAAGAAACGAGACAATGGAGATCCTTGAGGAAGGCCAGCAAGAACAGCCCGAGGTGAAGAAATGAGAGTTAAGACGTACAGAGAAAGTGCGATTCAATAGGAAACTTGATAGAATGGTATAGAGATATAATGGTATTCCAATTTTCCTTAATTTGAATTTTAATCCATCGTGCCACACTCGATCAAACGCTTGGGCGACGTCTAAGAAAACTGCAAGTAAGTGAAAACCAGATTGAAATGACAAATGAATTTTCTCTGTTAATCTTAGTAACTGGTGAGTTGTTGAGTGATTTTCTCTGAAGCCAAATTGGAAAGAAGGAAGCACGTTAGTATCGAGAATGAATTTTGTGGTCTCTTTAATACCAGTTTTTCGAATATTTTTGACAAAATTCGAATTAAACTAATTGGTCTGTAATTTGAAGGAAGATTTTTTTTGAGGCTTCGGAATAGGCATTATTACCGAGTGTTTCCGAGAATTAGGATAATATCCTAGTCGCAATGCAGAGTTAAATATATTATTTAGGTAAGCAAGACCATGTCTTGGCAGATTCTTTAAGATGTTTGCAGTAATTCTGTCATGATCTGGTGATTATTTGTTAGGTAGTTTTTTTGCTTAGTTCAAATATTTCGTTGGGTGATATAAAAGAAATTCGATTTGATACTTCAAAATTTGGTGACTGCACAAAATGGGTTATTGTGCGGTGTCCTATATCGTGTACAGCATGCTGGGTGAAGGTGGTTTCAAAATAATCTGCTAACAGCTCAGCTTTTTCGAAGAAGAAATAAAAGAAGTCATCTTTGTCAACATATCTGATATGTTGACGAAGATGACTTCTTTTATTTCTTCTTATAAGAACGTCAACAACATCCAATCAGAATTCCCACAATTCAGCTTTTTCGGAAATTCACTGCGAAATTTGGTTATTACTTTTTAATGGCGGAATATTGGTTGACTGACCTAGCAATCGACGTGTTGCTTTCCAAAGAGAAGAGTCTTGCGGATTAAATTATTTTCAATAATAAAAATCGGCACAGTGTGTATTTTGGCAATCTAGGGGACTTAATTCAGAAACTACAAAAGTATGGATTGTTTACTGTTCTAGCTAACATATATTGAAAATAAATGATAATTCTCATAATGGAACAAGTTTGTTAAAATATTTTGACAACTATTTTTTTCAATAATAAAAATCGCGCATTTCACGACTTGACACAGAAAACGCCAATAAAATTAAAAAATGTATATACAGTAAATAAATGTAACTAATTATTTTCAATATTAATTTTTAATATTTCAAGAAGAAAATAAAAATATAGATCAGCCACTAAGAATTAGAGTAAATGAGAATTATTACATGCTAGTACTATGTTCAGTCGCCATCCGATGAATCCTCGGATGAGGTGATGCCATGTACTTCTTCAGGGTCTTGTTGATCAATGTCTAGCAAATTAACAATTTCTTGATTGTATTTCTTCTTTTTTGGTTTTGGAGATCCCTGTAGACTTGCAATGTATGGATCCGATGTAATGAGAAGTCTGTTCATGATATCAGTGTTTGCGTCTTTTCTTGATGTTTTCCTTGTAAATAGTTCCCTGAACTTCCAGTTGTCTTTATTTCTTGCTTCCAGAGCTTCTTCAGATAGCTGTTCAATAGGTAGAATGCAACTATCAACTATTTCGCTTCCGTTGAAGAATCTTATGTAGATTTACAGGCATGCGATACCACTGGTAAGGTTGGAGATATAGGTCTCGTGTGTCATAAATAAATTTTTGAAAAGCAGTGAAGTTGATTTTTTCACCACTGTTTAGGCATTCCAATATGATCCGAAAACGTTTTATTATGTCCAGATTTATTGCAGTTATTTCCGAAGATATCTCGGGATTTCTGAAGAACTTTCGGGCAGTATTTCTATCATTAGTATTGCCACTTTGTGGTTTAGGCGTATTGACCAACAGTCCTAACTCCTGCCGAAATTTATCTTGAATTGAATTGAATTTGCCTTATTTTACGTGGCGAGACTCAGGCCATGAGGCCTGCTCTTCCGTCTGACCACGCAAATTTCGTTACACTCCTTTCACCAATCATGGGAGAAAGAAGGTATTACTTGGGCGTCGAAACAGGCGATTTGAATTTAGCTCAGAGGCATCATTTAGGCTTGAGGATCTTTTACATGCAGTAAATGTACTAACATGGGACAGCCGGCTTTACTTCCCCTCCGAAGGAAGGCGTACGAAAAGGCCGTCCCTTAAAAATCCACGGCTTCAATCGGGTTTGAACCCGCAAACTTGGGTATAGCAGTCCGATATGCTAACCGCTACACCATCGCCGCCGCCAATCGTGGAGTGTTTTCTTTCATTGAGCTACTTTTATTTATTTATTTATTTATTTTACGTCAAAAAAACAGTTAAAACTGCGTATGACGTGCTATGGGGAAAAGTGAATTGTGTGCACATTTTCAAAATTCTGTGATCCCTACACTAAGTCTAATACTACTTAAATTTTGAATTTTTGAAAGCGAGAAAAAAAACAAAAAAACTCCCATGTAATAAAATCTATTTTCAAGGATAAATAAGCAATAAATTTTGAATTTTGAAAGGGAGAAAAAAAAAAAAAAACTCCCATTTAATAAAATTTTAAACCCCAAAAACGATAATTTAAATAATTGTATTTCCCACTGAATTCTAGAAGACGTGCACAGAAAATGAAGTTATATTTATTATTTATTTTCAGTTCCTCTTACATGACTTGTTTGAATTTCCAGACGATACGAAATGTGCAGGAGACATTCAAATAGCCTTATCCAGGAATGAAGAGGAGATATTCTGAAGCAGAGATATTCTTTCTTCACTTTTTTTGTGCGTAAAGCTTCAAAAGTGTTCATTTCAGTCGGTTTCGCTCCGTACAAGTAGCAAGTCTGTGTGGAAAAACACGATGAAACTACATTGCAGACTTTGCCATCCACCATGCAAAAATTCATTCTTGGTATAATGGAAATTTCTGAATGGAGAAATTGTATAGTAGTGGGAGTTAATAACCCTATCTGTTGTTCTACTTAGCTTACTTCAGTGTTAATTACACTTGAAGTTTCTTTTGCAAAAATAAATTTTATAGGGCGACAATACTTAGTTGAAGACGGTGTGGAATTTTTCCAAATAACATTTTCGCCACCAACAGTTTGCATTTGTATTGGCACCATAGACACACTAAACAAATTTTCGTCTGTGTAATTTTCTTCACTGAACTTTTGTCTGTATTTGTTTTGCTCTGAACCATCGCAACCCCATTTTATAATAATTTCAAAAATAGCATTAGATTGTAGTTGAAATTTGTCTCTCATCTTGGATTTCGAACAAACGACGAATTGTCTGGTCAATAACTGACTGTAGAGGTATCTCAGCCGATATTTCTGTCATTTTCACTCCTCCTGGATAGCACATGACTTTTGCTTCCTTAACTCTGTAATACGGTGGATATAATTTGCAATTTGTTTTTTCGGCTTGCTCTCGTATTCGTAAATATTGCCCAGTAGACAAATTCGTACTCACCATTAGAGCGAGTGCTTATTCTGGAGAGAGTAAAGATGGTTCCTGATGCAACGATCTTCGAACTTTCTTAATTTTTGTGCCTCTATTAGGAGAAGCAAGTACAAGTTCCTTCACTATGTCCGAAGAATCTCTTTTCCCTTCCTTAATTTCATTCCGGTAGCTGTTCCCAATTCTTCTGTGGACAAACATAAGAGCTGTTTTACTCTCCGTCCTTTAGCTCTAGGGCCACACGAACTAAATGGCATAACTGGACGGCCAACGCCTCTAGTAGTATCATCTAATTGTGATGTACTTGGAGCAATTGTCGATAAATTTATTGGAAATTTGATGTCTTCCTGCAGCCACGATGAGTAATTTTCTAGAAACCACTGTTTATACCTGGCACATTTTTTCCATTTTCTGATGATAAACTGACAAAAAATTTTAATTTGAATTTTTATGGGCATGATTGAGTGTCGGTAATAGGTTTCTCACGTAATTCGTGTAAAACATACGCTAGCACGGCGTCATACCTTGCTTCCGTGGAGCTTTCACACCACACATGAAATAGCGTCCTCCGTGAATTCAAGCGCTCCACTGCGAAAAAAAAGTCAATACTCGTGAGTGCGCAGGTATGCGCAGCTGATCTTTCATGATTCACATAGCCAAATGAATAAGATTTAATACCTACATAGTCACAAACGTCAACTGTTGTAAACTCTGTATTAAAAGTGTAGATACATTTGTAAAATGGTGCGAAAGTAGAACTAAAATTACTTACTTTTTCAAAAGACCTCTACGAGCAATTGCAGGCACCTAATATTTATCTTTAGACACTAATAAAAAGAAGAAACACCCAAAAACACAATTATTTAATCACTACCTCTCTGTGAGTAGAAGGCGATGAGCACTGGTCTCCACCACGAGATGTATTGAAATGCGACTGATTGAGCCGCGCGGTGTCAGCGCGAGATCGTGCAAGTTTGAACTTGTTCTACTGCCGCCTCAAGCGATGCAGAAGAAAAACAATACCCAATTCATACACTATGGACATTCCAAAATCAAACAAATACCCAACTTAATTCATTTGAGTACTTTGGAAAATTGAATTATGTCCACCTAGATGGCCGAAATTACACACCGTGCGACGTCTAATTTTGTTCTTATGTGATATTAGATTATGTAATTGTCTTGTAATTAATTATGTAACAGGTAGCGGATATTTTGAGAACCTTCTGCGAGTGATAGGCGAGTGATGAGACGAATAATCAATTGAATTTGTGATGGTATTGGTAAACAAAAGCGTGCCTTGGTCGATTTCAGCTGGGGTTTTTAGATTCAACAACGGAGGAAGAAGCGATGATAAGCGATTTTGAAATGTATGCCAATTTATTTTGTATGTAGATAGAAGCGGTGGATAATTAGATAAAGAACTGATTAATTTGGAGGTTGTACTCACCGGGTTATGATCTGAGTCTAGTTCACAGATAGAATACGAATGAAGTGCAAAGTTTAAATTTGTTATCGCATTATCTAGAATGTCTGGAAGGTAATTTGTATTGAAAGGAAAGTATGGAGGGTCAATGGGTGCAATAATCTTAAAATTTGACTGCTTTGCGAGATTTAAGAGAAAAGTTCCTGCTGGTTGATTTATTCTACATCCCCAAGAAGTGTGTTTTGTGTTTTGATCGCCAAATAAGATAATGGGAGCCTTTAGCTTGAAAATGTCTTGAAGGCGAGTTGTAGTCAGTTGTTTATTAGGTGGCTTGCATGCTGAAATTATCATTACAATATTATTATTCTGAAGGTTGGTAGTTTCTGCTATAATTTCTAGCCCTGGTGTTATTGGGAGAGGTGATGTCCAGTGGGGAATGCCTGATGAATTAATACCCTGCAGGCCTGCATTAACTACTGCAGGCCTGCATTAACTACTTGATTGGCGTCCAAAGAAAGTTAAATTGTGAAGAACCATAATTCCTTCGTATCTTGCTTAAGGCTACCGAAAAATTCTTATAGGAAAAATCAATAGATCGCAGCACTATCACAGGGAATTTACTAGACAGATAACGTCTGAATAAATTGTCCGATTTTCGATCTGTAAACGGCAGTGGACTTCTTTTTAAAATAGAATTTACGCTACGAAGCAGTTTTTTCAAAAAAAGATTTCCAAAAATTTTTTGAAAACTTTCTCATAGTTCCGGGAAGAAATTAAAAAAACGTGGGTTTATAGCGCGATGACGACGTGCTTCCTGAATCCAACGCCGTGTCAATCATGCAAATCGGATGAATAGGAGCGGCATAAAGTGAAATTTCGGGAAAAACTCCTCACCCCCCTTCCCACTCCACGCCGTTGCGTCATCCGACCCTTGTGAGCCCTCCCCCGACGCGGCCGAACGGCCCACCCCGGCGGCCTGCGGCGCAGGAGGCCGAACATCCAGACAGGCAAGCCGGTTTATGCTTTTGTCCCTTTCAATCCCAATAAATTTTTTTCCACTTATTAACCCATTTATGCCCGTAACTATTTTTTTCAACATTTTCGAAAATTTTGCTATATTTGTATTACAAATGGTTTGAAACAACGTGTAAAAATGGAAAAAAAATTCTGTGCTTACCTGTTAAATTTTTAGGACATGGGTACTAAAGTGCCCGTTGAGCACAACCCTGCATAAGGCCGACTTGTGAGTACAATATTGTTGTTAAATCGTATGTTTCAAGATATGAGCAGTTATTTTTGATTCCAATGAACGAATATTTATTTTTAATCAAAAATACATTATTATAGGCAAAATAGAAGTTTCAAATATACAATGGTTCATATGTCAGACATTAGTTTTCTGTCGTTTTGGTCTGCGAAAGCAGTATATTCCCCTCGTGGTTTCTTGGCTAATTCCTTTTTTTCATGATTGGACAATTGGCCATGCGATTTTCACGGACAGTTCCTGTCCCACACATACCACGATCACCCAAAAGACTTAGTAGTTTGACATTAGTGAATTGTCAAAAAAAAAAACGAGAATTTTACATCGGGATATTTGTTGTGCAGAATGTCACAAAATTTCAGAACCACACTCACCAAGTCCAACACCTGGCTCTCTGTCATTACCTCCCCTACCTTGATATAAATCAACATTCAAACAGTAACTGCCTTTTTCGGCAGCCACCCAAGCTTCGTAGCCAAAGCGTACAGGTTTCAGTCACAGGAATTGCTTGCAACTATGCCTACCAAAGTATGGAATCATAGATTCATCTATTGATATATCCGATTCAAAATGGGCGTTCTCTAAGAAAGACTTCTTTATCTCATCAACAAACGAACGAACCTTGGCAAATTTATCGCTCCGATTTAAGTTCTCGTTGTTGCATACATGCAAAAATCGAAAGATTTCATCAAATCTTCCCCTTCGCATTGATTCTGCCACAATTTTATTGTAAGAATCGTCCGAATTCTCCCAAAACATTCGACGACGTGGTAAAGGTATGTACCCGCTTAGATAAAGTATCGCGAAAAAGGTATACATTTCCTCTTTTGACAATGAAAAGTTACTTTCATTCTTCTCGCAAGCATATTGAACAGTGGTTTTCACAACAGAGTCTACAATAACGTCATTGAGGAATAAAAACAAAAATTCTACAGGATGGCTGTCTTTAGTCAGAGAAACAGCTGAGTTCTTTAGCAGCATTTTCCTATTCGAAGATGACTCTCCCCAACTAGTCTTGCAACAAGTTACAGCAGGTAAATCCCCTTCTTTCCACACGCAAACATCAGTTTTTCTTGGCAGCCTTTTGGGTTTAGAGGGTAGAGGATACACAGTATCTTCATCTTCCGAAGAAATGTCGTGGTTAGTCATCACCTGCAATTCGCTACCGGCTCGGAGTTGGTTTCCAGAAAGCCGATCTGGATCATTGCAGTCTTCATCACCACTGTCTTCGTCAGACAAATCCACCCCAGGAGGAAATATCACTACGTCAGCCGCATGAAAGGAAGTCGAAGAAAACTCTTCCTTCTCTAGTTCCTCAATAATTTCAGCAACACTGAGAAATTTGACGCTGAAAACGTGGGAGGAAATGTATGTCATTTATACACATGTGTAATCATACCTTACCAAAGTAACACTTATAACTCAAATGAACTTATAAAAATGTAAAAATAAACCCGTACTCTTCAAAGTAAGTCAACAAATGAAACGCATGCATCATGTAATAATGCCGCAGTAAGGATACTCTGTTGTCAGGGTTGTGCTCAACGGGCACTTCAGTGCCCACATAATATTTACAGTTTCCTAAACCTTACCAATCGTCCTAAATGTAGAAATATAATAATTCACAGAGATTTGCTGATATCTAATGCATACGTTAACACGTCAAACTGAAAAGAATTCGGTATATTACCCCTGAAACATACCTCTTTCGCGGAGCGCGGTGAACGTGTTGCAACATGCTGTTTCCGCAAGGCGACTGATAGGCGGAGGGGAGAGCAGAAAGACAAATGTGACACACCGAACTGTTGCACCACTCTTCCTCACTCCACTCAAATACAGAAAATGCGCGGGAACTAATTCCCGCGTAAATAAAAATTAATATACAAGGTGGGCACTAAAGTGCCCGTTGGGCATAAATGGGTTAAACTAGTGATGCTTTAACACAACCAAACGGTCTCGTATCATCTGTAATAGTCTTATAAGACTATACATCTTGTTCACATATTTCCGTCTTCCTTCGAATACCATCAAAAATGATCGGACGTGACGAGCGCGCGTGCGTGCGCGTGCGTGCGCGCGCGCGTGTGTGTGTGTGTGTGCGAGCGCGCGCGCATGCGTGTGTGTGTGCGAGCGCGCGCGCATGCGTGTGTGTGTGCGAGCGCGCGCGCATGCGCGTGTGTGTGCGACGCGTGCGTGCGTGTGTGTGTGCGAGCGCGCGTGCGTGTGTGTGTGTGTGCGAGCGCGCGTGCGTGTGTGTGTGTGTGAGCGGCGCGCGTGCGTGTGTGTGTGTGCGAGGCGCGCGCGTGCGTGTGTGTGTGTGGCGCGCGCGCGTGCGTGTGTGTGTGTGCGAGCGCGCGCGTGCGTGGTGTGTGCGCGCGCGCGCGCGTGCGTGTGTTAGCGCGCGCGCGCGTGCGTGTGTTAGCGCGCGCGCGTGTGCGTGTGTTGCGCGCGCGCTGTGCGTGTTAGCGCGCGCGCGTGTGCGTGTTAGCGCGCGCGCGCGTGTGCGTGTTAGCGCGCGCGCGTGTGCGTGTGTGGGGCGCGCGTGTGCGTGTGTTAGCGCGCGCGCGTGTGCGTGTCGCGCGCGCGCGTGCGTGTGTTAGGCGCGCGCGCTGTGCGTGTTAGCGGCCGCGCGTGTGCGTGTTCGCGCGCGTGTGCGCGCGCGTGTGGTGCCGCGCGTGCGTGTGTGTGTGGTGTGTGTGTGTGTGTGTGTGTGTGTGTGTGTGTGAGTGACATTTTTATGACAGATAATAGAACATACCTACAATTTTCCACAGAAATATTCAATAAATGATTAATATTAAGAAATAACCATATTCAAGTTTAATAACTGACAGTGGGCTATCGTCATAATTTTGAGGTCTGTCAGGTTCCAGTGTGCACTTTATAGGCAGAAAAATAAGCGTGCATGTGCAGCGTTAAGATTGCAGGTCTCGGTTTCGTTGATAAGAGTTTTCGAAAATTGCAAGTGCTAAATTTTTTTCAGTGTCTTCCTACAACTACGATATTGAAGATAGATTTTTCCTTAATGAAGTCTGTTCTTTCGAGACATCTTGAAATCAGGTGATGTACAATTTTTCAAAAATATGGGTAATTTTCGCTTATTTTGGCGTGAAATTTACGCCGTTTTTATTTTCTTAAAACAATTTTACTCCAAAAAGACTGCAATTTTTTTCTGTAAATTTTCTCCTATGTATCAAAGGACTGCAAAAATGCTGGTTCTACAGAATCAATCTCGGTGTATTTTCGAAAATTGCAAATAGTTCACATTTAAAAAGTACAAAATTGTAGATAAAAATTTCTGTCGTAGTCTGTTGAGTTCTTTGGAAAAGAAATTAAGTACTGTTTTATCCTGAATCCAAATATTAGTTTTCGTGTAATTTCTGGTTTAAATGAATGCAAATTATTTTAAAAACTTTTTTCTGAAAACCGCTCCAGTTTATTTCTTCAATTTTTGTACAAAGAATGGTGGAAGTCTTACTTTCGTTGATATCTAAGTATTTTCGATGATTGCCACAATTTCAATAATAAGGGAAATAATGGAGTGCAAAGCTAGTAGAAAAGTTTAATAACAATTTGTTGTAATACATAATTTTTTGACATCACCCATTCAAGGCCTGGGATTCTATGTATATTTCTATATATATATATATATATATATATATATATATATATATATATATATATGTATATATTTGCAAACGACCTGCCAAATATTTCCCTGTTACAGCTTCTTCAGTTCTAAATGAGACTTTTTCCTGAATCATAATTTGTTTAGTGTGACTTAAGGAATCAACTCGCATGTGAATATTTTCTCCTCACCTCAATTTGCTCTAGATTGTGGTCTCCAAAATTATATATACTTACTATCGAAAAGCTGTAAAGTTATTTATAAGGTCCCGATTTAGGTTATTTAGGTTATTTATAAGGTCCCCTCCTTTTTTTAGTCTAAAAGTCTCAAGTAGCTAGTTTTAATCAGCAATCTCCTATCAGCACTGTACTCTAGGAAGATCGATGTTCAGAGCTGATCTTTGTTGTATTTCATTGGTAAATTATGTATCCATTCCCGCTGATTGAGTTTTCATCTTCTCGAAGTATGAATTGGAATCGGTAAGATCATGCACAGAATTTTTTAGTCCAGAAACAATGCAGGAGTGCAGTAAAGATATATTTTGCACAATTTAGGAAACTGTGTTGCCTTAATTTATTATACCAATTACTATATTAATATACCAATTTACTGCTGTATTTGCCTACAAAGTATCTTACAGAATTTCTTTGTCTTCCATCTTGTTTGCATTTGCTGTTATGCAGATAAATGAGTTTCTATATATATATATATATATATATATATATATATATATATATATATATATATATATATGTTAAACCTGTCAGCACATACAACTCGTGCCATTTATAATCACCTTGTAACTCTAACAAGAAATGCTTTGGGCTTCGGCTGCTACGGTTTTATGTTAAAGGGCTTGATTCATCATTATTCTGGTCAAAACGTAAATTTAACAGAAATGACACTTGCATCCTTTTTATTTCAAGTCTTCAATTTGTAATGCAGATTTAACGTTAATTAAACTGATATTTTGAGATTTGTAACTTTTGCTGAAATTAGGTTGATGGTGTTAAACTTTAGTTCCAGAACAGTAGTAAAATTTTGCTGTTAATCAAATGTGCAGTCCCCTTTGTATTTTTTCCTTTTTCTTTTCAGATGATTAACCCCTGGCACAAAAAGCTCCATCGTAGTTTTTGACATTTTGACATTTAATTTCACAAAATACGGACCATGGCCATCTTGCGGTATGCATCAACAAGAAGGGTTGCTGTTGTTTTGTGGAAGAGGTGAGTTCTGAGTTTTTCACCAATTATCGTCTATAGGAAAATTAATATAAGGGTAGTCACTGTAAAATGATCAATGTTTCTGAAAAGCTCACCATAATATAAGTAAATACTTCTGAATAATGTATGACTGACGTATGGATTCTGACGCGGCTAGGAGCCTCGGATCAGGCAACACATCGGTCAAGGGCATTGCACACTATTTAAAAAAAAAAGCTCTCAATGGAGCGGAGAGAACGGTTTTTTTTCTAAGAAACGGCCATTAAGGCTAAATGTACCGACACTAGTTCCATTTGTCGCCACCACGTGGCACCAAAATAGCAAATTACAGACCGATAAGTCTAAACAAATTGACTGATTTTCGATCAGTAAACGACATTGACTCCTTTTAAAATAGATTTCACGCTACGATGCCGTTTTTCAAAAAGATTCAAAAAATTTGAAACCGTTTTCTAGTTCGGAAGAAATTAAAAATGGGGCTTATAGCGCGATGCGACGTGCTTCCTGAATCAACGCCGTGTCAATCATGCAACCGATGAATAGGAGCGGCGTAAAGTGAATTTCGGAAAATACCTGATTTCCTCCTCCCCTTTCCCCTGCGTCACCGATCGCCTGGGCCTCCATCGACGCCGCAACGGCCAAACCGCCTCGGCACGGAGGCTGAACTTCAGACAGGCAAGCTGGGCAGTCAGTCCTTTCAGTCTCAATATATTTTCTTCACGCGTCAAACTAGTGATGCTGTAACACAGCCAAACGGTCTCGTATCATCTGTAATAGTCGTATAAAACTATATATCTTGTTCACATATTTCCGTCTTCCTTCGAATACCATCAAACAATTATTTGAGGCGATACTCAAAATATCGATTCCGATTTGGAAACTGATTTCAAAAAGAAAATGGAACTAATTGTGAGATATCACCAATATTCCATGTCCTAACATCTTATTTACATACATTTTACTTCTAAGATCTTCCGTTATCATTCACATCAAAGAATGAGCGAAATTACGCACGAGCTCTTTATCCTGCGACCTGATTTTGATCCAAAACTGCTGTCTTGTCTCTCGATAGACTTCACCTATGAATCTGTTTTCCAGTAAAATTTAAAACAGTTTTCGTACTTCGACAAAATTGAGAATGGTAAATGAGGCAGCAGAGATGCATCCTGAATCCAACAGTGACAAACATTAAATATACATTAGAATCGTGACATGTCCAGCTTACTTAGTAAGTTATATTGATATTAATTATTCTGTATATTTGTATAACTTGAAGATTGGAATGGTACATACCTGGCGCGTCATTTTGATACAAACTACGTAATAATGATAATGTAAAAGGATGGTAAATCATTGATGTGACACATATATATGTATTTTTTAAAGCATTAAATTGTCACGAAAGAATACAACTTTAACCCTTAGACAGGAACACACACTAGAAGAGGAATATCCGTCTATGAGGGGATAAATTATGTTTTGTTATACAGTTATTAATTGGCAACTTTCATTTCTACATTAAGATACCATTTTTCTAAACATCGTACACGCTTATCGTAACATTAATCAGCTTGTAATTCAATTTATAAGATTTATATACATAGTAAAACGTAGATAACCAATCACTGATAAACTCATATTAGGGAATCAGAATGCAACGTATTAATCAGGATCCTTATCTAGGTGTCGAGAATAGGATGCAACATTGTTGCTGATATTTTCAAAACATTGATTTTGTATAGACACATGAACATATTTCGTAAAAATGAAACATTTATGAAACCTGATGTTTATTATCGATGCTTGATGAGTTGTTGTGAATGAAAAGAACGATAATCACAATTTTATAAAGTCAAAATATGAAAATATTGCATTATTCCACTGTCAATATGTGTTCGAATAAAACGAACGGTGATTGTAACATCCTCATCCAGTAGACTATCTTCAGCCCAAGAAATGCCCATTTTTCTGGCATTTCCTACGTATGTCCTCACGTACGCAGAGAGGCGTACAACGCAAGACTCTAGGTGTAAGATCTCTGCCCACCTTCCTGTACCCATTTGTAGTTGTGACTCACCCATAAGACCTCGGCGATAGTTTTCAGGTTTAGTTTGCTGTTATTCTTTTACTTTCTTTGCCGTTTTGTCTAAATCGTAATTATAAATTAACAATCACGGCACTGTCAAACAAATCTTCCGCACGAACTTGGTCGATGTTTCTAAACCAGGTTTTGAAAGATGTTTAATTTTGAAATTGATATTTGCATTTGTATTACTTGAGCATCATGCGTTCGCATTTCTGCTTTCCGAAACTGGAGGACGCGCCGATAATTCAGCAGTTCTTCCACAATGGCAGAATGTATGCATGAAAGACTGAGGGTATCAAACACACTGTTCAGTGCTATGATGTCTATTTGTCGACTCCAGTCCGGTTAAGCAGCGGCTGTGAGCATCTCTCCTTATATCTGCAGGTCCCAACTTCGCGGGGTCTCAACGCGAGAAATAGTACTAGAACATAGATCGTCAGTCATCCCTTGTTAGACCTATCTGATATACATATCAATAGGATGATAGCAATTTCTTCATTGCTCACTGGACTCGAACTGCCTTTTTCCTTTGTTTGTAAATTTTGTATTAGTCATATCAATTATGCCACTTACACCTTTTCTTCCGCTTCCATTCTATCATTCCAAGCATAATTTCCTTTTCTAGGATTTTGTTCTACTCACAGTATGTCCAAAATATTTTATTTTCCATTTTTTGGCTTTGGCTTTTAGAGAAAGTTCTGTTTCTTTCAAAATTTCAGCGTTTATCTTTTGCCCTCCCATTGTAGGTTTATATTTTCCGTGTCCATACTTCAAAAGCATCTTCCTTTTTCGGCCTATCTCAATGTTCAGCTTTTACACCACACAACAGGATTAGAAATACCTTTCTCGATTATTTGATTTTGGTCTTAGCAGGGCTTTGATTTCTAACGGAACAGCGTTCCTGTACTCTGATCATTCTCCATTACATTATATTATAAATATATATTATTTCTCTTAAATTAATAAATCATTTTGAGTGTTCGGACCTAAAATTTTAGAATCAATCACTTGATATGCCTGTATATTTTATGAATTTGTAATTTTCTTCCGCTGCTTTTCTAAATTATTCCTCTTAGTTTTCTGTACAGTATCCAGAATTTGTTATTGTAATCATAAGATTAACTTCGCCGCCATATCACTTCTCCGTGATGTTCAGGCTTCCTTTTACCAGTTGACATAAATGTGTTTCTTTAAATAAGTTCATAGAATATTTAAATTTTATAATAATATATAAGCTATTATATATTATTACAATCCGAATTAAGTAAAATAAACATCTGCACAATTTTGATGACATAAAATTTTGCGTTTCTCGAAAGAAGTAAAGTGGACATGTCACGTTTTGAATGTTTGCTCCTCATTTCGCCCTTGTATCCAAGCCAGTGCGCCAGGGCACGCTCAAGTCACCCTTCTGAGCTGGAAGCAGGGTCGCACCTCTGCACACTGTTCTGATAGCGTGACTTTTCGACCTCTGCACACATCTCGCCGTCTTTCGCGGCTGCGTTACATAGGCAACTGATATGCCCAAGCGTGCAGGAAGAGGGCGGTGAGTAGTTTTCAGTGGGCGAGAACATGTGCAAATGACGAAGTGGAGATTATATTTACTCTATAAGAATTAGTGAACATTCGCGTTTCTCAATTATGAGAGACCGAGTGTGTGTGTGTGTGTGTGTGTGTGTGTGTGTGTATATATAAACCAAATTATAAATTAAACAATTAATAAAATTGAAGTATATTTGATTAATAAAAATTTAGAGATATTATTAACTAAAGTAACTTATTTTGTCAATGTATGAATGGGAAGCTATTGTTTTCATTGAAAATACGGTATAACGTTTATTGACGTCCATACTGGTAAAGAGTCCAATAGAGGTATTTACTAGTATACAAATAAAGAGTATTTGAGAAAGTGGAAAAAATCCGCTATTTTTACTGGTATTCAATACCTTTTCGGTCGCTGTTCACTAGCAGATTCAAAGAAAAACAAACTATCCTTGTTATCTTCTCTCATTTGTATTTACAGTATTTCAAGTATTTCTTTTAAAACATCTATTCTATGTATTTAAATATATCTTCAAAAGATATGCTAAAAAACTCAAAAATAGAGTATTAAATACAAAATATATATTTCAAAGACAAGTATTTAAATATTGCTCAACCTCTCTATAAACTAGTATGTCTGATCAGCAGTACTAATCTCAGTTCCCAGCTTGAGCGTAGTACTACACATGCTACGAGTAAGTCCGGAAAATTTGTAGATGAAATTGCAAAATATGGACATAAATATATAAGGAAATGCTAACAAACGAATATGCAAAATCAGATTTTCCTGCAATATGTAACATCAAATTTCATTAGAAGTCAATTTATACAATTACACTGTAAGTATCCTCACAATACAATTTCAAATAAAAGCTAGACGATACATACACACTCTGCATTATTTCAAATTTGCAATTTGAAATTGATAGAGTTGTAATTTTAAGTGTCCTTCTATCCATGGAAAAATTGTGATTTTTGAGATTTTTAATATATACATCAATTTCATCTCAAATTACTCTTAAAACTATATGGTTTTGCAATAAACTTACATGACCTTTGCAATCTTCGAAAATACAGCGGGTGAAGGAAATGGACACGATCTATTTTATCGTCTTTAACAAAAAATTGAGCTCTTTTGAGAAAAAGTTACAATTGTTTTAATTGCCTATACTTCGCCCAACATGTCAGAAAACTTACTCAAATGTTTCAAAAATTAAACTTGATCTTATTTTCAGATCTATCAGAACAGATTTCAGTAAGGAAAAAATATATCTAATATTATAGTTGAAGGAAGACGCCTCAAAATGCACGTTAGCAATTTTCTAAACATAAGTGATGTCAACAAACACCATAAATCACATTTCTCTTGCAATCTGTACGAAACGAGGACAAAATTTAATCAAATAATTTGTGACGGTTTGAGAAGATTTCTGAAAATGATTTTGAGGCTTAATGTAAAGGACCTCAAAAATTAAAATATCCGTTTGAAACTCCCAAAGGATCGAGTCTTCAGGTAGATTCGGAAGATCAATATTGGAGAAAATTGTAGAGCGTTTGGGCGTTAGCGTTGACCATTAACAGACAGACATGTTTGGTACATCGATTTTAGGTATCAAGGACAATGTATTGTATTTTTCGCTAGACTACGAGTTAGAAGAAGTAATGTAATATTTAGCAAGAGGATTTATCCACTTTTACTTTACTAGGGCCTGACAATGAGTTTTCGGTATCCGATTACATAATTTGTCGGAAAGTAGTTTAAATTAACAACAAAGAAAACAATTTTAAATTTGCTTCCCGATTTTACTTGGAAACAGATTCATCAGGTGAAATCTATCATGAGACAAACGCCGTTTGAGATCAAAATCGAGTCGTAAGATAAAAGAGCCGATGCAATCTCGCTCATACTTTCTGGTAGAGGAATGATAACTGGAAGATCTTAGAAGTAAAATGTATGTAAAATAAGATGTTATGGCATAGAATATTGGATATCTACACAATTAATTCCATTTTCTTTGAAATCAGTTTCAAACGAATCGATATTTTGAGTACCGCCTCAAATAATTGTTTGATGGTATTCGAAGAAGACGGAAATATGTGAACAAGATATATGTTTTATACGACTATTACAGATGATATGAGACGTTTGGTGTGTTACAGCATCACTAGTTTGACACGTGAAGAAATATATATTGAGACTGAAAGGACGACTGCCCAGCTTGCCTGTCTGAAAGTTCGGCCGTGCGCAGGCGGCCGGGTTTGGTCGTCCGTCCGCGTCGAGGCGGGTCGGGTGACGCAGAGAAAAGGGGAGGGGGCGTCAGGTATGTCTTCGAAATAGCACTTTACGCCGCCCTATTCATCCGATTAGCATGATTGACACGGCGTTGATTCGAAGCACGTCGCCATCGCGCTATAAGCCCACATTTTAATTTCTTCCGAACTATGAGAAAACGTTTTCAAAATTTTTGAAATCTTTTGAAAAACGGCATCGTAGCGTGAATTCTATTTTAAAAAGGAGTCCAATGTCGTTTACAGATCGAAAATCGGTCAATTTGTTTAGACGTTATCAGTCTAGTAAATTTTGCTTATTTTAGTGCTGCCACGTGGTGGCGACAAATGGAACTAGTGTCGGTACATTTAGCCTTATAATATGGAAGTTTGAAGCTGGAAGCCACAAAGAAACTTTCCTTGCAATGTAATCTATAGGACGAGAGCTTCTTGGACATACTATTACGTTTTGCTGATCTGGCCCCCCACGATACTACCCCACCTGTTTAGAGACGTGCAGAATCTGCAACTGTTAGTGAAATGAAACTAATTACTTGATATTCTACGTGATTAAATTACACGGGTGTACATCTCTGTTCTGTAATGAAGTTAAATAAAATTCCAAAGAGTAGGGTAATGCTTGCTCGGTGCTGTATTTTTGCATGGACAACTTTAACCCCCATCTGCGTGAGATGCCGTGTCCTGTACGCGCCAGTCCTTTCTTTTCTATTTCATGGTGCCGTGTCAGGTACGCAAAGGGCCTCTCCCTTTTCTCGCAGGAAGACGTGTACGAACGTTTTGGGGCTATTCCTTTCACTCGCGGTTTGCTGTGTCTGACACGGAAAGTTTGTTTAATTCCATTAGAACCGTTGTTGCCCACGCTTGTCTTAACGCTAGTACGCATTTTTTCAGGTGCTAACCTGTAAAGACATTTTTTGTATCAGTCATTAATTTTTGTGCTTGCACCTGCTTAGAAGAATGTCAAAACGATTTGGTTTGACAGATGCAGCAATTGAGGAGGAACTTTTGTTGGAGAGTGACGATGACTCCAGTGATTCAGTGTGTTCTAGCGACTCGGATGTTTTGTTAGAAGACGAAGACGACTTGGATGTGACATACGATGCCAGCAGTAATCCTGTGTCTAATGCGTTTATTTGGGAAGACATGAACAATTATGGTGGCAAGAGAGAAACTTTTATTAGGGAACACGGACCGCAAAATGAAGCTTGCTCCACAGTGAATTTATTATCTTTGTTTCAACTGTTTTTTAATTTAGATTTAATTTCAATGATTGTTCACGAGACAAACCGATACGCTGAACAGTTTATGATAAATCGGGGAATGCTTTTTCCATTCTGTTCCAGAGTGAGAGACTGGCAACCTGTAAGTGTTCATGAAATATACATTGTAATCGCTATGTTTATGCTAATGGAAATTGTGCAAAAGCCTACAATTCGATCTTATTTTTCGAGAAATTCCACCATAAGTACTCCAATATTTTCATCAGTAATGTCCTTAGACCGTTTCGAATCAATATGTAGGTTTCTTCACTTTGTTGACAACGAGAAAAGAAGCTCTTTTGAAGGCCCAAATAAACTTTTAAAAATTTACCCTTTTCTACATCGTTTAAATGAAAAGTTTAAAATATATTATTTGCCTGGACAGAATATTTCCATCGATGAATCATTAACATTGTGGAATGGCCGCTTATCATTTAAGCAGTACATTCCTCTAAAAGCTGCCAAGTTTGTTATTAAACTTTTGAATTGTGCGAATCTGCTACAGGCTATTTATGGTCATTTATTGTTTATACTGGAAAAGACACTGATGTAATCTCATCTATGGCTGGAAAGTGTGACAGCAAAATCAGTGAAATTGTGATGCAATTAGTTTCCCCATTACTGAATAAGGGGCATACGTTGTGGATGGACAATTACAATTCCCCGACGTTAGCAGCAACACTGAAGAACCACCATACGGATTGCATAGGAACTCTTCGATTAAATAATATATTCGATAATATTCCAAATTACTCTTCTCTTCGATAAAATTCCAAATTACCTTCATATGGAATTCGTGGTATTGCTCTAGATTGGTTATGTTCGTACCTTAAACAACGATCTCAGAGAGTTGAAATACCTTACTGGAATGATGGAACATTACGTACGCACCTTCCGACTCTTTGCCCGTTGCATGGAGTTCCTCAAGGATCGATTTTAGGCCCTATTCTGTTCCTACTTTACGTAAAAAGATATGCCCTCGACGATTCAAAACGGAAGAACGGTTCTCTTTGCAGATGATACGAACATCCTTTGCAATAAAGAAACAGTAAATAGTACAATATCAGATGTTTCCAATTGGTTCCGAAATAACAAATTAATAGTAAACGAAAAGAAAACGGTTTTAATGCAGTTTTCCATTTCAAATAACAATTCTGTGCTCCATTGAAAATGAACAGTGTACCATTGACTGATGTTAAGGCAACAAAATTTTTAGGTCTCTCAATTCAGTCAAACCTTAAATGGGAAAGTCCATTTAAATGAATTGAACACACAATTAAGTTCATTATGCTACGCGTTCAGAATTCTTGCAAATTCAGTCAGCCTTCATACTGCTCGTTGTATACTTGCAATGTTCATTCCGCCTGAGAAAGGCATAATATTCTGGGAAATACATCTTATAGCTCCCAGACTTTAGATTACAAAACGAATTGTACGAATAATAACCAAATCCCACCCACGTGATTCATGTATCTCTTCATTAATCTAGGAATTCTACCATTACCGTGTCTTTTATTTACGAATCAGTGGTTTTGTAAAAATGACTTGCTCAAGGGGAATATTTTTTCAGAAAATGCAGAAGTCTATTACTATAACACTCGACGTAGAAATCATATTCATCAGGTGACAGTATCAACAGCTCATTAAAAAAAATTCACATACAATACATGTACATTATTTTACAACACGTTGCCAGATGACATTAAACGATTAAATTCAATAGAAAAGTTTAAATCCAAGTGAAATCGTTTCTGCTGCATAACTGTTTCTATACAATTAGAGACTATACTGAGCATAACAAGAAAAGTAACATTAATTTTAATAATGATACATAATGCATTATTTACATTTGGACTGTATAAATGAGTATAAACATCCTGTAACAACTATTGTACTACAGCTTCGGTCAATGACCCCATCTCGATCAGGTTTTTCGTCCAGTTTCCTGATCCATTGAGCAAATGCTGAGATGGCCCCTTGTTTTGCTTCTGGACATAAATGTAACTTCATTTTCTGTGCACGTCTTCTAGTATTCAGTGGAAATACAATGATTCAAATTATCGCTTCCTTGTTGTCCGCAGGAAGTAATAAGAGCCAAAATTTATTGCTTATTTATCTTTGACAATAGATTTTATTACATGGAGTTTTTTTTGTTTTTTCTCTTTCAAAATTCAAAATTTATTGCTTATTTATCCTTGAAAATAGATTTTATTACATGAGTTTTTTGTTTGTTTTTTCTCCCTTTCAAAATTTCAAAATTTCAAAATTCAAAATTTATTGTTGTTTATCCTTGAACATAGATTTTATGCATGGAGTTTTGTTTTTTCTCCCTTAAAAATTCAAGATTTAAGTAGTATATGAGTAAGTGTAGGGATCACAGAATTTTGAAAATGTGCACAAATTCACTTTTCCCATAGCACGTCTATACGAGTTTTTAACTTTTTTCTGACGTAAAATAATAAATAAATAAATAGAAAGAATGTTCCGGCACGTGAAAGAAACGAAATTGAAACGCGGTGAACATGTTGCTCAGTGTTCAGGTTCTTATCAATAATAAAATGGATGGACAAAAAACCTGTAACAATGATTACTTACCACAAAAACTAATTCAAATCAGTTAAAACAAAATCTAAAAAAGATGTGCAGAAGCCAGTTTGTGTTATAGATTACAACAAGTCCATGGGAGGAGTAGACCTAAAAGATGAGTATCTGCAAACATATTTAATGGAAAGGATGAAGACAAAAAAATGGAACATAAAAATGTTCAAGAGCTTACTGAATGTGACTGTGTTAAATTCTTTAATTATCTGGAAAGCTAACAATCCAAATAATAAAATTGATACACTTAAATTTTGCGTTGATCTGGTAGAGAAATTATTTTTGGCACACTCCACAGAGAGGAAGAAAGGGCCTATTGCATTAGAAAGCAATATACAACGTCTTACAGGGAGACACTTCATAGAAAAAATTCCTCCTGTGGGCAATAAAGCAAGACCACAGAAACGGTGCGTTGTTTGCCAGAGCAAGGGAAAAAGACGAGAACCTTGTTACTGGTGTCCAGACTGTAAAGTGGGATTGTGTGTGGAGAATTGTTTTAAAGAATACCACACCAAAGAAAATGACTAAGATTTGCGCATTTGTATGCACCAATTTTGTATGAGTTAGCTTAACAATAATTGTTTAATAATCTTTTTTTGTAGTTTAATTAACTGTTTTTATGAATAAATATATAATATATATCATATATTGTGTAGATACTGAATATTTATTTCCTCCTGCTATATCATTTTTGCCTAAACAAATATTTCACTAAGCAAAAGCAAGTGTCCTGCTGAATGAGGCATTCCAAATGCGCTATCACCTGCGGAACTCCCCCGTGGCAGGGTGCGCCCAGCCGCTTGCCGGCCTCCGCGGGCAGGTAGGCCGGGCCCTTTCCCTTGTCAGCAGTAGAATGACGTGGCGCAGGTTCAACATCCCACGCGGAAGGGTTAAGTAGCTCTCTTGACAGTAAAAAGCTGTTGTAATATATTTGTGACTGTCGAGGAAAATAAAAAGCTAACTGTCAAGGAAGATTGTATAATTACTTCAAATGTTTTTAAGGAAGTGTGAATTGGTCCAAGAATATTATAATACTGAATGAACCTTCATTCAAAATTAGTTTCAAATATCAATTTCATTGTTTCTTATTTTTGTTTTAAATTCTATAAGTACATTGGAAGTTGCCTTAAATTTTTTAAACAAATAAACCTGTTTTGTTAATGACTTTACGCTATTTGCTTATGTTATCAAAAAGCAAGCATAACCAACAAAATAATTTCTGTAGAGGTGGAGGGGAATACAACCACTCAGAAATTACTTAAACCACAATATTTGAAAGTAAAATTGTAGCATTTAGTTGAATGCTTAACTTCTTTGGTACTAGGTATTAGTCAAGGTACATTAGGGTGCTCACAAATTCAAACTTGTTACCTATGTCTTTCCAACATGAAAATTGTGTTTCTAATAAATTTCATACTATATCATACATTGGATTCATATTTGAACCACCACAGGAGAATTAAAAAGCAGGATACAAATAAATTTCACACTGTTAGAAGAATCTCATCTTTCTTGTTTATACTTCAGATGACTGCAGTGACAAAACTACGGGTCTGACTGCAGTGATATGGAGACTATGCTGCTATTGCTGGTTACTTTACAGCTATCATAGCAACCAGTGAGAAAAGACATACCTTGGAGATTGAGTTGTCTGTAAAGAATGCCTCCTTCACATGAAGATACTGTGTTGGCCGGCATGGTTGATGGTACATTCATCGGTGCCGAGGTAAGATTTCAGTGCGCAACTGTTTTTTTTCTTTCTTAAATTAACGTTGTACATGATAAAGGAAACACGCTCAGTGTTCTTGTCTAGTCACGCCGCTAATCTTTGTGTAGCCTTAGAACGATCTTGTAATGTAAACAAAGGTATTCATTTGTGACTCATTGGGTCATCAGCCCAGGCTCCTCCTTTAATGGTTTAAGAGTTCATGGACTATGAAGAGTGTTTGTGGCAATACCAGCCTTGTCGCGCTATAAGAATGCGGCTCTTGTTTCCAGCAGTGACACATGCATTCTGTTTCACAATTGTCAGACCCATTTGTTCACAACTCAACCAGAAAGATTCAATACCAAAATAGTTTCTTCATAGAGGCTCAGTAAATAAAGTGTCACTTATATTACAATGGTCACTTCTATTACAATATTTGGTTTAAAAAGATTTTTAAGATCAGGGCAATTTATAGTACAGTAAAACCTGTGCATGATGGAACTTGTAAGAAAAAACCTGTCATCACAGACAAATACAGAACAATTTTATACATGAAAATGACCTCTTTAAGAAAGAAACGGTCTATTGTGGAAACGGAGTGGTTTTTAGAGAACATAAATAGAGTGGAATAAGAAAGGAATCTGAACAAGGAGAAAATTAATTTTAAAATATTTGGCACTACCTTTGCATGGCATAATCCGAAGTGTTGCTGGGAAAATAGAGTGGGCGATGAGTTATTTCTCTTGTGCCTGCTGTTAGGGAAACTTTGCCAAACACAGCAATGGTTTACCCAGCACTGCCACCAAAATACAAGTTTCTGATTTTTCATTCAAGGTCTGCCTATGCAAAATAGCCAGCAGCCAAAGGGCCCAACCTCAAAGGGCGCCCCCAAATATAGTTTTAATTCAAAACCATATTAGTTCAAAAATATGGAACATTTATTAAAACATTTTTCTAGTTAATTAGCTTTTTACTAGTATTTATATTTATTTCAGGTTTTCACAATATTTGGATTACTTTAAAATTAAATATATTTTTTCCGATGTTAAAAAGGGGTGCCCAGTTTTGTTTAATGCGTAGTGGTGCTGTGTCTAACGTGCAATTATTTTCAAACCCCATTTCTCTAATGATTATTTTTTTTTTTTGTTTCAAAGAAACATACTGTTGTAACACAATTCAAAATTTACAGACTAGATTTTAAATAAAGAATTGTAAATTATATTATTAAAAAAGTTTTAATTAATCATTCTGAATTTACAAATGTAAAGCTGGACAATTTTCAAAATAATGTTTAATTGATTAAAAACCTGTTTGAAATGGGGGTCGTAGAACCAGGGGTTGAAGTACAATACTTGTTACAGGTCATTTGGAATTATTCAATTGAAATAGTAAATAATACATTAAATATCATTGTTAAAATTAATATTCCTTTCCTTTTAGATGCTCAGTACAGTATCTAATTGTATAGAAACAGGTATGCAGCGGAAACGATTTCTCTTGAGATTTAAACTTATCGAATTTGATTGTTTTAATGTTATTTGGCCAATTGGACATGAATTTTTTTTTTACTACGTCAAGTGTTGTTAAAGATATTGGCGGCTTCTGCTGAAAATATGATGTATTATATGGCTTTTACTTATTTAATTTTCGGATTTATCAGGCATACTATACAGCATAGTTTAGGCATTTTTTCTGCATAGAAATCCAGGTTGTATTCTTCACATTTATATTCTAGGTTCTTTACTTGCAATTCAAATGATTTTATTCGTTATCAACAGATTCAAACTTTTCCATTCTACACAATTTCATTAACACTTTGAATTTTATGATCAACCTATTTTATGTATTTTAAGTTCTTAGAACCTTGATGTCAACTATCAACACAATCATAACAAATGTTTCAGTTTTTTAAAATTAGATTTAGGATCTAAAGCACGGTGTTCAGTTGTTAAAAATTTGGTCACAATCAGAAAGTGATATGCAACTACAACTATTTCATGTTGAGTACTTATCAATTTTGCTAACATAAATGGTAATATTGCATGTTTGTCATGGGTAGAATTTCTCCGAGCAGTGTTGAAGTAAAATTCTTAAATACTGGGTCAAATCAGCGCACTATTTGTATAATTAATATACTCATTGTACCAAACACGTGCATATGAACCATTAAAGCACCCGGAAAAATATAACACCCTTTTCTCCAACACAAAATCATTTACAAATAGTATTCATATATGGAAAATGATATTTTAAATACCAAAATTATAAAACTTGAGAAAACAAAAGCCCAACATATAAAACCATTATAGGAGCAAAATATAAACACATTCTCTTAATGATGTGCCTCAGCACATGTCAATTCAGATACATAGTCTTCAAGTCTGCAAGAAAATGCATGTAAGGTATAATTTTCTCCGTGGTCTTCCCACACGCTGTTATGGAATGATTGATAAGCATAAACATTAAAACTATAATTCAGCTTATGGAAGAGCATGACTCATGCTACATGTATATTATAATATAAATGAGGAAAACATAAAATAACTTGTGTAACTCAATGTGTCTTTATGAAGTATGCCTAGATGCTAGGTAAAAGAAAAGTAAGTCCCACAGCTCGCCAGAAATAGAATCTTTGTGTTGACTCTCAAGTGGCAAAGCAAGAAAAAGCAGTAGGGTATTGGTATCTGCATTTCTGCTTTACAAAAATTGCAGGAAAGATATGCTAAGAATTGCAGCATAGCATACTCCGTATGTCATGTGTCCACTTTCGGGTGTCATAAGGATCTGAAGCAGGGGTCTCCAAACTTTCTTCTATTTGGGGGCTTCATAGGAAGTTTTTAAGAGCCTTAAGGGCTAAAAATTAAATCACATGATAGAGAATTTACTTTATTTGTCAAATTAAATTTTAATTAAAGAACAAAAAAATAGTTAACAATTTACAAATTAATTTTTATAACTCATTTGGGAATATAAGCACACAATTCTTGACATGATATTTGTAACAATTAATACACATTGAAGGTCACAGTTTTAAAATTCAAAATTTAATTGTAGACGAGTCTTTTCTAAAACACAGAAATGATCAATATTTTAAAATGTATTTCAATGGGGGAAAAATTTTTTCAATTATTAAAATATTTCACAAATGTTCATCACAAGTGGGATCTGTACTTATGTTTAACGTACGTCATTTTCTGGAAATTCTGTTCACATCTCTAACTTGTACCAAATATTGACAAGAAACTTGTGGATAAATTTTGAAATTTTAGATAAAGGTCTCTTGGGACTTGTTTGTAGTATTCAATCAGATTTTTTTCTTGGAATTTGTCCTGCTTTGTATCATCAGCTGTGTGAGGACAATAATTTGCATTTGAATAGCTACTGGGACTTGCTTAGTAGTCTATCTCAAGAAAATGAGTTCTGAAAAACTCTTTATGTTAGACTGGAAGTTAACTCCAGATGGAGTTTTCTTCTAGTCAGTAAATCTATAGTTGAACTGCATTTTCAGTTTTGAAAAGATTTCCAAAGAAAATGGAAGTGGGAAATGAGAACCATTTTCAGCACTTAGTAACTTACAAGTAAGATAGTGTGTAAATGATTTTACAGAAATCTCGTTGTTTCGAAGTAATAATTTCTGTGCAAAAGCCTTTGATATGTGTGTATAGGTCACATAAAGTCATTTTCTCCTTAAAGTATTAATTTCATTTGAAACGTGCTCAGTTTTGCCAGCATAAATATGAACAGATTTAAGTCAAAATCAGGGAGGATAAGTGAAAAACGCTATTCCACCAACAGTGAAAGCTAATGGGCATTGGAATATTCTTAATATAGGATTTACAATGAATGGTATGACACTCGTGTGGGTGGTATGTGAACCAAAGAGTGTGTAACAATAGGAAACCAGATTCTTGTATCTTGCAATAAAATGTTGTCTGTCACAATTAAATTAAATTAGAATATACTTTGAGTTGGCAGTCCACATCAAATTCGACTAAGGGCTGGATGTGGCCCACATGACGTAGTTTGGAGACCAGACCCCTGATCTAAAGGAAGATTAACATAAAGTGCAGGTATTCTGTTCCTCTTGTAGCATAAATATTTTTTAATATTTTTATTATTATATGTTCCTTCTCCCTTTTCAGATTTTGGTGTTCTGTGGAGCACAACTGCAGGGCTGCTGATGATAAGGAAACTGCTTTAATAACATTTATAATCATTTGACTATGTAAGTAAATATTTTAAGAATTTTGAATTGTATCAGTGATTTCTTCTCCTGCTGTAGACTTATTTGAAATAAATTAGGGGTTTTCCCGTGGAGACTGGGTTATGTGCTGTGCGATGATCATTTGTCTGTCACTGCAGAGACGTAATGCGCAGTAGGGAACTTAACCATTGATTGTTTGATTTTTTCATGTTTCCGGGCATGTCAACTGCTTTGGTCATTAGTCCCGTTAGTGTAGTGCATGTTTTTCTCGGGAGATGGCGGTGATCATCCCCCGCTGGATGGTGAGATCCGGCGCGACCTACCGTCGGCTAGGGTTCCCTAACCAGGACTCTCCCACCAGGGGCACCACCCCAGCCGGGACAAGCTCTAAGTTCCCGACCGGTCTCCCGGAATATGTGGTAGTGTAGTGCATCTTAGTGTAGGTGTGTGTGTGGGGGGGGGGAGAAGATAGGACAAGGAAGAGGAAGGACAGATCGTGTGCGGTCCATGGCCCATTTGGTAGAGTACTGCTCCGGCATTCGCCTGGTGTTGATCCATGGAGAAACCATGGAAAACAATCAATCAGAGCAGCTGGCCTCGAGAATTCTCCTCCAGACAGCGACTGAATTCGACCTAGCTGAAAAAGGAAGTGTATGTTGTTTTCATATTTTCAATTTTGAAACAATTTTTCACATCTCTTGTTAAATTTGTAAAACTTTTGTGCCATCAACTCAATTGTTGTCTTTCTGCGCTTATGACTATGGTGGAAATTCCGATTCTCTATATAACCATGGCTGAATTGGTTAAATGTTGGTACGGACCCAACGTTTCTGAGGGAAGGAGCCCTGATTCGAGCCTGGTTCTGGGATATTTAGTTGTTACTATTCTCTGTTGTCGTAGAAAACCATTAAGAATTCCAGAAACTTTTTTGAAAATCATTTGAAGCAATTCTACTCTCGTATACAATTTAATTAAGATACTAAATAAACTGGACGTGTCTGTATGCGATTTTCCTATTTTGAACTTTTAAACAAGTTTTCAACTGGGTTTGATTTGTAAAATGTTTGTCTCATCCAATCAATTCTTGTCTTTTTATGCATCTGTATGAACAGATTTATGTAAACTAATCAAATCAACATGCAATTTAAATTCGATATGTACACTACCCATGTGACCTACTTATGTATATTTAATGGCTGACTGGGAGAGGTGGCTCAGGGCATCAAGTATTTTTGTAGTGTCTGTGACTGAGAGGTGCTAGGGTCAAGTAATAACGATTGCAGTATTTTCAACAGTAGTCAGGTAGTTTGGCCGAGTCCTGTTGTTGTGTGAAAAAGAATTCCAACAGCTGTCTGCTTTGATCTGTAACATTCTGTGGTTTCTCTTTTCAACATCAGGTGAAAGGCCGGGGAGTACCCTACCAAATGGACCCTGTGCGATCTTTTCTTCCCATTCCTTATCCTATCCTACCCTTACTCCTACTTACACTTACAAGCACCAAACTACCATACATGCAGAGAGACTGGTTGGGTCGTAGAGCTGGTTATTGCTAGGGGTGTGGGAGGCACCTGACTAAAGAAAATCTTGCTAGCAGCTTTACTACGCTTATAGGACACATGATGTTACATGTTGGCGTGCCTGGCATTTCACTATCAATCAAACAATTGACATCAACCTAACTACTGTCAGTCCGTCTTGGGACTCCTGAAGCGCCTAAACCGTTGTGCCAATTTGCTCCAAAATTGATACTGAATGGACTGGAGACTTTGGGAATGTTTAATGGATATTTTGATTGTTCAGGGTTTTTTACATGAATCGAGCATTGCCTTTTTTTTTTTTGCCTCTGCCCGAGTTCAATTAATGTGGCTCTTTGTGTGGGGTAGTGGTATGAGTGCTGACACATTAAATCTGAGAATCTGAAAATGCATCCGAGAGTGGAAAAAAATTTGCTGCTTGAAAACATTTATAGTGTTTATGTGGTAGTATAATATTGCATAGCATTTAGAAACAATGCAAGAAAGAAGGGTTTCATGCTGTTTTGGTAGTTTTCAATAGATTTAATCACAATCTTTCTGCTTTAGGTTAGGATTAATATGAAGATTTAAGTTTGTTGTGAAATTTAAGCATAGTTTTCTTATTCAAAGAATGTCAGAATATCTCTGTAAATCAGACTTGTCGGAAAGAGTATTTATAACGGATCATACTTTCCAGTTTTCTTGTATTGTATTGTCAAGTTTTAATCATGTAACTTTTGGTTTGTTTCTAATTGTAATGTAATTAAAATTTTAATCCTAGTTTCGTGTGTTTTAGGTGGAGAATTCATTGTATTCACAATACTCCACGTTTGCAGTAGCATCATCTCCAGCTCGGTGCTTTAAAGTGCTGTTCACGGTAGGAGAAGATAAGAAATGTTTCTCAATGTAGGGACAGGTTCTGGAACTTGCCACCTGCTTAGCTGTTTATGGAATATGTATTGCAAAGAGTGTAGTTATGTATTATATTGGTGACAAGCTGCTATGAGGCTGGCAATTTCAATGTGTTTTGAGTTTTAAAACCATTTTTATTGCTTTTTTGATATTGTTTTGTATCTGGTGTCTTGTTATAACAGTTGTGTATGTAGTGGTTCTTGATATTTTTTGTACATTTTCTGACATTCATTGAATCAAGTTGTATTTTTAACATCAGTAATATTGAATTTTTAGGCTCTAGTATCTATGTTGGAGCCTAGAATAAGCTGTTAAATACAGGGAAAGGTTGTACAATGAAACTTGGTGACTTTGGAATCTCAAGGGACAAGTATTGTTTTCTACATTTAGCAATGGTCCTTGGAAACATTTCCTAGCATGACAGTTTTAGTTGTAGTTTGTCAGATTTCCATGTTGTACATGTTCTGCATTGAGCGTAGTTTGTCAGATTTCCATGTTGTACGTGTTCTGCATTGAGCAAGATTTTCTGCATAAGTTCTTATATGCAGGACAAATAGGGCTATTTTTTTTCCATACAATTTTTATGTCAAGCATTTTTATTTAAACAAACACTATTTAAGGGTTTAACAAAATGTATATCAATGGTCAGATTTTAAAACCTCGTAAGTCTCATGTTTAAATGCATTCAGAATCACTAAACAATTGCCTATCATGCTAAAATCTCGATAAAATTACTCAAAACTTCAATAAAATTATTCAAAACTTGGTGGTTTTAAAATCTGACCATCCAATATCTATGTTGGAGCCTAAAATAAGTTCTTAAATACAGTAAAACCCCGCTTTTACGTTCCCGCAATTTACGTTTTCCCGGCATTTACAACATTTCTTGTCGGTCCCATCAGTTTTCGTATATTCATAATGTTATAAATACCCCATTTACGTTAGTATAATTTCAGTTTTCCGCAATATACAACAATTTGCTTGCCACAACACAAGCCGTTTTCCGATTTCCGGTCTCGAAGGAGCGCAATTTTTCACGCGCGTGTCTGGGTGGCGCGGTCTGAGGAGACTTAGGCCATTCAGTCCTGCGTTCATAATGCAAAGTGATAGTGATTTTAAGTAAATTGCGGGTGGAATTGTGCAAAACTTCGAGCTGTAGAAGTGGAGTACAATGGAGAAGAAAGATAGAAGAAGTTTTTCTATTGAACAGAAAATAGAGATTTTGAAGAAAGTGGACGCTTTTCCAGGACCACGTGTTGTGTTGGCGAAGCAGTTGGAAATTTCTATTTCAAATCTAAATACAATCGTGAAGTGTCGAAAAATAATCGAACCGAGTGCAAAGGTGTGCGGACAACAATCTAAAAAGAGAAAGTACGTGAAATACTCAAAATATGAGAAACTGGAAGAGGTATTAAAAACTGGTTCGAGACAACAAGGGCATCCAATATACCAATTAATGGTACAATTTTGAGGGAAAAGACTAAAAACGTGGCAGATATGTTAGGAATAGACGATTTTGTTGCATCCAATGGTTGGGTTGATCGTTTTAAGAAACGGTACAATGTTGTATATAGGACAATTTGTGGAGAATCGAATAGTGTTGATAAAAGTATTGTTTCTTCCTGAAAAGACCCCACTCTTCATGAATTAATTAGTGAATATGATGCAAGAGATATTTTAAATTTCGATGAAACCGGGTTATTTTTTAATCTTCTGCCGAATAAAACGTTTTGCGATGAAAATGAACCATGCCATGGGGCAAACATAGTAAAGTTCGCCTTACGGTAATGTTGTGGACAAACGCAAATGGAACGGAAACCTTGCGTCCGTTTGTTATTGGCAAAGCAAAATAGCCACGTTGCTTTAAAAACATAAGAACATTGCCAACATTGTACGCCTCAAACAAAAAACCACGGATGACTTCAGAGTTATTTACTCAGCAAGTTCATGCTCTTGATGCTAAAATGGGAGCACAAAATAGAAAAATCCTTCTATTTGTAAATCAATGCCCAGCACATCCCAAAACGTTGAATTAAAACATAAGAATGGAGTTTTTCCCAGCCAAATGTACAAGTGTACTGCAGCCTTTGGATTTGGGCATCATTAATAATTTCAAAGTGCACTATCGTAGAAATTTAGTCCAGAAATATTTAAGGTACATTGAATGTGGTAAGGATGCAGCAGAAATGAAGTTTTCGATATTAGATGCCTTGCATTTTATTGCAAAATCATGGAGGGAAGTAAAGCAGTCTACTATTGCCAACTGTTTTAAGAAAGCTGGCTTCCTGGCAGATACAGAAGAGGCCATGGAAGATGCTTCTGATTTTGAGTGTGAGGGCTGGACAAGTATTAAGTCTCAAACTTCATTTGAAGAGTTTGTATTTGTGGACAATGATGTTCGTACTGCTGATGAACAATCATCATTTGAAGATATTGTTCAAGATTATCTTCAAAATAATGCTGTTGGTGAAGATGCTAATGGAAGTGAAGATGGCACTGACGATTATGATCAACCTCCTCCCACTAGTGCACAAGCATTTGCAGCCCTAGAAACAATAAAAAAATACCTCTCTGCTGCAGATGGTGGTGATACTACTTTTGATAAAGTGTATGAACTAGAGTCTCAAATTCAATCAGTCCAAGCTAAAAGAAGAAAACAAACCAAAATATCTGATTTCTTTTTGTCTTTATAATCTTATTTGTGTATAATACTGAATATTATAATTCTTATTGGATTTTTAGTATTTAAATACAATTTATTTATAGTTTTGAAGAGAAAAAATAATTTCCCCTTATTTACATTTCCCGCAATTTACACCATTTTTCCTATGGTCCCATGAAAAGTGTAAAAGAGGGGTTTTACTGTACAAGGAAAGGTTGTACAATGAAACTTGGTGGTTTTAGTGACAACAGTGACTTTTGTTCATAATATTTATAAGTGTATAAGTATATAAGTGCACAAAATGATATTTTTAATTCAAAACTTTTGACAGTTGCACTTTCAAATGTTGGAAAAATTATGTGAACATTATTTGTCATTTCCTTTGTCAATGCAGAGCCCTCCTGGAATAAAATGGAATTTTTATTTAATGCAGAATTTATCTTCAGAGCAATTTCTATCTAGAAATGTTTCTCTGCTGTTTCAGTTACACAAAATAGACATTCTTAGAGTTGTACAGGGAAAATAGCCAATTTTAGGCTCCATAAAATGCGGTTCATTGAATCCATAAATTCATAAAATGTGTTCTTTAATTGTAGTATTTACATCTGATATGTAAGTTAGGCATATACCTAAACATTTTTATTCTAATTCTCTGTTCTTTTCAGATGAATTTATTAAGTTTATTTTTTTTAACAATGAAGGTAAATCAAAACTAGTAATTTTAACTATTTTCAATGAGTAGTTTTAAATGATTTGATCTGTTACAAATCGTTTACTTTTTAATGGACTTAAGTTTCTTTGTCAATCAATTTTGGAATTGGGAATTTGTTTAGTTTCCTGTACATTTTCCTTCGTAATTATGAAGTAAATTTTATGTGGCCAGCATTAGTAAACATTACAGAGCTAATGTTTTAATTTGTAGCTAAAGCCATCAATTGTGAGGGGTCAGAATTTTTCAAGGATATGTTCAACTGTGTCCCTCTGAAAAATATTGTAAACTTAGTATGAAATCAAATTCAGAGGTTATCTTTCAATCTATTTATTATAATTTAAGAAGTTTTTCGTGTACCAATATTTCAGTGGTAAGAATGAAAAGTGTATTATTTATATTTCAGTGGTTAGTAATGTAGTGTGAAGTAATATTGTACTAATGTAAAGGTGTGGACTTTCTTCAATTTCTAGATTAGATTTAATTGTCACTTGGTTCATCCATATTTGTCCATATCCTTCCTCTATTATGGGGAAGTTCATTTAGGAGTTAACATGCCTCTATAACTGGTTGTTTTAGTTAATTGATTGTTGGTGTCGAGTAGCTACTGTCATTACCATTAAGAGGTTAAATAATGAAATGGTGATATTCGTCTTGAAAATCATCATAGTAAATAATGCTATGTATGTGTCAGTAATCACAGAGAGAACAATCACAATGGCTATATCTTTCTATCAAATGTGATAAAATTCCCAAATTACCAAGTATTAACTTTTAATTAGTACAAAGGGTTTTTGAAGGTGTTGAGATTGTCATGGTGATTGACTAGTAGTGTGTTGGACATTCACTAGTTGATAATTAAATGTGCATATCTTTGTTTACTCTTTTGTAGAGTTTTGACTGGTCTCTCAAATTGGAGCCTACCAATCTTTAGGAGGGGGGAGGGATCTTAATAACTGGGGAGAAATATGCAGGGAAGGGGTGTGTGTGTGTGTGTGACGAGGTGTCTGCACCCCCATGACTTGGTAAAGAATGAAGTGAAAACATGAGTAATTTTATAATAAAAATTTATTTTATCTTGATTAATTCAGTCTTCTTCAAACAAAAGCTGAAGGAGTCGTCAATGTGGTGTAATTTTGTTCACTTGGCATGAACAAGGTACCAAGTCTCTTGCCAATTATTCTAGATCGATTCCAAATATTGATGTTTGATACTGAAAGGTTGTTGTGGGTAGTATCTTGCCAATGTGAGCAGGCTACATCTGGATTAAATGGACAAGCTGTTTACAAACATTATAAACAGCTTGTCCATTAAGTATTCATCCACTTATTATTCATGTAACAGCTTATTATTCATGTAATAGAAATGTACATCTTCCTTTTTCCACATTTTATACATGTTGCCATCGCTGTCGAAGTTCAGTTACAAGCTTCTTCAATTTTGTCTCTTAAATCTTTTTCTCTTAAGTCTCTTCAATTTTTTAATCACGTTTGGGGCAAGTTCAAAAGGTTGGTCACTCAAAGAAGTTATAATCAACCTTAAATTAAGGATGAAAATAGATTTGAAAATAGATCTTACATTTTTAGATCTATGGATACATGAACCTGTCTCACTGTGAATTGTGGTACTTCTATTTAAATGTCTAGTTCTGTGTTGTTTTTTGAAAATAACAGACATTGCTATCGAAGTGTGGTATTTGATGGAATTTCTGCCAATTGTCATCCTTTACATCAATTGTCATAAATACAAACTCATATCATGAATAAGGGATATAGAACACTTGACAAGAATTAAGTTGTGTTAGAGGAAAAAATGAAACTCAAGAGGTAGATAACGCAAACGTTATTTAATATAATAACCAGTGAATCACACACGTGTGTTACACGATGCATACAGTACTGAATAACGGTTAAGACTAAGACTATATAAAGCAAAGAGCTTCCTGCTCATACAAATTGGCAGTACTGAGCAACTACTGCTTGAACCAAAAGACTCGTACACAGTTCACAAATATGAAATTCCTAACACTTCCCCTCGAGTTGAGGTTCACATAAGTTGTATTTGCTCTAAACCAGCATCTCTCATACAAAGTTCATGTTTGACCCTACTTAAACACTTTGTCATAAAGTCAGCAATTTGTTTATTGGTCGATATACGTTTCAACGTAAATGCTTTCCTCTCTAACATATCACGAACAAAGTGATGCCGTAAGTCAATATGTTTAATCCTGCTGTGATACATAGAATTAGTTGCTAAATTGATGGCACTCTGATTGTCACAAAAAATAACTAAACTTGACAAGTTTTCAAAACCTAACTCTTGTAGGAACTTCTGCAAGTATTCAGCTTCTCTGGCACAGTCTGACAGGGCCATATACTCGGCCTCCGTTGTACTTAAAGCAACAGTCCTTTGCTTTCGTGATTCCCAAGATATGGGGCAACCACCCAGCAAGAACACATAGCCAGTGTAAGATCTTCTGTCCATCTGGCAGCGTCCCCAGTCTGCATCGACAAACCCAACGACCAGTTCAGTGTCATCTTGATAAATGAGTCCAACATCAATCGTGCTCTTCAAGTAGCGTAGCACTTGCTTCGCTGCCTTCCAATGCTCATGCCCATAGAAATTGTTGAACTGCCCCAGATAAGATGCTGCAAAGGATATGTCTGGGCGAGTTGTAGTCGACAACCAGGTAAGCGCACCCACCAGTTCACGATATGGTAAGCTCAGCTCTTCCTTGCTTGGGTTTTCGTTTTTGATCAGCTTGCTGCCGGGATCCAAAGGAGTGACTACTGGATTGCAGTTACTCATACCAAAACGTTGAAGAAGTTCTTCCACGTACCCTCGCTGGTGCATAGCGAATAGGCCCTCATCTTGAATAAGCTCAATTCCCAGAAAGTATTTCGCTGGTCCAAGGTCCTTGACTTCAAAATTTCTGCTCAAGACCTTTCCAAGCTCGGAGATTGTCCTCTGATTGCGGGATGCGACCAAGATATCATCGACATAGACAGCTATCAAAGTTACATCTTCCCCTGAACCCATCCGGAACAAACAAGGATCCGATGCAGTTGGCTCAGCACCGAAGTCCTTCAGGGTCTCACTCTGCTTCATGTACCAGCTTCTCCCTGCCTGCTTCAAGCCGTATAAAGACTTCTTAAGCAAACATACTTTTTCACCAGATTCAAGTTCACTGAGCATGCCTTTTGCCTTCTTCAAGATGTTGTCATCGCCAGATGTCACAATGCTCTGAAGTATCTTCCTGAAGTCATTAGGCGTCCTCATGTATATTTCTTCCTCGAGCTCACCATTCAAATATGCAGTAGTGACATCGAACTGTCTAACTTTCATCCCAAATTTTGCTGCAAGACACACCATCAGTCTAATCGAACCCATCCGAGCAACAGGTGCGAAAGTGTCTGAGTAATGAATACCGTACACTTGGGAAAAACCTTGAGCAACTAGTCTGGCCTTTCTCCTTTCCAAGGTTCCATCAGGGTTTAATTTATCGCGCAACACCATGCGACATCCGATGACCTTGGCATCACCAGGTGGATCCACCAAAACCCAAGTGTCGTTCCTCAAGACGGATTTAATCTCGGTTACAATCGCTTCATGCCACTCACTTGAGTTGGGTCCTTTCACCGCCTTCTCGAAAGGGATCTCGGAGAGAAAAGTTTGCTGCTCACCTTCTCCTCCTTCTGGAATAGCCGCAATCTTCGTCTGGAACAACTTCCGAGGTCTTCCCCTGCGACCCGTCCTCAGGATTTTCGGTCGACCAACTTGATGTGTGGCTTGGTGTGGTGCTTCGAGTACTCCAGGGGTCACAATGATTGGCGCTACATCAAAACCGTAAGAAGGCTCATCTGGAGAGTTCAACCGAACCTCATCCAATTAATGAGGTATAGGTTGTTCAGTGTTGACAGTTTCTGGTTCTTCGTGCACAGGATCTGGCTGGACATCAGTGCTCGGAGAAATCCAGTGAAGCTCAACAAATGTCTCTCCTGGATCGACAACCTCACTCACAGATTGCCAAAAATTTTTTCTTGAATCTTCAGAGAATCCCTCGTTTTCTAGAAACTTCACATCACAGCTGACTAAAACCTTATTCTTGTCTGGTGAGTACACTCTGAAGCCTTTAGATACTTCATCGTAGCCCAAAAAAATTCCCTCTCTGCCCTGTTGGTCGAACTTGCCTCTGCCGGGTTCCCGGTCCAAGAAGTAGACCTTACTTCCAAAGATCTTCATCTGCGATACGTCTGGTGCTGATCCAGTTAGCAGCTCATGAGGAGTTTTTCCATTTAGACTCTTTGATGGAAGACGATTACGCAGGTAATTTTCAATGTTGACTGCTTCCGCCCAAAACTTATGTGGCATGTTTGCCTGAAACAGGAGACATCTAGCTGTGTCCAACAATGTCCTGTTCATCCGTTCGGCCTTCCCGTTTTGCTCAGGATTGTGCGGCACAGTGAGTCGACGAGTAATTCCGCGTTTCTTCAGAAAGTGTCAAAATCGCCACTCAAATACTCTCGGCCGTTGTCAGATTGAAGTGTTTTCACACGCTTACCTTTCTGATTTTCCATTCGAATGATGTATTCCACTGTTGCCTCGTAGACCTCTGCCTTGGACTTGAGAAACTTTATCTCACACCAGTGAGAGTAGTCGTCTATGAACTCTACGTAGTACCTTGCACTGGACAGTGACGGGAGTTGGCATCGGCCCACACACATCCGTGTGAATGAGCTCTAAGAGTCCCTTCTCACGTTCTGATTTCTTTGGAAATTGCGACCTGGACATCTTCCCCCTCAAGCATACATCACAGTTTATTTTCTTTGCAGGTTTCTTGACTTCATCACCTATGATTCTCTGATTCTTCACAGCCTCCAGGATATCAGGGATGTTTGCGTGACCGAGTCTCCGATGCAGAGCTGGGACGATGAGGCTATACCAGCCTCCTCTTCGTGCTCACGTATGAAGTACAAATCGCCCATCCTGTCGGCATACAATACGATCTGGCCGTCCGTGTCCAGTACCGCTGCGCCTTTCTTGGTGAAGGTTACCTCGAGGTCACAATCTGTCATTTTTACCACAGACAGTAAATTCGTCCTGAGATCCGGAACATGTGACACGTTCGAGAGCGATACCTTCTTCTCGTCACCAAATACTTTAGTTGAGAATCGCACGGAGCCCTTTCCTACGATTTTCGTAGACGTGCTGTTTGCCAAGTTCAACGATCCCGTCCTCGACTCATCAATGTCGACAAAATTATCTGAATCTCCGCACAAGTGCGCGGTGGCGCCACTGTCCAGACACCACTTACGGGATATCGAGCTGGACGACTCGTGGTTGACTGCCTCCACTGATTGTAAACACAGATCTTGTGTGAATTGCGCAGATTGATGATTGTCTTGCTTCTGCGCTTCCTTCTTCATAAATCTGCACTGCGACTTGCGATGTCCTAGTTGGTGGCACTTAAAGCAGCGAAACTCCGAGGCACCATCTCGAGAGTCTTCGCCCTTGCCTGACTTTGCATCCGGTTTGTTCTTCTTTTTGTTTCTTCCGCCACCTCTGTTTACAAACAAGGCATCCGCCGTCTCAGCTTGGCGGTAGGTTTTTCGGGCATCACTCTCTTCGATTATTTTTGTTCGAAGAGCGTCTGGACTGGGCAACGTGTCCCTTGTTTCTATTGCGCACCTGAAATTTTCGAATCGGGATGGCAAACTATATAGCAACATTACAGTCAGCAACTCTCGATTGATCTGGATATCCATATTCTCTAGTTTGTCCACGGTATCGAAAAATCGTTTAAGTGGTCGCGCACGTCGCCATTGTCCGACATCCTGTGAAGAGTCAACCTTTTCAACAATGTGGCCTTGCGTGCCGGGCCTTTAGACTGGTAAATGTCTTTCAATTTATTCCAAGTGTCACGTGCCGTAACACACGACTTGATCTGCTTAATTTCGTTCGACGACATGGACAAAATTATCTGTGAACGAGCCTTCTGGTCATTCCTGTCCCACTCTCTTATCGCCGCCGCGTTCGCATCATTATTTCCCACTCGGTCCGGTTTCATTAAATTCCCGCCGGCATATTCCCACAGATCATTCGTGGCCAGTATTGCCTGCATTTGCACGGCCCACGTGTCGTAGTTAGCCTTAGTGAGTAACTCAACCCTCGACGCAGCTGCCACGTTCATCTTGAGAGGTTAACTTGTACACACGTTGTCACAGTTCAATACGACCTGATTAATATGTTGCCGGGTTCGCGATCACGTACCTAGGCCCATAACCTGTTAGAGGTAATGATATACGAGTAATGAAACTCAAGAGGTAGATAACGCAAACATTATTTAATATAATAACCAGTGAATCACACACGTGTGTTACACTATGCATACAGTACTGAATGACGGTTAAGACTAAGACTATATAAAGCAAAGAGCTTCCTGCTCATACAAATTGGCAGTACTGAGCAACTACTGCTTGAACCAAAAGACTCGTACACAGTTCACAAATATGAAATTCCTAACATAACGTATAAAACATAGACATTTAATTCGAGAACGACAGAAATCTTTGTTATCAAATTATATAAACAATCGTATACTGCAAACAATGTGATAAATCGCTGCTGTAAATTGATGAATTATCTAGTCAGAGACAAGAGCGATATTTGTGATGCAAACTTTTTATCCATTGCTAAAGCCGAGTTGTTAAGTTACGATTAACGTTATTTTATTTTAACTATATTTTACTTGTATTTTGTAATTTGTATTTTGTATTTTGTCAAAACATGCTTTATCTGTTGATAGATTTTGTACAATCAAGGACAAATTGTCCGTTAAATAAATAAATAAATAAATAAAATAAATACAGAAAGACACATGGTATGATTGCAAAAGTTAAGGAACATAGAGCAGATAAAATTGCAAAAATGAATTTCGACGGGGGGTGGGGTGGGGGGAGGAATTAATTCCGATACAAGCAGTTCAAATTTCAGATTATAAATATGTGTGAAGAAATATACATTCTCAGTTAGTTAAACAAGTTAGTTGAAAAAGGATGTGTGATTAAACGTGTTAGCTAAACAAACCCGTCCTTCTTCTGGGTGCCGCCGTGGCGTCCCAGCTACGCATAGCTAATTGACCCTTCGCCCAGGAACCGCACAAACATGCTCGAACACACATTTTATGACGCAGCTTTTAAAATGGAATTATACCTGTTTTAAGATGAGATATTCGATATGGTCACAATATGAACCTCAGTGCGCAGTGGCTCACAACCAAAAGATTTAGAAAACCACCCCCACCGACGCGATGGTCATGGACGGGGCGGTCTGAAATGGAAGGGGTGGACCTTTGGCGACTGTGGGAAGGGCTCCCGATAATAATGTTTGTGTTATCTGCAAATAGGATCATTTTGTTTTTTTGTAGAGTCAGGGGCATATCGTTTATGTACAAGAGAAATAGTAAGAGGCCCTAGGACTGATCCTTGTGGCACTCCATAATTTATCATTCTAGGTTGGAAAAAATTGCTTGAAATCTTTTCTCTAACATGCTTGATTGTGACCTTGACAACGATTTGAAAGATAAGATTTTACCCATTGATGTGCAATGCCTCTAATTCCCAACGTTTCAAGTTTAGATAGCAGTATGTGATGATCAATAATGCCAAATGCTTTTGATAAATCTAGAAATAAGCTGATGGGGATTCCTTTCTGATAGGGAGCAACTAGTATGTTATTTAGAGAGGAAGATTGCAGTGTCTCTAGATCTACCGTTTCTAAATCCATGTTGGGCCTCTGTCAATATGTTATTTTAATTGAGAAAATTGTTGAGACTATCGTTGAAAAGCTTTTATAGAATTTTTGAAAATCCAGATATTAAAGATATTGGTCTGTAATTAATGAGATCATGGGTGTTTCCTTTTTTGAAAAGTGTCTTAACTTTCGCCTTTTTGAGAATTTCTGGGAAGCTATTTGTCAATAAGGAGTGATTACAAATGTGAGTGAGTGGTTCTATTGTATTTGTTGCCAAATGTTTAATGGGGGTGTCAAGGGATATTATCCAGTCCTGTAGAGAATTTGTTTTTCATTTGATTTATGATTTTCTGTATTTCTGCAGGTGATGTCACAGATATATATGGAGTTTGCATTTAGTGATGTGTGTATCTTTGACTCTATTTGTATTATTTAAAGAAATGCAGTGAATTAATTTTTCTCCAATTTCTGAGAAACATCTATTGAACGTTTTTGCTATTACCTGTGGATTGTGCAAAAGAAGATCAATGTTTTTAGTGTTTCTGTTTTCTGTTTTTACAGTATTTTCACAATGTTCCACATTGCGTTTGTTTTGTTTTGTGCTTTGGCAATGTGTTGATTATTCATTAACAGGTGGGCCTGTTTAATTACGTTCTTTAAAATATTTTTATGTTTTGTAATGAGCAATGAAATCAGAACTACATTCGTGGCGAAGTGGTGAAACATGGTTTCATGCATGCTTCATTTCCTTTCACATGATGTTTTGATTGCTTTTGTTATCCAATGTTTTTTGCTTGTTATTTTCTTCAGTGTCTGTAGGAAAACCGTGTTGAAAAACTTTGGAATATGCTTATGAATAAGTTGAATTTGGTATTTGTGTCTGTTACTTAGCATACCACCTCCCAGTTTTCTGGGATATCGTAAATAAAACCATTAACCATAATATATCATAAAACATTAATAAAAGACAAATGAATAAAATCATAAACCATGCACTGTATTTCGCCGGCAAATATCTTTTGTCAGCTACTGCGAACAAGTGTTCTGAAGAATGATTGGTAATTGGAAGTCGAGGATTAGAGATTTACAATTAATGCAATTAGAAAAAAAGTTATAATTAGGGCTTGGATAATTGTAATTAAAAATTAGGCAAATATGTATGTATATATGTGGGAATCAGATTACTTGGGATTTGGTTTTTAAAGTTAACAACTACAATTACGATATAACTCTTTACACGGGTCTGGTCAACCATCTGCACCGTCCTCCTGTTGTTACACGCACTGCCTGTCCCGCGTGCCTTGCAGCAACTCCCTCATCTCTTCCGCTTCTACACTCGCGCTCTCTACTTCCGCTTGTGGGAAACCCAGAAAGTCATGATCAGAATCCCACACTCGGCCATCCTGGATATCATCCGCCTCGGATGATGCGTAGTCGCTGGTCCATGGTTTCATGAATTGGCACAAGTAGTAGTACGGTTAGGTCCATCATGAATACCTTCTCGGATGACATCATAACTATCGTTCTGCTTGACCTTCACAATTTGATAAGGGCCGAGAAACTTCTTCTTGACCTTGAGACTTGGTCCGAACTGCGTCCTCTTGATGGCGACTATATCCCCCAACTGATAAGAACGTGCCGGTATTCTTCGCTTGTTAAAATTCCGTCGATTCTCTTCCTGAACCTTCAGCAACTGTAATTTGGCATCCTTTCGAAACTGGTTCCTGGGCCTAAAAATTTCTTCGCTGATGAGATCCATAATCTTCAAGTCTAATTGTGACGCATTCTCACTCCCATCAGAAGTTCAAAAGGTGTACGCTTGATACTTCGGCTGTATGTTGAGTTCATGGCTCTTTGTACAGCTTCGACATGCTTATACCATCGAGTTGGGTCTTCTATTGATAGCTTGGATAAAATCGATAATATTGTAGAATTAATTCTCTCAATTTGTCCATTTGCACGTGGTAATCCTGTGGTAATGAGTAAATGGGTAATGTTTTCGACATTGCAATACTCCGTGAACTCATTTGAGGAAAATGCGCTACCTCTGTCGGACACAATCTGGACAGGACTTCCAAAAACCATCTTCTGCACTTCTAACTTATTTATCACTTCCTTCGTCGTTGTGGATTTTGTAGGGTATAACCACACAAACTTTGTAAAGCTATCTACAATGGAAAAAATGTATTTGTATCCTTTGTTTGTTGAATCCAGAGGACCAATATGATCAACATGGTAAGTATGAAAAGGTACACTTTCCTTAAAAAGTGGATGTAAAAGTCCTTCTTGCTTTCCTGGTTTTCTGTTTACCAAAAGGCACCTAACACAATTGGAAATGACTCGTTCGATCATCTTCCTCGCATCCGGAATATAAAATTCCTGTTTCAATTCTTCCTCCGTTCTGCATGCGTAATGCCCTTTTTCGTGTGCATTCCTGACAATTTCATGCTGCATTGAGCAGGGTACCACCAATGTCTCTCGTCCATCACAAAACTTGAAAAGTATTCCATCATGAAGCACAAAATCATTGTAGGGTCCCTCCTGAAGGTGGTCTTTAATTGCATTGAGTCCCTCGTCTGCTTGTTGGGCTTTCTTGAGTTTTGCTACTAGCCCATCTTTAACAACGCAGAGTACGCCCACGCGAGGTGTCGGCTTAGAGCATCCACATGAGGGATTCTGGAACCAGCTCGATGTTCTATGCTGTAGTCGAATTCTTCCATGGTCATAACCCACCTAGCTACTCTTGGTGTAAGATCTTTTTTATCCATAGTCTTCTGTAGCGCTGAACAGTCTGTAATGATCTTGAATTTGATTCCGAGTAAATACGTTCGGAATTTCTTCAGAGCAGCAACCACAGCGAGCATTTCAAGCTCATAACTACTGTACTTTTCCTCTTCAGGCTTCGTCTTCATACTCATATAATGCACCGGATGGAGCTTGCCGTCGTCTGGAAGTCGTTGCAATAACACTGCTCCATACCCATACTTGCTGGCATCCGTGTGTAGCTCCGTCTCAAACGCTGGATTGTATATGATCAAAACTGGATTTTCTTGGAGTAGCATCTTCAAATCTGCGAACGCTTTCCTTTGTTCATAACTAAAGTGAAATTTCACTTTGTCCTTTAACAAATCACTAAGAGGCTTAGCGATTTTGGCATAATCGGGCACGAACTTCCTAAAATATCCAGTTAGTCCCAGGAAACTTTGTACATCTGCTGTAGACTTTGGTTCTGGATAATGTTTAACGGCAGCAATCTTCTCAGATGAGGGAACACTTTTCCATTTTCAACCGTATGTCCCAAGAACTCAATCCTTTTCGTTAAAAGCTGACATTTCTCAAACTTCACTTCCAATCCATTTTCCTCAGCAACATCTAGGACAAGTTGAAGTCGGTGCAAAGCCTCTTTTTCGTCACATGCAGGGATCACCAAATCATCTATGTATACAAAAACGACGTTATCTTGGATAAGTTTCCAAAATATACTATTAATAAATCTTTGAAACACCGCGGGGGAGTTGCAGAGACCAAATGGAACCTTCAAAAATTGAAAATGTCCAGAGTGCGTCACAAAAGCTGTATATTTCCTACTTTCTGGGGAATGCTGACATGAAAGAAGCCATTCTTGAGATCCAAAGTGCTGAACACTCGGGCACCACAAAGTTTGTCTAGGATGTCTTCTATCAATGGTAGTGGATACCTATCTTTCATAACATTTTTGTTCAATCGCCTGTAGTCTATGCAAACTCTAGGTGATCCGTCTTTCTTCTTGTCAATTACAACTTGACTAGCATATTCGGACACATTTGGTTCTATGACACCATCTTCAAGCCACTGTTTTACCTGTTCATTCACTACGGTCTTCTCCTCTGGGGCCAAACGCCTCGGTATGCTATAAATTGGCTGCTCATTCTTCACCACTATATTCATTTCAATTTCTGTGTTTTTCTTCTTTGCCGGTTGGTATTTGGCCACGATATCTTTAACCTTTAAAACTGCTTCCTTCGATGCTGATGTACCGATATTCAATTCATCCTTCCGAATAGCGTCTATTTTCATTACAAATGCTTCCGTCCTAATCTTAGTTACTCTGCTATGTTTGTTTCTCAAAAACTCCGCTTGATTTAGTATGTCCGTGCGAACAATTAATAGTGTATCAAAAGGTTCCAAAACGTCATTGGGAACAACGAAAACTTGGACTTCATAAGAATCGTCATCTATCAGGACATCAGCTGGAAAAAATCCTTCCGGAGAAACGTAGCCTTTTCCGAAACCAGAAAGCAGTATTTCTGTATCCCGAAGATCTGGATGTCCCAATTTGGTATGGAGGTCGTTGTTTATTACCGTGACATCACATCCCGTATCCAGTAAAGCCTGAGTCTTCAACCCTTTAATGATTATTTCTTTCTTCTTAGAATTCTTCTGGATTGGAGCAGCTACGACGCCAATAGATTTCCGAACTTCCCCATCATTCTTCACCAAACAATGGGAAGCAATATGTCCAAATTCGTTACAGCGAAAACACTTAGGTCCTTGATCTTTGAATTTGCAGTCAGCTGACTTATGACCATCTTTACTTCCACAGTTATAACATCCACGTCCTCTTAAGTTCTTATCAGATGAATGCTTATTCTCTTTTTCGCTTTTGTCTTTCGTGTCAGATCGATTGTGATTTTTCGATTGACGTCCTCGAACAACTCGCTCATACGCCTTTTCATAATTACGTAGCTTTTCTTTGAATTCTTTTATACCAGAACCCATACAAAATCAACTTAGTTCCGGACTCGTCATCGATACCATCAATAATATACTGCATCAAAGATTGTTCGTCAATATCGCATCTACTAGCTATTTCACGCATTACCAGAAAATACTCTTGCAAAGATTCTTCTTTCGTCTACAATTTAATAAGCGATGAATGTCAGCAGCACTCGTTTGAACCTCGAATTCTTCTTTCAATGCCTTCTTTAATTTCCTCCATGACGAGATGCTATTTTCTCCTTGAATAAAGAGCTTCGCCAAACCGGTTAAAGATTTCTTTGCAAAAATAAATTTTTGTATTTCATCGCATTCCATGAGAACAGCTATCTCTTGAAATTCGTTGATCCACTTCTGAATAGGATATCCTTGCTTCCCGTCAAAAGGCCGTATAGAACCTTCGAGATCATGAAACGTCAAAGCAAACTTATGGGATTGTGTCTGATCGCGTAATTTCAGTCGTCTAATCCTATTAACCTCTTGTTCAATTTCAACCTCATCGTCTTCAGTCGAACTGGAACAATACTGGATAGCTTGTTTCGGAGGTTTAGCATCTTTCACAACTTTTTCTTCGCCTTCGTCTTCCTCAATTTCTTCTTCGTTTTCCTCAATTTCTTCTTCGTCTTCACAGTTTTGTCAAGCTTCAACTAACCAAGATAAATCCAGCAAGTGATCGCAAATTCGCTCTACGAGTGCATCTTTCAACCCAATGTAATCGAGACACAAAATACTACATATTGCGACCAAGTCTGCTTCACTAAATTCCTGTGTAATGTAGTCAAGTTTTTCTGTATGTTCATCGGAATCACGTTTAAACGAGAAACCAGGGAATTCCCGTAGGCGTTTCCTATTCCTCCGATCTGTTGATGCTGTCCCAAAGATCAACTTGTGTATGGTCCGTATAACCTTAACAGGTGCCGTAGCAATATTCTTTTTAATTTTCTCGATTTCCCCTAACGTAGTCATCTTGGTACTGAGTTCAGATTTAAATCACACAAAATAATAATATAGGTGAAATCAAACAAAATAAATTAGTCAAAACCAGAACATGTTCGAAAATTTCAGTGCACCACGCAGTTCCCAACATCCAGGAATCTTCTAAGCGTCCTTCTATAACTTTCTAATTAACACAAACAACTTCTTAATAACGAGTCACAACACGTTCGAGAGTTTTCGATGGGGTAACGTAATATACAAAACTGAAATCCTCACGAATCTTCAATGCCGTCATCTTTGCATCTCTGACCTACCTCTTCACACTAATCACAAGATTCCTTCTTCATGAAACTGTTCTCGTCATTTCCAACAGGGATCTCTTTCAATGTTGACCTTGGCAGAAATATCCACAATATCGCAGGCCTCGTCTTTGCGTTGTTTCGTCTTTCCGTCGTTTCGCCGTTACTTCCGAATAATCTTCCCTTCGACTTCGATCTTCACATCCCGGACGAGCCCCCAAAATGTGGGAATCAGATTACTCGGGATTTGGTTTTTAAAGTTAACAACTACAATTACGATATAACACGGATCTGGTCAACCATCCGCACCGTCTTCCTGTTGTTACACACACTGCCTGTCCCGCTTGCCTTGCAGCAACTCCCTCAGCTCTTCCGCTTCTACACTCGCGCTCTCTACTTCCGCTTGTGGGAAACCCAGAAAGTCATGATCAGAATCCCACACTATATATTGTGACTGTACTTACCTCAAATTTCCCATTTGGGAATCCACCATCATTGAGGCATCGATCACACATTAATTTTGGTGGCAGTAAATGCCGTTTCTAAAATTGTTGAAAGGACAAGGGATTCCTTTTGGGGGGAGCGCCTTTATGGGGAGGATGTTGGCTACGGTTTTCCACATATTCTTTTCCCTTACATTCTTCATTAATTACTACTTTTGCTATTTTATATAATTGAACATTTATTCATGAAGAAAAAAATAATATGAAGGTAAACTGTACAACCATCTGCATGATCTGCAGTCTTACATGATTATTCACTGTCACTGTTTTTCAATCGCGATGTAACAAACACTTCTTCCCACTTGGATTTTACGATGTCAACCAATTACATATTTACTATTCATCTACCACCATCTGCATGATCTGCAGTATTACATGATTATTCACTGTCACTGCTTTTCAATCGCGATATAACAAACACTTCTTCCCACTTGGATTTTACGATGTCAACCGATTACATATTTACTGTTCATCTACCACCTTTCCCTTCCACGCCATTTGCACACCTTGCCTCTACTGCCGTTTTTGTTCTGCCTCTCGTCTCTCTCGCGTCCCTCTCGCGTCGCGCGACTCGTTCCTCTGGCTCGTTCGTGAGTCTCCCGTCCGTTGCGCGCCAGATTCAAAATAGGCGTCTTTTCTTTTATTGACTGGTGGTATGACCATTAGGTCATAATATGTATTATAATATACAAAAATATGTACTCGAAAGTTTGAAATATGTAACTTTAAGTATTATTATATCAACTATTTTTTTTTATTAAAATACCTTTTATCTTAGTACATATTGTGCTGAAGACTTAATATAAAGACCGAAATGAAAGATCTTCAATCTTCAATCCTATGATTTACAACTATCTCCGTAACAACAATAAACAATTTTTTTTCAAATTTTCAGCAATGAAGTTTTTTCTATTATCTTGTAAGAGGGCTTTGTACAGAATGAAATCCCCATCGTACAAAGGCACTAGTGAGTATTTAAACTTGCACAGATCCTCTGACGAATAGTCTGTATTAAATGTGACAATTGTCCCTTCATAGCACTGCACTGATAGCACATCGTTTTGAATCCTGGTGTTATTTCCACAACATAAGACTCTTTTATTTCACTAGATTCCCTATTGATCCTCAACCGATTAATAAAAAGTGTTTAAAGAAGCGACTACTGATTGGGCAATTTCAAAGCTGCTTGAAAGTCTCAGGAAAGACGTCTCCAAAAATTTAATTGTCGTGCTTACTGAAAAATGGCGCAATATTAAATGTTTAGCTTTTGAGTATCAAATAATTGCTTTGATATGCCTACGGATTCTGGAACTTCAGAATCAAATTGAAGTTTGACTTGTATTACAAAATCGAAATTTTGAGCATTGTAGCTCATAGCATCAGTCCAAGTGCCCCATCTCGTTAATCCTTTTGAATTTTTGAAATCATTGTGTCAACTTTATCAAACTGAGATCTAATCACTTCCACAACACAATCCATGCACAAGATGGGTTAGAAGTGGTAGTAATTTTGGAAGCAATACCTGCAGTGCTTCTGCTGCCTTACGCTTGTATGGTGCTGCATTAGTACCGGAAGGTAGACGATATTATGTTTAACTTCATTAGGCCACAAAAATTCCATTGTATCATTAAACAGTTTAGTAGTAGTTTTATGGTTGCATTTGAGTAACACTTCACAAGTTATTGAAATAGACTTTTAACCGTTCATTCATCATATTTCAAGGTTGCCAATATCATTTCCTTGCACATCACGGCCACATTGTGACTATGTTAGATAATTCGGCTCAGAGAAATAATTTACAAACTAGGGTAGAGGTTCGCATATGAAAATCTGGGGAAAAAAATGTCAACGACCCTTCCTGTGCTGGTGCTTGTTTCTGGTGAAGGGTATCAAGGTCAAGAGAGACCTCTAAAAGATGCAAAGTGATATCGTATGCTAAACGTATTTTCACAAACCAGACTTCCTTTCTGTTCTCTGTGATACATCTGAAGAAATGGATAGTATCGTTGCCTTGCCCATTTATTTGAAATATGCCTGTATTTACAGATACACTCATTTCAAAATGCGATAGAATAGTGGCATTTTAAAGTGGCTACAGAAAATTGTTTGACTATGCTAAATTGTTTGTCTGGGTGATTCGTTATCAAAAACACAGGAAAAATAAAGAACTAATTTTTTTAAAATGTAGGAAAGTGGAAAAAATCGGTAATGTGTAAAAATGTTTGTTTTTGGCTTTCAGGTAAAATATGTAAATATATGTACTTCAAAGTCAACATTTTGGGACGCTAACCAGAATGAAACATGAATATATTGCAACGGAACACGTCGTTTCCCACGATGCGCCGGCATTCATCAACTTATGAGGGTAAGGGCGGTTATACCCCATGAGAAAGATTCTAGCGTGGGTGTCACCAGCAACGTGCGACGTCCTCCGCCGCTCCGTCCACACATTCAGTGATGACGATGTGCTAAACAAATTAAAAAGGAAAATCTCAAATAGTCATACAATGATTTTAACAATAATTAAACGATCAGAATATAAGTCCTGACGCAACCAATTTTAATCTTCATTAAATAATCATACCATAAACTCCTACGCTACCAGCTGGCGCGGAATTAATAGTAACATCCGGCTATTGCCACATTCTTACTCACGTCTTACAATCTTAACCTGTTTAATTTTATCTTACATTTTCTTTCGTAAATTTAACATAGATCATGGGAGGCTAGGAATGCCTTCCCACACAAATTAAAATTTTAAGACAATTTCAAGATAAATTTTAAGAAAATTTCCTTTGATTCTGACTGAAAAACAAACTTTCTAACAGTTCTTGTTAATTTCACGGGTACTCACTCTCGTCAGGCGTATCTCGGCGGCGTGCAACTCTGGATTCCGTTTCTATTTCAGGCGGCGTACTCCGAGTCGGGGTCGTGGTCGTTGGCCTCGCAGGTTCGCTCCGGGGCGGAAGGCAGCAATCCGTCCAGCTCGTATTGAAGCGACGGCGCCGGCGGTGGGCTCTTACGGCTCGCGGCGTTCCCCTGACGCAACTCTCCTCCTCACGGTGCCCCAATTCTCATACCACCTTCTCGGATGCGCACAGAGTCGAGTTCCACTTACGTTCGGATTGTCCGTGATAAATTATAACGTTGATCGACTTCTCCTTTCTTGAATGTATTCACAGACGGCATTTCTTGGCGGCGCACACTGGTTTAATCGCGGCAAAAACCTGGCCATAATTGCAAAATTCAAAGTGCGCGTTTGGAATTCTGACTTATCAAATCTCGTTCGGAAGACATTGGAGCATACTACTTCAGCTTCAGAAATTTATTTCAATCATTTTTGTCTTCCACACGGTGTCGTAAAGTTACCTTTGCTCGAATGGCTCGAATTCGTTGATTCTTGCCAACAATATTCGTGAAATTAAAAAAAGGGTTAATTTTTTTTTTTTAGGATTCTTTTTGTATTTCCGAATATAAGACACTCATGGCTATAAGTTAAGTATATTTTTAAGAAAAAGTGTATAATATATTTATATATGATGCGGTTGAATTCTAAACCATGTAGCATAACAAAGTTAGTCGTTTTTATTGTAGATTATATTTTTTGTCCTGCGTAGTCCTGCCTCTATTATTATTATTATTATTATTATTATTATTATTATTATTATTATTATTATTATTATTTATCAAGTAGAATGTCCTTAATCAAATTTGATTATATTTACTGAATGCGAGAACAAAAATATTGGTGTAAGTTTCAATACTGTAGGATTTGAAAAGTTCAGTTGCCTCCAAGGTGTACAGGCAAGAACTTCGCTGTTTGTGTGATGAGCACTTGGTAGTGGACATGTTAACGTATTATCTGTCTTGTATGCCACAATACTTTCTATTAAAAATAACTTGGCCCGTATTTGTTACAGAATGTTCTTACAACCAAACACAACCTCAAAAAGTCAAATGAAAAATTTCATGGTAAGGCAGGTCGACATTTCGGTCATTTCGACACGTCCAGTGAGCGATCCAAACGTCGAAGAACAGAAGAACTCCTATCTTCTTACAGCACATCAGAATTAGTTTATGCCACGCAAATGAGTCTTCGTGCGTCTTGTGCCCCTCAAGCTAGTATATTGAAGGAGGTAACAACGTCTCCTCAACGAGCTTCTAGGTACCAAGCAGCGTTTAAACATTCTCAGAAACAGTCTCCAAGTGAGATATCTGCGGACCGCGCTTTAAATTTAATAATTTCTGGAAAAATGACGAAAGAAACCTATCTGCAAATGAGAAATTTGACGAATGCCAACCGCGATGAGTCAGTTTTTCCTGCATATACTAAAATATTAGCAGATAAGTCGTTGTTATCCTCCGTCATCAGCTATTACTGTAACTGAAATTAGTGCAGAAATTAAATTGCAAGCCTTGCTTGATCACTTTCCGATACTGATGCAAGTTGTACTTGAAAAAATAAAGGCTTTAGATTCAAATTATATTGATAAAATTAACTTAATTTTAAAGTGGGGATGTGACGGGTCTACATGTCAACAATATAAGCAAAAGTTTACCGACAAGAATAACAGTGATGCTTTTGTCTTTTCACCTCTGTGGTACCGTTACAGTTTCGCGCTCCTGATGGAGCTAGTACCAGGGACATTGTAATATGGAAAAATCCCAAGTCCTCATAAGCGCAATTTTGTAGACCGGTAAGGTTGCAGTTTTTGAAGGAAAGTCCTGAGAGTATTTGCAGGGAACGACAATACATTGAGCAGCAGATGCAATCTCTTTCACCATTTCATACTGTTATCTGCAACAGACATATTCAATTAAAGTACGATATGTTCCTAACGATGATTGATGGTAAAGTAAAAAATGCAGTAACAAACACGCAATCTGCTCAGCGATGTTACATTTGTAAGGCAACATCCAAACAAGTTAATGACATTTATCTTCTTGTTAATAGAGAAGTTAATGGTGACAGCCTTTGTTTCTGAATTTCATCTCTTCACGCTTAGATTAGGTTTATGGAATGGTTTCTTCACCTGGCATATAAATGCGACGATGACTGAAGAGAAAAAAAGGTGCAGGCTCGTTCTGCAGAGCAAAAGAAAAATGTAGCCACTCGCGAAGAAAAAATTCAAAGCGAGTTCAAACGGTTGCTTGGTTTGCGAATAGATATGCCAAAACAGGGTTCCGGTTCAACCAATGACGGGAATACTGCCAGGCGATTTTTTGAAAACATTCCACTTACTGCAAATATTTTAGGGGTTAATGAAGAGTTAATTGCGAAAGCCAAAGTACTGTTGCAAGCCGTGTCAAGCGGCTTTGCTATTGATGTCCGGAAATTTAAATTGTATTGCATACAGCTTGCAAAACAATATGTTGAGTTGTATTCATGGTACCCTATCCCTACAGCTGTTCATGTGATTCTCATTCATGGATACGCTGTAATTGATACTTCTCTGTTGCCAATCGGACAGCTGTCAGAAGATGCGCAAGAGGCCCGAAACAAGGATATTAGGCATTATCGCGAGAATTTTTCCCGAAAATATTCTCGCGTGAAAACTATGGAAGATGTCTTTTATCGTCTTCTAGCTTCTTCAGACCCCCTTATCAGCAGTTTGCAACTTAACAAATATGTTGTTGTCAAACCGTTGCCACCAAAGTTAAAAATCTCCTACTTCCTATCTCTAACAGTAAAGTGGATGGCGACGTCGAATCGCTGGAAAGCGAAGAATGTGATGATTTTGACTTTTATTAAACCATTAGTGTCATAAAGTCATGTCTTCATTTAGAAACCAAGTTGTATACTTTTTTTAAAATTTCAGTCAAAGTAGTAGCCGACGGCGCTAGCCGAATTCGTTTACTATGCTCCGTGAAGTCACTAAGGTTAAGCGAATTCGAGACCCGCGGGTTCGTGGTTGGGTGACCGGCCAGGAACCCCGGGATCTAACGGCGTCGAGCCCCTGCCCGAAGGCATAAAAGGCACTGACTGGGACGGGACGAGACTTGACAAATATAGTAATTAACGGAGGATTACTCCAGTAATAAAAGCACATTAATGGAGGATTACTCCCAAGTGCAAAGCGCTCAACGCCCCTTAAGGGGGCTTAGAGACGCGTTGCGTCAAGGTGTAGACGCAACAAATTAAATTTAAAAAAAAACAGTAAAAATAATATTTGTTATAAATTGTGTATTTAAATACAGGCTTATTGTATATATAATAACCATGTGAATTGCTAAAGGACTAAATGTCTTTACAAGTATTGTATATCAGCTTCTGGGTCAAATACCCTCCTCTGAATCAGATTTTTCTACCAAATTCTCTTGATTCATTGAGAGAATACTGAGATGGATCCTTAATACACGCGCACGAGTATCTTTTGTTATTTAATGTTACCAAACTCTGGTTATTAAATTTTACCATAAACTTTTTTCATTCATTTTAAAAATTAGTTTAAGAAAAGAAGGGAGTGGGGATGCTGGACCTCAAGGAAACTGGTGCAGATTTTATTTTTCGACCAATACCATTGTTCACTTTTTATATGCTAAATAAATCTTAATGAATCAAGAAATTCAAAAACTGTCTTAAATAATTTTTTTTTTTTTCCCAAATTTTCCTTTTAAATTTTGAATTTCTGAGCAGTTTTTGTATTTAGTGACTTCAAAAATAGACTTAACCATATTTCTGCGCATATTTGCTTCATTTTCAAGCTTCAATTCTGAATTTTTGATATTTTATTCCGATAATCGAAATCAGCGATCTCGAGAACCAACATATTTCAACGCACATTGGGCTCATTTTTATGAGTCAGTTAGCCATTTTGAAGCAGCCATTTTGAATTTTGAAATTTCTTTATGACATTTGAAATCAATGACCTTCAGAGCCATTTTTATATGCAGTTTTCTTTGTTTTTAAATGAGTCGATCCGCCATTTTGAAGGCGCCGTTTTGAATTTTGAAAATTCATAATGATATTCTAATTCAGCGACCTCAAAAACCCCTTGATACCGATTTTTACGCAAATCCACTGACATGTGCAATTATGACCAAGTTTTAGGTCTGATTCAACCAGTGTGCGGCGTGCGGTTTGTACTGGTGATCTGGCCGTTTTTTTAGTGTGCAGCACACGTTTCCGCAATTATTAACAAACCGAGCATCTTTCGACAACGGGTTTTCTCTCCGCTCCGGCTCGAGCCTACTGAATGTAATATTCACTGTTAGGGTGCGACAATTACAGTTAGTGCGACAATTACAGTTCAACTCGTCGTAACGCTCAAACATTTGACTGCTCAGCTCTCGGGAAGGCTAGTTATCCTAACGAAATGCAAACCTTCCTCGCCACTTACGAATTCTGTAGCACGGTGTAGCTAGACTTTCCTAATAGAAAACTCTTCTCGCTTACTCATCTAGTGAAAAGAATTCATCCTACTTCAACGACGACTTTTGAAATAGAAACATCTGTCTTACTTTCTCGACGTTTGAAAGAGAAGTGTTCCTTTCGCGAACCTTCGAAATGACCGTTTTCAGCCACCTCGCTTGATTGATGCCGACCAATGGCAATTTAGGGTCTTATCGGCCTTTGCCTAATTGGCTAACATCATACTAGTCGCGCACTTTTTCTTGATACTCCACAGCGGGGGGTACGGGGAGAGGAGGTTTCTGTCTACGTCACAGCAGTGCAGTGCTATCAACTTCAACGGCGGAAAACTGAGCGTAATAGCACAATTATTAGACTGAGGTAATAGCGTGTCTTGGACTAACGTAAGATTTTTTTTAAATTAAAAAAAATAATTTATAGTTATTTTAATAGTAAAAGGAATTGAGAAATATGGAGAATGCTCATGTACCTCATTCATCTGATTCAGAGTTCTGGGATGAATTAGAATCATCTTCCCTCTCTCCTGCGTCTCATATATATATATATATATATATATATATATATATATATATATACACACCCCCTGATTGGCCGGGGTAGTCCTGATCCGCCGGAGGCCTCACGTCCGGGACCAGGCGTCCGCTTTATTCAAGTTTGACGGAATCCACATGGGTGAGAATTCACAGTTTACATAAACTAAGTGCGCGAGCGCCATGATCATGGGATCATGTGAGTGACATACAAAACGTAACATATTATATTCAACAGGAAGATTGTCAATAAAAATTTGTTACATTAAAACTAGAAAAATACAATGAAGCGCCGAGCGCTGCTTCGAATTCAAAGTCGAAGATACCACTCCCGAACATAGGCTCCCATACCATGCACACATGTTCTTCAGGGGCTACAAAGGCACATTTCTGTAGTGACGCATCTGAGTACACTGTCACAGATGGTCGCTGCGATGATTGTAGGGATTTCTCCTCCGGGCGCAGGTGGCGGATGAACGGCAGGGCCATATCCGGTGCGGCACGCAGGAGGCGCGCCAGCGGGTATGACGCGTTGCTCGCTATCGCGAGCCAGCCGATCATGCCGGCAACGGTGCTCGCGAAGCGAGGTACGGCGAGCCACCGTGCCGGGAGTGACCGGACGGCCCTCACGTAGTCGGCGTCGGCTGCAACGGTACCGTGACGTAAGTCCAGTATCACGCGGAGGTATTTTAGGCGTGTTGTCGGCGTCGTGATGCTCTTCTTTAAGTTAAAGTTGAACCCTACGGCCCGCAGGGCCTCGATGTCCTGTTGCAGCTCTGTAGCCGAGTTGGACAATAGAAGGATATCGTCATAATAGACGAAAGAGGTAGAGCGGCAGATCTGCAAAGCCGCTCGCATAGCCGTTACTATACGGGCTAAGTGCCCAGCCCATTGGTAGGCAGCAAAACTGGTATTGTGCCTGGCGTATAGTGACGCCTAGGAAGGGTCTGATCTGTGGCGAAATTGGCACATGGTAGAAGCCGTCACGCAGGTCCAACTTGACGGCTAAGGTGTTGGCACGGGTGGCCGATAGTACTTGCCATGGTGACGGTAGTCGTACGGGTGGTGGGTCATAATAGTCCGTCCAGGCGGCCATGTTGTATATGACGCGGTAGGACCCGTCCATCTTCGGGACGAGCGCCAGCGGGAATGAGTTGCGTAGCGTGCCCGTCGTTACTGGCTCCAAGATCCCTGCTTCACACATGTGCTGGACCGTTATTCTTAGGCAGGGGCTCGTGTTGCGAAGCGTCTGCGGTGCCGCGGACGGCGGCATGTGCCGAACGCCGATTTGGAAGAGGGCGTGTTGCACGTCGGGTGTCCTGCGTGTCTCGAAGGTGAGCGGTGGGATGCTGCGAAGCGGTGCCAGTCTGCGTTGCATCTGCGGCCAAACGGAAACACCGTCGTCCTGTCTTGCTTCGTCACGTTCCTGCTGGTCTCGGGTTTCTCGCTCTTGGGCGTCTAGAGCGCTTTGCGCGTTTAAGATGGGGCGCCAAAATTCCCAGTCCACGGGAATTTCAAGTGGAGGCGCCGGCGTGCCTTGCAAGGCGTCGAAAGTTGCCAGCAAGTCGTCAAAGTCGAATTGTTGACACACCTCATCTTCACCATGGTTGACGTTGCCGGGGGGGACGACGTACTGAGGCCGCGCTGCCGGGAGGTGGTATGTACACGCCTTGGTGACACCTGTCCACTTAGTTGGATGCAGGCGTCGGTGCCGCACGCGCCGGCGCACGCGTGCGGCCGCGCGTAAAGGGCCGTCCGCGGGAGCGGGCCCTCGTTGTGGTAGCCGGAGGCGCCTGCGGATATCGGATTTTTATTCCGAAATCCGTGCAGTCGTCCGCGTTAGCGGCCGCCACCCGCCAACCGTGTTTCAACGCTATCACGAGCAAGCGTACCCGTTCGCGTATGAAACAGTGGTCGCCATTTTCCATAGATGAGAACTGGGGTCGCAACAGTGATAGCAATCTTGCCTCTACCTGGTCTCTCTTGGGTGTCGTCGCCAGCTGCCCCTGCGATGTGACCCAATCCCATGCTGCTTCTAGGTCGAATTTCTCGTCCTCTTGTTGTCGTCCCGCTGTAGTAAGCAGGGCGCGGATCGTATCCGCGATGATTTGCGAAGTGTGGGTGGGCGTCGTGTCGGTCATCGTAGAGCGGGAAGGGCTGACGAACTCAGGCAGTGTTGATTGTCTGCTGCGCTGTCCCGAAGATGTGCTTCTGCTTGCAGGCAGGTTCTCCGGTGATGGCTGTCTCCGGTTGTTGCGCGTGGTCGTGCCGGCTCGATTAGGATTACGCGGGCGTCGCGACATCGGGAGCGGCGTTGGTGCGAGCTTCTTGGGCGACCTGCATCGCCGGCTGTCAGGCTCCGACTCGCGATATATATATAATTATATTTTATTATATTTTATTTTGCAATTTGTTTGTGTACAAACATTTGGCAAAATTACATAGATTTACGTAAACAAATACATGAGAGGAGTAAAATCCAATGACTGTACTCACCAATGATACATTATTAATACAAATTAACTATTAATTATAATTTCTGAAATGAATAATTTAAAGTCGATATGGAAGGTCTAAGTATGATGGCGTTGAAGTCGTCTGGTGGAGTCACTATTGTCTAGTGTTGATGGCTGGAATATTCGGATGATTAGTGTAGTCTTTGTAGGTATTTTGCACCGGTATTCTTGATTTCTTCTTTTATAGTTGGAATCTGTAAGTCTCTGTGTAATGTTGCATTCGTTACGTACCAGGCATTACAAATTTTCTTAAGGCTATTGACTGGAAGCGTTGTAATATTTCAATATTAGAATTTTGAGCTGTTCCCCAAAGTTGAATTCCATATGTCCATTAGGGTGTCCCTTAAATTTCAATTTCAATATATTTTTACACATACCTTCTAAAACTTTCGTATTGACCTAATATAGTCTAGAAATAAATATTAGCCCGATTTATAAACGATAACCCGTGCTGACTTGAATTTTTAACTTGTCCATACAAGTTGCGCGGCTGTGACTTGTTACAGCGAGTTTCAATTGTCATTTCATACGTGATTCTAACATTGTTAGTGCGTTGTTGTTTATTGTGTGAAGATGTCTGTGGAATTACAGTGATAAACAAATATTTACCTTATCGGACTTCCAAGCCACCAGATAAATGGTGCAAATACCATCTAATCGACAAGTTCTCACCGTTTTATTTACAAGATCGTGAAGTCAAGATGACTGATGGTGAAAGTGGAATCTTTTATATGAGAGTGCATTATATTTTGGGAAAAGCTAGAATTCTACGAAGGCATTTCCTAACTGTGAAGAAACTTGTTGATTTATATTATGTTGGAGAAGCTGCAAAAACTGTAAGAAAACTCAGGTGACGTTCAGAACCGTGAAAATAATTTTGTAAAAGACCGTGATAACTTATTTGATATTGTACATGCTGATGCTCGACAGAATGAAGATAGAGGAAGACAAAAGAATGTTTAGGAAACAGAGAGAGCCAGGTCGACCGGGATGCTTAGGTGGAATTGACAAACATTGGCAAGAAAGAAAGAACGAGTTAGGCAAAGACGATTGGAAGAAGAGGAAGGTAAACAAAAGAGTTATTGGCTGTTGCATCTACTTCTTCGATAGATAGCATGGAATGTCTTGAGAATTCGGATGAGGAACAGATTTCGAACTCTTTTTGTTGCGTTGTGTTCAGGAACATAGAAATCTGTATCCAGACTGTAAAAAAACTACACTAAAGAGAAGTTACCCTAATTATTATTATTATTATTATTATTATTATTATTATTATTATTATTATTATTATTATTATAATTTGTATTTAAATAAAAGTTTATGTTGATCTTATTTTATTTTTACTCATATTTACTTTATTTGTTGCATTTTCATTAGTTTTGGATCAAACCAAAATGTTAGGTCAAAACACCATTTTTTATTAAACTTTAGAGCTCTGTCGGCACGGGTTGCAATCATGCTACAAATATGAAATTTCATATTTAAGTACGTTTTGACATTTATAAAAAAAGTAGAGGGTATGCGTTTCGAAATTCTGAAAAAAAAATTTTTTTGCCATATAAGGGACACCCTAATGTCCATACTGGTTTTAATATTGCTTTATACACAATTACTTCATTTGCGATGCTTAACGATGATTTTCTTCCAAGTAGCCAGTTTAACCTTTTAAGTTTTAGTCTAATTTTTTTTTTTTGATCCGATTTTTATTGGTGGACACGTTTCGTGCTTCAGACTATGGGTGACTTGGACAGACTTCTTGTCATTGATCTTGAGGCGCCAGCATTTCTGCCACTTGTGGATGGATTGCAGATGTTCTTCTACGAGACGAGATGCTTCTGCTGGATCTTCATGTCGAGCTAAGATGGCTGTGTCGTCCGCGTAGGTTGCTGTCAATGCGTTCACGGATGATGGGATGTCGGCGGTATATAATGAATAAAGGAAAGGTGCAAGCACACTTCCTTGAGGCACTCCTGACTTTATAGGGATAAGTTTTGAAGTTTCACCGTTAAATTTTATTTGAAAATATCTCTCTGTAAGATACGATTTTAACAAGTGGTAGTAAGGATACGGTAGATTTTTCTTAATTTTATATAATAGACCTGGGTGCCAAACCTTATCGAAAGCCTGGCTTACGTATAGAAATACAGCAGAACAATATTCTTTATTTTCTAGCGATTCACTAATTTCGTTTACTACTCGATGAATTTGTTCTACAGTCGAATGCCGTTGTCTGAACCCAAACTGATGATGAGGTATTATTTAATTTTCTTGTAGAAGTGGATTTAAACGTGACAGAAGCAGTTTTTCAAAAACTTTTGATAATATTGGCAGTAGACTAATAGGTCTGTATGATACAACTTCATGTGCTGGTTTGCCGGGCTTAGGGATGACTATTAGTTGAGCGATTTTCCATTGATCAGAAGTGTCCTAGTCTTAGGATGGCATTGAAGATGGAAGTAAGTAAGGCTATTAGTTTTCTTGGTAGATGGTGTAGAATTGTTGCTGAAATCATATCGTATCCGGGAGCTTTTTTAGTTGGTAAATTCTTGATGGTTGTTTCAACTTCTCGAGCACTTACGGGTTTGATTTGGGGAGCTAGTTGCAATGGTGAATCTAAGAAGTTGTAAATTTCTTCCTCTTCTATAGCAGATATTTGTGAAGGAAATGGTTGAAAGATGTTAGAGAAATGGGACGCGAAGCATTCAATTTTTTCTTCGTCGGTTTTAGCCCCTGTGCTGTCGAATTTTCTGATGGGAGGAATAGGTTGCATCGGTCTCTTCAAGTATTTAGTAGTTTCCAAAGAGAATACTCTGCATTCGAATTCGGAATCAATTTTGTGAGTTTATCTTGTAGGGCGTGGTTTCGATATTCTTGAAGTAATCTTTTGAGGTTTGCAGAAGCTGAATTTAGTCTTCTTTTGACTGCTGGGTCTTTAGTGATTTGCCATTGTTTCTTTAATTTACGTTTTGATTTCACCTTTCTCTTATTACTTGTGGGATATAAGCTTTTGTTGTGCTTTATTTCTGGTGTAGAATGCCACGCAGCTTGATGGAGTTGTCTGGTTACATATTCTATAGCTTCATTTATGTCGAAAGCAGTTTTCAATGGTAGATTAGCTGTGCTGTTATTAATTAGCCATTCTGAGAAATATTTCCAATCTGTTCTATTGTTGTGGATTGAGGTTTGCTTATTGTCTTCAATAATGATTGAGCTAATGACTAGTAGAACTGGTGAATGATCAGATCTTGTGACCAGTAGGTGTGAATGTAACTTTGGTTAACTCCTTTTACAATAAAGAAATCTAATACATCAGGAATTTTGTTAGTGTCTGTCGGCCAATAAGTGGGTTGGCCAGAAGAGTACGAGGATAATTTTTCGTTTATTATAGTTTCATATAGAGATTTACCTTTCGGGGAGGTTAGTCTGGATCCCACAATGGATGTTTAGAATTGTAGTCACCGCCAGAAATAAATCTTGGTCCAAGTGTTCTGAAGAAGCTTGCAGAATTGTAACTCTGGATTTTATGCTTCGGAGGGCAGTATATTGCTGCAATATTCAAGGTTCCGAATGCATCTCTTACTTGAATGGATGTTGCCTGCAAATACGTGGTGTTAAATTGAGAATGTAAATGATGTGAATTTTTTCCCGAACAAGTATAGCTGTTCCTCCATGTGCTGTACCATCCGGATGATTTGTATAATACATGTTGTATCCTTGAAGCAGAAAAAACTTTTGTTGGTGAAATGAGTTTCTGAAATGAGCATGATATCCGTATTTGGTAACTGAAGAAAACACTTGACTTCTTCTCGGTGTTGTAGCAAGCCATTGGCGTTCCAAGCTGTTATCTTATTGAAAATAATTGAGTATTAGACTCCGTGTTTGTTGCATTGTTGTTCAGACTATCCTTCTTTTGCGAGTTTTTCAGTGCTTGTGCATAAGTACTACGCTGATGGAAATTATTTATCGAAGTAGGTGGGACGTTTTCTTGACCTGTATTCATATTGTTTTGTGAAGCACTGTAGTTTGAATCTTGTGGAATTTTAGACGCCTGTGGATATTTTTTATTGCGTATTTTTTGATAAATTTCACAACTTGCTGTATGGGGACCTTCACAAAGGGCGCATTTTGCAGGCTTCGTCTTGTTTCTCTTGTTATCACAAGTTCTGCTATTGTGATTCTCGCCGCATACTACGCACCGATAAGGATGGTTGCAGTAGTGCTTCGTGTGCTCCCAGCTTTGGCAGCGATGGCATTGCACAAGATCTCGCTTTACTCTTGGAGCTTCGATTATTATTTTGGTATTTTGAAGGTACTGCAATTTATAAATGTCTTTGTTATTATCTCTTGGTTCCAAATCAATAAAAAATACCGGTAAAGGAGCTTTTGTTACACGGTGTTTGCAGTTATGAATGTTTCTTACAGTATGACCGTTTTCTTCTATTTCTGCTTTCAGTTCATCAATATTTATTGTAGGATGCATATTTTTTAAGACTATCCTAAATGCTCTTTCTTGTTTTAGTTGATAGCTGTGAAACTAATTTTCTCTTTAGTAAGGTATTTTTCTTTAGTCTTTCTCTCTTTAATAAGTGATCGATAAGCTTCTGTTGTTGCCGGTAAGATTTTAAATTTATCTTGACCTACAAGCTTGCAGTAGAATTCTTCCTTCTTCACGGCTTTTTGTAAAGTTTCTGACATTGCGTGAAAGTCATTTACCCCAGGGAGAAATATTGGCGGTGGTTTTTGCACCTTCTGAATGTTGCTGGATTTGGAACATTCATCGATTACTTTTCTTGGATTCATCGTCATTAATTACTTCGAGATCTGCAAATTTGCATGTTAGTATGCCACTTATATTTGCACTTTGACGTTTTGATTGTTTATGACTTTCAGGGCTGTGAGATTTACATCTCTTGCGCTTGCTTTCAACAACTTGCCATTTATGAGTGTTGCTGTCACTACTTGAATTACCGTGGGTTATTCGATTAAGTTCTGAATTTGTTACATCGGTTGAACTTGAACTTGAAGGCTGGACTGCAGGAGGAAAAAAGGGCAATGGCATTGCTATCACTGTACCTTGTGGTATCTGATGTAAAATTAGTTGTTGTTGCTGCTGCTGCTTCTGATATTGTTGTTGAAGAAACAGCTGAGTTTGTAGTTCAGCTTGACTTGTAGTAGACGAATCCATTATAAATTCAGATTCCGGCTGGGAGGTGTTCTCCGAGGCCATAACGATTGTTTACGTCTTATGGAGGCAACATATTTTTTTGATATCACCAGTTGAAACACAGAATTTTATAAACAGGAAATACAGTTGATCACGAATACACTACACACTAGACAGAACACAAAATGTGGACGCACAACTTCACACAATGAGTCAACGCACAACTTAGAAATCACGAGACACCGCGGAGTAGAGGGCACGTCCTCTCACCTCCACCGTTCGCGAGAGACTGTCTCCTATATTAACCAAAATTTCGTCAATGGATATCTCCATTATCCCGTCTTTCCTCCAATACTCTTCCTCAAGTTTCTGGACGTGTCCGCAATAACCGCTCCAATCTGATGCTCTCACGGACGAAAATGAGAAGCACGTAAGTTCGCGAAGGTGTTCAGTGGACATTTCACCGGTAATATTGTGCTCCCGGAATATTATTTTCATTTTCGCCCATGCTAGTTCAATAGCATTCAGATCACAATTATAGGGTGGGAGTCGAACGACTGTGTGTCCATTCTCTGAGGCCAACATGTCGATGGCGTATGTTTTGTCTTGCGGTTTATTAGCTGCTATCATTGCATATAAGTCAGTTTTCCTTGTGTCCATTGTGCATGAAATACCCCTTTTTTGCAGCCAGCTTATTGACTTTTGTGTCATACCTTGACGGTACTTTGTCAATTTGCCTGCAGTGATACGGGGCATGATCCATTACAATAATTGATGCAGGAGGAAGATTCGGAAGAACCTGAGTTCGAAACCACCTTTCAAAATTGTCAGAGGTCATTTGACCGTGGTAATCTCCTTGTGTGGAGTTGGCTTGAAACATAAGTTTCGCCTCTTTAATAAAACCATTCCGGGAACCCACACTGACAACAATGAGGCGCTTGGAGGAACTTCCCCATGCAGTAACACCAAGGATATAGTTTTCTTTTTGCCAGCACTTTCTAGTGGTCAAATTGTTGTCAATCCATGTTTCATCTAAATAAAACAATTCTCTCCCTTCTCTGAAATGTTTAATTTTAACGAGATACCGAGACTCCAGTCGACAATATCGGCGCGCTCTAATAAAATTACTCTTTTAATTTGGACTTTCTTCCATACGTAACCCATGCTTAGTAGATGTTTACGTAGGGAAGTTGCGCCCCATCTCCAATTAATATTTTCCTTCGACAAAGCTTACTTATCGTGGGCACAACTTTCTGCACAGTGTAAAAGTTGTAAATCGTGACTCTTATAACACGCGTATCAAAGTCGTCCAGTACAATTTCCCTGCGCGTTCTTGTTCTAATAAAAGGAGGAAACAATTTGTTATTAAATGCATTCATTATTAAATAACTTTGATTCTTCATATTCGCACTTTGTGCATTAAAACAAATCGTTACCTCTTTTTGCCGGGAGTTTCCGGAGATTGGGCCGGGTGAGCGACAGTGCATTGCTTAATTCTTTTATCAGTGGCGATACTAACCCCTGTGTAAAGAGATGCTCTCTTTAAAGATTGATCGAGGGGCGCAAGGAGCATGTTATTTGCTTTCTCTCGGTGACGAGATTCCACCACTTTAGCAACAATTTTTCTGTCACTGCAATGAAAAGTGTGACTTTTATGACGGTGAGGTGGTGTACGAGAGGTCTCTCGAGATGGGCCAGGAACTGCGTCTGCCATTTCTTCAGAAAATCGACAATCCGGGAGTTTTCTAAATCCAAATGATAAGTCCGGGAGTCGTGCCAAACCAGTGCAAAAAGATAGTCCAAAAATCCAAATCGAGAAACCAAAAGAATGCCAGAAACATCGTATAAAAATAGCTCAGAAACACTCGGTGCGCTCAAATAGAGAGAGAATACTGGGAAGTTCGCATTGTAAACGAAGAAGGTAGGCAGCACTGCAAACTGAGCCGTGACGTTCCGAGTGGAGTTTTCTATCGGGCCGTGCTGTGCCGGGCTGAGAGAGGACTAGGGGGCTCGAGGATAAAGAAAAAGTGTGAGCATACACGGAGAGAAATGTTTAATCCATGCTATTGATCACGTAGTATATGGAACTAAACGGTTTCGTAAATTTTCGTAGAACAAAGTGCTTAGTCGGTTTTACGAAATGGCCGTTTCGTTCAACGAACTAAGCATGTATGGTGTCAAAAACGAACTGCGTTTGGTGGACTGTACTAAACGAATTCCAAGGGCGTTTAGCGTTTACTGCATGTAGTAATATTTACTAAACAAGTCACGTAAATATTTACTACACGGGTCACGTAAATATTAATTTTAATATTAAATGAACATTTTGTTTTACTTGAATAAGGAAACTTACTATATTGCACCGAACCCGATCTCCCAGCACCTACCTGTGCTTACCTGGGCTCGTGTGGCCGGCTAGCTCAGGAAGCATGTAGATTTTAGAAGAATGGATGGTGGACGGATTTAGCTACGTGATGAATTTAAAAAAATATTTAGAACACAAATGAATTTTAATGGAAGATTTAAATTTTTAGCATACAAAAAATTAAGGTCTGAGTAATTACTTCTTCTATGCTATAAAACTAACACATTACAGGGAACTTTGGAATATTGTAAGGAAGTCGCCAATGCGCGGCGAGCACTTCCTGGGTAAGAGTTTCTTTCATAAACAAGCGTTGCGCCTGAAGGGCGTACTGAAGATTTTGCCGCAGCTCGACAATCAAAACACAGTCACCGTTTGCAGGCAGGTCCGCTTGGGTGGGCAACCTTCATAGGTCGCCGAACCTCACACCAGGTGGCGTGTCCCGTGGGTGCCGGGGAAAGCCCTTGACTCCCGCGTCGGCGGCGGCAGTTGCGGTGGCACAATATGACCACGGCGACGGCGGTGGTGCAGTGATGATGACGATGAAGCGACGACAGGTGTCCAGCAACGGGATGATAATCGTCGCGTGAATTGTGACGGGCGACGCGGGCGTGATCGGCAGAGATCAAAAGGGAGATATACTCGACAAATGAGTGACCGGATGAACTAATCGTCCCAGTGGCGGCTCGTGGTCACGCCATCAGGGTGTGCAACGTATCTTCCCCGTCCTCCCACCCTTCTCTCTCTCTCTCTCTCTCTCTCTCTCTCTATATATATATATATATATATATATATATATATATATATATATATATTGAAACGCACCGCGTTTCTGAACATAGACGCGGGTGCCAACATAGTTTAAACAGCGCAATAGAGACGGCCGTCCGGGCGGACTCGGCCGAGCAAGAGAGTGTCCCGCAGTAAGCGAGACGAAACGAACGCGAAGTACGAGACTTCGACAGTTGAGGAGGGGATCGTGAGAAGCGGCAGTCGGGAGGTGGAGTCGGTGTGGAAGAGGTAACGGACGGTAGTGCGGAAAAGCTAATGATGGCGGCGATGAAATATAGTTGAAGGAATCCGATGACATCGAGCAGAAATCGAAACGTAGGACAATGAGAAACAGTGAGAAGATTAAACGGCTTGAGGCAAGGAAAGTGATGAGTGTATAGACACGTGTGCGACAAAGGCAGCGTGAGTGAAACTAACATAGCGATACAGCAACGGCGGGCTTAACAAACGAATTTGGAAGAACTGGAAACGAGGACGGCTGCTGATCTGGCGGCGAGTGGACATCGCCGTGCCCGGCGAAGCACGACTTCGGCGTGAGATTTCCATCGGCGGCCGGGAGAAGCGGCGGGGACAACCGGCCACGTGGGCGTGACGGCCCCGGCTCGTCACATCGCGCCGGCGCATCCGGAGTTGGTGAGCTCGAAGGAATTCCAGACGCAGCAAAACCAGTAAGACTGTTACTAGAAGGAACTCATTATTAGGCGGTAAAAGAATCCAGTGATTTGGAAAAGGGGGTAGGGGGGGAATTTCCCAAAATAAATAATCTAATTTGATGTGGAGAAAAAGGGTTGTCTGTAAATAGATTAAGTATTGAAATAACGGGGTGATTGTAAATCAGTGCATGCAAAGGGAGCTCCCATTTACAGTATAAAGTGTAAAGTTAAAGCAGAAAGAAAGTGTTCATTAGCAATATTTACGTAGTTAGTAAGAAAATTGTTCATGTTTGTCAGTATCGTGAGAAAGTTATCAAGTTATCAATCATTATTTTGTTTACCTTCTACACATCCAATGGATCGATATTTTTGTAATATCTATTATCTTTCCTGGAAATAAAGCATTCTGTGTTTTTTTACATTAAAAGTAATTGTTTCATTGTTGGTGCATGCACTCAGAGTCCATTCGCAAGAAAGAATACCTGACCCCTTGACCGGGTAGCCCGGCTTGTTCGCAGTAAATTTATTTGTAAGAGACAGGTGTTCTTTTTCGTGAATGGACTCGGGGTTATTAATCAAACACCACTGTTCCGTGAACAAAATAAACATGAACTATTTATTATTCTATACAAATCACTATTGATTACAATATCTGTGGTGGTCTTTATCCTTTTCTTTACCTCACCCAGAATCACTGTTAGTTCTTTCGATCTTACATCGATCGAGGAAATATTTACCGTTTTATCCTCCCCCATCGAGCGTCGGCGGCTTCGGGGACTCTCGGGCTGCCTCGTGCTCCTTCGCTGTCTGCTTGTGTCCGCTCCACTGGGGACCAGCCGATGCGAGGCGTTGCGTTTCCGAAGTACGTTCTCCAGCGTAATCTTCCCGCGGTGCCTCGGCGCCTCCTCGCTGAACTCCTTTCCGGTTCACCCAGATTTCTTGATGTCACCTTCCGCGAGCTGATAAACGCCACTAATAATTGAAAGTACAGTTGCTAATACGTATCTCACCATTTCACCAGGCCACTGGTGTACTCCTCTGCACACAAGTTCTCTCGATCTGTACTACTCCAGATAATAGCTATCATTCTGGCACTACATTCGAGCTACTAACGGTGGTTACATCTAGCACAAATCGTCCGTCAATCACTCTTTTTCAGCGCTCATTCGTTCGCGACACTTTTACTTTGTTCGAACGCGGAGCAGTCCCAGGCACCTCCTTCCTTACCGGCGGCCGGCCAGACACTGAAGCCTCGCGGCGTCGTTTCCCACGCCTCGGCCAACCGACAACACTTCGCCACCCGTAACCGTCTCTTGGGGCTAGCGAGCGCCCTCTGGCAACCGTTCTGCCGCATGCTTGCTTGTTGTATCGCCGTTTCTTTAGGCAGAAACGCGGTGCGTTTCAATATATATATATATATATATATATATATATATATATATATATATGTGATGAACCCTTCCTGCCGCCACGGCAACACACGCATACGCGCAATGCGCGCAGCTCGCGGTCTGGGAACCTCACAAAGGGGGGGGAATACCCTCACACCGAAGTGCGTCGGTAATCAGCTGACAGGTGTGCGCGTTAAATTTATCAATGAAGGGCGCCAAACGGGCACTTACCTGTCACCTGGCACCGGCATTCGAGAACCTCAAGGGTAGGCACTCTTGAATGAGGGCATGCACGGGTTTGCTATTACTACCACTACTTTACAATAATCACAAAGTTTTGTAACTTTAAGTGTCAATCACCTGAATGGCAAGAACACATTTATTGCTTTTGTTTCTATAATACAGTTTGGGTAAGGAATCCCCTTAAACTAAATTATATGTTATTTACATTAAATGACACCTTTCCTATTTTTTACTGTCTTTGGAATAATTACAAAATGAAAGTCTTTCGTTCACCTCTTTCGATGATTGCACAATCCGTAGTCGTCCCGAAGCAGTCGCTGTCGCGAGCCGCACCACGGCAAGGCGCAGCCAACCGGAAGCAGCAGTGCGTGCGGTGCTAGTGCTCCTGGCTCGATCGGTGATTATTGGAAGTCGTCTGACGCCACCCACTCCTCACCAGGCCAGCCTCAATGACTCGGCTGCACAATCATTCCTTCCGGAGGCGCCGGCCCGTTGAAATCGGAATAAATTCCTGATTGTCTTTTTATACTGGGCGGCCTGCACTATGTTGGTCGACCCCCAAGTCACTGCTCCCACTACCTCTCATCAACACTGCAGTCTCAATTCTGTCGTTCTCTCGCCTTCTATCCGTCTTCTGCCAAAAATCCGCCGCTCTCGAGCTTCCTGCGTCGCATCCCCACCCTTTTTCCAAGTTTCGCCCATCGCTCCTTCACGTGATTGGAATTTTGAATATTATTGGCCAAAATCTTAGTTTCCAAAATATTCGACGCGAGTCGGAAGCTGATAGGGTATTTTCAAATTAACCTCATTTTCTGGGCGCCTGATTGGTGGTCTTTGTTGTCGGTGTGTACACCGAGATGAACAAAACAGTCCTTTCTGCTGTCTTCGTGACGCTTATATGGGTCCTACGGGATAACTTCAACAGTAGCCGGAATCTCTATAATTTGCTTGTTCCGGTGCCTAGCCGTGCACGTGGACTGGCCGCCGTTTGCCTGAAGGGCTGTCCCCGAGAGACAATTGCACCTAATCGTAAATCTTTGAATCTTCTGGCACGCGTTCGCGCCTCTTGCGCTGAGCCGTGTCAAATCAGGACCTTCCTAATCGGCGTGACAGAGGGGGAAGTTTTGGGTCCGGCGACTAGCAATGACCTCATTGCATTGCCCCCCCGTAAATTGAGATTGAAAAACGTATGGAACATGTATTTTCAATCTAAACGAAAGGGTGATGAAGACAACGGTAGGATCGCTAAATGGATAAACGAAGACGTAATCAAACCAGGTACTTAAAGAAAGGAACAAATCAGAAATATTAAATTATTATGAAAACTTAAAAATAAACTTGTGAGAACAAGTATGAAAATTAAAATATTCAGAGATGCTAATGAATCAAAGACATAGATTAGTACTAATTAGTTTCACTAACCCGAAGTATTTAGTTACCTTAAACACAATAAACGTAATGTTTGAAGAAATACAAGTGAAAATCATTGTCAACATTTGAGGAACAAAAATGCGATAACTAACTTACTATACTAGAATGAGGTAACATATTATGCCATAAACGACAAAAGTGAACATTACTGCTAATTAAAGGAAAAAATTATCTAATCCACTAAATAATATTTAGGAGTAACCAATCAAAACAAACGTAAGAAGACTAATGAAACTGGACAATGACATATATTCTACTGATCGTTAAACACTACTGCAAAGTAATTAGAGTGAAAAGTTGTATGCAAGCGAAATCAAATAGAAGTGGGAACCGTATAATTAGGTGGCACTTCGATTTTTTAAAATAAAGGAAAAAGTAGTAACACAACGCAAGTTTAATAAATGGGATTTTCGAGTCATCTTAAGAGTTTAAAAATGTTGTATACAGAAAATTACATATCGATGGCTAATACAATATTTCAATCACACGGTGTTAACTAAGTTTCAAGGAATAGTAATGTGACAAATTACTGGTATAATAATTAAAACGATTCTTTATTAATTTGTTTAAACGAATAACTTAAATATTGAACAATTAAGGTCTCCGATGTCGATTGTTAGCTAAATTGATAGATAAAACAAAGGCTAGAGTTTTCTTCACCCTCAACAATAATTCAATTAGTAAAATTCTCAATTCTTGATCTTTCATTCCATTGATAACGACTCAAGTAGACAAATAAATAATTTATAATCACTCTCTCTCTCTTATATAACAACTTATTCAATGCCGTACGTCTATAGCAATCTGCAATCCGAACCAGTCAAGTAGTAGCGGTACCATGAAATTAATTATTGTTAAATGTACGTGCCAGAGGTAACCGGGAGGAATCGACACATATGTAAATTAAATTAGTGTTAACCTAATCAGAGCGACATAAATGAGGCCTATTTTCTTTCTAGCCATTTAATCGGTCTATTCTCTGAAAGGAACGAGGTTATAAAAATTGTGAGGTCCCACCTCGGAACCATCTGAAGCACGTAATTTGCATGAATTGGGCGCTAAGTTAATAACCTGGTAAGGACCTACAAAAGGGAAAAATTTACTTATGAGACCTTCAGGTTGATTAGATACTCTGAGAGCTTTGATCAAAACTTTGTCACCAACTTGAAACAGATGAGTTTTACTTTTCTGGTATTGTTTTCTTGCCTTACCCTCTTTGGTTAAATTTGAAAGAATAATCTGGCACCTATCTTCAGGGTAATATGTATTTGGGTGGTTAATTTGGCCAACGTAGGGAACAAAGGTTTTGGCTTTTTATTAAATTGGGCCTCGAATGGTGTGAATCTGGACGACTCATGGGGGATGTGGTTAAGCCACATATTAATTTTTGGTAATAGATCAGGCCAACAGGTGTGTTTATGTGACACATAAACACGAAACAAACGTGAAAGTTCTTTCATGATTCTTTCGCTTGGGTTTGATCTAGGTGACCTAATAGAACAGAAAATGGTCTGTACACCTAGATCATTCAGCGATTGTTGCCACAGATCACTCGTAAACTGCGTGCCGTTGTCACTAAGAACACGCTGGTAAGTTCCACATTCTTTGAAGAAACCTTTCACTAAGTGTTTAAGACAATTTTTTGCAGTAGGTTTAACAACAGGAAAACACTTTACATATTTGGTGAACACATCAATAACTACGAAAATATGGCGGAATCCACATCTTGCTTTAGGTAAAGGGCCGTAGAGGTCAACAGCGCATAAGTCTCTAGGTCCGACCGGCAATATTGTCAAGGGGCCGTGGTATGATCTATTGGGATGTTTTGTTGTCTGGCAAGTGAGGCATTTAGCCACTGTGGTTCTGATTTGGCGATTCATGTTTCGCCAATATGCGAAATCATTGAGGATAGCAGTGATCTTAGCGGAGCCAAAATGGCCGTAACTTCGATGCGTAAAGGTTATCAGCTTGTCTGTCAGTTCTGTGGGAATCCATATTTTGAAAATATCAGGATTGGATTTTGTCTTTTTCAGAACAATATCATTAACTAATTTCCAATTGTTGCGTGAGTTAACCAGGTTTTGATAATCGGGATGATTAGACGGAAGTTCCTGTTTGAGAAATTTTTTGACTTTGCCAATGAGGGGATCATTCATTTGAAACAATTTGAACTCTTTGGGTCTCATTTCTAGTATGGTCTCTTGGTCAGTGGTGATAGCGTTCATGTGGAACAAAGCGTCTTTTGACTTGTTCTCCTGATTATATGGGAGACGGCTGAGAAGGTCAGGTAGTAAATTTGATGTGCCTTTACAATGATGTATGTCGAAAGAAAATTGTAACCAGAGAACCCAGCGAAGCAGGCGTTCGTTCTGGCAGTGGCATTTATTCAGAAAAGTCAAGGCTTTATGATCTGTTATAATTGTGAAGTGACGGCCTAGTAAATAGTCCCGGTACTTTTGAAGAGCCCAAATGATACTAAGTGCTTCTTTCTGCGTAACGGAATACGCATGTTCTGGGCCGTGTAGTACTCGGCTCGCAAGGCCGATGATCTGAATGGAGCCGTCTGTGTCCTGTTGGAATAGAACGCAGCCGAGACCAACATTACTATCTGTCTGGAGGATAAATTTTCTTTTGAAATCTGGGTGATGAATGAGGAAATAATTGGCGAATGCAGATTTTAGGAGGTCAAAAGAATTTTGGTGGCGTTCCGTCCAAAACCATTTCGTATCCTTTTTTAAGAGGTCTAATAAGGGATGAAGTAAGGTGGCATAATTGTGGCAAAAACGTGCGTAGTAATTGCACACGCCGATAAAGCTACGAAGCTGTTTGATTGAGCTAGGTGAGGGAATATTTTGTATAAGTTGAATACTCTCTGGGTCTGGTGAAATACCAGTTGGAGTAATAAAGTAACCGAGAAATTTAATCTGAGTCTGAAAGAATGAACATTTGTCTAAATTTAAGCACATATCGTGCTGGCGGAGGATCTGGAAAACAGAAGTAAGGTGAAGTAAATGTTCATCGAAGACTTGAACTAATGATAACGTCGTCTACGTAAGTAGTAACGAAGTCGAAATTTTGGGTGCCGAAGGCTGTGTCTAAGCATCTAATAAAGGCGGAACCCGAATTTCGGAGGCCAAAAGGAGTACGTTGGAACACATACGTACATCCGTTATAAATGAATCCTGTGTATTTTTGATCTGCTGGATGAATTGCAAGCTGCCAATAAGATGATTTAAAATCAACTACACTGAATCAGTTACACCCCGAGAAACGTCGTAGCGCTTCGTCAACTTTAGGAGGCGCGTCATGCTCTGGAATGGTAACGGAATTGATGCGGCGTGCATCGAGGCAGATGCGTACGTCGCCACTTTTTTTTCGAACAATAACTATGGGATTAACATAGGGCGTTGGTGCTTTACGAATGATGCCATCCTGAACCATTCGAGAAATAACTTCGTCGACTTTACCCTTGTAAGCCTGAGGAATAGGATATGGCTTACAACGAAAAGGTGTGACGTCAGTGACCTTGATTCTGAAAAGAGAGTTTTTGATGGGTTTGGTTAAATTTTGAAAGATGTCCTGAAAGTCAAATAATAAATTTTGCAAAGTGTTCTTTTGAGACGATGACAACATATTGCAAGATTGAACTTTGTCAGTAATATCGTTTTGTATGTCTTTCACAGTGCACGTTTGAATCCAGTAGTCGTTAAATATGCACTCTTTTGACTCATTAATTATTTTGCCTTCAATACCACTATTTAGTCTGATAACATTTTGGGCTAAATCAATGGTAATTTCATAATCACAAAAGAAATCCATACCTAGGATTAATCTTCTACTTAGGTTTTTGACAACTAAACAAGTCACATCAATAGGTTCATTAGACAGTGAAAATGACAGTAAAATTTGTTTAGTGATAGGTGCAGATTTGCGCATTTGTGCACCTATAACGAAGGACTTAGTAACAGGGAAAGTTGGGATGTTGTAATTAGTTTGCAATAAACGATCATAGAATGCTTGAGAAATAGCAGAAACTTCTGAACCTGTATCAAGTAAAGCATCAACTTTCACGTCAAAACAGGTTATGTTAATTAAAGGGCAATTGCGTTTGCGTATTGTAGAGGTTGTGGCTGCGTCAGTTATGTCTAGTAAGTCGTCCATTACACATAGAGTCAAGATGGGAACCGTGATATTTGACTTACAATTATGGTTCAGAATTTCGTTCCCTTCTATTCTGAACCGGGCCGGTTTAACGACCTTTGAGAAGGGTGCGGAGGGTTCGGGGGCTGAGAGGTCGGGAGGGGTGCGCTTTGACCTTGAGCGCCGTTGTAGTTTGCCTGGTGAAACCCGGGCGGGGGAGCGGGGGGTTGTTCGTGGCCTTGTGGCTGCCGCGATGAATAACCTCGAGATTGGTTGTTATTACCATTCCGTGGGCGTGAAAAGTTTTGATAAGAAGCGAATTGCAAGTTAGTTTGGTCAAATTCGCCCAATAATATCTGAAATTGATCAAGATCACTAACATAACTAGTTTTAAGGAGATTTTGAATGGCGTATGGATAATGGCGTGTTAAAAGCCACATAATCTCATCATCGGGTGGAGTCGGTTCACATTGCTTAAGCTGAGCAATGTGGGATACTGCATAGTCACGCATAGATAAATTCCCATTTTGATCCCATTTTCCTTTCGCCAAATCCATTTTAAAGTTATATTGAGTATTTCTGTCCCAAAATCGATCAATGAATTTACTTCGAAATTCCTGATAATTTGACGGAAGAGGAACAATTGTTTGATACCACTCCTGAGCGTGATCAATTAACATCTGAGAGATCAGTTTGGGTTTCGAAGACTCAGGAATATGTTGTGCCAAAGCAAAATAATTTTCAACATTACGTAAAAACGTCATGGGCTGTTCGCAACGATTGCCAGAGAAATTTAAATTAGGGGGAATTGACAAGGGCATTGGACTGATTGGAAAAGCTGCTACAGTCTTTTCTGCCACTTTGTTTTGTAACTCTTCGATTTTAGATTCTACCTCCTTCCGTTCCAATAGAGATTGTTGTGCAGAATTACTGTTGTTTTTCTATTTTATTTTTCCCTTTTTTTTTTATATCTTTGTTAACGCTTTCCTTTAAAGTGAGCGATTTGTTGAATAGTGTCTGATTGAACTGATTCGCATTTCTTTATCTGTCCTGATAGTTGTTCTTTAAGTACAGACACCTGGAGCGAATTGGCGTTAACAGCAGAAGCGAGAAGCGATTTCAGAATTCTGTTCTTTGACTTTTGTGTTGGAGTCTAGTTGTTGACAAATTTCACTTTGAAATTGGGTGAAAACAGTTCGTTGTTCATTTAATCTAGTCCCAAGAGATAGAAATTTAGAATCAAATTCTATACGCTGTTCATCGAATTTACAGTTTAAAGAATCAAATTTTGCATTTTGTATATCTAATTTAGAATAGATTTCATCAGATTTAGTATTTTGCTCATGTCTCATTTCATCAATTTTAGTATTTTGCTCATGTCTCATTTCATCAGTTTTAGCATTCATTTCAACAGATTTAGTATTTTGCTCATGTCTCATTTCATCAAATTTAGACATTAAGCTGGTAATTAAAAGGGTCGTCTGGTCGGTAGGTACTGTTAGCGTGGATTGAGCGAGAGGCGAAGCGGTGGAAGGTTGGGGGGCTGGCTCTACCTGGGTCGGAGCCACCGCGGTCAAAGCCGACACAGCTGCGACGGTCGAGTCGGCCGTCGCCTGTTCGGGGTTTGTTTCGCATTGAAGGGCGAGGTTAGTGCCCTCTTCAACAATAGTATTATTTTCGTCGGACATTTTCGGTTGTGCAATTCTCGAAGCGAGGTATGAATGATAATTACGCCTACAGCGCGTTACACAAAAGTACAATAATAGCAAAAATAATAATACCAAAATTACACAAAAACACTGAAAAGTTTTAGCATAACACTGTGAGATGAACATGAACACTATGAAAACAATATGAACAGAACATTAAACAATGATGAAAAACAGTATTAAAATAAAATGATGTAATAACCAGGTGCATCCTCTATACGAGTAAAGTTAAGCAAGTGTTGAAGCACTAATTTAAAAATTAACAAAATTATGAAAAATAAAATTTAATGCAACAGACACAAGCTTAACATTGATTAACAAAAACACACGTTGGGCGTCAAATATGTGATGAACCCTTCCTGCCGCCACGGCAACACACGCATGCGCGCAATGCGCGCAGCTCGCGGTCTGGGTACCTCACAAAGTTTTGTAATTTTAAGTGTCAATCACCTGAATGGCAAGAACACATTTATTGCTTTTGTTTCTATAATACCGTTTGGGTAAGGAATCCCCTTAAACTAAATTATATGTTATTTACATTAAATGACACCTTTCCTATTTTTACTGTCTTTGGAATAATTACAAAATGAAAGTCTTTCGTTCACCTCTTTCGATGATTGCACAATCCGTAGTCGTCCCCGAAGCAGTCGCTGTCGCGAGCCGCACCACGGCAAGGCGCAGCCAACCGGAAGCAGCAGTGCGTGCGGTGCTAGTGCTCCTGGCTCCGATCGGTGATTATTGAGGAAGTCGTCTGACGCCACCCATCCTCACCAGGCCAGCCTCAATGACTCGGCTGCACAATCATTCCTTCCGAGGCGCCGGCCGTTGAAATCGGAATAAATTCCTGATTGTCTTTTATACTGGGCGGCCTGCACTACGTTGGTCGACCCCAAGTCACTGCTCCACTACCACTCATCAACACTGCAGTCTCATTCCTGTGTCGTTCTCTGCCTTCTATCCGTCTTCTGCCAAAATCCGCCGCCTCGAGCTTCCTGCGTCGCATCCCCACCCTTTTCCAGTTTCGCCCATCGCTCCTTCACGTGATTGGAATTTTGAAATTATTGGCCAAAATCTTAGTTTCCAAAATATTCGACGCGAGTCGGAAGCCGATAGGGTATTTTCAAATTAACCTCATTTTCTGGGCGCCTGATTGGTGGTCTTTGTTGTGCGTGTGTACCGAGATGAACAAACAGTCCTTTCTGCTGTCTTCGTGACGCTTATATGGGTCCTCGGGATAACTTCAACAGTAGCCGGATCTCTATAATTTGCTTGTTCCGGTGCCTAGCCGTGCACGTGGACTGGCCGCCGTTTGCCTGAAGGGCTGTCCCGAGAGACAATTGCACCTAATCGTAAATCTTTTGAATCTTCTGGCACGCGTTCGCGCGTCTTGCGCTGAGCCGTGTCAAATCAGGGACCTTCCTAATCGGCGTGACAGAGGGGGAAGTTTTGGGTCCGGCGACTAGCAATCACCTCATTGCAATATATATATATATATATATATATATATATATATATATATGAAACGCAAGGCTTATTATGAAGGTTTATCTGAAAGCATGCTGAACAGTACCTTTCAACAGCAGTGAGGGTTGGCCGCTTTCTTTTCACAACACCCGCTCCCACTTCGCTCCGCAAGGACCTCCTCCGAAATATTTACTAGGGTGGGGTTACCGCGAGACGACTCGGCACGTTCCAGAAGTGTTTCCAGGAATGTCAAGAGTTCTATTGTACGCACGGATTCATTTTTTTTTCACTCGCACATTTGCTGTAGAATATATTTTCGTATTTCACTGTACAAATTTAAGGCTGAAAGTACAAGTTTCTTTACCAAGTATTCAAAATTAACAGAAAAATTTGGAGTTTACACTGTATGACGAAACACGAAGTCTATTCGACGCTGCTTCTTTCAGAAAACTTTTCTTTGACTTTTTCATTGAAGCCATTTATTTCTCGTATTAACGATTTTTCAATTGACAGCATAGCTAATGCAGAAAGTCTTTCCTCTGACATGATGCTGCGTAGAAATGTCTTGATGCGATTCAATGTTGAAAAACATCTTTCAGCTTCGCTAGTAGTTATAGGAATTATTACAAGAACTTTAAGAAGCTTAGCAGTTTCACTAAAAGTCTTTTGCAAATTGTTTTCTAAAATGAATGCAAAAAGGTCAGTGGCGCCACACACATTACGGAAATCACTGCGCGTATACATTACTTCTAATTCTGTTTTTAATTTTGGCCGGTCGAGAAATGGATACACTGCACAGGTGTCCCAAACAGTCATTTTAGGGAAGGTCTGGTAAAAATCCGAAAATTTTTCAGAGTTAAAAAGATTTGATGCTATTAGGTGTTGGTTAAATGAAAATCTCTCTTGAGCTTGAGTAAGAATCACATCACACTTCTTTTGCAGCAATTTTTAGAGTCATTTGATCATCTTGTCGACGTTTCTTTGATTCCTGCTGCGAGCAATTCTTCAGAGTCAATGTTATTTCTAACATCTTTGATGATTTCTTCAAAGGACTGAATGGCTTTCTTAGCAGTTACTGCATCTATTGACCGTTTTTGAAGAGTGTTATAAAGAATGTCAACATGAGGCATAATTTTGTGGAACACTTGCAACCAGAAAAGAAAATCAGGCTGACGTATTTTAAGTTTCAGTCCTCTAGCCTGGGAAATACTATTGGTTTGTCTGCTGGTAATTTCTATTCCAAACACTGATGCAATAATTTTTTGTGTTCAAATACTGTTTCTACTAATCGGGATTTGAAGTTCCACCTCGTTGATGATGTACTAGGCATTCTTCTGCCGACCAACTCATCCAAAATTTGCACTTGAGGAGAATTTGAAAAAATGCCGAAATTTCGCTCATCTGCAAAAAAATATTCTAACTTGTGTATTATAGCTTGCAGCTTGAGCCATAATGAGATTCAGTTTGTGCGCATAGCAATGTACATAATGCGCGTAGGGATATTCTTATTTCACAATGGTCTGAACGCCAGAGTGCTGCCCGCTCATTACGTGTGCGCCATCATAACTCGGGATACAACTTTATGCTTAACTGCAACCAGATTTGAAAGCATTTCTTTCACACATTCCGCAATTGCTGTAGCATCTTGACCGTTTGGATTAGTGAAAGAAAAAAAATCGTTCTACTGGCTTACCACATTGTAAAACATACCGCCACACAATGACGAATTGAAAAGCGGAAGAGATATCCGTTGTTTCATCCGCTATTATAGAAACAGTCTGAATTTCGTATTTCGCCCTTAATAGCTTCTTGGCAAACCTCTAACATGCATTGCAGTAATTCATTCTGAATTTCTTTAATGTTCCTCTGAACACAGTAGCCTGGTTAAGATGATATTTCAAAGCAGAATCTAATTCGGCCGTAAAATCAATCAATCCTTAAAGGATTCCAAGATCCCAGGATTACTAGTTGTTGGCGTTTCGTCGTGTCCGCGAAGTGCTAATTCAAAAGCTTCACAAAATTTAACACAATTAATTGTCTTGTAAATACCTGTTTTTCATTATTTCTGCGTTTTGCTTTTCAACATTGCGTCTGAATGCACTGTCCAATTGTTGAACATTGTTGTGGTTTTCCAAGACCTTCAACTCCAATACCGCATTCATGTGCACTTTAGAATTTTAATGTTTCAACAATTTCTGTTTCAGATGCCCCAAATCACTAAATCCCAAGTTGGTCCAAGTTCCTTCTTTTTCCGAAGCGAAGAGTAAGCATGGAAAACAGTATAAACGATTCGTTAGTTCGCATACACAAACCCAATCATAATTGTCATACGTAGAAACATTAAACTTTCTGGTAACTTCCCTGTCTTTACATTTACTACTCTGAACTAAGTTTATGGTAGGTGTCGGTCTACCATTATTTTTAATTTGCAGTTTTTCATCAAGAGACAATTGTGATAAATTCACACGTTTAATGTTTTCAACGCTGTTCATTGCTAGTTGCACAAACACTTTATAGAAAAACGAACACTCCTACTTCGGTGTTTCAAACCGCATTAGATAGTACTAAATACGTTTACAAAATACATCCGGGTTTTCATACACTTTAGAATGGATTTGAAATCGCAATTCACTTTAAAACACTTTCAAGAAAATGTGCCTATAATATTCAATTAACCCAATACTTATTAATGCAACACTGCCAACCAATGCATTTGCGCGCTAGCGTAGAACTGGTATTTTGAAAGGGATGAGAACGCTTTTAAGTGGAGAGATATTTCACACTTCCATCTTACAATGCTTTACTTATCTGAAAACTTGTGCAAGTCGAGTGTTATGTCTTCGATACACACGTGTCTTTGGCACACCCAGAGATCGCCACTGCGCCTGCGCCGTGGACGGCGCATCGCCGCCAGCATGCTCATACCGTGCATAAGCCACCGTTGCACCCCTCTTACCCCTCCAGACCCTCGGCAGCCTAACTCTCTCCTCGCTCGCAAATCCGAGTGTGCTCCGCTGGCTTTCAGGAGGGGCATGAGCGGTCGGTCAATTGCAGCTTCAGAACGGCGCGTGTTTTGAAATACCATGTTTTCGAAACTCTCTGGAAGGACTTGTATTCTCCTCTTGTTAAGATATGTTGAAGAGAAATTGCACCGAATTATTTTGGGTGTGCACATGCGAACGTGCGAATACCCACGAGCCGCCACTGAATCGTCCTCAGTTTGAAGCAAAGGGACACTACCCTTCTCTGGCTCTACTGCTCACGAACACACCAGCAGGGCTCCACCAGGACGAGTAATGAATGACGAGAACTTCTCAGGAACTTCTCATTGAGAAGCTATGAGAAGGAAACGAGGCTCTAAAGATTATTCCGCTGCACGTGCTGTATGTTCAACCATTCCAATTGGTCAGATTTATGAAAACGCGGGAAAGCTGAGAGAGCTGCACAGCCTCGATGCTAACGCCCCTATGCTTGCCTCCTGTACTTTTAATTTACTAAACAGCCTTTAGTGACTGTGACAACACGAGATGTAAAAATCACAGAATAGTTCTATCTACGAAACACGTATAGTAAAAGTGAACATTCAATTTGTACATTCACTTACGATTTGGAATTGTCTGATGTACTAAACGAAACCAAAGCCTGTTTAGTAAATTTGACCTCACGAATAATTGTATTTACTGCATGAATGCTTACTAAACATGTATTGTTCACTGTACCATAACATTTCTCTCCGTGTAGTACTGGTCACAGGTTTGAAAACAACCGTCGCTGCGCGTCATTCCCTGACGTCATCCGCGCGCGGTCTTCAAATGTCATGATGGCTACATATAGGGTGTAGCCATCTCTCGGTTGACATACGAGGGAAATGGGCTACGTCCGTTTCGTCACAATATCGTTGATTTGACTGATAGAGTTAAGTTAGGAAAATATGTAATTACATAATTATCCAGGCCCTATTTGCAATATACTTTAGAAATTTATTTGAAGCAGGATGTGATTTTTTTTAATTTGTTGCGTCTACTTTGACGCAACGCATATCCAAGCCCCTGGGGGGCGTTGAGTGCTTTGCGCTTCTCGGAGTAATACTCCATTACTAATAGCGCTTTTTTTAGAGTAATCCTCTGTTACTATTATGTCTGTCGCGTCTCGTCGCAGTCGGTGAGTCAAGAGGACCGCCAGGTAGCATCTCCGCGTACGCGCCTCCCACCGCGCGCTCCTGCTGCACTACCCAGCGACCAGAATTAGGAAGGAATAAGGATAGGGGTAGGTTTTAAGAGTCTTCACAGGAGTTGGACTAGCCCTTGTGACACGCGGCTTCTGGACATTCCAGTATTCGGCCTTCAGATTAGGAACTGACATCCCTAATAAATCGGATAAATAATCAATGACCATTGGTCCTCCGTAATAGGATGGTGGAGCCCCCGTTACAGCTCCCCATGGGTGCAAAGTTAGTGTAAAAGTTCCAACATTGACTGGCTTGTTTCCAGTAAAGTAGGAAACAGATCCAGATGCATAAATTGAAATCTGTTTAAGTTGAATCTTCTGTATATCAGCCTCATGGTTCTTGTTGGCCTTCTGATTGATAGTCAGTTTAATTGAGGTCGAGCCAAAGATAGGGGGAAGAGGATCCAGAAATTGCTCAATTTGATTCGCTCCTGTTCTCTCTGAACTCGTCTCGAGGATATCTTCATCGTCCATGTCCTCTTCTTCCATTGCTGAGGAAGACATTCTTTGGTGTCTCAATTGGTCAGGGTAATGTTGCCTCTGGAACAAGAAAACATTAATTATAATTACAATCAGTCAATTATTCTGCACAAGATCAAACAATAACTTCATGAAGACTCACCTCTGTTTTATCAACAATTCCTTGGACCAACTGAGTCCTCTTCTTCAGGGGAGCCCTGTATTCACTCAGGTCGGGTCTTGTGTCGTCATCACTGTTTCGAGGGGAGTCTGCTTGTCTCTTCCTTCTTGAGGATGGACCAGGACCTCGAGGATCACTTGGGCCTGATCCTGGACCGCCGGGGCCGCCTGGAGGTGGTGGAGGACTTCCCCCTGGAGCATTGAAGAAAGATGAAAAAGCATCCTCCTCCTCTCCATCCACTGCGTCCAGGGACTCCTCCGCTTGGTCTCCTAATGCTGCCCTGGATAGGGGGTCCACCTTGCTGGTCACCCATTGTGAGATACGTCCAATGTCGATCGCATTTTCCAACTCCTGCTTTCTGACTTCTTTGTCAGGAATGGATTCTAGGAGGGATGATTTTTCTGTGATCAGTTTGTCGACAAACGCAGTGAGATAAGCTTGTTGTGAAATCGGAATTAAACTGGATGAACTCCCCACCCCAGCGTACCCTTGTAATGTCTGGTTTCCTGAGTACTTGACGAGGACTAAGTAACAGAGAAAGACTAAATTTGAAATGCTTCGAGAGATGCCTTGAATGTGCATTCCTAGGTAAACATTGGCTTCAAGAGTTTCAATGTACTTGAGGAAGGAGGAGAACTCTGCCCGCAGGACAGTATTATTCATGCACAGATAATACAAGTCCTGACCCAAAATTGGAAGAGCTTGAAGAACAATGCTAATAGGAGTCTGTCCTGAAAGAGCAATTTGTGTTAGGAGTGGTCGGAAAACTACAGTACGTGAGGAGAGACTTTCAATCTCAGGCCCCAGGGCCGATACCACATCACTGAGGAGGAGACCAGAATTTAATAAAATTTTCTGGACTGCATGGTATGTGGCTTCAATCACACTTCGACTCTGGCTACCAGGAATTTCAGTGGTGCCCTGGGTTATGTCCAATTCTTGTTTGAGGGTGTCGAACCGCTTGACCACCGCGGATTCGGTGATTTTGCCACCACTTCGGAGGGCTAGTAGGAAATGCAGCATCAATTGGGCGTAAATCTTAGGTGTCTCGATGAAGCCCCCGTACTCTTGAGCAGTTAAGTATAATCCTACGAGGATCAAGAGGTCTGTTGGGTGGTCGTAAAATTCTTGGATGAACCGTAGGACCCATGCCCTTTTCTGAGTCGGATCTGGGATTCCAGCTGGGTTTCTTAAATATCCGAGGAGTTCATCTGAAAGAATTCCAGCTGGTATCAGGTTTGTTAACTTCTCTAGGTACTGTGTACCTTGTTCTGTTTTGGAGCCCAAAAGACCTTCTGCCATGTCTCTTACTGAGTCTGCTGTTAATTTTAAGGTTTCTTGGGTAATATCTGATTTCTGGGCTGGCAGGCCCAATATTTTGCGTTGAATGTCAACCCCTGGGGGACATTCATCAGAAACCCCCAGATATGAACCAAACATGTTTAAACAAAATAGAGTAGCTTCATCCACGTTCTCCCATCCTAGTCCCCGGTTGGCAGTTGTCAGGATAGAAAGGGTTATTAAGATCCGGGGAGGCTGGCTGTGAGTCAATTCCGCATCCAAGGACCATCGTTGCAGAAGTTCAGGGGTCAAGAGTTTTTTGATGATGTATGGCCCAATGATTGTCTCGTAGGGAGATTTTACTCGAACTGCGAGTTGGCTGATTTCACCCTGGTCTAAAGCAGCGGTGGAAGATGCTCCCGATTGAAGGGCTTGTTGTCTTTGAGCCTTTAGGCTGGCTAATCGACGACGCACAATGTTCATGATTTTGATGGGAAAGTCTTAACAGTCTTTCGATCAAAACAACTAGGCACCCCACAATCTAACTTTTTAAAGGTATAGAAAAGTTAGTTCCCCTTGTGGGCTTGGTGTACTTGTCAGTGCACCTCGTACGAGCGGCTATCGAACGCACAGCGAATCAGCTATTTCAAGGCGATTCAGGGCCCAAGAGTTGACGAGTGCCTCTTGGGACCCTATAACCGACATGAGCTCCAGAGCGATAACCTCCGGCGGAGAGGAGGGGGCCAAGCCATCGTGCAAACCCCCGGAACCCGCCGAGAAGGGAATTCTGGGTGATCAATCGGCGAGTGCCTCGGAATTCGAGCCGTCTGGGCCGGAGTATGCGACCGACGGGGGGAGGACACGTCCTTCTCCTCCGACGGGAGACAGAAATGGGTCACGGTGAGAAGGAAGAAGGCGAGATCTAAAGCCGCAGGCCTGAAAAGTCCCCCGTCACCCTCGCCGCGGGCAAGGGGCGAAACGGGTGTAAGGACATCGGGTAAACCGATTCCCCAAACCCGGCAAATAGACGGTAGAGGCCGCGCTGCTAATCCGGATCCCGGGTCGCGCGAGAGCGCGGTCGTCGGCCGGAGGTTGAGCGCAACGGACTGGTTCCTGGCGGTGCGACTGAAGCGCATGCATCCAGCGACGGTCGCTAGGATCCGGGACGGGCACCAGGAAGCGGCGAAAGCCGTGGTCACGCGGCCGGGTCAAGCTGAAAAGCCTAAAAAACTAAGTAAGCCCACGCCCGCCCCCACCCAAACAGACGGACGAAAGAAGTTATGAGAAAGCCATGTCCTTCGGCTCGAATGCATTCTTGGCACCTCCGGAATATATCCTGATTTACCTTTTGGAGGAAGTCGAGGAATTTATGCGATTTTCTCTTCAATAGAGCGACGGAGCTCTTCTTCCGAAAGCGGGTTTTGTGCATACACCTGGTCTTTCAAGTACCCTCGAGGAAAAAGTCATAAGGAGTCAGATCAGGTGATCTAGAATGCCATAACCCACAACTAATTATTCGATCTTCACAATAAACATTATTTAAAAAGTTCATTGATCGAAGCGCAGTGCGAGTAGTTTCCAAATCCTATCGGAAGTAACCATAGACGCCTCAAAGATTTTCTTGGGGATCGTAATCAGGCAGAAATTTCGTTCACTTTCTCTTTTTTCAGGACATCGCATTTTGGAAACTTTTGTTTGTCAAATAAAATTCCATGGATGCTAAGTTTCTTTAAAAGATTAAAAATTGTCGACCGATGTGGAATATTCACGACCAGAAAATTGTTAATAAACCTCTTGCGGCACTGACTGACAGACTCGCGCGGTCCTGCTTCGCAGTGGTCGAGAGAGCGCCTTGTGTGGTGACCCAGTCCCACGCAGCCTCGAGGTCGAATTTGGTGTCTCGCTCCTGTTGCTGCACCGCCGTGGAGTGCAGGGCGCGGATGGTGTCTGCGACGATTTGTGAGGTCGGTGTAGCGTCCGTCATCGTGGCGCGTGACGGACTCGCAAAATCGGTTATAACTGATTGACGGCTACCGGTTCTCTTGCTGGTGGAGGTGCTCCTGCTCGGATGTTCCGGTGATAATTGCCTCGGTCCTCGCGGCTGACGTGGAGCGCGCGGAGGCTGAGTCGCGGAAGGCCGGGAGCCGTTGCGGCGTCTGCCGGGCATCGAAGCGCGTACGTAGTCACAAGGACGAGCGATCGCGGAGGAGCTCTCGCGATGCTTCTTGGACCGATCCTGGCACACGACTGTCGCTCCGTCGGACCAGGCCACCCGAAGCAATCAGGGGGCCGTTGCGCAGGGGACGCGCAACGGCCGCTCCTGATTGGCCGGGGGTGCAGTTACGGGTGGACGAAGGTGTAGTAAAGAAATAACCTTTCTTCAAAGAAAATTTCATGATACAAGAGTTGAAGGCTCGCGGGACACTAGTGTATCGGCTGGTCGCGTCGAACGACGAACGCGCCAGATGAACGGGGGCCTTTGTTGACAAATCGCCGGGGAACCGAGGGCTTGATCGCTGAGGCAAGCGGCGCATCTTCGGCGAAAGATGAAATAAACACCCGGCATTACGAACAGTGTCTATAGAATATTACTTGCCTCATGTTTCTGCATTGTTGAGCGGTGTCTACATTTCGACATCGCAAACTGTTTACAAGTTATTTGTTAATATATAAATTAATAAATATTTTATTTACCTATTTTGAAGAGAATACATCACATTCGCCTCGTGTCGCTCTTACCCCCTGCATGGTAATTTAACTTCACAGGCAAAGGGGACACTGGGAGCTGGCCGGCGAATTCGGACTACCGACCCAACAACGCCACATACATACCTGTATGCCACACCATATATTTACCTATTTCAAACAATGACACTTTTGCCAATGAATTGCAATTGTCTTTAATGCAAGGTACGTTTTCTGCCAGTATAAAATTATTGAAGATAGTATATTTAAAATTTTTCTCCTCTAAAACTAATTGATTTATGGTGATTGATGACAAATAATTAATTCTAGTTTCACAACTTGTTTGACATTCAATCTTTTCTATAATATTTTTCCCCTTTTTTCTCCAAAGCAAAAGCTTATCAGCAGATTGTGCGCAACCAATCAACTGAATTGTAGAACCTTCTTTTGGTACTTTCTCCATTATTTTCAGAATTTTTTCTCTAATTAGATGTGATGTACTTCGGAAATCATTATCTAGTGTATCCTGGACCAGTCTGAAGGTATCATTGTTTAAAATATTTGATGTAATCTTGTAAATGTTTAAAATTCCATAATACTGTCAAAGGCACATGTGTTTAAAAATGTAAAACATGATTTATCTATTTGAAGATATACCAGGTCTGAGCTGCTTCCATTTTGAAAAACTGGAAAATCTGTATGACGTTTGAAAGTCATGGCATCCTGAAGATGTTGATTGTTATCAGTTGACAAAGATGTTCTTTTCCTTTTTTTGTTCTGACAGCCAAACCCTCTCCAATTTTCTTTTCCAAAACTGGCCACTCGTTCTCTTGAACTTTTTCTCTTTTGCACATGAAAAACAGTCTTCGTTCTCCATAGCCCTCTGCACCCCCAAGTGCTAATGAGCACCCAACAAAAAGATGCACATTTTTGTGACGTATTGCACGTCGATGGGTACCCTCGGGAAAATTTCCGTTCTTGCAGGCAACACATTGCAGTTTCTTTCAAAATCACGATTGTCATTAAGATCTCGAACTTGATAGTTTGGAGTATGTTCTTTTTTATGGCGACATTTTTCCTGGTTTTCAGCAATTTCTTCTACGACCATCCTCTGTCGTGGTAAATCTGCCGTAGTTCTATTTGCAAGTTGGTCAATTATAATGAGCCTCCTTATGTTACATTCCATTATTTGTTTTACAGCTAAATCAACTCGCTCAACTTTTGTCTCTAAAATTATTTATTTTATTAATTTCCCCTTCGACTGGAGAACTGAAAGCAGGAACTCGACCGTATCCAAAGCTATCGCTGCGTACATTTGACCACAAGGGAAACCATGTTAGGTCTTTCAGTAGTTCGTCAGCTCCTGCGTCCCTTCCACCAGGTGCCCTTCACCCCGTGTGCCCCGTGTCACCCCAACGACTGCGACAACAGCGCATTCATCGAGGATATTGATATGCCCCACCTCTTCGACGAGCTACAAGGTACATCCGCTCCCACATCCGGTCATCGAGACCCAGAGAGTGCTCTCGACTCCACCGAGCAAGAAGAGAAGACGCCGGGATCACAAGCTGCGGGACAACGCCGAGGACAATCCGGACTTATCCGTCTCGCCTAACCCTTTCGTTCGACACACACCTCTCCATGATGTATCGCTCATTACTTTTCAAAAAAGGTTAAACGCCACTCATCTCGCACTTGCTGTTTCTTTCCGGAGCCTATCATCAGCCTCCCGCGACCGTCCCCAGCGCCTCACGTCACACGAGCAGACGTTTGCGACGGACGGTAATTTGCGATATGAGCGAGTGGACAGCGCATTATTCCCCTCCACCCGTTTACCTGCCTTCTCTCATGCAGGCTCAACACGCGGTCCGCAATAACATGTTTGCCATTTAAATTAAACTTACGGACGGGTTTTACCACGTGCCAGTGCATCACGAATTCCGCAAGTGGCTCGGGGTTTTTATTGGGCATCATTCTTATCGCTTGACATGGCCTAGCGAAGGGTTGGACAACAAGTTATATCCTCATGCAACCAGCGATGCGTGCCGCGCTCAATGCACATTGCACTTCCGAACAGTTCGTCTGCTATGATGATATCCTTCTCCTCAGCACCTCCGAGGAAGAGTTAATCCAAAACATGAAGAAAATCCGTGAGGGCGGCTTCAACATCAAAGACGCCAAGAGCACTCTTCGGCCTGCGACAGCTTTAAAATTTCTCCGCGTCATACTCGACCTCCAACTCCATACGATCTCGGCAGATCCCCGATAGTGTGTGACGTCACCTCAGAAGGAAACGTTGGTTGTATAGCCAGCATTCAGGAACTGACTATAGCAGATCCCTGGTCGAGGCTGCCTCCGGCGGATCACTCTACCCCGATATTTCTGGAGCCGCGCTTGCGCGTCCCTGGCGCAACTGCGTTCTGATGCGGTGGGGGAGACGCGCTTGAGCCGGAGGCAAGCCTGCGAGCCGTACGGGTCTTTCTTTTTGGGAACGTCTCAAAAGCGCAAAATGGACAGACGGAAGGCATCTTGCGATATCTATTTTTATTGCCCTGCGAGTAGTTTTATCTTCTTGACTCTCACGGCTCGCCTGCACCCTTCCGACTGACCACGGCACCGCAACCAAATCAGGAGGCCGTTGCGTGGGGGACGCGCAACGGCTGTTCCTAATTGGCTGGTACAGTGATCTGGAAGCGTGCGCGACCAGGGGTCTGCTATACTCATTTCAGAGTATACTCATTTCAGAGCCATATTACAGAAAATCCACAATTGATATAAACACAATGGGCTAGGAGCAATAACATGGTGTTTCAAGATTTACACAATTTTCTCAGTACGTATAAATACACATGTTGCTTATCAATAAATAATGTAACATAATAATTGTGAAAATACGATAATACGAAAAGCGCGGCTTAGAGCTCCGTCTCATATGTTGGTGGCGTATGCCCAAGGTCAAACCATATAAATGTCCAGATTGTGAAAGCACATGCGAAAGCACATCAGCGTAGACAGTAGCTTGTTGCATATGCAAGTGAGGATGTTGGGAGTCGGGTCGCAATCTTCTTATGAAAGGCAAAGCGGCCCAGGGATAAATCTGTACGGCCCTCTCAAGAACATAAAATGAGTTAGCTGCGAGGGTTAAACAACCTAACATACCTACACTTGTTAGGATATTGTGTATGAGCGTAACCATACGTCAGGGACGGAGGCAACTGCTCGGACATAGTCCGGGTCGGCTGACATGAATTTTTGTTCTAAATTTAATCAAATACCTATGTATTTCAGTTTCGTGGCGGAGACTTAAACACTCTTGTTCACATTGTTTCGTAAACCCGTAGTTTGGATAGCACGGTGATCCTGTAACAATGCCTGGGGATTGTCGTGTAAAAGCATGTCATCATAATAAACATCGCTTTCACTTTTATACAATTGTTTGAGCGCTGCACAAATGACAGTCCGCATTAATAGCAGAGATAACGAAGGCAGGTGAATCTTCAGGAGGTATTCTTAATGACGACACCCAGATAACTACGGAAAGTTTCTGCCACAGGTATGTGGTAAACCTTTGCAGAAATCTAGCTTTAACGCGAAATAGTTATCTAACACTGCTTTATGCACTTGTGAAAATGAAAGAGAATGTAAACACGCAGGTGGGGGAGTGTAGAACTGAGTTCAACTACTCATGCCATAGATTATCCTGTTTGTTACCAGCTTTGGGAACAACTAGCGCGAATGCGTTAGATACTAGTTAGTGGTAGGGGTTCTAGAATCTTGGCGACTTGTACAAGTATGTAGTGCAGCGTCTTTTGAAAGTAGCGACTTGTGACGCGTGTCGCCAGCGGTGCGTGCGACGGTGGAGTGTGCCGTATGCCGTCTTGAAAGAGAGGGTGGCTCACTTGCGGCGTCTGGCGAGTGCGGAACTCTTGAGGATGTTTGTTGCGCTGTGTCCACATCGACGTGTCGTGGTCTTCGTGCATCGTGCGTTCTTCCTGGTTGTCGCGTGCGGCGTCGCGCTGGCGATCCGCAGCACTTTGGGAAGCGGATCAGGGGGTGTCAAAAACTCCAGTCTATGGGTATGTCCTCCACATCGTCCGGTTGCAGTTAATCGAATGTCTTGAACGGGATGTTGCTGATAAATGCGAGTTGCGGCGGATTTTCTGTGGACGGAAGCTGCGCGAGGGGCGGCTGATGTACTCGGCGCCGCCGTCGCAGCATGGAGAGGCGCCCAGTGTTCTTTTTTACGCATCCAGGACGATGAAAATCAATCTTTTGAAAATTAATCGTCCAAACTCATTGAAACTTTACACAGCATACACTAAGAACACTTATTATACAGTCAGAGTTTTCTAAATGTATCTTTAATATTTCAATGGGTATTGTTTCACATAAGTTTGAGTTAATGAATATATCAATTAAATACCTCTCAATTTATTTAGTTCTAAACAAGCAGCTAATATCTATCCTCAATTTCTCACGATTCGCTATCTGAAAGTATTAAAGAGGTAAAATTATCAATTCCTATGAATTATTAAGATATCGCTCCTAGTAGAAATTGTAGAAATTTACTTACGTCAAATCAGTGGCAACAGATTGTTCACCAAGAACCCTCACAATTCGCCTCTTTAACATGTTAGGAAGATACATTATGGTCACAAAGAAAGCGTAAAACATCTTGAGAAAGACGCCCTTTCTTCTTTGGAAGTTTCCGGATGCTAGAAATAACGGGGTCCGATGATACAAGCAACATGTTCAGAAATCTTGATTTGAGTTCTTGAAGGGTTGCGGGTGTTGAGGTTCTCTAAACCGTCTAATGTATTTGACACGAGCTTCTTGTGCCATTTCCTACATCTGTCCTATTGGGAGATCGCAAGATTTCATTATATCAGCCCCATGTACGAGAAGTTTATGTATCGTGGAGAGATTAAACCATGGATATAACGAACATATCTTTAGTTTTTTGGCATATTCGAATGCTACAAAGTTCACTTGAAAGCCACAAGCCAGTGCTTCTAATATGACCCCAAAATGTTCAATTGCTTTTTTATTTAATCCAGTCAAAGAAGCACTCTTTGCAGCATTTCTGAAAAACGTTCTTGCCGTGTTGCCATCATTGGTGTTTCCGCTCCCAGGTTTCGGTCTATGTATTAAGACCCAACTCCTCCTCTTTGAAGTGCAGCTGTATAGCTCGTTTTCTTTCTTCCAAAAGTTTCTTTTCGTCATTTCCTCTTACTATCCACATTTTGCAATGAAGTTTGTACGAAACAAGTAACAATTCAAAGAATCTTATCCTGTTGACAATATTAAAGAAAATGTGGAAAGATCAACATCGCTTTTCTCAACATCATTTAATTTTCCTCAGATTTTCCACAAACATCAACTCAGTAGATTTTTTTCCAGTTAAAATGTTGCATATTTTTCTACCAACCATCATTTGCAGACTAGGTTATTGATATTTCATTGCCTGCAATATTCATAATTATAGGTACCAGCCTTTTGATTTGCTTTTCCACTTTATCATACTCTTCTTTTACAACTTGTGCAGACTTTTTCACACATCGCACTTTAAGAGGGCGACAATACCGTTCACTTTCAGACTTCTAGTCGCAGAGGGACAACAGAAACAAAAAGATTTCCATCAGGTGCAGAATCTGAAAACTTGTTTGTCAGTGCTGTCTTTAACTGTCATCACAACCCTATTGGCAATGTAGTGTGCACGACTCAAATGCTCTCATATTCAGTGCCTGCATTGCCACTTTTTTTGTGCCTCACAAAGACGCTCAGTTGTCTTTATAAATGCCTTTTAATCGTACTTCAGCAAATGTCACATACACGGACATGCTCACTTGGATAGCAATCCTGCTTTGCTTCAAGAACTACGGAAGATGGTGGAAACATGTTAAACCTTCTTCGCTTTTATTCCGTGTATAAAAATTTGTATTGACGTACCGTCGCTTTGCTATCTATAAAATAAGCTAGAGCTGCTTCTTTAGTGTGCGGAATACTTTCTTCTCAACAAGAGCTAATACTTTCTTCTCTGCCACACTGTTACCCCTTCAGGGGACAGTATAAAAGACGTGCGCGTCTCGCGCACGGCGCCTTTCGCCATACTTTGTCATGTAAACCCTTTCGCCCTCTCGTCTTTGTAATGTAACTCACGCTTGTTATATGAGCCATTTATTGTGTTTTCGTAGAAAGGCCCGGTTCCTTCTGAACCGTATTTTTAAAGTGTGTACGAGTGCATAATGGTATAATGTCTTGGAAATGTATGTCTTTTGGTTTGGAAATGGATCTCTTGTTTTGAAATGTTTGTCAATTGTATGATTGCATAACTTCTAATTTGTTTCAGCAGGTTTACTCTGTATGTTATGTATTTGTTTAAAGGTTGCTGATCTCCGATTGTTGTGGAGGCTTTTTACTCATATGTCTGTTAATGTTGCAGTTTATGTTCCTGTCGTGAGTAAGACGGCATTTGGCCGCATTCGGTAGTAATTGGATTGTTGCTCCTGTCGTGAGTAAGACGGACTTCGGCCGCATTCGGCAGTTGAAGCTTTGGCAAGACGCCTGCTAGGCCCGTGCGGTAGCTTGGAACCGCGGTCGTTGGAAGCAGCGTCATATATCCGGTCCCGTAGCCGGCAGATACGTCGGCTGGGCAACAGCGCGTCACCGGCGCGAATTGGTGCGGTCACATGCGGGCATTGTTGGGCCGTATGGTGATCGCCGTTCGTGTCCGGTCACGGCTCTGTTGAACGAGATACGGGCGGGCATTTGGGCCGCTCCTTCTCGTTCCGGAGTAACCCTGCTCCATTCTCAGATTTGTAAAAAGTTTCGTAAGTTATGGTAAGAGGTCCATTTCCAAGTAATTTGGTATTATGCACTCCTACAAAAATTTGTTTAATGGCTCATTCGGTAATTCAGTTTCTCATGTTCTTTTTGTATTGAAAGAAGACCGGGGTCGGCTTCTTTTACAATTTTGTTTATGTGTGTATTCAACTTCCTCGTCCTGAATTGGGCATTTCAGATGTTGATTGTAATACAGTAATTCTTTGATTTTTCCTGCCCTAAAGTGGGTTTTAGGGTCGATTGTAATATGTCGGCGCATTGTTGACGCGCCAATTATTAATGTTCACATGAGACGGCACTGCCGTCCTTCATTTTTGCCTTGTATTTCGTAGTTCAGTATTGTTTTTCCCGCAGCTGTTTGTGATCCTGCGCATCAGGAAAAACTCCTATTGTATAACATTTGTGTGAATAAATTGTAATGTTTGAGTTATTTGATTGTTATATCTCAAGTATTGAGATCCTTAAAAGTTACGATCCTGTTTATTTTAGAACCTGGAGCGTCCTTTCGAAAAGTTTCGAATGTGACGACAGTCTTTCCGAATCCGATAGCTTAGAAGTTTTCTGTGTTAGCTTTGCATAAAAATTCATTAGGTGCAAGCATGGTCACCTCGCTATTTGCTTCGTAGCGAGGCCTTATTTAAAATTTGTGCTGTCTTGTACAGCTGGCGACCGTACTCAGTAATTTTTCATAAATTAAGAGGTCAGTCAAGTTTGAAATATAACAGGCTACGCCCCCCGGGTACGACATCTACCACGCCGAATTATATGCGGCTCTCGGCGCTGTATTGGACCACTGAAATTTTGAATTAACCTTGTTAGTCGACAACATGTCTGTATTGTTTAATTTAAGGAAAAGGGTTATCCATGCGCATATTGCGTACAATTTTTGTAAATTTACTGTATTGTACATTCCTTCAGAACTCAATAAAGCAGACGCCCCGTCACGCTCGCCTCCGGCGGATCTGCGGGCCCCTGACCAATCAGGAGCCGCCGTTGCGCGTCCCTACGCAACGGCGAGCTCTTGATCGGTTGGGGGCTCCGTCAGTTGCCTGCCGGAGCCCGAGGTGAGCGGTCACGTCTGAAGAATTAAACCTGTACGAAAAACGTATAAGCAGGAGCCCCAACGCTTTCAGAGGGGCCGCGGCCGCGGCCGCGGGGCGGCGGGCGCGGCGTCGGCAGCCACGACCACGCAGAGAGACGAGGAAAAGTAGTTGAAGTTAAAGGTATGTTTGACGATCAATTCTCACGCCAAATTCAAATAAGTTAATATAAATAAAGAAATAAATAAAATTAATAAAATAATATAAATAAAATTAATAAATTTTTGAAATGCATTTTCGACGTGATAACGTCTTAGTTTTTCCCTAGAATGTGTCTTATAACATTCTCTAACACACATTTTTACAGAGCCGAAGGTTGGGCCGAGGCCGGTGTCAGAATAGGCGTCGATAATTTCCGTTTCGCGTGGAGAGGCTATTGTGTACGCGGGCGGAGCTGGGGGAAGCTCGTGTACGGTCTGACGGTTGTAAACAAGGGACCCTTTAGAAAACAGTTCTGCTGCGGGGGCGGTGGCGTCCATTCCGGTGGCGGGGGGTCTGGCCTCGTGGGGCGTTAACGGAACCCGGGCGGCTGGGTGCCGTCGAGTTGTGGGGCGGGACGCGGGTTTCCCTATTGTGACCAATATTCCATTTATTTTTAATTATTCTACTTTCTCGGAGGACGTACCGTTACAATATATAGTGGCGGATTACACGTCGTGGCCTTCCCTCCGACGCGCAATGCATAATACAACTGGGTTGCGAGAAGGAGTCGTTAGCTCGAAGGGTGTGTAAGACCGCGTGGGCGTTACCGGCGTCGTTCGACAGTACACCGCCGTCCCTACGTCAGACCTCTCGAGTTGTTTCAAATTGTTTGCCTGGATGAGGCTAATATCTGAAAATGCGTATGGGCGGGGAATACGGGCCAGCTTACATTCAAAAAAACACTTGTGGCTCTGGTGTACAAGGCGGTATATTCTAAAATCAAGGAACAAAAAAAAAAATAACAACCCTTCATAAGTCACATTTAGAACATAACTTTCGTGTTCGGAAATGCGTATTCGAAGCAGTGCAGCCTCTTATAAAAACAAATCCCCTTATTTTATCATTCATTAAATAATTTGCAATTCATGCACCAGTTGGTGTAGGAATACCTTCGTCTTAAGGGCACAAGGAACTCAAAGTTTTAAATTCCCTGCGTTAAATTGCTTTCGTTTCTTAAAAGTGGTTATTAATTCACCATACACTTGAACCACCAATGCTTAGAAAACAGTACAGACCAAAGTTAATTTTACTTGTTACAACACCCCTTTGAACACTCAATTCACTGGGTGACTTGTTTAAAGTAAATATCACTTATGTTAACATAGCTTTAATTGAAGAGTTCCATACGCCAGCATTCGGAAATGTGGCTTCAAATGCGTGATATTTGAAAAGCTTTTAAAAGAATAGTGTGGTGTAACAATGTTCGATTACATCTGCTTCGCTTCTGCGACCGTTCTGCCGCACGGGTAATCACGCTTCTGATGGGGGTTTACGTGAAGTGACCTCGTCGAGTGCTGCGAACGGCTCCTCGGCGCTGGGGACGTGGCGATCGCGTCCTGTGCGATCACCGGGCTTTCGCTGCTCTGGCCGCGGCGGCGCGCGCTGGGGATGCTTTGGGGTAGCCTTGCCTCTACGCTCCTCCGCCTCTCCTTCCGCTACGTTCCCGTATCAATCTTGTCGGCCGATAAATGCCTCGGCCTCGCCTCTGTGCCAGTCTTCCTTCCCCAACACAAATGCTTCTCTGGCGGTGTTTTTAGGAGTGGTTATCGCCTTGGCTTCTCGCTTAAGTTATGTGACGTAGCGGCGATGCAGAAAATTGTTGGGTGTACGCCGGAAAAGAGTCCGATTCCGCCCTCGCGGAATTCACGTAACTCGCTGCCACTGACACGTTTCTTCTCCGTCGTTATTCATCAACAAAACGAGCACAATGATCGTTTTATTCACGTATTCGGATGAAACTATCTCGTTTGAAGCTCGCTACTAGAGAATCGCGATCGGGTTTTCTTCCCTGACCGTCACTTATACTGGTTTTTACACGATTTGTGAGGCGCGTTCCGCAGCGATGTCATCTCCCGAGATTTGCCACGCCCCCTTTTATAAATCTCCAAGCAAGTTCTATCGGATATAGATGTGGATGGTACGCTGGAAGACAGAGTAATGTGACAATTTTCAATCGTTATTTGACCAACGACGTATCGTTTTTCAATGTGTATACTTTGCATTACTTGTAATAGATGGATCAAAAGCAACTACATGATTATTTAGTCACTGTTATATCTTCTTTCAATAAAGCAGAATTTCGTTTTCTGTCAATTTCGGTTTCATTGGTACTTTGCGTTGTGTAGTACTACAACAGAGGCACAGGGCAACTTTAGAAACTCTTTCAGCTTGTCCTCTAGTGGCTTACCCGACCACCTGCCGATGAAGGTGCCATTATAAAAAGAGCAATCATCTACTAAATTTGGCAATAACAGCTGACACTGTATAAAACACTTTCAGTGTTCACTATTACAGAAAATACACTAAAAATCCTGAATATGTGCATGTAAATAAGCTTCAAAAATAGGACAATATGCACTAAAAAAAATATGCACAGAGCAAAGTGCGTTTGAAACGGCAGCTCTGCGCCGCGACTGTGTCAATGGCACGACTACCACGCGCTGCTGGTGGCGTGAGTCCGCCACCGAGAGCGACTGCAGCGCGAACCCGCCACTCAATATGGCTGTCGAAGAGTTACTGTAAAAGTCGTTCAGTCTTCGAACAAATGATTCCCCTGCCGCTATTGGTGCATCTATCAGAGCCTGCTGGGGGGACAGATGCGAACGTGTTTTGGAGGACCTGGGAGGCTGTGGCTGTGTCGCACATTCCGGCCATCGCGAAGTCGCGTTGAGACGTAGGGCATAGTTAGGCTCGAGCACTCCGTCAAAAGGGCGGAAATCTTTTTGCGCCGTCGACGGCACCCCGTACCCTGATTTAACAAGTACACAGTTTATATTACAAAAATTGTATGCCACGTGGGCCAATAAAAAAACATATGGGATGCCTGAGTGGCAAACTAACCTAGACAAATTAAAGAAAACTGCACTATTATCTACAAGTAGAACAATATTTTTAGGGTAAAAGTCCAGTAAGGTACATAATGCTGCGAAAAACTCCGCGTCGTAGCTGGTGGCTCCCGGGGGAGCGCGCCATGAACGGGTTACGCCGTCGGCTACCAGCGCATTGCGTGGGGTAGCTCGCTGTAGACGATTCTAGAGGGTTGAATGTCCGTAGTCTGATGTCGATGCAGGTGTGAATCGACGTATCCAGGGAATGCAGGCTGGCCAGCCGAATTGCTCGCGCGAGCGGGAAGTGCCGTGGAGGCTATGGTACCACCCCACCATTCCCGTGAAGGCGCGGGCGAAGCGTGGATTGTGAACCCAGCTGGTGGGTACGTTGCGGACGGCTCGTAAGTATGACGGGTCCGCTTGTGCTGTGCAGGTGTTGAGGACCAACCATACGCCGAGAAATTTTATCCGTGATGTTGGGATAAGACAGGATTTCTCCTCATTGATCTGGAAATGCGCCTCTTGTAGGCGTTGGACATCGCTAGCAATTCTTGTCTTGAATTGGATAGAAGCAATATGTCATCGTAATAGACATAAAAGGTGGACGTGCAGAGCTCGGTAAGTGCTCCTTGCATTGCCGTTTGCATGATTAAAGGGCTCATGGCCCAGCCCATAGGTAAGGCGCAGAATCTAAATAGAGATTGCTTACATTTGATGCCAAAGTACTGGCGCGTGCCCCTAGCAATGGGGACGTGATAGAAGCCATCACGTAAGTCAATTCGTACGGCCAGTGAGAAACGGTGAATACTCTGTAGTACGAGCGTAGGCGACGGTAATCGTACGCGCGGCGTGTCCTTGTAAAACTCAGTCCAGGGTGACATATCGTAAATAAGTCGCTGAACCATGTCGCCCAGAGGGGAGTTTATATTTTTATGGGGTGGGTACTAGAGCTATATCTCGCTAGTTGGCGATTAAACTCTTTCCCCCTGTGGATTAAGACCGTAATTGACGCCTTTACGCAGGGGTACGTCTTGCCAGCTTTATAGTTCTAAACGGCCTAGGATATTGGCTTCGGGGTCAGCTGCTTTAAAGTCACCATGCGCTGGTCTATCTCCCCAGGCTCAGTATTCTCGTTTTTTCGATGTATTTCTCGTTAGGCGAATTCGCTGCAGTTACTCCTTCTTTTCCTTTCACTCGTTTATATGGACGGATCGTCGCTGCTGGTGTTAGACGCGCGGCTAACTCTTCTTAAGCGTTAAACAGGAGCTGGGTCGATGGAGTGTTGTTCACCTTTCTTTCTCGTCACCCATCACATGGCATGCCTGTTTTGCGCTGCGTAGCACTTTCTAATTTGCTGTCTGCGTTCTGCCCGGGGGGTGCTCTCCATCGCCCTGTCGGTGCCCGTTGCTTGCCTTCTGGGTTATTAAGGCGCCATCTCTTTGATACTCTCTATCGAGAGCGATGGAGAGCACCCCCCGGGCAGAACGCAGACAGCAAATTAGAAAGTGCTATGCAGCGGTGCCCGTTGCTTGCCTTCTGGGTTATTAAGGCGCCATCTCTTTGATACTCTCTATCATTTGACCATAGAGCCTAGCAGTTGCTCGTATATGGTGGCTTCTTTGGAGTTACTCAGAGCAATGGCGTCCGCGGTCCGCATGGGCGGCTTCGAGCCGGTTTCACCAAACGAAGAGTAAGTGTTTACTCTGGTGTAAATCACGTTTTCACGAGAGTATCTTCTGGGAGCGTTTTACCAACACTTTACTCGTGTGTAAATCGCATACACGAGAGTAAATTCGAGAGTAACTTTACACGGCGATGATCGGTCGAGTAAAATACGGAGTAAGCTTAGTTTTCAACGTGCGTGTACCTGCGACGTGTTGTTATGGCTCGACGATTGCGAATGATGGTATGTGAAGATGATTCCGACGATGATTCGGAATATCGTGTAATGCGAAGACAAAGATAGATATAGGAGAGAATGGATTGGTTTTCCAATTATGACGATCGATATTTTGTCACGAGGTTATGTGTGACCAAATTATCAGCTCTTCTATTTTGAAGAATTAAAGCTTATTTAGAAACGAATAATTTGCGTACTAAAAAAATAAATATAAAAAAATATATTCAAGTAGTAGAATCCTTTCATAAACAATTATTTCTGAATTGTACCCATATATAGGCAATCAGTCCAGTATCAAAATCAAAATAGGAAATGTCTATTAAAAATGATTAAAATCGTGCAAGTACGTATTTTATTTGTGAAGTAAAACTCATCGGGTACGTTATGAACTGTGGAGGACTTTGTTTCGTATCCACATCCGTGAAAAACAAATTTACAAAGATTGTAAATATTTGACAAGAAAAGGAAAAATAAGAAAAATAACTAAAAGTACTTATTTATTTAGACAAAAACAGTAATAACCTGTATATGACCTACAGGGGAGATCATCTGCGTACGTTTTCTTGAATTCCAGAATCCCTTCCCAACGTTTTAACTATAACTAATAGTTGAAAGACGAATAAAAGTAAAAAAGTAAAAATATTTCTTTGAAAAGCGCGAAGTTAACGACATTTGAAGAACTAGACTTTTTCGTTCTAGTTCGTAATAATATACATTCGAAAATAAGAAATATTAAGAAATTAAGATACAAAAACTAAGATACTAAGCTATCTCTTAATCACCAGACAAAACTGAGACCAAGACGACGCAAAGAACTCCAAATCTGAAATGAAAGGAAATAATCAGAGGCTCCCGTTGGTCCGCAGTGGTTCACAGCGTTACTCTCGTTCACGACTTCTTGAATCACTCTACTGTGTATGAAAAATTGCGTGCTCAGCGAATACGCGGAGTAAATTAAGGAGTATGTACTCTAGAGTAACATAACCCTCCAGAAGCGTGGTGAAACGCTTATATTTCACTCGAGAGTAACTATCGTGGAGTAATGCTTACTCTCGTGTAACTACTTTTAACTTTACTCGGCCCTTAGTGGCGGGGCGTGGTCATTGCAGCGGGTAGGGGCGAGTCCTTGGGGTTGCTTCATTATTTAGAGAGTGCTTCATGCGGGAGCGAGGCTGAGTAGTCCGAGGGCGCTGGCGGGAGTGTGCATTTCTTCCCTCGTTTCTTATGGTAGTTTCGTGGCTTTGTTTTGTGGTTGTTGGACTGGTGTTGTTTAGCTCCGCAGTGGGGCGTGGGCAGCTTTCCGGGTTCATTCGCTCGGTTGTTTTTTGCACCTTTTCTGTCTTGCTTTTTCTTAAATTATAACGGCGGGCGTTTAGTGTGATTGGTGGGGGGTGTTTCTGCATTGGCTACGGGCTCTGGCTCTAAAGGTCTTGGCGCTTCCTGTTGACCTTGGTCCCATGTCGATCTGTCCCTAGCTTCACACTTTTCGTTTTTTAAAGTTCTTATTTTGTAGTGAGTCATCGGTGTGTTAAGGCACTGCCTTGTTGCCCATGTGCGTGGCGGACATTTCTGTTCCCTTACATCGTGGCCCGATTGCTTGTTGGCTTTACGTGTGCTAGCTGTGAGCGCGCGCGTGTGTGTGGGGGGGCTTCATCCCAGGCGTTTGACTGTTTTCCACGTGGGAATTGTGTGTCATGCACTTCCCCGCTTCGGGAGTTGTGGAAGATGGCGCCATCTGGGGTCGTGTAAGGCAACTGCTCCCCATGTGGGCCTTCGCATAGCATCATTCTCAGAATCCTATCTGGCTTCTCTTTGTTCGTGTAAAGGTGGAGTCTATGGGCGTCTACTTGTTTGTTCCTCTCTTGTGTTTGAGGGGTACAGAAGTGAATAGCCACTTTGGGCGCAGTGGCAAAAATCATTTCGGACCCCAAAAGCGGCCCACGAAAGGAGGCAACGCACTCGCTGGCCATTATGTTCTGTTAGAGCGCGTCGCCGTCTTGGAGGCTAGTTGGAATTGTGCTCTGTTACATTTCAAAGATGACACAGTCTTGTGCATTGGCAATCGCCACCTGCCAACCGGCTTCTTTGCCTACCCTCTTATTAATATCTAGCTCAATTTTTTCACTCTATTAAGTTATCATTATAAGAGCATCCCTTTCCTTGTTATCTTCCATGATTGGCTACCCAGCACACACCATTAATCACGGCAGCTAAGCAGTTCTGGTCATCTTTACGAGATGGTAGGCCGATGGTTTTTTCCTAACTTTCTCTTTCATTCCTTTTGCCGCGTCTTGAGAAACGATCTTCTGAGGGATGATCTTCGGTTCACATTCTGATCGCATGCTTGCTGTACTATTGGAAGAGGTTCTTCGTAGGTAAAGATAATGCCACCCACACAGAACACACTATTAGTTACGGCTTCTAAGGAGATCTAGCCATCTTTATGAGACGGTGAGCGGATGTTTTTTTCCTCTTTCTCTTTCATTCCTCTTGCCGCGTCTTGAGAAGCAACCTCCTGCAGGCCGATCTTCGTTTTACTTTCTGCTCGTCTATTTGTGTACTAGAAAAAGGACTTTCTTTGTGCATAGCCTTCATTGTCTCGAGGTGCCTGTACGACTTCAACTGAGTCTTTTAACCGATGTCTAACCTTGGTTGAATGAAACAGAAACTGGGTTCTATGACAAACTGGTATATAAATCTCAGTTTGAACCTCTTGATAGTTCAATGGGGTTATCAAAAAGTGAAGTGTTCTCCCGATCCTTCGTATATAGTAACTGGCAAAACATGGTTAAAACAATTATTATTTATGTACCTGCACTAGCTCCAGTAAAATTTAAGCTAGAAATGCTAAGAATCATACTAATAGATGGAAATAATATTTTGTTTTACCATAAAAATCTTAATTTTAGGGCTACAAAGGCAAACGAGGTGTCCATACAACCCTAAATTTACTCTAAATTGCGGATGTTGTTGTTAGAACTCGCGACAACCAATGATTTTCTTACAATAAATAAAAACCTGTTTTGAAGCTAATAAAAGTTTTACACAATGCCAATTTTTTCTCAGCACTCAATAAACCAAGAAATCAGATCTTACTAACAAATTCATAGGTTTTTGGAACCTTCTCATGGCCATGAGATCACAGTTTGATTTTTGCAAGTTACCATTTTTGAGAAAATTGAAGATGAAAAATTACCCATATATTAGCATACTTAATCTAGTTACAGAACAAGAGCTTACAAACTATGGATGCACAATCTTCTCAGTAGAACTTCTCGGATGACTGTTGGCTTCTAACAGCTGATGTAACACCAATATTCAATATTTGTGATCACTTAAATTTCCAAATTTAACAGGGAAAGTGTACATATTCTCAATTGACAAGAGTCATTGCTTCTTGATGTTACTTACACACTCGTCAGTTCCTGTCCTGACTTCGACTTCTCTGGCTTTATTACCCCGGCCAGAAAACAATTCTTATATTAGTTTTCACAATATTTTTGGTATATTTAATTCCATAAGTCAAACGGAGATATTGTCTCGAGAAGGTGTCGTCGATCGAGATTGAACCCCCGAACTTGGAGTGTAACAGCCCGATACGCTAACTATTATACCACCGATAACTGTGGCGATACCAATTTTCCCGTATTCAATCCATCGTCGGAGAGGCTGTCCCGTATGTATTCAGTTGGCATGAATCACCGTGTGTTGGTGTTACGTACAAACTCCGTATGTGCTTGTGACTTCGACCGCTCTAAGTTATTCATCTATGCCAGAATGCAAGTCTGCTATCATACAGTTTTCATAATATTTTTGGTTCATTTATTCGGTATGAAAAGTGGGGATATTTGTCCTATTGTCAGGAGAAGCTGTATTCGAACGGGTTTGATATATCAAACTTTTGTATAAGGGACCGATACGCTAACCGTTATCTCACAACATTATGAAGGAAGTTGTGTGACCTACTTTTCTCGTATTGAATCCATCTCCACTGGTCGTGTTCCGATTGTGATAGTCGTGAATGGGGAGTAATGGGCAGTTGTGGTACTATGGCTGCTGTAAGGGATCTTCCAATAAGGAAGTGACCTCATGTAGTCGAAAGTTGTTGAGATCTGAGGTTTTGGCTGTAGGTGCAGAATTTAGGATAGCATCTATCTGACGTGAAAGTGTGAACAGTTCCTCGTAGGTAAAGATAATGTCACCCACACAGCACACACACCATTAATTACGGCTTCTAAGCAGATCTGGCCATCGTTATGAGACGGTGAGCGGATGTTCTTTTTCTAACTTTCTATTTCATTCCTCTTGCCGCGTCTTGAGAAGCAACCTTCCTCAGGCCGATCTTCGTTTTACTTTCTCCTCGTCTATTTGTGTACTATAGGAAAAGGACTTTTTGTGCATAGCCTTCATTGTCTCGAGGTGCTTGTACGACTTCAACTGAATCTTTTAACCGATGTCTAACCTTGGTTGACTGAAACAGAAACTCAGTTCTACGACAAACTGGTATATAATCCTCAGTTTCAACCTCTTGATAGTTCATTGGGGGTATCAAAAAGGGACCTGGTCTCCCGATCCTTCGTTTATAGTAACTGGCAAAACATGGTTAAAACAATTATCATTTATTAGCTCTAACTGCACTAGCTTGAGTAAAATTGAAGACAATCGCTTGCTACAAATCAATGGCTTTACTTTCTGGTCTGAAGACTGCTGGCTTGAAAATGACTCCGAAAATTAGCCAAGACAGACTTTATCACACACGGTTACACATTTGTTCGATGTGCGTGAACGTGTCTCAAAATGCGTCAGAAGGGGTGGAATTCTCGCAATCAGAGAACAACTGGAACGGCTCCCCTGTGGCACAACATGGAGACGGTACGGGGCCTAGACCTTTAACACCGGACTTGAGCGTATGGAGAAGAAAATTAAAGAAATAAAAACAAGAACATTATATTAATTTTTATCTAAATGACAAACTTATATTGAGCAAGAGCGAAAATGTTTTTAACTGTACCTAGTTACTTATTCTAAACGTACATTAGTACTTAACGTAGTGGAAAGGGTGTGTACCTTGTGTTATTTTCAGTTGGCAAGAGTCACCGCTTGTTGAGGGTATGTACAACATCTGTGCTTGTCCTGATTTCGACTGTACTGACTTTTTATCTCGGCTAGAATACAATTCTGCTATCGGTATTCACTAAAGTTTTGATACATTTTATTCAATAAGCAATAAGGAGAAATTGTTCTGATGTCAGGAAAAGTTGTTGTCGATCGTGTTTCAACCAGCAAACTTGGGTGTATCAGCCCGTTATACCACCGAATGGCATGGAAGAAGTGGCGTGTCCAAGTGTTCCTTATTCAATCTATCTCCGCTGAGGCTTGCTGGATTGTGATGGTCGCGAATGGGGAATAATGTGCAGTTGTGGGTTTGTTATATCTGTAACAGGACTTCCAATAAGGAAGATACCTGGCGGGAAGGAGTCATAAGCCTTTTGGATAATGTGAGTTTTTGGCTCTTGGTTCAGAATTTGGAATAGATCGATCTGAAGTGAAATTGTGAACAGTTCCTCGTAGGTAAAGGTACAGTCTACCAATCTGAAAAGATAGGCTTTGATGATTTAATATTCGCCAATGAGGGCCACCGAAATGGGGGTTCTTAGGAGGGGGGAAATACTATTTGAAACTGCTGTTAGTACAGAAATTCGGTATTTGCTTTTGAAATAGAGGAAATATAAACGTTTGCAAGGCATTTTTCCGTAAATGCAGTGAATTTGAACAAGTAGGATATATGTTATATGTTTCAACAAATGCTGCACCGTCCTACTTCGATAAACTCTGAAACTCTGGTCAGTTTGAATCAATATGTTCTAGGTGCATTTCGCAAATTTGTAAGATTTATTTTGTTGAGATTTGTGACCCGGAGAAGACTCGGTGAGGAATCAGACTTCACATAGAGTCCAACCTGTTGATGTTGAAGGAATGCCATAAATAATGGGGCGGAGGGAAATTTTAATTTATAAAAATCACTTCGTAATTATCTGTGGACATCTTCAAGTAACAAGAGCCACTAACAATTAATTAAAAAAATCAGATTTGTCGTTCAGTAAAGCTTTAATGTGAAGAATATAGAAATCAGTTAAATTTTTTGTAATAAGCTTGGAGAGCCAGGAGTCGACTGTTGTGGGCTTAAAATTTTATTTAAATGTTCAGAGACCATCATCCTGGGGCAGACAAATATCCTTTTTAGCATTTGAGGCTCCACTGAGAAATTGGAATCACTCTTCTAGAATTTGCAAATATTCCGTAGCAACATCTCTCCAGAATGTCGGCTACTGAATATAGGTATTTATTTATTTATTTATTTTACGTCAGAAAAAAAGTTAAAAACTGCGTATGACGTGCTATGGGGAAAAGTGAATTGTGTGCACATTTTCAAAATTCTGTGATCCCTACACTTACTCATATACTACTTAAATTTTGAATTTTTGAAAGGGAGAAAAAAAAACAAAAACTCCCATGCAATAAAATCTATGTTCAAGGATAAACAAGCAATAAATTTTGAATTTGAAATTTGAAAGGGAAAAACAAACAAAAACCCCATGTAATAAAATCTATTTCAAAGATAAATACCATGTAATAAAATCTATTGTCAAAGATAAATAAGCAATAAATTTTGGCTCTTATTACTTCCTGCCGCGACAACATGGAAACGATAATTTGAATAATTGTATTTCCCACTGAATTCTAGAAGACGTGCACAGAAAATGAAGTTACATTTATAGGGTAATAGACAGGTAATAGAAGATCTATCAACTGAAACGTAAATGAAGCTTCTGTAATAGCTACTGATGCCAAGGAAGAATTGGAAAGTAAGACCTGAATTTTGGATGTAAACCTTTAAATTGGGCTATGGCAAATTTTGTCGTTCTTTCTTTCGGGTGCCGGGCGACGGTTGGCGTGGTCTGTCCCTTCCCCGGGTAACCACTTGCGCGAGACTAATTTTGATGCTCATTATTGTACCACGTCCGCGGATCGAAATGTACGGGTGTCTCCGGCGGTCGCGGGCCTCCGGCTTGGCACGCACCGGGGCGTCTCAATAGCACAATGCGCCCTGGCGGTCGTAAATGTGTCTACGAGTTAGGCCGGGGGAGTGAGCCGAAGGTTGGGCGGAGGCCGGTGTCAGAAGAGGCGTCGAGAATTGCCGTTTAGCGTGAAGAGGCTATTGAGTACGCGGGCGGAGCTGGGGGAAGCTCGTGTAGGGCCCGACGGTTGTAAGCAAGGGACATTTTAGAAAACGGTTCTGCTGCGGGGGCGGCACGCGGCAGGCCGGCGGCCGGCCCGAGCGGCGGAGGGCCTGGCTTCGTTGTGGTGGGGGACGTTAACAGGACGCGGGCGCCTGGGCGCGGTCGAGTTGTGGGGGCGGGACGCGGGTCTCCCTATTGTGACCAATATTTCACTTATTTTTAAATATTATACTTTCTCGGAGGACGTACCGTTACAACAGGAAAAAGGAGATTACATTATTTCATCCAAGTAAATTTAGAAAATAAAGTATACTAAAAATTGCAGAAAAGAAAATAAATTTAAAAAGAAATAAACTTGCATTATGAATATTGTGCACTCCCAGCGACTCTCCCATTTATCTTCATCCACTAAGTGCTCTTCTGCCTCCGAATTCTTCCTGTGACTCAAGCCACAAAGTTATTATAAACATTTAGACTCTACTTCAAGGGTATTTGATTGAGAGATATAATTACCATTATGTTTAAAATTAATAACAATGAAAGCAATAAAAAAAGTAATATTGTGCAGTTATACAATTGTGGGATTTCTTAACATACCCCACATGAAGGTAATTGTGTCGGCTGCCTGATGCAGAAAAGTACTCAAGTCACTTTTGCCTCTGATGCTTATCTGCCGCTAAAACAGAAAAATATATTTTTTTATCCCTCCCTTCAATGTTACTATTTTTCTTTGAAAGCGAATTCAGTGATTGCCATTAATGGAAAATCAATTGCTTTAATTTACTAACAGGAGTGTCAATACGTTTTGTACATCTGATTCAAATATTTCAAAAATCCAACTCTTAGAGTATTTCTTGGAAAAAATCAGTCTCTTCTCCATAAACCTTTTTCATGAGTGAACAAAGCAGAACTTTCTGCAAACAAAAAAGTCAAGAGGTCAGAGCGTTAATGCCACTCCTAAAAAACTTAATCCACACCTGGTAGTAGAAGAAAAGAGATGACATTATTTCATAAACATGAATTGGAGAAATGAACAATACTAAAAATTGCCAAAAAGAAAATAAAAAGAAATAACTTGCATTATTAAAATTGTGCTTTCGCAGCGATGCACAAGAGGTCGAAGGATCTCCACGGCACACAGTGTGTAATTTCGAACAACTAGCTCGTAAAAATTAATACCTTGGAAAGTATTGCACATATGTCAATGAAATTTGGTGTACGTACTTCTTTTAAGGCATTCTTTAAGTATGTGAAGTTCCAGTAACATACGTTTATTACTTCTACCAATTTTAAGTAAATTACATCCAAAATGCAAAGTATTGTACACATGTTTTATAAAGAATGAAGTTCGTTTTATCCACGATTTTCATCTCATCAATTTGTAATTTTTTAAATATATGTTTCGCGCTTAAAATATTTTTTCTTTAATTATGGAGTTTGTTTATTTTAAACCTTTTATTTTTTAATGTATAATTTTATTTTTTAATGTATGATTTAAAATTTATATTGCAATTTTTTTAAATTTAAGTATTTGCTACTAACTACTTCTCGATATTAGTTGATTTTCTGAGTAAATGATGATTATTCAGAATCTTTTTATTGTGAAATGTAAATATAACTTTTGCCCTTCAGAATAACGCATGCAGTTTCGAAAATTTTCTCATTGAGTAAGTAAAATAAATACGTAAACTGCCCTAGTTATGTTAGATTTTTTCATTTGTCTTCCTGAGAACGTGTATCACAACAATTTCATGACTTCGCTTGGTGTATGATGCGTTTTCGGTTTATGGGATTTTTCTAAGCTGGTAATTTCAACAGTTAGTGTGCTCATATCAGATGATATCAGCAGTTTGTGAAGCTCATCGAGATTCGAATTTATTTTCGATGATTTTCTGGTGAAATTTTCCCTGAATTGTCTTTTGTCTTTATTTCTAGCCTCTTGCGCTTCTTCAGAAAGTGTTCCGATTGGAAGCACACTTGACGTCGACACTGAGCGTCGTCGTCTTGCGGTTCGTCGAGTTCTTCTTGATCGCGCTGCAGACGGTTCGCTTCCTCTTCTTGATCTTACGCGCTCTGCGCCTTGAGAATAGGGCGCCAAAAGTTTTAATGAACGGAAATATTTTCAACTGGTTGGTCGATTCCCTGTAGCTCATGAAATACCACAAGTAAATTGGTAAAATCGGCCTCCTGGTTCAGGCGTGGGGGGGGGGGGCGTAGTCTGCCCGCGCAGCCTGGTGAGCGTAGTAGGGCGCCTGGTACCAGCCGCAGTGTCTAGCGCGACGCTTGCGTCTGGGTCGCGGCGGCGCGCGCGTGTGACCCGGGGCGTGTCGATGGGCACGGCGGTGGAGGCGGCGCCTGAGGCGGAGGCGGCGCCTGAGGCGGAGACCTTATCCGTATCCCGAAGTCGCTGCAGGCCTCAGCGTTCGCCGCGGCGACGCGCCATCCGTGGCGGAGGGCGATTACCAGCAGGCGGACGCGCTCTCGTGTAAAACATTGGTCCGCTTCTTCCAGGTCGCTGATCTTCGGGCGCAGAATAGCGAGTAGTCTTGCCTCCACATAGTCCCGTTTCAGAGTCGTGGGAAGGGCACCCTGAGCGGTTACCCAATCCCACACTCCTCGAGGTCGAAGTTGGAGTCCGGTTGTTGCTGGGAGGCTGCGGTGGAGAGCAGCGCCCTCATTGTTTCGGCGATAATCTGTGATGTTGGTGTCTGCGAGTCCGTCATCGTAGCCCGCGACGGGCTTGCGTATTCTGTTAATACTGACTGACACCTCTCCCATTCGTCTTCATCCACTAAGTGTTCTTCCTTTACCTCCAAATTCTTCCTGTGATTCAAGTCACAAAGTTATTATAAAAAGTTAGACTCTACTTCAAGGGTATATTATTAAGAGAAAGAATTAACATTATGTTTAAATTTAAAACCAATAAAAGCAGCTCCATTTTTTCTTTCCTTAAATAGAAACATTTAATTAATAATGATTTTGTTATTAATTTTATGTAACTTTCTGTTGCAAATGATTTCAGTGATTGTCGCAGAACAAAAGCAAAGTCAAATTTCATATATATACTAAAAGGGGAGTGGATTTGCTTTGAATTAAAAAAAAAAAGAAAATGGAAGAAAACTCAAAATATTTCTAGGAAAAGAAAGGAATAAGACATGTCTCCAAGAAACCAATTTGTGAGAGCAGAACTCTCAGGAAGCAAAATTGCAAGCAGGCAGTTTCTATGCCAGCAAAAGAGACGTATTGATGAGAGTTTTTCTCCTTATTTAATTTATCATACAATATTCTGTCTATTAAACCTTATTTTTATTCATTTCTCTGCTAAACTGTGTGAAGTAGAGGATATACTTTTATCAATGTATCTTTGTTTCCTTTATGTATATAAATATGGCATAAATTTGAAAAAAAAATTAGAGAAGGGAGAAAAATGTTAATATTACTCATAAGACAAGTTATTTTCTGTGAAAGAAACCAGTGCATTAACAACACGAGTTCATACACCCAATAAATTTCAAAACTCTTGATAGTTGTCAGAGAAAAAAGGCAACATAATGGATTTACTTTTTGTAGGGAATGAGATGGTACTCTTACCTTGGATAAAGGGCAATGAGAGGTTTCAAAAATTAATCCAAAAACCTCATATTGCCTTTAATGAATATGAGAGCAGAACCTTTGCTATGTGACAGATTGCTCTTTCTGCCATCTATTATCAAGCCAGTATTGGAGAAACTCCTTTCACATGGAACAGAACAAGGTTAAATCATACCCCCCGAGCACATTTTGGAATTGCTCTAAATCTGTGTGGTTAACGCTACGCAATAAGTTCTGTATAGTTCTGTATCGTAACCGGAAACTGTCGCGTCACGACACAAATGATTTCTTGGTCACCCATGGGCGGGGTCAGTGATTTGAAATCCGCAATTCTTTTCGTAGCAATCACGTAGACCTCCCATGGAGCGATTATGAAAGCTATTCATCAAACTAAGTTTGTAATTCATCTGGATTTACTCATTTCAATATCTTTCGAAAAACCGTTTGTTCAGTTCGTTCCACGAATCCGGAAATATAGTCAATGCGTCGGCCCACGTCCGGGCATTTCCCTCCAACATTAAATACAATAGTTGTGTTTTGTATCTGTCCGACGTGTTGGTGACATCCAGATGTCGCTCTGCTGCTCTTATGAAAGCATATGGGTTTTCCTTCACATCCCCAGAATACTTGAATGATTTCGGGATGTTAATCCACTTTTGATAGTCGGGAGTGCCCTACCCCCTTTCATGTCTTCCACCTCCGACGTCAGTGACAATATTTTATCCTCCATCTCGCTTCTCACCGTTTGCTGCGTTTTCTTCATCACTGCTTCCATCTACATCTGATATTTTCTGATATAGGCGATGTTGCTGTTCGCGGGCCTTTTCAGCTCGCCGAAGCCTGTGAAGTGTGCGCCTGTGAAGCTTGGCACGGCTCGGCGACCCTCGGCTCCTGCGGCAGCTCGGCGTCGATTCCCACACGCCTTTGGCCGTTATCCGGGCGGATGACGCGATGTTTTTCATCCACGCACCATCGGTGGGTTATTACTGCCCACACTTCCTCCGCCACAGATTTCATGGGTGCGCAGCTACCAATAATGCTGGTTTAGTTCCTGTTAGGTATTATCCCACTGTTGCCCAACCACGTGGTACCGTTCGCCTCTCGCCTCACCTTGTGTATTGATACAGTTCTTTCATATGCAAATTCCAATCGGATCACCGTTACTTATTCACCACTCTTGCTTTTACCTTGTCATTCACTTCACTTACTTTTCACAGTCTTTCATTGCACTTCCCGAGATCTTTACTTCCCATCAGCTTCTCGAAGTTACATACGCCAGTGTGAGTTCTTTTCCCAACTGCCTTTTGATAACTTGTTCGCCACTGTTACTCTCACTTCGTCCATCACTTACTTTCCAGTGTTCTATTTCACCTCCCAAGTTCTCTATTTCTCCCCTCGACTATTCGACATTACACACACCCGCCCCTCTCCGAATTCTCTTGTTGGAGTTGGAGAACTCCGAAGTCTCGTGCCTGCGCATTCACTCTGTCGCACTTGCCGCGGGACACACTCTCGCTCGGAATGAGTCCGCCTAGAACGGCCGTCGCTGCCGCGTCGTTTGAATTATGTCGGCACCCGCATCTCAGTTGAGAAATGCGGTTCGTTTATATATATATAAACGAACCACCCAAAAAGCGCCACCAGGGCCGCCTCGAACTCGTATTCGTAGATGTTCTGGCCGAACATGGGTGTCCATGTGAAGTGGATTCCTTCCTCTGGCGCCGTGAAGGCGCAGGCGGTGAGGGATGCGTCGGAGTAGACGGTGGCCTGTGGCTGATCCGGGGGTTGGAGTGATCTGTCCACTGGTTTTAATCGGCGTATGAATGGAATCGCCATTTCAGGTGCCAAGCGGATCAATCTGGCAAGAGGATAAGACGCGTTACTCGCAATGGTCAACCATCCAACCATCCCGGCGACGGTGAGGGCGAAGCGTTCGTGAATGAACGGTCCGACTCGTCCACGTGCGGGATCACGGGCCGGAGGAGTGCCAAGTAGCGGCACTCCACCTGGTCCCGCTTACCTACGGCGGGGTTGTCAGCCTGGGCAGCGACGAAGTCCCACGCCCGCTCCAGGTCGAAGCGGGGCGTGGGCGCGGCGTCGGAGGAGTCGTTGCAGGGCCGCCAGGGTCGTATCGTCCATTGTCTGGGTGGCCCGCTGGGGCCTGGCGTATTCGGTGAGCGTAGACTGTCGCGGTGTAGACGAGGCGACCGGTAGATCTTCCGATGAAGTCGACGGCTGGGACGGCGGTGGTTGTCGCGGTTGGCGCGGTTGAGAACGCGGTTGGCGCGGCTGGTTCCTAGACCTTTTGGTAGGCATGAATGCGGGTGCACGACACGGCGGGCATGATGCCAGAAAAGCGGCAGCACATGGTGAGTATCACGACACGGGAGACCGGACCGCTTCTTTGGGCGCACCCGCTCGGCTTGGGCTTCGGACTGAGACTCTTCGCCCTCACCGGCGGACGGTGAGGGCGAAGCGCCGGGAGGGATCGGACGGCGTTGACGTACGCAGGATCAGCTGATACCGTGCCCCGTTGTAAGTCTAAGATCACGCCTAAGTATTTTAAGCACGTAGTAGGCACCAGTACACTCTTCTTCTGGTTTATGTTAAATCCCGCGTCGCGGAGCACCTCAATGTCCCGTAATAGTTCTTCGGGTGATGTTGATAACAATAATATGTCGTCGTAATATACGAACGACGTTGCACTGCACATTTTGAGAGCCGCTCTCATGGCGGTTTGCATGAGGTATGGGCTGAATGCCCAGCCCATGGGAAGGCACTTAAACTGATACTCGCTTCGGCGAATAGTCACACCAAGAAACGGGCGAAACTGGGGGGCCACGGGTACGTGGTAAAACCCGTCGTGGAGGTCTAACTTCACAGCAACGGTATTGCGGCGCGTTGCTTCGAGTACTTGCCATGGTGAGGGCAGCATGACCGGAGGTGGTGCATAGTGTGGCGTCCATTCCGCCATGTTGTATATGATCCTCCATTTATTGTCACTCTTTGGCACTAGCGCGAGAGGAAATGAATTGACGACCGTTCCTGCGGGAACCGCTTCTAAGATATCAGCACTGCACATATTGTTCACAGTAACGCGGAGCTTCGTACTTGTGTTCCGGAAGGCGCGGGGTGCCGACGAGGGCGGCACGTGTTGGACGCCCTGCCTGAACAGTGGGTGGTCCACCGTGTGAGTATTCCTCGGAGTGAATGTGAGAGGAGGGATGTCCCGTAGCGGCGCCGCGCGTCGCTGAGGTTGTGGCCACACAGAGATGTCTTCTTGTTGTTGCTGCTCATCGCGTTCTTGTTGGTCGCGTTCCTTCCTTTCTTGCGCGTCGAGCGCGCTGTGGGCGTTAAGTATAGTACGCCAAAACGCCCAATCGATAGGAATATCGATGGGCGGAGCGGGCGTGTTCTGAAGCTCATCAAACGTTGCCAAAAGATCGGCATAGTCGACCTCGTGGTCACCATGGGGGGTGCCGGGGGGGTGCCGGTGCTGCCGCGCTGCCGGGAGGTCTCGGGAACACGCCTGATAAACGCCGCATCGTCTAAGTTGATGCGGGCGTCGGGGCCGCACGCGCGCGGCCGCGCGAAAAGGGCCGGCCGCGTGAGCGCGCACGCATTGATGTCACTGGCGCTGATTGCGGGTAACGCACTTTAATGCCGAAATCTGAACAATCGTCGGCATTCGCCGCTGCCACACGCCATCCATGTTTTAGCGCGATGACTAACAACCGCACACGCTCGCGCACAAAGCACTGATCTGCATCTTCCATAGCCGCGAACTGGGGTCGCAGCATGGCGAGCAGGCGCGCCTCCACCTGGTCCCGCCGGGGTGTCGTGGCGAGCTGGCCCTGGGCGGTGACCCAATTCCACGCCGATTCCAGGTCGAATTTCTCGTCTTCTGCTTGACGGCTAGCCGTCGAGAGAAGTGCACGTATGGTGTCTGCAATTATCTGCGACGTCTGGGTCGGCGTGGGATCGGTCATAGTGGCTCTGGACGGACTCACAAATTCAGGTAGCGTTGACTGGCGGCTGCGCTGCCCGGAGGATGTGCTGCGGCTGGTGTGTAGATTTTCTGGCGAAGGCTGGCGGCGTGTGTTGCGCGTTGTAGTCCCACTGCGCGTCTTTTTATTCATCGGACGGCGCGACATCGAGAGCGTAATATTCGTAGCGCTTCTTGGACGTGCTGCATCGCCGGCGCTCGGACTCCTCGCATTAGTAGTTCTGGCGATGCTTCCTCAGATTCCGTGCGATCCGCGGTTGGACTTACCGTTTCTTCATCACCACCTATCCCTAACTTTTGTAACCTCCTTAACAACTCGTTCCCATCGTCCCCTTAGCTGCTTTCCTCACTCCCAATTCCCATTGCCTCCCTATATTCACGACTCTCTGCCATTTTGTTTTGCAATTACTACCTTGTATCGCACGGTAATACACTTCACCCTCCAAAATACAACAAAACGCACACACAGTACAATACAATACAATACAATGCAATACACTTCACAATTCAAATATCACTTTGCTGGGAAAAAAATTGCATACAATCAATGCACACTTCCTAAATCTGTCTGGGATCACTTTGCTTATTCGATCTGTGATCGATCACTGCCCCACGTAATGGGCGCCAATGTATGTAACGCCTCCACAAACGGAGACGCCCTGATAGACTCTTTCGAGCTTAAATATCTCGGGGCAGGATCTTTTGGGTATGAGAAAGTGATGTGACAAAGTAACATGGAAATCTATAATACGTACAATTTAAATCACAAAAAAATATACACATTCTTCAAATAGTGGAACAACTTAATCTTTCCCCAATATCACAGAATGAAGCCAGTTAGTTACATAACATTACCGTAAAATTGTACAAAGTTTTGGCCTTTGGCGAAATCAAACAAGGCATACTTTTAGCAGAATTTAAACCTCCACGAATTTGTTTAAAAGGTGACAGTCTTTCTATACTGAATTTAGGGAGTTTTTCACATGAACTACCACGCAAATTTGCCGTTATCCACTTTCTGGTCCGCACCAATCTTCGCACGAAAAGTCGCAAGTTCGGTTACCTTTACGGTGCTTTCCAGTTCGCTCGAAGGCTACCTTGGCACTCCCGCTGCCCGGTGTCGCAGCGACGTCACTCCAGCTTCTCTCGTACGCTTCACCTGTCCGTCACGCATTCGGTGAAACCGAGCCCTTCTCTCGTTCGCTTCGCCCGTCCGTGCATGCCCACGCTCCAAGTCTCTGGCGCGTCGCAAAATCGGATCTTTGCGTTATTACACTGGGCGTCGCAGCTGCACTTCGGATAGCTGCAGCGCTTATACACGCAGTCTCCACTGGATTTTACAAAACTGTCCTCTGCACGAAATGAGCACTCTTGAAAAAAAAGTTTACTGTTCTTACTTCGCTCTGACCGCTTTCTTTCTGACGAGCTTGCAGCGGATTACTAATATGTTCGTATTGCAATCACATTCCTATACCAACTAATCCTCCACGCTCACACCACTCAATTATTCACTTTCACTACCAAATTCGTTGAGAACTTACGCGTTCGCCTACACTACCAGACTCATAGAAGTAGTGCTTTCGCCCGTGTCGCCGGATTAACCGAGAAGACCGCAGCTTTTCGCCGCACCGCCGCATAAATGCGGCCCTGACGTCATAGAAACCCCTATGCGCGCCGCCCCTCCGTCGAAATTACCCCGCCGCTGCTTCTGGCCGCCACCGACAGGTCGCGCCTTTTCTTTTGCGTGCTGCACTTCCGATGTTATATCACTCCGTCACCGTCGAAGATGTGAGAGTGCCGTATAAGCTTGTGGCCAGGCCACGAACGTCACAATATATATTCTAACACGCCCACCTACTACCTTCCAGCACATGGGGAGGGCGTGATAATATGAATGCTCTTGTGTTGTTGGATGCGTCCGCTCCCGCTGGGCTCCGGCTGGCGACTGACGGAGCCCCCAACCGATCAAGAAGTCGCCGTTGCGTGGGGACGCGCAACGGCGGCTCCTGATTGGTCAGGGGCCCGCAGATCCGCCGGAGGCCAACGAGACGGGGCATCTGCTTTATTTTCTAATGTTGATACATAATTTACATGAAAATCACAGAAGTTGTATACAATATGTGCCAAGAGGCAAAGGTAAGGATCACTAACGTGTGCAACACGTCTTTTTAAATTATATAACACAGCCATGTTATCTACATACAAAGAAACAGAAAACATAAAATGGTCGAATATAGCGCCGAGTGCCGCCAAAAATTCTGCATGGAAGATATCGTACCCGCGGGGCGGAGCCCAGGCGCGGGTACGACCTAATGCATACCATGCACATTGAGTGGGGATCAGCGTAGACTTCGATGTGCGGTAGATCCGGGCGGGTGGCGTACTTCGTTAGGTGATGCAAACGCCGGGTCCAGGGTTGGGCGAAGCGGGGCCACAATCGCACTACGCGGGCAAGAGGGTAGGATGCCGTAGTGGCGATGGACAACCATCCCCGCATGCCCGCGTAGGAGAGCTGGAAACGTTCGTTTTGCAGCCAGGTGTTCGGCACAGATCGTACCGCTTTTAAATAAGCGTCGTCGATGGAAACACTTTTGTCCATCAAATTTAAATAGACGCCCAAATACTTGATCACTCGTACGGGCGTAAGCTGGGATTTTTGTCCACTAATGTTGAAACCCAGAAGTTTTAACTGTTTCTCATCTTCTAGAAGTTGGTTGTAGTCATTGTTCAGAAGCAAAAAGTCACCGTAGTACACATACGAAGTGGACTTGCAGGCGAATTTTGTCGCCGCCGTCATCGCAATCTGCATCAGCAGGGGCGACAATGACCACCCCATCGGGAGCGCCGCAAACTGGTAGTAGCTGCGGGCGCCCTCGATGGAGAAGAGATGCCGAGTTCCCCTGCTGATGGGGACGTGGTAGAACCCGTCCACGAGGTCGATGCGCACAGCATAGTCAAAACGACGTATGTCCGCGAGCACCGAGGTCGTGGACGGGAGCGAGACGGGCGGCGACGATTTATGGAATTCCGTCCAGGAGGACATGTCGCATGTCTGAAACGCCCGCCGGGTTTCGGCACCAGAAAGCAGGGAAAGGTGTTGCGGGGTTGCACTGGTACCTTTTCAAGGATTCTGGCAGTGGCCATATTAGCCAAAGTTATTGCCAGGCGCCTGCAGGTAGGGCGCCTTCGCATGGGTACCGCTGTGGGCGGCACGTGGTGAACACCTTCTGAGAATAGCGGATGTGGTACCGTAGGCGTCCTTGGGGGTTGGACACACGTGGAGGCACGTTTCGCGCGACTATCGGCGCGCGCGGTATGTTGGGGAGGACGCTGGCATCCTGAGACGGTTGAGAGTCGCTCTGGTCCTCTTCTGCAGGCTCCCGTTCGCGGTCACGATCCGGTTGCTTTGACTGGTCGCTCATCTCCTGGATAATGGGCCTCCAGAAGGCCCAGACGAAGGTACCGGCTCGTGGTCATTCGGTGCAGGTGGTTTTACAATATCTAAGAGGTCGTCGAAGATGATTAAGAAATCATTGGAGTCCCAGTCTGCGGGGTAGCAGGGAGGCGCCCGCGCCACGGGCGCGGGGCAGGCGGGGGCGGTGGACGGTGGCACCGGCGCGGCCGCGACCTCCCTCGGCGCAGGCCGAACAAGTCGGCGTCCTGTGCGTTGTGGACCGCCGTCCGCCACCCCTTCTTCAGCGCGATGGTCATGATCCGGACCCGTTCGGTGAGGGAGTTTGTCGGCTTCCTCCAGGCTGGGTAACAGGGGCCGGAGCATTGGGAGATATTGACACTCCACCTGGTCGCGCTTGCCTATAGCCGGGTTTGTGGCCTGGGAGGCGACGAATTCCCAGGTCTTTTCCAGGTCAAACCTCGGCGTCGGCTGTGGTGCCTGTAGCAGGCGCTGGAGGGCGGCCAGGAAAGCGGTCGCTTGTGTTGTATCATCCATCGTTTGAGTTATGACTTCTCTAATTGTTTATATGGTGCACCGATCCCGGTCTCCCATAATCTACCTGTGCTTACCTGGGCTCGTGTGTCCGGCTAGCTCAGAAAGCATGTAGATTTTAGAAGAATGGATGGTGGACGGATTTAGCTACGTGATGAATTAAAAAAATATTTAGAACACAAACGAACTTTAATGAAAGAATTAAGATTTTTAACTTACAAAAAATCACGATCTGAGCTCTTGAGTAATTACTTCTTCTATTTTTATGCTATAAAACTAACACATTGCAGGGAACTTAATATTGAAAGGAAGTCGCCAATACGCGGCGAGCACTTCCTGGGCAAGAGTTTCTTTCATAAACAAGCGTTGCGCCTGAAGGGCGTACTGAAGATTTTGCAAGCCGATCCGCTGGGGTGAACAACCTCTACAGGTCGCCGAACTTCACGCCAGACGGCGTGTCCCGTGGGTGCAGGGGAAGCCCTTGAGTCGGCGGCGGCGGCGGTGGCGGTGGCGCAGTGATGGTGGCGGCGATGGTGACGACAGCTCAAGACTTAGGCGTCCGATAGCGCGATAATAATCGTCACGTAAATTATGACGTGCGACGCGGGCGTGATCGGCAGAGATAAAAAAGATATACTCGATTAATGAGTAACCGGAGGAGCCACTTGCCCTCAATTTAAAGTCGAGGGACACCGCCCTCCCGCTCTGCTGTTCTGTGAGCTGAGCGCACGTCAGCGCTCACCTCTCCTCGCACCTCTGACCCGCCTACAGTGATCTCTCCCACCGTTCTGTCCTGCCTCTCCGGCGCATGCCAGCGCTCACAAGCCTTTTCTCCCCCAGTTTCCCAATGTTCTAGACGTTTTCCGAAATTTTACCCAAACGTGCTTCTATTGGCGAAAGGTTCCTACGTCTTACTTAAATTTGGTCCAATAATCTCTTGCGTTTTGCCGGTGTGTCGAGCGGAATTTTCCGTGATGCGCTCTCACTCGCACACTTTTGGCACAGAAACGCAAGTGGTCTCTCCCGGAGTTTCCAAACTGCGCAGCCCCCCTTCCGAGCTAGATCCCTAGGGATTGACCCGCGTCGGCGCTGGCGAAAACAAACTCAGCCCCCCTCGCCTGCCCGGCGCCGAGGTGTCGCGCCGAGCATCGCGCGGAACGAATTAGCCACCTGATGGCTCAGACGCAAAAAGCGCCAGCTCGTGATTACTTACGCAACATTTTGTTTGCGATTATCCGAGGCGCAATATTCGGTATCGTTACAATAGTCTGCCACAAAATATAACTTCTTTACAATTATTTCATTTCACTCACAAATACGAATATTTAGGTCTCCTTTCCTTCATGCTAAACTCATTTCCTTAATAATTCTGTTCAATTTTGTGCATGACCCTCTGAATAAAAAATATCATAATTTTCCTTCACGTACTGCCAAACATCTGTAAGTGAGAGTCTCCTGCCTGTTGCAGATGAATAGGTCTTTAGAAAGTCTTCAAAAAGTGAGCCACATACTTCATCATTCCTCTAAATATAAAATATCTTACCATTATCAGCTTACTGTTAAATATATCTGCTAATAGCTTCTGTTGCAAATCCATCAGCTGAATCTCTCACAGGTCGTGAACGCTTCCTCTTCTTACTTGGAGTTTTAATAGATTTTTCTGCCTTATAATCCCTAATAACGTTTGTCAGAGTTGTATAAGGTCTCTGTAATATTTGAATATATTTCAATAAAATAAATATGATTCAAACACACATGTTCATTGTGAAGACGTTCTTGAGGCTGCAATAAAAAGTCAATAATTATTGTACCATTTATGGCTTATCCCCACAATTACAGCTACCTTTGCAATGACACTGCTCTCAGAAAGTTTCACTTCTTTACGAGATTTTTCTCGCTCTTGTACTTATAAACATAGAGAAGGACCTGCCTTTCACCACTCGATAAAATCCACTTCCCCTTCTGCTTCACTGGAGAGTTATTTCTGAAATTACCTGACATTTCTGAAAATGTCAAGCCCAGCACACAATAAGATTTCCTTTAGGAAACAATTCGCGCACTGGAAACGCAAAAAAGAAATTATTTTTCAGCACGGAAGTGCGGGATGCGGCTCACTCGCATAAGCTCTCAATCTCCACACAACGTTTTGCTGGTTGAAACCGTTGAAGTTGGCACAAATTCATTTCGCTCGCATGCATGCCAGTCTCCAGCCAAAAAAAGTCCCTGGCAGCTCCTCTTCCATTACGTGGGGAATTTACGTTGGGGTTGGCACCTACTTTCTCCAACTTAAATGGTAATAAATGTCCGTAAGTCAATGTAGTATATATGGCGGGTGGTTTACGGAAGGTTGGTATTGCCAAGCTCTCTGATTAACATCTTACGTGAAATAAATCTTAGTGGCGCAAGACAAAGTCGGGTGAGCGTATGTGATGATGGGGCGGATGTTGGTGAAATAGTTGTGTTTGTGTTTTGGTGGTAGTGAGTGATGGGTGGGAGGGGATGGAGAGCGTTTGTGATTCGATGAGCGCGTTTTGTGGATTGATGAGTGTGATTAGTCCATGAAAGTCGTCGGTTGAAGTGAACACCCAAATATTTTGCTTCCATAGTCCATGGAATTGGTCGTCAGTGGAGGAGGGGAATGTCGGTGTTCTTTGATTGGTGAAAGCGAAAGTTTGGCATTTTGTGGGGTTGATGATATTGCTTTCTAGCGTCCAAGAGTGGAGAGTTGACGGCTTTTTGAAGCTGTTCAAGAGAAATATTCAGATAGCGGGAAGGGGCTAAAAAGGCAAAGTCATCATCGTACATAAAAGCTTTGACACAGTTTGTAGGGGAAATATCGTTAACGCAGATAGAAAAGTGAGGTGGGTGTAGATGGGAGATTACACGGCGCCCTGGGGGACGCCGCGGCGCGCCGGTGTGAATGGGGTAGTTCTGTGAAGATTTATTGTGATGTTTAACGAAGAAGGAGCGATTTCAGAAATAATTTAGGAAAAGAGAGAAAAGTGGTGTAGAGATATAGGGGAAGAGTTTGAGAAGAAGAATACAATGGGAAACGGCGTCGAAAGCACGGGATAGATCTGTGAATATGCAGGGTATTTCTTTTTTACTATGGAGGGGAGTGGCGACTTGTAGGGCAAGATTTAGTGTTTGGAGGGCCACAGAGCGGCCCTCTCGGAATCCAAATTGAACGGGGTGTATGATGGGATAAATGTGGAGGGTCTAAATGTGGAGGATACTGTCACCGGCAGCGCTCGATCGGTTGGGCTTTTCAAGTTCTATAAATTGAGAATGCGTGGAGGAGGAAGGATGTTGCAAAAATAATTCAGAATTTAACGATAGGTTTATTTCTGGTCCAAAACCAGGGAAGTTACATGACAAAAGAAAGAAACTGGGTGAAGAAATTACTATCACCCTACCCGTTGAGCTCAACTTGTTAAATTCTTAAAATTAAACATAATTTGGGCCATGCGCGGCCTCGCTGACATTAACGCAAATAAAAGAAAAATTTAAAAAATGTTACAAGTCTGCTTGAAGAGCAATCTCTTGGTTATATACCCAATCGCGTGGGTCTAGGGCATACACAATTTAGTGATTGCGAGTTGATCTCTCGCAGGCTGCTGGAAGGGTCGGCAGGCAGGTCAATGGCCCCTCTCTAGGGCGTCTGGAGACAGCTGATGGGGGCGACGTTTCCGGGCTGGGCAGGCTTGCAGATCAATGGCCCCTCTCTAGGGCGTCTGGAGACAGCTGATGGGGGCGAAGTTTCCTGGGCAGGTCAACGGTAGCCCCGCCGTCTTGAGTCGACCGTCTCCTCCGCTCATTCACGAGATACTTCGCGTGACATATTGGCCCGGCCCAGACAGAAGCAGAGGGCCGCAAACACATGTGGGTGACTGGCCCCGATACACAAATGTGTAACGCTTCGCGATTGCGTCGGATTAATGTTCTTGAACGCTCACAGTTGTTCACCGCGGTTGGATAAGATCTGCTACTGTCCCTTAAGCAATCTTACGCACAGCAATCGCCTCGGCGGTCAGCCCCATTCCCAGAACACCGGTCCACTTCGCGACCCGTGGTGCTCTTTTCTACCACAATACGTCCTAACACTTTGACGTCTTTTTCCAATCTTCCTCTTCGCGTCTTCGCGCAGCGCCGCAGAGCTCGCCTCCCCTCCCGAGTTACCCTTCTTAAGAAAAACGCTCCCTCCCATGTTCCTATAATTCTAATTGGTCAAAGTATACTACGTTCTAAATTTCTCTCGCCCAATCACCATGCGAGGATCTCTGGAAATTTCCACTAGATTAAAATGTTCTGTCTCTCTCTCTCACGCTGGGTGCGTGCACGTGTGAGGAATCTGTCAGAGTTTGTAATTTTGAAGTTATTTCTAATGATAAACATCGGCTAAGAGGCACCCTCTCTCTGGGACGAGCGCAGGTCAGGGGGTTTGTTTATCGCCACCCCGGCGCCGGGGTGGCGAGGATCGCGCCGAGGGCCAGGCAGGCAGCTGCCTGTCGTAAATTTTCCGCGGGTCGCCGAGAAGGGAAGTCCCCCGGACGAGTGGCGTCTTACAAAGGCTGCATTCAGTGACCGTTGTTTCTCAAAATGTCATAATCACATTTCAATAATTCCGTCGATTCGAAAGTGCCGCCACAATACATGTTTCGAAGATTTTGCCGAAAATGGGGCGATAATGGGAGGGCTCTGATGATCTTTACCTGGTTTTGGAATCATTGTCACGCTTGCGGTCTTTCAGAAGATAAGAAAGTAAGATAGAGAAACAAGAATTTAGAATTTCATTGGGAAAGTTCAGAGCGTTTTTGGAAAGGTGGTGAAGTTGAGAAGGGATTATTCCGTCAGGACCAGGTGATTTTTGAGCCGAAATGGGTTTGATGATTTAAGCTATTTCATGGTTGTTTGTGGTATGCGGCTGTTGGTTGATTGGTTTATTGGGGGAGTTTAAATAGTTGAGGGGGACAATATCAGGGATGGGGGTGTTTGTGGGGAGGAAATTTTGGGCTAGGCTATGGGCAAAAATATTGGCTATTTCTTGTGGGTCGAAAATTAAGGCGTTGTTTGGGGATTTTAAAGGAGAAATTTTGGTGGGGTTTGCTCTAGCTCCCAGTATTATTTTGTGGGTTTTATTGGGGCTGCATTTGTCATTTAGGACGTCGTCGTATTTGTTCCGTAGTTTAGTAGTTGTCGGTGTACTGGTCTTTGTAAGTGTTTTAGTCGTCTGTTATCTTCGTCTCGTGTATATTTTGTAAAAACGTCTTTGTCTTTTTAACTTTATCAGATTTACTATTTCATTGGGGGGGGGGGTGATCACTCATGTCACATGTCGTGGTCTTCCTGTAAGCGTTCTTTATTTGTCTTGCCAGGTGTGTAATTGATTTGTCAACTTCAGTCACTGTCGAGATGTTATCGGGTACATGTATCTTTTTGGAGAGTATGTGTGTGAAGTTTTTCCAGTTAGTCGTCTTTTTTTAGTAGGTCTTGTGTGGCGTGAAGTAAGGGGTCGTCGAAGTACTGGAAAATATTAAGGGCAAGTGGTCTGAACTGCTGAAGAGGTCAAATTTGATTAGAGCCGGAAGTGTGTATTATGCTTGAGTGGAGTACAACGTCAAGTATGTCGTTTGGGACGTCTCGTATGTAGTGCGTCGGTTCAGGAGGGCATTTTTTAGTAATGTCTTGATGTCTGTTTAAAAAGTCTTCTTCGGTCTGCCCTGTCCTGTTGGTCCTTCTGGAGCTCCATTGGATGTTTTTGGAATAAGGATCACCAGAGAGGATAAATGGGTATGGGAGGTTTTTGAGAATAAGGAGGTCTGAGATGGGAATGGGGGTGGTAGGTCTTTTATATGCTGAGATTATTATGATGGGGTTGAGGGAGTTCCTATTATTATTGCAGTGCATTCTAATGAGTTCATGGAAGGGAGGGAGTATGGGGCGTGAGGGAGGTGATTCCTGATTAAGATAGCCGTGCCGCCGCCGGCGGCGGTTGTCCTGTCATTCCTGTGAACTGTATAATTTTGAATGCCGAAAGATGGAGGATTAAGCGAGGTTTCCTGCAGGCACATGATCCCAACGGAATAATCCTTTAGGAACTGTTGAAGAAGGCGTTTTTGTCGTAAAAACCGCCGCGTGAATTTCAAGATAGGGTAAGGAAGCGAAAGGAAGGAGCCATTAGTTAAAGATTTCTGTCAGTTTGACTATTGCTTGTAATATTCTCTCTATTATACCTCCTGGGGCTTTGTAAATGGCGATGATGGAGGGGATGGCAGAGAGGAGTTTCTTGGTGTCACATGATTTTATTAGTGTTGTTAGTTCAGTCAGATTAGTAGTCGATGAAGTGGATGATGACGAGTATTGATGGGGACGTGGATTGATGGTTGGTGGTGGCTGAAGCGAATGATTTTGATGCGGATGTAAAAGGTGATAAAGGTGCAGATTGTTACAAATCAAACATATTTTTCACGGTCGCCAGCTGAATAAACAGCAACAAAAGCAACAATGACCCCAGAAGGGCCTAATGGGGTTTAAGGGGAATTAACCCAAAAAATCCTAGGAAAAGGACTTGGTAAAGAGTGCTATTTTCAATGGAAAAGGCACAAGATTCAAAAAAATCCCAAGAGAGTTTCAACAGAGATGCGGTGGAGACACAATCCAAATTCAACTTCAACAACAATTTATTACAATGTAACTTTTACAAAATATTCCTCTTTGATGCTCAATAGGCTGTAAGAGGAATTACACTGAATTACGATAATTTACAAGAATCAACAATCAAAATGTGAAATTAGAAACCATTGAAAAGGCCATTTGCCTTTACATAAACAAGTTTATACAGAATAATACGCGTCAAAAGCCAAAACATCAAAGTACCCACTTCAGGGCGAAAGAAATGGCTGACTCACAGTTACGACTTGACAAAGACTTCAAGTTAGAAGCGTTTCAAATACAAAAACATAAACAAATTGAGTTATAAGCTGGAAAATATGCGAATAATACTTCAAAAAGACATAAATAATGTAAAAACCATTCAAGATCGTGCTTTCAATGTAAGTGATTACAGTGAGAAAATCGCCTTATCATATACCGTAACTAAAATGCCATATTTTCCTGAAAGCTGTTTGTACACATTAGTGCCGACTGCGGCTTGCTGCCCGAGCGACCTTGTTTGTCGCTCACGAGGCCAAAGAACGGAAGAACACAATAGACCACGGCCACTGCCGTACGGGCCCGTCCTCCGTCACGTATTTGCTCTAGAGGTCCAACGCGAAGAATTTGTCATACTAAAGACGTGGAGCGGATGCTGCAACAATCAACAAAACAATTAGGAATGGTGCAGACTACATATCATTGAGACTGCGCCGCCATTACGCCCTACGCAGCTCTTGCAAGGAACTCGCCGCTGTTCAAGCTCGACACGAGTTCCTAGCAAGGAACAATTTGTGCTCTCGCAGCATTAACAATTTGTGCTTTCGCACCGTAACCATACATAAGAGAAAGATGACACAGTATGTGGCATAATGCCACTCCAAAAATTTATATTTTAATGAAGACAGAAAACCTGAAAACAAAGAAACAAAACACATCGGCGCACCCGTCCCGGGCAAGAAGTTGTTGCTAATTACGTTCCCGAGGCGAGTGGCAACAATGCCGGGCGGAGCGCCAGCTTTATAGCCTCTGAAAAGTGGTGGCGGTTGCCACCAGACGTCACTGGAGCGTGACGCCTGGCCCACGAGAGAGACAGGTCCGGGCGCGTTTCTGTGACGTCAGCAAAGTTGTGCCAGCTCTGGTCGGCAATGCTGGCCGGTCCGGCCCCGCCACGGCCCCATGGCCCCTTGAGTCTAGTGACACAAAATGAACTCTGTAGACTATGAATTCATTAGTCTGACACTAGTATTATAATGTTACGGGAAATTATTTCTTACTGCATCTTTGATGTATTCAGATTATTCGTAATATTCGGATAGACTTAATTTCCGACCTTTTGAACACGGCGGTATATGTCTCTGATTGAAGTTTATGATATACCCGGACGAGACTAATTAATTTCAATTTTTTTACTTCTACTATAATACTCTGCTTCTGCCACTGAAAAAATGATTTGCATACCGGTATTATATTCATTTTGATTTCTAATTTTATTCTAATGTATATCAAACAAAAGTTTCACGGTTTCTAACATGTCCAACATGGTTTGTGTACTATGCATCGTAATAATAATGCCTCAAGTTTTATTCAAAAGCATTGTCATGTAAAATAATTTTCTAAAAATATTTAAATTCTTGAGTTTAATCAAAATTTTTAAGAATGTTTTTAAAAAAAAAGTTTCTGAAATTAAAAAAAAAGATATTGCATTATTTTTCTTTTTTTAATCAATCAAAAATGTTTGATCAGGAAAATAAAATGTAGGGTTGATAACTCTCACAATATACATTATGAGTTTCAATGTTAATCTTGCTTACAAAATTGAATAAAAAGATTCAGCGTTAAATTGCACTAAAAACATTTATTGACACAAAAAATTCAACTAAACAAACGACAATTCCTTAAATCTATAAACGTTGTTTTCTTCAGGTGATAACGAAGCTTTAATGAAACAACGACAAAACAATGACAAAACTCATAAACAATACTGATTACTATTTTTTATTATCTTCTGGTTGCAAGTGACACTAGAATTCATTACACTATAATTCAAGAAACTTTTTTTACAAACATTTTACAAAGTCCTTACTTCAGCAGGAAATACGTAGTTATGAATAATATTAAAGTCCATTTTTTAAAAGTAGCACATTACTTGCATTATTGAATATTCTTGAAATATATAAATAGGTACAGAAGGAACTGGTTAAAATATAAAAATCAGTCCTTTATCCTTGGAACTTCAACTGTCAGTTAATTTCTTTCTTTCTTTTTTTTTATATTGTCATCATTTTTCTTGACCAGGTTGTTAATGAAACCTCTGCAGGCTCTGGTACATATTTTTTCTAGAAGTGCAATAGCACCTCGATTACAAGAACACATTTCTTTTAAATTAATTTTTTCAAAATTGTACTTCTCTACCATTGTACATGATAATCTGAAGAGTATTGACAACTGCTGCTTGTCACTAAGAAATATGTCAGAATGTGTTGTCATAATCTTATTTAAAATGAACCATGCAATGCCTGTTACAGCAACAGCATCATTTGTGGGCATTGTTAATTTGCCTCTATGAAACTCACTTAAGTTATCATTTGGAATACAAATGTCCACTTCCTTATACCCTTGCACCCACTCCTTGCAAATATTTCATTTCTTTGTAAATACCTCTTTACTTACAGAATACATCGAAATATAAACAATGATGGGAATTATTTCCTCTGGAATATCACAGAAATTGAAATGACAATCCAGGATATCACTGTATAAATCAATGTTTTTGTAATCATTCAATGGATCTGAACAGGGCAAAAGTGTCTTCAAAGGAATCCCTTTATTTGCACAAAGAAAAACTGTGCTTTTAAACTTAATTTCCTTTCTGATTCCAGCAGCTGAATAAAACTTGTGTTATAGTTAGCTCCACTCAGTTGCCGATAAGATAAAAAACATCCTCTAAATTAACATTCTGCCACTTGCTTAGGAGAATGTAATCTACCGAGTATCTCTCAAATATAATGGTATAATCAATAAATATGCATCAATGGTGTTGATGAGGGAGTTAAAAGTTGGGGAACTTAAACTGTGGAAGCTCTTCCTGCAGTTCTTTAACCAGAGAGACATGCGTGATACAAATTCAACTTGTATTACACTGTCCCTTCTAATAGACTCCCTATATTCACAATTTAAACGGCGACCCTCAAAACAATGCTTAACATTTACAATGTGCCACCATTTACAAATTATTTCTATGAATGAGAATGTGCTTTTACATTCAGCAAAATCTTCACATTTTGATGACATGCATTTCAAGGCTGCTATGTTCTTTCATCAGAAACTTTTAATGCTAAATTCACATTTTGCCTTTGAATGCTGGATGGAAGGAACACTTTATGGGACAATAAATAACCGTATTTTGCCAAAGAGTCTTTCTCTTTCTCATACATTTCTAAAAACTTAAATTCAGCCTTTTCAGTTCGAAGTTCTCAAAACTGGGGTAATTCAAAACTCTGTTTTCTTTATCTATCCAGTTATTCTGTAAGCTTTTCAATAAATGAACAGAATCGAACACAAGAAATAATTTTCTATTTGCATCAGCTGGATGTTCAATTGAAGGGTGTAAAATTCTGTCAGGAGCCAGAAGTTCGAAAGCTTTTCTATTAACAATGTTGTTGTCAGACACAAGAGACAGAACAACAAACCCAATTTCCTCCAACAATTTTACTACTTCAAGTATCATCGCTTTTAAATACTCCGATGTCAAATTGCTGACTGGAATTATGCTGAAAACATCTTTGTAGTGTGACATACCGATATGTCACATGAAAATAAACTAACATTTATTTGTAGACTATATGGTGGAACATGCATTAGCGAATATCACGAGAGCAAGGACTTAGCAACGACCGTGAATAAACAATGCAGTTTTTGTTTTTTGTAAATGCATTAAGAGGTGGCTTAATGCCGAAAGTAGAAAATTAAGGATTGGCGAAGAAGTTTAGACGATCGAAAGGTCAGCTACACCAAAATATAACGAACGTATGGATTGGCTGGGTGAGAGAAGGACGGTCAAATGTTATGAAAAAGAGGAAGGTAGTTTAATACGAAGTCTTTGAGGGTGAATCATGCAGGAAGATTTCATTCTGACCGGCATCGCGTTTCTGAACTGATCGTAGGTTCGTGAGAGGGAACGAGTATAATACAGATAGTCAAAATCGGGTTATCAGATCGTGAAGTTTTAAGGACAGTAAATGAAATTGCATGTGGAAGTAATATTGATGTATAAATTGGAACTTTCTCGGGAGTGGTAATCGAGTAATAGATTTCGGGACTATGTCATAGGACGTAATCGGGACTGATAATTTTGATAGTTTGAGACCAGCTTGGATAGGGGCAGAAGAGGATTTCTTGGGACTTTGGACTACGGCAAGCTCGCAAGATATTTCGACTGAGAACTCTACGAGGGACATCAACGAAGAATAGATAAGTTAACCGCGGTATAAAATTGTAAATTCAAATATATCTTGATCAAAGGCATAACATAAATTCACTAAATTGTTTGCTAAAAAGGTAACAATAAACTTTGTTAAATTTTGTTCTTTAGAAAAGAAAGTGATCTTTCATTTAGTCAATCCAAACAGTAATGCACTAGGAATAGAATCATTCTATTTCAGATTCCCAGCTGCGCTGTATAGTCAGCGGATCCTATAATGCATTATAAAGGTAATAAGGATTATAATATATCGTGACCCATTGACCCAGCAAGCCGGACGCTAAGATCTTTGGCAGATATTAATGTAGAGAGAAAATTTTGTATATCTCAGTAGTTAGAGAATACATTGGAAATCATGAAGACCTGTGCTGTCTTAGCAACTTCTTAATTTCCTGTTGAATTTGCTTCACTGGTCATTACATACACCGTTCCACCTGTAAAATGTAACCGAGGATCAATATAAACTTCATCCAAAACAAGATTTACAACGAGTTCACTTTCATTTAAAAATTTCTTCTCTGTATCTAAATGCAACAAACTACCATGTATATCAAAACTATTTACATCCATTTCACAAATTAATTTTCTCAAATTTCTTGAGTGTGGCAAGTATATTAATTCACCTTTGTACGTATCTTTGTATGCATCGTATGCAGCTGGTGAATGCATGTACAGAACTGCAGCTAAAATTAAGGTGCTTCCACTATATCTTCGATTATTTCTTGAAATCACAATAAATTTTATCTGTTCAATTAAGAACTGTAATTGTGTGCTTTCATCACAATATAAATTGTCTGTTAATAAATTTAGAACTTGCTCCACTGCACATACATGTTTTAAATCTTTATTACAACACATTGTTTCAAAGTATCTCAGAATTTCTTCAAATCCACTTTTTGTACATACTGTGCGGAGATGTTTCGGCAATTTACTTTGAGGCATATACACTTTATTTATGGACACTGAAACTTTTAAATCATTCCCAATAGTGACAGAACCAGACACACAAGGAATGTCCTGTGTGATTTCAATAACGCAGAACTTTAACTTTTGTTCACCTTTCACCCAAGTCCACTGAAAGTTAAAATCACTTTTACAAATATTAAAATGTTCTAATATATCAGAAATATCTTTAACTGTATTTCTTTCTTCATATTTTTTTAGCTCATTCAAGCTCTCTGATACAGCTTGTTCAAAACTTTCTTCCTCAACATCACGTAACCTCCTGCTAGATGAAGGTTTATCAGAAAAGCTGTCAGGAAGGTCAGGGAATATTGAAGGAACAGCATCATTTGTTAGTTTTGGATTTGTTCGTTCATATATCTTCACTTCTACATTTACCACGAATTTTTCTTTCCTAATTATACAATTCTCAGCAAAGTGTTTAATGCACACCCATGGTTCTTTCACATTAGTCTAATCTGTGGGAATTTTCCTCAACCATTTTTCTGTTAATTCCTTCTTCTTAATTGGATGAGGCAACGAAAAAGCAGACACCTTTTCTTTGTGACCGATAATTACTTTTGCAGCCAAACACACTGCAACATCTTCCTATTTTTGCAATCTTTAACAAAAGTACACATTGAAGTAATTAACAATCTCGCCACGACATAAAACATATGAGAAACATTATTTACTTCGAGAGAAACATAACCAATCACAAAAATAACTTAAAATGGAAACAATGTGTATATTAAATATAATACTTACAGAGCTCTTCTTCTAATCGAAGTTAATGCTTCATGCAGCAAAACGGCATAGCCACGTGGAAACGGGCGGTCAATATTATATAATAAAATCAAACAACTAAACGAAATCACGTCATCCACGAACACAAACTACAAGCTAAAAGCAATATACAAACAACGACGCGATAAAAAACACTCAGTACTTCACAAGACACTCATACAAACAGCAGCACGAGCAGACGCCGCGGCATGCAGGTGGCATGGAACCATACACCGAAGTAGGTTGGCGGCGGCGTGGGCTCGTTCGCAGAACACAACACAACTTTGCTGACGTCACGCTGTAAACGGCACCTCGCGCCCAGGCCGGTCTCTCTCGTGGGCCACGAGCGTGGCACAATACCAATCGATAATCAAGCAGCTATATGCTCATTGCTTTTACAAGGAATACTTATAGCCCCTTGTAATTAGGCAAAAAACAAAACATGTATATCAAGCAGGTTGCCTATACCCAGGCGTTAGTAGTTATTTCACCTACTGAGCCGTGCACTCTAGCGGTCGCTAGTGGAAACTTATGTTGTATACACAGAAATTTTTGTTTTACCTAAAAAATGGCTTTTTCTACATTTTCAAAGGCAGTCAGAGGTATCATTCAATCCCAATAAAGTTCTAAATCTGAGATTTTCTTAGTGGCAGCCATTTCTATGGCTGGTTTCCCTCTAATGAGCATAAACCTGTTTTTAAAGGCTATGAATTTATGACATTAAATATTAATTTTAATTGCTTTTCCAAATTGTTGAATCTAAGAACTGATTGTACCATCCAATGACATCTGTTACATTGTTCTATGGCCATAGAATCACATATTGGGGCTTTTAGCCACCAGATCTTATTTTCTAAGTACTTAAAAGATAGATTACATGGAGTACTTATAACTTACATTTAAAATCTAAACCCTAGACACAAATTTTACAAAGTAAAGATCTTCAGATGATGGACGGGCTGGCTTTTCGGCTGAATCTTGAGAAATACAGTTTTTAAATTTAACACAGATGGTGATGGGAGGGATGGAAATGTGCCAGTTGCGAAGTTGAAGTTGTTTTCGGAGGTGTTTGCAGTTTTTTCTAGTTGTCTGGTGGTGCGTGCGTTAACTATATAGGGGCAGTTACGGTCGAAGGTGCACTTTTATTTATTTATTTATTTATTTATTTTACGTCAAAAAAACAGTTAAAAACTGCGTATGACGTGCTATGGGGAAAAGTGAATTGTGTGCACATTTTCAAACTTCTGTGGTCCCTACACTAAGTCATATACTACTTAAATTTTGAATTTTTGAAAGGGAGAAAAAAAACAAAAACTTCCATGTAAAATCTATTTTGAAGGATAAATAAGCAATAAATTTTGAATTTTGAAAGGGAGAAAAAACAAAAAACTCCCATGTAAAAAATTATTTTCAAGCATAAATAAGCAATAAAATTTTTAATTTTGAAAGGGAGAAAAATCAAAAACTCCCATGTAATAAACTCTATTTTCAAGGATAAATAAGCAATAAATTTTGGCTCTTATTACTTCCTGCCGCGACAACATGGAAACGATAATTTGAATAATTGTATTTCCCACTGAATTCTAGAAGACGTGCACAGAAAATGAAGTTACATTTATGTCCAGAAGCAAAACAAGGGGCCATCTCAGCATTTGCTCAATGGATCAGAGAAACTGGACGAAAAACCTGATCGAGATGGGGTCATTGACCCGGAAGCTGTAGTACAATAGTTGTTACAGGTTGTTTATACTCATTTACACAGTTCAAATGGTAAATAATGCATTATGTATCATTGTTAAAATTAATGTTACTTTTCTTGTGATGCTCAGTATAGTCTCTAATTGTATAGAAACAGTTATGCAGCAGAAACGATTTCACTTGGGATTTAAACTTTTCTATTGAATTTAATCGTTTAATGTCATCTGGCAAAGTGTTGTAAAATAATGTACATGTATTGTATGTGAATTTTTTGTAATGAGCTGTTGATACTGTCACCTGATGAATATGATTTCTACGTCGAGGTTTATAGTAATAGACTTCGGCATTTTCTGAAAATATATTCCCGCCCTTGAGCAAGTCATTTTTACAAAAACCACTGATTCGTAAATAAGAAGACACGGTAATGGTAGAATTCCTAGATTAATGAAGAGAGGCTTACATGAATCGCGTGGGTGGGATTTGGTTATTATTCGTACAATTCGTTTTTGTAATCTAAAAGTCTGGGAGCTCTAGGATATATTTCCCCAGAATATTATGCCATATCTCAGGCGGGAATGAACATTCGCGAAGTATACACAACGAGCAGTATGAAAGCTGACTGAATTTGCAAGAATTCTGAACGCGTAGCATAATGAACTTAATTTTGTGTTCAATTAATTTAAATGGACGTTCCATTTAAGGTTTGACTGAATTGAGAGACCTAAAAATTTTGTTGCCTTAACATCAGTCAATGGTACACTGTTCATTTTCAATGGAGCACAGAATTGTTTATTTGAAATGGAAAACTGCATTAAAACCGTTTTCTTTTCGTTCACTATTAATTTGTTATTTCGGAACCAATTTGAAACATCTGATATTGTACTATTTACTGTTTCTTTTTTGCAAAGGATGTTCGTATCATTCGCAAAGAGAACCGTTCTTCCGTTTCGAATCGTCGAGGGCATATCGTTTACGTAAAGTAGGAACAGAATAGGGCCTAAAATGGATCCTTGAGGAACTCAACATGCAACGGGCAAAGAGTCGGAAAGGTGCGTACGTAATGTTCCATCATTCCAGTAAGGTATTTCAACTCTCTGAGATCGTTGTTTAAGGTATGAACATAACCAATCTAGAGCAATACCACGAATTCCATATGAAGGTAATTTGGAAAGTAAAATGTCATGATCAATGGCGTCAAAAGCTTTTGAGAGATCTATTCCAATTTTTAATAATCCAATTTTTTTAATCCAATCCAAAAATTAATCCAATAATTAATCCAATCCAAAATAATCGAATCCAATAATTTTGAATATAATTTTTGTTGCCTTTTTTTGCCTTTTTTCAAATGATTTCGCAATGATTTAGGTTGCAGTTATTGCATTTTGGTGTGAAGTTGGTGGTCTGGGCGATTGGGCAAGTTTGGTGGTTTTGTGCGCATAGGGTGCAGATTGTCGGCCGTCTGCAGTAAGTCCTTGTATGATATAGTAACTGACATTTTTTGCACTGGGGAACTCTGTTAGTCTGTTTGTAGTCTTCCAGCTTAATGCTATAGTGGCCGATGTATTTTAGGGTCGGTTTTGTCACTGTCACGTCGCATATTGGGATTTCTATTGTGTAGATCCCCAGTGCTCTCATCTGTCCGGTTGAGTCACGTTGCATTTCTGGCACGTGAAAGTAAGTCAGTTTTAGTGCTGTCAAGGTCTCTTCTATTGTGTCAGTGGGGAAGCTAGGGGGAGTCCTTTGATGACAGCATTTCTCTGATTTCCTCGGTAGCTCTGTTAAAATGATAGGCGACGTGTTTGAAATAGTTTTCTTTTAAGTTGGTTGTCCGGATAGTGTCGAGTCTGTCTTAGATTCTGTTGTGAGCCACCACAGTTTTTGGTTGAATAATTAGCTCGGTCTTTGAACATTTACCCTCATCTGTCCATTACAATGGGCCATTAGGTCTTTCATCACTTCAGTCAGGATATATAGACGCAAGGTCGATCTTGAATTGGCGAATTTTTGGTCTTGAGATCTGGTGTGTGGCTGTTTGGTCTCTTGACTGGTTGACTGGTTTATGTCTTCATTATTGTTGGTCTGTACTCCTCGAGGTCTCTTCGGTGGGGAGAGAGGTCACAAGGGGATTGAAGTAGATTTGGAGGGGAACTGATTGTTTGGAGGTTGAGGGTAGTGCTCTGAAGGTCTTTTTGTATGGGATGTGTTATATCCATGAGACACTGCGTTTGTAAAAGAAATTTTTTATTCATCATGTGTTTAGAAGGCAAATTCTCTAGATATAATATTTCCCTCGGTATGCCTTCCTTGCTGACGTCCCGTATTGGGTACGGCCGCTGCGGCGATCCATGTGTCTCAGGCTCCGGGCCCGCGCCGTCTAGGCCGGGCGCCACGCCGTCTCCTACGGCGTAGATAAAGAGGGGCGGTAGGTTTACCGCCACTGCCTCTCGCTGCTCCCGTGTGCGCTCCTCCGCCACGGTTCCGCTCTCACTGACTGGATCCAGACTACCTTGCTCGCTGCGAGGGGGCTCGCTTGGGGGCCGCGGCTCGCCTGCTGGGCCCGCCGCCGAGTAATGCGGCGAGTCTCCGCCAGCCCATTCTGGCGTGACGGCCCGCGCGCTTCCCGCCACTACGTGGCTCGGTGGCGGGACTTGCAAATGCGCGCGGGCGCTCACAACAGGATGAATTCTATGTTTTGGGAGGAAGATGGGCTATTTTCACCATGCGTGGTTGCGGGTGTATGCTTGCCTTTTTCTCCGTCTCCGCCAGTGGCAGATGAGGTGCCATCCTGCAGGGGTGGGGTGGGGTGTTCATGGGTGCCATCGCAAGTTGCGGCGTTCATGTTGACGTCTTCGTTGATCATCTTGGTGGACTGCAGCAGTCGCTGCAGCTCCGGGTCGCCTGTCTTCTTTCCAGCCAATAGTTCCTCCGCTCGCAGGCTGAGTAGTAGTACCCTCGGCAGTGACGAGAGAGGTTTTGCTGTCCTGGACGGATGTCCTATGGGCCGTCCACCACGGCCGCCTGTCGACCGCTTCGGCGTTGCTTTAGGCCTCAGGCTGCGGCGTCGTATATATATATATATATATATATATATATATATATATATATATATATATATATACGTGAAGCGAGTGATGACACTCGGCTTGCAACCCATCTTCTATTGGTGCTCGTCAGTGGAATCAGACTGACAGACGGGTAACAATCAAGAAGACTGCTCTCGCGTGTAAACACGCATAGTCCAGCTCGCGCTAGACGCTGCAATGCAAGTCTCTTGAAGGTGGGAGTGCCTTCTATGGCACCCACGTTCAGACAATGAGCGTATGAAAGCTCAAAGTCAATGATACTCAAAATAATTGCGGAGGCGATCTCCTGAATGGTCAGGTCGCTCGAGCCGCCCTCTTCCGAAGAGCAGGGTGGTACGTGCAGGACAAGTCCTGCCACCGCTTCAATTTCAGCGAATCCACGAGTGGTGCGCTTGCGCAGAACTCCGAGATGTGAAGGATCAGACCAAGTGACCAGTTGGTCATCCAGTCTTGGGCTAGCAGCTACCCTAGCCAATGTGTTGTCGTCAGAACACATGATGGTGGCAATCGTGTTGAGGGTCAGCTCCACCGTTGGTTGAACTGTGCCCACACCAGTCATTACGTCTTGTGGGACGCGAATCATGGTGACACGTGCTAGAGAACTCTCCACCGCCTTGGATTCTGAGCTCCCCAATGGGGCGAGAGGTGTCACGTCTGAGAAATCGGGCGCTTGACGCGACGCTACGTCAGACTGCTCGACTCTAGAGTTCTTTGGAGTCGGCAAACTGCGTGGCCCTTGGATCGATCGGGGTTGGAACCCCGAACTCTGACGTTCCGAGCTTGCTTTGTACGTAGGCGGTTCACCCGCGTACTCGGCGCCCGTGCAGAGGGAGGTGGCGGCAGACAAGATGTCTTCCTTCGTTGATGTGAAGGCCGCAGATTTCACTTCCTCCTCCTCGAGGATGGCAACTGCATTCGTCGCTACTTCGTTTGGTTGCCCCTGGCCGTCGAGCTCCACAACTTCGCATGAGATGCCTCTGGAAGGTATGAAGACGTCAGGTTCATCCACGGGTTCGTGGAATGGGAGCAAACGCAGGAATGCGTTCCAGTCTTCTGCTTCTGCTGCAAGGTTGAGAGCGTTGGAACCCTCTTCTGATGTGACGTAGTCAAGGACTACCTCCTCCTCTTCAGTGCAGGCTTGGAAGCAAGGAGTCTGGTAGGGACGTTCGAAGCCCCTGTTGCGCAGTATGGTCGATAAGCAGCAATAAATCTTTGTCTTCAGTTGCTGCGATACTATTTGTACATTATTATCCAGACCACGGCGAATATTATCCGACAGTGCCATGCAATGGGCCAATGCTGGATAACCCATGCGACCCTCGCGACGTACGTCGGCAATGGTACCGCATAAGCGACCAGTAAATGGTGATGCAGGCATGACAGATTTTATCAAGTTGTAATTTAATGGGATATCAGCCATAGTTCAGTTCTCGAAAATGGTAATAATAACAATATATATATATATATATATATATATATATATATATATATATATATATATATATATATATATATATTTCACGTACCGGTAGCCGGCTTGTTCTCAGTAAATTTATTTGTAAGGGACAGGTGTTCTTTCTCGTGAATGGGCTCGGGGTTATTAATCAAACACCACTGTTCCGTGAACAAAATAAACTGAACTATTTATTGATTGTATACAAATCACTAATGATACAATATCTATAGTGGTCTCTACCCTTTTCTTTCATATAACCCAGAATCACTGTTAGTCTCTCGATCTTATCGATCGAAGAAATATTTACCGTTACTTCTTCCTCTACGAGCGTCGGCGGCTTCGGGGACCCTCGTGTTGCCTCGCGCTCCTTCGCTGCTTGCCGGGGTCGTTTCACTTGGGACCAGCCGAGGTGAGGCGCTGCGCTTCCGAAGTACGTTTCCTTTCCAATTCTCCGATCCACTCGACGTCTTTTGATCTGTGTTACTCCAAATAGCAGCTATCACTTTGGCAATATGTCCGATCGACTATTGATTGTTATCACGCACAAATTGTCCGTCAATTAATCTTTCTGCACTCGTTCGTTCGCGATACTAGTTTGCTTTTCGATCGCGGAGCAGCCCCAGATACGTCCTTCCTCGCCGGCGGCCAGCCAGACACTGACTCCTCGCGGCCTCGTTCCCACGGTCGGCCAACCGACGACACCTCGCCGGCCGTAACCGTTTTGCCGTGTTCGTGCTTGATGTCTCGCCGTTTCTTTGGGTGGAAACGCGGTGCGTTTCAATATATATATATATATATATATATATATATATATATATTATAACGCCCCGTCCAAGTATGGGCTACAGCGATGCCTGGCTGCGAGGGAGGCGAGCAGCGGGGTAGTTTGAAATGCGCGCTCCATGCCGGGGGCCTTAAGTCTCGAGGGTTCCAAGCAGAGTTCGCTGGTGTAGAGGACAGTGTCGATGCTTTGCGTGCGACCAAAAAGCTCCGGGTTTTTTATGATGTGAACAAGCGACCGGAGAGAATGGAGTGGTGAGAGTCGGGAGTGGGGAGCAGAGCTGTGTTGGTGGTATATGGGATATAGCTCGCCACCGCAAAACATGAGAGGAGGTAACATGAAAAATTAATGTACTTGAATTTGTTGTGGAACGTTTATTGCACGAAGAGAGGTGATATAGTGTTCGAGGTGCGTTGGAAGATGAAGGGACGGAGACATGCAAAGGTAACTGGATAGGAGAATGGGAATCTACGTGAACTGGAGTCCTAACTGATTAATGTGAGTGCTAATAAAGCATTTAATTAACAGTTGTATAGTTAAATTGTGTAGGCGTGAAGTTAGAGGATCAATCTCTCCTTAAATTGAGTTGCAGTAGTCCAATTTGGAATTGTGAAAGTATTGTAGGTGAGAGTCCTGGCATTTGAAGTGGCAAGTGACTTATTCTGACTGTTCTTTTGCCGGATGTGTAATATTCTTTTAAATACAAGATGTTCTGTTGCATTATTTTAAGTTGGGTTAAAAATGAATTTATGCATATTAATGTATCAATTTTCAATCACCAATATGCATATGTGGATTGTGAACCGAAAAGAGCTCGAAGAAAGGTGAACTTTCACTTTCATTAACTGGTACTGTTGACAATTATGTGCTTTCTATTTGTAACTTATATTGCAATTTACGTACTATAAGGAATGTGTCAAGAGTTGTTAATTTCTGTCAGTTGGGGGGTGAGATTCTGCAGTTTCTCTATGGTAGTGCAATATTTTATTGAAGATTGTCCAATATCACAGATTGTGAAAAAATAGCTGAGAGGAAGGAGGACAGTTACTGCTATTTCTACTGCCATAACGGTCAGAAAAATGTTTATTCATGAATTTCTTCTGATTACAATTTGTATGGTGTAATTTCATCGCATGTAAAATTAGCATGTAACAGGATTGCTATGTGATCATGCAGGATAAAGTGGAAGGAAAATGTTGCAATGATTACTTGTATGGTAATGAACCAATATTATCATTTAGATAAGGAATATGTCAAGAGTTGTTAATTTTGGTCAATTTGGGAGTGAGACTTAGAAATTTCTGTGGTAATGTAGTATCTTAGTGGAGATTGTCTAATACCACAGATTCTGAAAATATTAGCTCAGTGGGAGGACAGTTATTTTTACTGCTGTCTGTAACGTTTCATTACAATGTTTATTCATGATTTCCTTCTGATCATAATTAATATGGTGTGATTTCATGGCAGGTAGAATTAGCATGTAGCAGGAAGGCTATGTGACCATGCAGGATAAAGAGAAAGAAAATGTTGCAATGATTACTTGTATGGTAACGAACTAGTATTATCATTAAAACTTTGGGTAATGATACACCCTACTTTCTTGAGTATTTATCAAAGGGTATAAGAAAACTTTGTCAGTCATGAATATTTTTTTATATACAATTTCTGGAGAAATGGTGTAGGATGTTTATTCTAAATTTATATTGTAAATTAAATTTCTATTAATGTATGTTGACCATAGCATGGATTGTTTATTCTAGAGTTTACATTGGAAATCAAAGTTCTATTGCTGTGTGTTGACCGTGATTGGATGTGAATTTATTATTGAAATGAGGGAATCGTGATGAGGAATGTATAAATCTGAATTGTTTTGGAGTGAAGGAACATAAGTGTTGTATAAATTAATTGGAATGAAAATATTAATTCCAAGGGACTTAATCATTTGTTCAAAGTTCATAATTTGATTTTCCATTTTTTTAAAAGGATGTTAGATGGTTATAATTCTCAGAATAGTTCTAGAAACAGTACTTCTTTGTTGATTTGCTTGTTTTTTGTTCTTGTATTTGGGTACAGGCAGCCAGACAATTGTACACTGTTGTGATATTATTTCTGTGCTGTTGCTTTTGTGTTTGTTTAGAAACTTGCAGATGTCTGTATACTACAGTTTTCATTAAATGTCATTGTTTGTTTTTCGTAACATTGCACTTTCTTTTCTTGTTCGTGGGAAAGGTGTGGAGCAACGCAGGCAAGAACCCTCCTTTAGTTCTCGATTTCCTATTAAGGAAATTTAAATTATCAATATTATTATTATTACTATTATTGCATCTCGATGACCAACCGCGGACGGCCCATATATATGTATTTGTGTGTGTGCGCGCGCGTGGGTGTCTGCGCGGGCGCGTGTCTTTTGAAGAACAATTGCTTGTTTTACATTAGATTTTTTAGATACTAATTTCAGAGAAGTAATTTGAAAAAAATTGAAATTATAGGAAATTATAATATTAAGTGATATTCAGTAATATTTACATGTGTTAGGGGAAAATGACCCCAAAAATTGTTTCTGACCTTATATCTTCAAAATATTTAATGAAATTTATAGCGAAAACATGGCCAACTAACTTTGTTACATATAACTATTTATTACTTTTTCTTTAATGATTAGTAGGGTAATGTAGTAAATATCACCCCACCCCGCCACATTGTGTTCCCAGTACAGTACGCTAAACACACATTCACAGCCACAACTTGTTTTGGCAACACTTATTCACTCTTTAAAGTCGACAGCCGTTTTCAAATAGATACAAGCAGTAAGGATTACTTCTTCACATCAGCAAGAGAGAAGCAATATTCAAACTGCAACTAGTAGAAATTTGATAGCTCACAAGCGAGTCCTGCCTCCTGTATAAAAATGTCTTCCCGGATGAATTAAAACAATTCATTTGAGGCTGGATTGTTACATAAAAACAACAATAAAGTGTTGTCAATTGAAGATGAAGACAATACTAGTAGATTGTTTCGACAATATCGTTCTTTTAACATCGTTCACCGTGATTTTATTAAATAATATTTTCGGGCACGACGACTACTACAACCATTACACCCGTTACAGTAGTGAAAACTTAATCACGGAAGGTGGCGGTGTGCCTACCTGCAGGATAATGATATCAGGCGGCGACGTACACGTCGGCTTGAGTATCTTCTAGCGCGGACAGACTTTACTCTCCCGGCCCGTGTAGTAGTGTTACTTACATATTTATGTAAGTAAACGTTGGTGATAGTAAAAGGAAGTGGAAGGGAAGATCACGCGCGGTCTGTGGCGGGTTTGTTAAGGTAGTTCTCTGGCATCTACAGAGGCTCACAAAAGTTTTGGAACGAAGTGATGTTTCAGAATAAAGTACACTTATTTTTACAAAAAAATGAAAGATTATTAACAGATTTATTATATAACATCACAATAAGTTTAAATCACAAAATGCCATAAAACACTTTTCAATAAATAAAAAATATAATTTTATTCTTGTAAAATCAAAAAATAGCAACATTTGTTACGCCACAAAAGTTTTGGAACGATATACTAAACACAACCTGAATTTCCATAAAATTAGTAATGTACTTTGAAATTAATATTAGTAGCTCTTACCTTTCTTTTAATTACTTCACTTAACCTTTTGGGTACACTTTGTACGAGATTTTGTGCGAAGCACGTCGTTAATTTGCTTCATTCTTGTTCCACCCTCTGCCTGATATGTGCCTTGGATCTCATGGGCGTTTTGTGAACTTCTTTCTCTAACTTATCCCATACATGCTCTATGGGGTTAATATCTAGTGATTGTGGAAGAGGGTGGAGTACTTTGGGACAGTTGTAAAGCAGCCACAACTGCACAATATGGGCTGTATGTTTGGGATCGTTGTCTTGGTAAAAAAATTGGTCCTGGTAAATTGTTCGAAATACCCAAAAGTTCTGCACTAACTTTCAAATTTTGTTTTAGAATATTTAAATAAGCAAATCTGTCTATAGTCTCTTCAATGAAGACCAGTTTTCCGACCCCATTTGCAGACATACAGCCCCAGACCAAAACACTACCACCACCGTGTTTCACAGTTGTCTGCAAATTATTTCCTTGCAGCTCTGTATTCGGTTGACGCCACACCATTTCTCTACCATCAGAGCCAAAATGTTAAATTTACTCTCGTCACAGAAGATTACTCTATTACACCACATTTCGTCCTTGTCAAAATGCTCTTTAGCGAATACAAGTCTTTTGTTTCTCTTTGTTTTGCTTATAAAGGGCTTTCTCCTTGCCACACGTCCCTGAAAATCAGCTCTGCTTAGCACTCGTCTAATTGTTTCAGGGTGTACTTTTTTCTTCAACCTGTACAGCAATTTTTGGAGCACTTATTCGGGGGGTTTTCTTCACCTCTCTGACAATACAGTTTTCATCTCGTTCTGACAGGATTTTGGGACGTCCAGATTGTCGCCGTAAATTAATTCTATCCTCATCTCTGTATCTTTTAATTATATTCCACACTGTAGTCTTCTTCATTTGTAGCAAAGATGCCATACGCTGGCAACTTTTCCCTTTAGCGTAGTGATAAACAACCAGCTGACGTTGGTTAAAGGTCGTGTTCTTTTCTCGACGCCCCATTGCTCGTTTCGTTGCAACTGTTTCACTCGCTAGAAACACACTAAGTGAAGCGAGACTTTTAACGGTTCCCCAGACTTTTGACGCTTGACGCAGGTGAACTCCTTGCCCTCTGATGATACGTCATGATTGACGGGTAACCGTCCGTTCCAATATTTTTGTTGCACCAAAATTCGAATGATAATTAGTAAAAAATTAATTTCGTCTTCATTTAACGTCATTATGGTTAAATTACATTGCATGTTCAAATCGTAGGAACCCCATTTATAAAATAGTAATAATTTAATTCACCGCTTTCCGTTAGTCTAGATACAATGCTGCAAATATACTCAGTTTACTGTCCGTTCCAATATTTTTGTGAGCCTCTGTACCTGGTATTGATGAGAGAAACCACGGAAAACGAACGATCAGAGCAGCCGGCTATTAGAATTCTCCTCCAAACTGCGGCTAAACCACAACTCGACTATTATGTATCTAGTATCGAAGCTCCGCTAATGTCGGGATTCGAACCGTAGGACTTCCCGATCAGAGTGGGAGCAGTGGACGGCAATGATCGCTGTGAGCCAGACTCAGCCGATATCGTTCAGTGGGATGTTCGAATACCGGACCCACGGAGGCGGATTTTCGACTCTACACGGATCGGTGGGTGAAATACAACCACTATTTAGAGAATCCAGCGGCGGGCTGCTCAGAGTGGTAGTTTCCTGTGTTTTCTCCGACCAGTTCCGGGAGTATGCAGGAATTCCTCTAAAATTGATCAAATGCGAAAGATGTCATCCCCCCCTTACCATTTACATTTGCATGCACAAGGTCGGGAGAGCCGATCCGATGGCCGAAGGTGTTAAGGCATTAGCACTCGGTGCAAAGGATTGCGGTTCGAATTCCGTTTCGGGCATGGATGTTTGTGTGATCCTTACGTGTGCTCACTACATTTTAAAAATCACGATGGTCTCTATATGACCAAGATGTGGAAAAGCGACCTTAAAAAAATGGGAGAACAAATGGGAGTTTCCATCTTGTCCCAGCTGACGCCCGGCATGAACACTAATTTTACAAACGGTATTCAGTGAATTTGGTTACACCCCACTGAGAGTATGCAGGAATAATATAAGTATCGTCGGTCAAAGCAGTTAGCTCACTTTACGAATAAACCTGTCTCTTTTTACCTTGCGTTCCAAGGGCTGACTCACATCATCAGCAGTCTCCTGCAACATGAATCCCTTCTTCTTGTATCTCGGGTCTAGGAAAGTCACGAACTGCGCCAACTCCATCGTGAACTCGTACTGATTGAGTCGGGCTTGGGCTTTCCGGACGACTTCCGTTTTAAAATGTGCCCCCGTTGGAGTCCTTGTCACCATTCTGTCAAATGAGTACACCAACCCGCGCACCGTAGGAATAATTAGGTACGCTGTCACGAACATTTCTCCTGAGAGAATGGAGGTTGCAGACTCAAATGGCTCCAGACTGGTGACAAAGTCCTCCGAAACCATCCAGTCGTCGGCTGAAACATAAGAATGATAAAAATTAATTATAAAAAAAATAGACGAGAATAACACACGTTTTTAACAAATGTAATTTGAATTTCAGGAGATAACAATGACAAAAAATCATGACTAACCAATCAGCGCTTGCGGAGCGTTGCGCAATTGAAACTGGGCTATGATGAGATGATCCTTCACTTCCAGTAATCTTCTCACCATAGCCAGCTTGCTGTTCCAGCGGGTGGGAACCTACTGAATAAGCCGCAACTCTGAAGGTTGTGCCGAGTGTTGCTGGTTGCGGAGGCGTTCGGACAGGGCTTGCTGTTTTTCAACATGTACATTTCAACACTACAAATCTTTCATCCTTTAAGTATTAAAAAAGGACCCGTTAAAACTTACTTGAAAAAACTGACAATTTCTCCACATTTCGCTAGAACATCGATAAATTTCTGCACGGAGTGTGGCCCACACACAACTAAATGTAATGTGTGAGCTATACAAGGTATATAAGGGAATCCCTACGACCTGATGGCAGCCTTCATATTCGAAGCATTGTCCGTTACTATGGCTACCCTGAAATACCATTAAAAGAAGTAATACTGTTTATCCACCTCTTGGATCTTTTGTGTTATCCAAAAAAACAAAAGTATCACCACAGTATTTAACGGATTTGCCTTCGAAATGGCTTTTTCAAATTACATTTTTTTTAAAAAGTGGCTTAATTTTACATTAGTAAAATATCCCCCAAGTCAAAATAGTTTCAAAATTCTTAGGGCGTCGGGTTCGGCCACATCTATTAGGAATATCAGTTTTAGAGAAAAGCATCTGAATTGTGTAGGTGCTTATGTTAAGTTGTCCATGAACGGACAAACGTTTCCCCATGAACCAATTTTTTACAAAATCGATCCATAAGAATTGGAATCTGACATCATTGTGTACTGCAGGAAGGAAAATCCTACTTATAGTTCAATAATTATACACTTTTTTTGGATTCACAGGCCCACACTACGAGTTGTCATAATATCGTAAGTTTTCGCTGCAGCGAAACCATTACAACACCTTTCTATTATTTACGTAAGACATTTGGCGAGAAAGTAAAATTAGGATAAATTATGTCATCGTAGGTCCCTTAATACGGGAGTGACGTACCGCGTCTCGTGTCCAGAGCAGACCGGGAAGCTCTGCAAAGGCGACCCAGCGGGTCAGGTTCCGGCGACAACAAGACCTGTCAGTGACGAGCTGACGGACACGCTGCCTGTTACCCGCGCGTGTGGCAAACGCTTTAATCCCGTCGCAATCCAAGTCACCGCGATGGGACCCGGATTTGCAAGATCAATGATTCGACGTGGCAATTAATTGTTCATGGAACTTATCGTTTTGAATAGTCGGCATGTTCTCACACTGGAATGTTGAATTAAAGGAAGTGTGAATCTGCTTCAATAAGTGTGGCAAAATACAAATCATTGAAGAATACCGGTTATCAACCTGAAGTCTCTCCCTATTGAAATTTTGCTTTTTTTTTTTCAAGTTTCTAGGTTTGCTGGGCATTCTGCTTTTATGAATGTACATACCTTCCCCACTATCTGCCATGCGTACATCACTCCTTTGAGGTGGGTCGCGATGTTCTCCGCCGAGTGGCCTCCCAGGAGCAACGCTGCGTCCAGGCACCCGGACGTCAACTTGCCAGCATATACAAAATGAACTGTCACCGCCAGGAAACTACTGGCGGTTCGACGTCCAGGTGTCGGAGGTCAAAGCCACCCAGCGGGCACCTAACAAAATTTCAGTCAGTTTATCCTTGAGCTCCGCCTCGAGCCCCGGGATCAGATTCTGTAAATAAGCAAGACATAACTAGCTTGTTTATTCGTACTACAGAAATATGTATACTACTTAAAGAGGCTAACATAGTGCGAATGTTTTATACATCACTTCAGAATTTAGATGATGAAATATGTTTTAAGACATTCACTTTCTAAAATAGTATTTTACTCTCTGAAATACGCAACTGAGCACATCCCGCACTCATGCTTACCAGTCATTAACGTCTTACATATGAAGTACTAGAATAAATCTATGTGAATGTAAAGTCTTAATCATCACTAACTAAATATATAGTTTAAAAATTTATTTACGCGTGACATTTACGTTTGACACTAGTTTGCCGACATGGTGGTTGGTAGCGTGCATTGAGATGATGTAGCATCGTCCTGAAGCTCGTTAACTCAACAATCCTGGACGATTGGAAATTGTGGACAATAAACAGTGCCACATATGTGTCGATCGTTAGGGACTCCTTACTGCTCCTTGATTATAGGACGCCCCCTGAATTCTCTGGTAGCTGCTGCCCCTGTGCCATTTCGGGGTGACGCCGCTGTATGTGTTCTTGCAGGTTCGAGGTAACACCAGATGTTGGTTACCAACACCAGATGGATGGTTACATAATCTACATCTGGCGGAAGTCCTATCTACCCTCGAACACATTCCACGCAGGCGACGTTCTCCTAGAGGACATTCCTGCGATGAAGCACGTGCGCGAGGACGAAGGAGAGAATTCTACACCGAACCCACGCACGAGTATCACCTCAAGATAGGGCAGGCTGCGAGCAAAGTGAGAAATATTCGCGGGCAGCGAAGCCCTTCTATAAACTCGATCCAACGTTTATACTATCAACCATCGAAGTAATAGTTACGAGGGATTCCTTAACAACGTGTACTAATATTTACTCAGGATATCCGTGTCAATTGATATTCAGTTCCCAACACTACCTTTAATTAAATAAATGTTACAAATTGGAAGAGTAATAAAAAATGGAGGTAACTTCATGACAAGTAATAATGTGAACGAATATTGTGTAGTGTTTTCATATTAAAAAATACAAATTTGAAATTAACTTGTGCTGGCGTTCAATGATTTTCACACTATCAAAGTCATATTGCATGTACTACTTAAAAACGCACGTACCTCACAAGCTTTTATTTCCAGCGATATAAGAATTCGTCGTTATTTATTACAGTGAAGAAATGTGCTAGAATCTAAAATAAGTTATTTACCTCAAAAGATAAGTTCTAAAAGTTATTAAATTTTATTTAGAAAATTACTTAAAAAGTGTTCTCAGTGCAGACGGTAATATTAATTTTTTTCGCGAAACGAAAGACTGAGCGCAAGTTTAAACCTTTCGCATGCAAATCTGACATAGTTCTTACATATGTTACCTTTCTCGGGTCCTGAAGACAGTGTATACGTAGTTAAATCTTTGACTCCGTTCCCGCCGGCGGTCGCGCCGCGCCAAAGGGTGACGAGCGCGAAGGCAGTCCACGGAAACGCGTGGTCGGTCGCCTGGGGCAGACGCTGCGTGTAAAAATGTCGCGTTGAGAGGTGAATGTCAAAGGTTACATCGCCAATGTTTAGCAATGATGGTGGATCTCTCTCGCTATCTCTAATGCGATTCTGACCGGGAGGCCCTACGGTTTGAGATCCGACGGTGGCGTATTTTCCCCACTAGCTACTTGACCGAATTCAACAGCCGGCTGCACTGATTGGTAGTTTTCTGTGGCGACCGATCAATATAAGGCGAATGCCGGAGGAGTATCCCAACAAACGGACCATTGACCAACCGTGATCCTACCTGTCCTAATCCAAATCCTGTCTTCATTCCCTTATTTGTGGCAAGCAATGGTACCATCATTCGTCTTAGTACCCCATTGATTACTAACATGTTTGTCCAGCGTGGGAGATGTAGGAATCCGCTACTAATTGGTTGGGCATAGGCTCAGATGTGGTGGAAGAAGATAGTTCCGAATACAAGCTACAGAAATATTCAAAGTAATTTTTGGTACAAAATGTTTTGTAGGTTGGTTCTCAGCTTGTTAACAGAAATGAAAACGCTGTAGCACCGGCTTTTCCTTCCGCGTTTTCTCGCGAAGATGTGTTTCCTCGCACTTTCCTTCCGCGGTGATGTTTGCATATCCCAACCGTAGAACACCACAATATGACGGAAATGAAAGGAAACGCCAGAAAAAGACGTTGGGTACAATGAAATATGTTCATATACAATTTTTAACAACAATATTGTATGTCATGTGCTGAGGATGCAATTAAGATGTAAAAGAAACATTAAAATTAAAGAGGAAATTTTAGATATGATACACAGACGCAGTATAAGAAATATAGGCTAATTATTGTTCTACAATCCTTGGAAATGCTTAAGCACGATTGAAAACTGACTGTTCTCCTCTGTCCAAAGCCCTCCCCCGCGCTAGTATATCGCGGCGGTGCTCTAGTGTCGCAGTGTAATTCTTGAAAACTATTGCAAATGCAAGCAAAAAAACACAATAAATTCATAAATATTTCGTAAGTTTTAGGCGCACCCGCTCCCGCCGGGCTCCGGACAGCGACTGACGGAGCCCCCAACCGATCAAGAGACCACCGTTGCGAGGGGACGCGCAACGGTGGACTCTGATTGGTCAGAGGCCCGCAGATCCGCCGGAGGCGAGGCGAGACGGGGCGTCTGCTTTATTTAAACTGCTGGGTACATAGAATATGTCGAAATTACAAAAGTTGTATAGAATGTGACATAAGATACACAAATACGGGTCGTTTACATGAGCGACCCGACGTTTAACATTGAAATATACTGCTAAATTGTGAACAAAAAGATTAACTTTAACATAACGAAAATCATGTAAGGCACCAATTGCTTCAAAGAATTCAGAGTGAAAAATATCAAAAGTTCTAGGGGGAGTCCAGATCTTATATATCCCGTCAGAAAACCAAGCACATTGGTCCGGTGTCGCGTCTGCATACACGATGACGGCATCGTCTTTCAGGTCGTTGTCCTCTGCGTACCGCGTGAGGTGATGGAGGCGGCACATCCATGGGCCCGCAAGGTGCGGCCAGCGCCGAACCAGACGGGCGAGGGGGTAGGAGGCGGTGCTCGCGGTGGCCAGCCAGCCGACCATACCGGCGTATGATACCGCAAAACGTGGACTCAGGAGCCATTGTTCCGGGATGGAGCGTACCGCACGTAGGTATTTATCATCTACGGAGGCGCTTTTCTCGTACAGGTCGATGAACACCGCAAGATACTTCAAGGAACTGGTGGGTGTTAGTTGTGACTTCTGCAGGTTGATCTGAAAACCTAGCGAAGTCAGGCGTTGCACGTCTTGCGTAAGTCAGGTGGGGTCGTTTGATAATAAAAGGAAGTCGTCATAATAGACGTGAAAACGTGATACACACGCGTGCTGGAGCGGCAGTCATTGCTACCTGCATTAGCAATGGCGAAAGGGACCAGCCCATTGGGAGAGCTGCAAACTGGTAAAATTTTCAAGCACACTCAATAGAAAAATAGGGGCGCCTTCCTAGCGCCACGGGTACATGATAGAAGCCATCTATGAGATCGATGCGTACCGCATAGGAATATTGCCGTATGTCCTGCAACACCGTCAAAGTAGATGGTAATGACACAGAAACTTTGTAATCGGCTGGGTGCCGACATTCAATAATAAAGCGGATCACTGGTCCCGGCTGCCTCCGGCGGATCACGCTACCCCGGCCAATCAGGGGGCTCCGTTGCGCGTCACCTGCGCAACGGCCCCCGCTTGGACGGCGATGCGGTGCATCCAAGACATTCAATAATAAAGCGGATCACTGGTCCCGGCTGCCTCCGGCGGATCACGCTACCCTGGCCAATCAGGGGGCTCCGTTGCGCGTCACCTGCGCAACGCGCGGCCGCGCGTGCGTGCGCGGGACGTCTGGGGAGAAGCGGCCGGTGGATAGCGGATCTTTATCCCAAAATCGCCGCAGTCGTCGGCATTAGCCGCCGCTACGCGCCACGCGTGCTTGAGGGCTATCACTAAAAGTCGTACACGTTCTCTGATAAAACACTGATCAGCGTCCTCCATCTGCGGAAACTGCGGGCGCAGCAGGGCGAGCAGGCAGGCCTCGACCTGGTCGCGCTTAGCGGTGGTAGGTAACTGGCCCTGGGCTGTCACCCAGTCCCAGGCGGACTCTAAATCGAATTTTGTGTCCTCGGCCTGTTGGTTGGCCGTGGACAGCAGGGCTCGAATAGTGTCCGCGATGATCTGGGATGTCTGCGTGGGCGTCGGGTCCGTCATGGTTGCACGCGACGGGCTGACAAACTCTGTGAGTATTGACTGCCGGCTGCGATTACCAGATGATGTACTCCGGCTGGTGTGAGGCTTCGGTGATGGCTGACGGCGTGTCGAACTTCTCGTGTCACCTCTCTTGTTATTCTTTCTAGTCGGGTTTCGGCGCGACATCGGACTGACTACAGCGCATGGATCCACTCTTCTTGGATGCACCGCATCGCACGACTGCCAGGCCACGACCTATAAATAAATAAGTTCATAAAACACAGTTCATAAAACTGTCCACGGGGACATGTCACAGATTAGTCTGAATTTGTGATCACTTTTGGGCACTAAAAAGCAAGAAAAGGTATTGCTTGGTGGAGAAACAACGTTCTCTAGGATACCTGCGCGACACATGTTGTCAAGAGAGTGCTTGAGGTATCTGCTAGTGGGGCGCCGCTTCATCGGGACGCCTGCCGGCGTTTGGTGATGCACGCCATCTTGGAAAAGAGAATGTGGCACCTGGGGGCCACGAACTGGAGCGGGGGCACGTGGCGTGGGGGCACGTGCGGCCGCGGCAGCGCTGGGAAGGCATTGGGGTCGATGTCGGTCTCCGCGTCGTCGTCAGGCGGCTCTCGGTCGTTCTGGCGGTCGGGCTTGTCACGCTCAGCGCTTAGCTCAGCAATGATGAGCCGCCAGAAGGCCCAGTCTATAGGCAGCGGCTGGTCGTCCTCAGGCGGGGGTGGCTGTATCACTTCCAAAAGTTCGTCGAATAGAAGTAGAAACTCATGTCGGTCCCAATCCTGTTCGAATGCGGGAGGCGCCTGCTGCGCCGCGGGCGCGAGGCGGACGGGCGCGGTGTACGGTGGCACCTGCGCGGCCGTGACCTCCCTGTACGCAGGGGCGCGCCTACGCCGCCTGCGTCGCGGTTGTCGACACCGCGCCCACCGCCCCGCGCCCGCGGCAGCGGCCCCTCGGAAACCGCTGCGGTTCCTGCTTGTGAGTCCGCTTGGGAGCGGGCTGCAGCGGTGGCGGCTCCGAAATTTGCAGGCCAAACAGATCTCCATCTTGCGCGTTATGCGCGGCCTTTCTTCAGTGCGATCGGCATGATGCGCACGCGTTCAGCGAGAAAAACGCGATCAGCTTCCTCGAGGTGTTGCTGAACGGAGCGGATCATCGCTAGGTAGGTACACTCTACCTGATCACGCTTGCCGAGCGCGGGATTTGTTGCCTGAGATGCAACGAAATCCCACGACTTTTCCACGTCAAATCGAGGAGCCGGTGGAGGTACCTGCATCAATCGTTGAAGCGCCGCTAATAACGCGGCTGCCTGGGTCGTATCTTCCATCGTGGAGGTCTGTGTCCCGTTATGACGGGGCGAATTCGGTGATTAAAGACTGCCGCGGGGTGCTGGCGCCGGTGGGTTGCTCTTCGGAGGATGATGAACGCGTAGTTTTTCTCTTATTCTTCCTCGGCATTCGGAGGCGGAACGGTTAACACATGTTGCAATAAACACATCGCGAGACACTGGGCGATAGACGGAACGAGTACGCGGATACGAGCTGCATAGCGGTATTAGGCGCACCCGCTCCCGCCGGGCTCCGGACAGCGATTCCCGGCATGAAAACTACTTCTACGAACAGTATTCGGTGAATTGGTTTCACCCCACTGAGAGCATACAGGAATAATATAAGTATTGTCGGTCAAAGCAGTTTGCTCACTTTACGAATAAACCTCTCTGTTCATACCTTGCGTTCCAACGCCAGTCTTACATCATCCGCCGTCTCCTGCAACATGAATCCCTTCTTCTTGTATCTCGGGTCGAGGAAAGTCGCGAACTGCGCCAACTCCATCGTGGACTCGTACTGAATCAGTCGGGCTTGGACTTTCCGGACGACTTCCGTTTTAAAATGTGCCCCCGTTGGAGTCCTTGTCACCATTCTGTCAAATGAGTACACCAACCCGCGCACCGTAGGAATAATTAGGTACGCAGTCACGAACATTTCTCCTGAGAGAATGGAGGTTGCAGACTCAAATGGCTCCAGACTGGTGACAAAGTCCTCCGAAACCATCCAGTCGTCGGCTGAAACATAAGAATGATAAAAAATTAATTATAAAAAATTAGACGAGAATAACACACGTTTTTAACAAATGTAATATGAATTTCAGGAGATAACAATGACAAAAAATCATGACTAACCAATCAGCGCTTGCGGAGCGTTGCGCAATTGAAACTGGGCTATGATGAGATGATCCTTCACTTCCAGTAATCTTCTCACCATAGCCAGCTTGCTGTTCCAGCGGGTGGGAACCTGCTGAATAAGCCGCAACTCTGAAGGTTGTGCCGAGTGTTGCTGGTTGCGGAGGCGTTCGGAAGCCAGGTTGCTGTGCCTGTTTTCAACATGTACATTTCAACACTACAAATCTTTCATCCTTTAAGTATTAAAAAAGGACCCGTTAAAACTTACTTGAAAAAACTGACAATTTCTCCACATTTCGCTAGAACATCGATAAATTTCTGCACCGGAGTGCTGGCCCCACACACAACTAAATGTAGTGTGTGAGCTATACACGGCATATGGGGGATTCCCAACGACCTGATGGCAGCCTTCATATTCGAAGCATTGTCCGTTACTATGGCTACCCCTGAAATACCATTAAAAGAAGTAATACTGTTTATCCACCTCTTGGATCTTTTGTGTTATCCAAAAAAACAAAAGTATCACCACAGTATTTAACGGATTTGCCTTCGAAATGGCTTTTTCAAATTAAATTTTTTTAAAAATATGGCTTAATTTTACATTAGTAAAATATCCCCCAAGTCAAAATAGTTTCAAAATTCTTAGGGCGTCGGGTTCGGCCACATCTATTCGGAATATCAGTTTTAGAGAAGAGCATCTGAATTGTGTAGGTGCTTATGTTAAGTTGTCCATGGACAGACAAACGTTTCCCCATGAACCAATTTTTTACAAAATCGATCCATAAGAATTGGAATCTGACATCATTGTGTACTGCAGGAAGGAAAATCCTACTTATAGTTAAATAATTATACACTTTTTTTTGGATTCACAGGCCCACACTACGAGTTGTCATAATATCGTAAGTTTTCGCTGCAGCGAAACCATTACAACACCTTTCTATTATTTACGTAAGACATTTGGCGAGAAAGCAAAATTAGGATAAATTATGTCATCGTAGGTCCCTTAATACGGAAGGGACGTACCGTGTCTGGTGTCCAGAGCAGACCGGAGAAGCTCTGCAAAGGCTTATCGCTTAAATGTTGCATGTTGTCTTGGGCGCGTCCGCTCTCTCCGGGCTCCGACTGGCGTTTGACGGAGCCCCTAACCGAAGCACGAGCCGCCGTTGCGTGGGGACGCGCAACGGCGGCCCGTGATTGGTCAGGGGTCCGCAGATCCGCCGGAGGCGAGGCGAGATGGTGCGTCCGCTTTATTGAACATTGTGGGTACATAGTACACTTCGAAACTTGAGAAGTTATATACAACATGAGACATATACAAGGATTGAACACATGACAAACTCTTTTTCTTAGGTTAAACGGTACAGCTAGGTTATCTACGTTAAAGTCTGGAATAGAAACTAGGATACCCGAGAGCCGCGAAAAATTCTGCGGTGAAGGAATCCGATCCAGGAGGTGCGCCCAGGTGCGCGTGGCACCGTGGTGAACCACGCGCATTGTTTAGGCGTGGCTCTGCAACCGATGCATGGTGAGGATGGTGGAGACGCCGGATCCATGGCGCTGCGATTTCTGGCCACAGGCGGATCACACGAGCGAGCGGAAAGGTGGCGGTTGTAGCGATTGTTAGCCACGCTACCATGCCCGCGTATGATCGGGCGAATCTCGGATTCGCGAGCTAGGCCGTAGGTACCGCACGCACTGCTCGGAGGTAATCCGGGTCAGCCTGTAATGCTTTCGTTTGTAAGTTCACATGCACTCCGAGAAACTTAGGCTTTTTGGTGGGTTGCAACACGGATTTGGGCGTGTTGATGCTGAATCCTGCATCGATCAGGCGTTGTTCATCGTGGCGTAATTGATCTGGGTCTTTGGATAACAGTAGAATGTCATCATAGTACACGAACGCTTTCGCGTGACAACAGTATTTGATGGCCGCATTCATAGCCACTTGCATGAACAGCGGGCTCAACGTCCATCCCATGGGGATGGACGTGAACTGATAACACTTGTTAGCACAGGTCACTGCAAACCAGTGTCGAAATGCTGGCACAATAGGCACGTGATAAAAGCCGTCAATGAGATCTATTCTGATCGCCCACTGGTAGGTAGCGATACTTCGGAGCACATCGTACGGGGACGGGAGTGTCACTGAAGGTGAGGAGTCGTAGTATCGAGTCCAGGGGGACATGTCATAAATCAGTCTTATATTTCCCTGTGGCTTTAGGGATTAGAAAGTACGTGAAACTGTTTATCACTGGCGTGGTACATTCTTCCAGTATTTTAGCATGACACATATTGTTCAGGGTATTAGCTAACCACTTACTTGTAGGCCTCTTCTGCCGTGGTGCTAGCGTGGGCGGTATGTGCCTGACGCCCTCGCTGAAGAGCGGGTGCGGTACCGCCGGCGTTCGCCGCGTGGCGAAGCTGAGGGGTGGCACGTGTCAAAGGCGACACGTGGCGTCGGAAGGCTGGGGAGCACGCGTGTATCTTAGACTTCATCCGGGTCGGGTTGGTCATCCTTCTGCTCGTGCGGTGTGTGGTCATTGTCACGGTCGCTCATGGCCGTTATGATGGGGCGCCAGAATTTCCAATCTATCGGGATGTCTGGCTGTGGCGCCGGGGGCTGGACGACGTCGAGCAGCTGGTCGAAGTTGGTAAGGAATTCACCTGGGTCCCAGTCCATTCCTTCGGGAGTGCCCACCCGCGGAAGTTGGGGGGCGGTGCACCGTGGCACCGGCGCTGCCGTTAGCGGGTGCTCCCAGCAAGCGGCGTGGTGTCTACGCCGCCTGCGTGTTGGTCACTGCCGCGCCCGCCTTCCGGCGCCCGCGGCTGCGGCCCCTTGGAAAGCGGGGCGCCGTTTGCCTGTATACTTGTTTGCTCAGCGGAGCCGGTGGCGGCTCCGTAATTGGAGGCCAAACAAATCTCCGGCGTTGTGCGCCGCTACTCACCACCCTTTTTTGAGCGCGATTGTCATAATTTTTACGCGCTCGTTAGTAAAAGCGCGGTCGGCTTCTTCTAGCTGCGCCTGGAGAGGGCGCAGCATTGTTAAGTATCGACATTCTACCTTGTCTCTCTTGCCTAGGGCCGCATTTTGCGACTGGGCGGCAATAAAGTCCCAGGCTCTTTCTATGTCGAACTTGGGCGTAGCCGACGGTACCTGGATACCATCGTCTGGGTGGACGCTGCTGTGGGGCGTAATCTGTTATGAGGCTCTGGCGCGGTGTGGATGTCCCGGTGGGCGCCGGGGTGTCCGACGACGTGGACCTCTGCGACCGGGGCGTGGATTTTCCCTTCTTCTTCATAGGCATCCGGTGGCTGGTTCGCGTCACGACACATGTTCGGAAAGTACGGTACGCGGTAGAACGATCACTGACTTCTTGGGCGCGTCCGCTCTCTCCGGGTTCCGGCTGGCAACTCCATGATGCTGCGTGTAGAATGTCGCGTTGCGAGGTAAATGTCAAGTCACAACATCGCCAATGTTTAGCAATGATGCTGGATCTTTCTCGCTATCTCTAATGCGATTCCGTCCTACGGATCGAGATCCGACGGAGGCGTATTTTCCCCTCTAGCTACGCACTAGCTCGACCGAATTCAGCAGAAGGCTGCACTGATTGGAAATTTTCTGTGGTGACCGATCAATAAAAGGCGAATGCCCAGCTACGCACTAGCTCGGCAGAAGGCTGCACTGATTGGAAATTTTCTGTGGTGACCGATCAATAAAAGGCGAATGCCGGAGGAGTACCCCGACAAACGGACCATTGACCACCCGCGATCGTACCTTCCAAATCCAGTCCTCATTCCCTCCTTTGTGGTAAGCAATGGTACGATCATTCGTCCTAGTACCCCATTGATTATTAACATGTTTGTCCAGCATGGGAGATGTAGGAATCCGCTACTAAATTGGTTGGGCATAGGCTCAAAATGTGGTGGAAGAAGCTAGTTCCGAATACAAGTTACAGAAATATTCAAAGTAATTTTTAGTACAAAATGTTTTGTTGGTTTGTTCTCAGCTTGTTAACAGAAATGAAAACGCTGTAGCACCGGCTTTTCCTCGCGAAGACGCGTTTCCTCGTGCTACCCGTCCGCTGGGATATTTGCATATCCCAGCCGTAGAACACCACATATGACGGAAACGAAAGGAAACATAGAAAACACGTTCGGTACAAAGAAATATGATCATATACTATTTTTAACAACAATATTGTCTGTCATGTGCTGATGATGCAATTAAGATGTAAAAGAAACTTTAAAACTAAAGAGGAAATTTTAGATATGAAACACAGACGCAGGATAAGAAATATAGGATAATGATTGTTCTACAATCCTTGGAAGTGCTTGAGAACGATTGAAAACTGAGTGTTCTCCTCTGTCCAAAGCCCTCCCCCGCCCTAGTATATCGCGACGGGGCTCTAGTGTCGCGGTGTAATTCTTGAAAACTATTGCAAATGCAAGGAAAAAAACACAATAAATTCATAAATATTTCGTAGTTTTATGCTAAAAAGAAATAGAGCATCACTGCAGAAGAAAATGACAATAAAGGAATTCCAGCGTTGCCTGCAAGTTTTGAATCCCACTGAAATCGTCATCCATTTCGTTAGACGTTCCCAGCTAACGTGGAATGAAGTTAGTATGGAATGTGATGAGGAGAGGATTCGCCAGAAGTTTTAATGTTCTCAGGGATTTTTCTAGGGTTGTTTACTTGCTAGTAAGTACAACATGAGCAGGGATGATTATCCGCTTTTCGAAAATCCGCGCACCTCAGCTGGGATTGAACATGTGCTCTGGAGTTAATCCGCCAGTAAACTAATCAGCCCCTACTGATAGCAATGAAACATTGCGCCACAATTGATAATTATCATAATTATATAACTTTCCGTACTAATAAATTATTTTTTGTATACCAGCATTATAAACGAGGTTTTCTGTTGCAAGAAATCGTTCATAAAAGGGCCTTTTACAGCACAAATGATGACGTATTAGGTTTTACGGCACGAATGATTGCGTCATCACACACGTCATAGTTGCGTCACAACTCACCTTTAAAATTGACGAACGCTGTGGAATTGCATGAAGAGTTCACAGAGTAACCATACAACCAGAATAACCAAAAATTTTTATTCTTGAATATAATAAATCAGTTTACATAATTACATTATTTATTGATGTTAATATTAATGGAGCAGTCTGTGAGGTTTTTGAAAGATAAAGGAACAGAACCAGGTACATTAAAAGTTTTAGTTGATGAAGTACTGCTACGTTATTTTCGTCATTTGACACTATTCTTCTAGCTATCTTTATTTTATTCTGAATTGATTCCTCAATGTAAGATTCTGCAACATTTGATGATCGCCATCCTCCATGACGCTTAAGGGTGGTAATATCTGCACCACTGTCGGCTAACATAGTAGCCGATGTTCTCCTGAATGAATGTCCGGAATATTTTTCATGATTTGGAAGTTGAAGGTATTCGGCAATGAGTTTAGGAATTTTTCCGAAAGTGTTAATCCCAATGGGGTTACAAGTGCATCTACCTTTGTTATAAAATAAGAAAAGTTTATTATGTTTGACTTTAGAAGGTCTGAGGGCAATGTATTTTTATACAAATCTATATAAGAGAATCCTTCATCAGAAATAACGGTAAATATTCTGTGTTTGTTAGTTTTAGTTTCTCTAATTTTGACAACTAAAACAGAACCTTCTTCAGAGACATCATCGGTGCATATGTTATACAATTCCTCGTCTACAAGCTCCAAATATGCCGAAAATCGCAACAACCTGAAAAAAGAGAGCAAAAGATGTGTTCCAATAGTTCACAAATATTTCAAATAAATATAACTTAAATACCTTCATCAAGAGATACTTATCAGCTGCTTCTACTAAAAATTTGTTCACATCAGCTTGGGAAAAGACCATAGATTTTTCTGCTTCGTAACCGACATTCGCTTGTTTCATGTACAATTGAACTTTATTAAAAGCAGAAATATCAATACCATCTTTAATTTTGATCATGGCCTTCAATTTCGAGTGACTACACCACAAACTTGATGCCTTACATACTGCTGACTTCAATGTAATAAAAATTAGAAAATTAGACCATCACTAAAACTCGACTAGGTATGTCAATAAAGTAAGAGACACTTACTAACTCCGATATGTATGCCAGAACAACTGATTCGCATATAATCTTCACGTTCTTTGTTTCCATCCAATTTTTAAATTTGTTGTACTCTTTTTCGTACAATGCACTTGACTTTGCCGGTATTAAGCATTGTTCTGCCTTCGTGGCTTGTTCAACAATTTCCTGCGGCAAGGAATCCATCTTTCTTCGCATGCTCTTCAGAATCGCTCATCAGCTGTCCAAAATGCGTGACGTCATAATACCAATGTCAATGTTGCCAACAGTAAAACTGCTTTTGCAATTAGTTCATAAATTAATTTCGATTCTTGCATACATTTATAATGCTGTTATACAAACAAATAGCGTATAACTCGTTTATAATGTTAGCTTATTGCATTCGTACAAATTTGAAAACTCGCTCCTAACGTCGCTCGTTTTCAAAACATGTACTCATGCAATAAAGCTTAACATTATAAACTAATTGCATAAACTACTATTACCAAACATATTTTCCATGGATACAACTTCCATACTATGAAGCATTAGGTAATTTTCGAGAAAGAGAATTAACTTCTACATCTCAACTAATCATAAGACGTAATATTTTTTTCATGGAAACACCAGCACTTGCACGGTGTATATGTATACTTCGGATTGATTGATTGACGATGGATTACTCATACCGGGCGCGTAAAATACGAGGGTCATTTGTCCCGTAAGTGTAGTGCATGTTTTTCCTCGCGAGGTGGCGGTGGTCTTCCCCCGTTGGGTGGCGAGATTCGGCGCCGACTTACCGTCGGCTAGTGGGGTTTCCCCAATCAGGTATCTCCCGCCACCGGGGCAGTGCTCCAACCGGCACAAGCTCTAAGCTCGCGACCAGTCGCTCGGAATATTTGGTAGTGTAGTGAATGGTATTGTAAGTGTGTGTGTGTGTGTGTAAGGGGAGAGGAAAGGACAAGGAAGAGGAAGGACAGATCACGCGCGGTCCTGGCCCGTTTGTTAGGGTACTAAGGCCGGCTGTCGCCTGGTGTTGATCGGAGAAACCACAGAAAGCTACCGATCAAAGTAACCGGCCGCTAGAATTCTTCTCTAGATAGCGACTGAATTCGACCTAGCAGACTAGCTAGTGTCCAAAATCATTCCACCGTCGGGACTCGAACCTAGGCTCTCCCGGTCAGAGGCGCTGCAGTGACATCAGTTGATGCCCTAAGCCACCTCTCTCGGCGATACTGTGGTGTCTATTATTCTTGTATTGTAGTTTCTCGTAGAAGGAGTACATGCAAACTGTGTTATGTATTCTTTAAAGGTGTGAGAAATTTATTGTATTTTGTTTCACTTGCGTTGTGTGATGCTATGGAATTTGTTTTCCAAAAATTGCTTGGGAGCTGTGCATGTTCCCCCTCCTCCGAAGCATCTGTGCAATTGTGACTTGTTACGAATAGGTTCTGGAATTTTGATCAACCACCTTTTCTTTATCTCTACCGCTTACGCATTACAGAGAAAGTATTGTAATGCTGCGGAAAAGGCAAATTTTAGATAGAAAAGCTGTTGTTGCCGGGCCCTGATAACAAAAACAGTAGATAAATATGGTCTCTATGTATACTGGATTACTACCTCTAAAACAGAGGTTCGCAAACTTTTTTGTCTACCGCCCACTTTGAGAATCGTTGCGCCCCTCAATATTTTTAACTAAAAATCACAATCGCAATCATCACTTTCATTATAGCGTGCCATTTGAGTCTTATCATGTTTCAGAGTTCTAAATTACGTTTTGAACGAGACTTTCTAACTAAAGGAGTAATTACAACGCTAATTTATAATATAAAAACTTTCATTCAAATTGAAACAAACATTTATATTTTAAAACTTATCTAATGAATCTATGATTTTTAACAAGTTTGTTAATATCAGATTCGAATTTACTAAAAAATGGGCGTCAGTCACCGCGTTCGGTAACATGCAAACTATTCGTTTTAGTTGGATTTTGTAGCCAAAATTCTTTCGGTAGCCATTTTTGAATTTGATTAGTTCCCTAATCGTTGTCAGTTCTTGTCGCCTAGAAGTTTCTCTTCCAGCTGGGATGATCCTTCTGTGTAGACAATTCAGAATAGATCTAACACCCAGTCCGGTATTTTCACTTTTAAAATGTCCTGAAACCGTTCTTTGAAATCACTGTAGAGGTTCTCCAAATGTTGGCAGTAAACAAGCAAGTCGTCGTTGATGAAGGATACTGATAAATTAGGGGAATTGGGGAACTCAAGTCTGCCGATAGTTTTCTTGTGTAAGAGCAGTTTGGCTACGAAAGCAGCAACGATGTTTTTTTATCAAGTTTATCTTGAAGATTGATATCATTAAACAATTTATCATTCTTTGATGTGATGAGGTTGTTGCGGAAATATATGCCTTTGTTTTTTCCAAGACCTCTATCACAGTGTTAAACAGATTATGAAATCGAGTCAGAAAAGTACCTCTTGATAGCCAACGCACTTCTGTGTAAAAAGGCAATCGGTTGAAATCTTCATTAGCAATACAAAGCTGATTAAATAATAGTCATTTAAAGAGCTGTTTCGGATATTATTCACTGCTATGATGACATGTTTCAGAGTCTGAAACAGCCGTTACATATATTTTTCGCAACCAAATGTTGGCAATGAATGACGCAATGCATATCTGGAATATACTTTTTACGTGCACTAAGAAACCTTTGTGAAGTCATGACAGCCGGAGCGCCATCCGTAGAAGCTGATATAATATTCATTAGGATATCATTCTCATTTCGTAAGTTTCCCAGTGTATTAAATATGGTTTCTCCTTTTGTATCTGTCTCAAGTTTTTTATTTGATCGATTCCGGGCGCGTCAACTGCTAAGATTATTATTCCCGTAACTACAGTGCACGGTTTGTCGCGAGGGGCGGTGATCTTCCCCTGCTATATGGCGAGATCCGGCGCAAACCTACCATCGGCTTGAGGGATTTTCCTCAATCAGGTATCTTCCAACAGTGTGGTACCGCCCCAGCCCGGACGAGCTGTAGGCTCCCGACTGGTCCCCTGACATAGTGTATGTGATTGTAAGAGTGTGTAAGGGGGATGATAGGACAAGGAAGGGCAAGGAAAGATCGCGCGTTGTCCGTGGCCTGTTTGTTAAGGCACTGCTCCTGCAATTGCCTGGTATTGATCGGTGAACTACCGATCAGAGCAGCCGGCCGTTAGAATGCTCCTCCAACCACCGATAGATATCTAGCTAGTATGGAAAATCCTGCTACAGTCGGGTCTCGCCCCTATGACCTCATGGAAGAGACACTCCAGTGACATCAATTGCCCTAAATGGGACCCCTCATGGGGTCATTTTTTCTTTAGTTAACTACTTGTTTTCATTAATTCCATGGAAAATCGTTTATTATCGCTATGATAATAGCACGCGTGCAATTAAAACTTTACCGTGCAATGAAAACTCCCCAACTACCAATCAGGATTCTGAGAAGGATCAAAATCATTGAATTAGGACACAATAACAGAATTGGTGAAGGTATTTCCAGTCGGCCATGAAACATGAACAAAAACATACATCATAAACTAAGTACCAACATCTACTACAGTAAACATATTATGAATGTAACTAAATTGGTGAAGTAAACGTTAAGGGAGCTTAATGGAACAACATAAAATATTCAATATGAGTAAAGTAAATGTTCTACTTGAAAAACATTTGGTCTTAGTATCACAAATGTAAAAAATATGAATGTGAGTTGTGTTTACCCGTTCTTAAAAAGTACGCCAGCACAACTGTATCCGAAGTGACTCTATTTTTCCTTTCCAATATTCATGCATCTTCTATTCTCTCTCATAACTGTCTTAACTTTTCCCGGGAAGTAATGTTTTTTGTGGCTTTGTCAGCTTCTAATTATTTGTCCGGAATGAGTTCAATGTCTTCCACTCAATAAATTTCTTTAACCTCTAAACCACAATAGTGATCCTGTGTACACAATGCACTGCCCATTAAAATAGGCCTTTTTTAGAAGCAATACGTCATCAAATATGTGCCTCAAATCGAAAAGATGTTCTTGAATTTTTCAAAATTTAAATTATTCTTAAATGTAAACGAAAAAATATTGCAAAAAAAAAAACAACAACGATGATTTCAGCCAATTTAACTGTACATTTGTAGCAGACGTTTCGACCTAAATTATAAGGTCCTCTTCAGTGTCTGAAAGTTCAACATCAACCAATCAGTTACCAGCATTACATTATATTTTACATGAGTGCTAATAGTATAAAACACACTGAAGAGGACCTTACAATTTAGGTCGAAACGTCTGCTACAAATATAGAGTTAAATTGACTGGGATCATCGTTTTTTGTAATGTTTGGTTTAATCAGTAAATTGATTCAGTGGTGAGGTGTAGTTGACATTTACATAATTGAAATAATTGAAGGCGTCATTGTAAACAATAGTATTTATTTCACAAATAGCAGCTTTCGATGGCTTAGCCATCATCATCAGTTTTCTGGTACAAGAAAAATATAAAATTAGAATTAACATAGTTACCTAATTTTAAAAACACATCTTAAGAAATGAAAGGAGAAGAATTATAGAAAAGAAAAAGAAAGAATGAAAGAAAGAAAGGGGGCGGAGAGTTAGATCTTTATAATGTAAATAATTTATATAATTTAAAACATCTTAAGAAATGAAAGAAGAATTAAAGAAAGGAAAGAAAGAAGGGACGGAGAGTTATATCTTTATGTAATATAGTAGTTTTTTTAAATTTAAGCAAGAAATGAATGAAAAATAGTACATGTACAATTTTGAGAGAGAAAATACGAAAAGTAAGTTGAGCCGTTTCTTACCTGCTGGCTGGGAGCCACAAACGGACTGCGTGTCTCCGGCGTCCCTCCGAAGCTTTAAGTACCGTCTGTGGGGGGTGGAGGAGGGTTAATGGCCTGGGTGCGGTGTGTGTGTTGTGTCACCCCCGAAGAGTGTGGTGTGAGGGTGATGTCAAAAAGTAATTTTAGCAGAGGGGAGGGGTTGTAGTTTATGTTTACATTCAGTAGGTTACTATTGAGATGAATGTGACTGTTTTCCAATGTTAATCTGGTATGATATTGATTTTCTATTTCCAGTATGTGAATGTCTGTGTGTGGATTGAATGTGTGACCTGTCTGAAGTAGATGATTGGCAAAGTGAGATTTGCAGGTGTTGTGTTTCCAAGCGTGTATATGTTCTTTTATTCTTGTATTGAAAGTTCTGCCTGTTTGACTAATGTATTTTGCTTCGCAATCGTGGCAATGTAGTGCTAGACACCGCTTTTTTCTAGAATATCTGTGTGTGTTTTAGGAGATAAGATATTTCTGAGAGAATTTTGTTTTGAATGAAACTTTGATACCGGCTTTGTGTAGATTGTGTGCGACTTTTTCTGAAAGTTTTCCAAAATATGGTAAGCAAGTGTACTTGTCTGATGTTAGTGTTACGTTAGAGAGTGTAGTGTACATTTTCAGTTTTCGTTTGTGAATTTTGCGGCGTAATATGTTGTTGACAAGAGCTGTTTTGTAACCGTTTGCCATAGCAATGTGTTGAATAGTGTTCAGTTCTTGCAGAAAATGAGATTTAGTGAGAGGCTGGCTTAATAATCTGTGTAACATGTAGTGGAAGGCGGCGTGTTTGTGTTGAATAGGGTGTTGTGAAGAGTTGTGGATGACAGTGTCTGTGTATGTCGGTTTTCTGAAAATATTGAATGCATGTTTGTTTTCAGATATGCTGATATTGAGGTCTAGGAAATTGATAGATTTGTCTTCATTCTGTAGTTCTGTAGTGAATTTTATAGTAGGATGTATGTTGTTGAGGAAGTCAGTGAAGTGGTCAATTTGTCTAGTCGTACCGGTCCAGAGAACAAGGATGTCGTCTACGTAACGGTGCCAATATGTAATATATTTGAGAAGTGCATGATTTGAAAGGAAGATGGTCTGTTCGAAAGAGTCCATAAAAATATCTGCAAGGAGAGGAGAGAGGGGTGAGCCCATGGGGATTCCTGAAGTTTGTCTGTAAAATTTATTGTCAAAAGTGAAGTAATTTTGGTCCATGCATAAGTTGAAGAGATTTTGGAGTTCATGACGAACAGGTATCGGACATGATGATTTGTCTAGTTTTTGCAATCTGAAGTCGGAGTACTAGGAAAGAGATTCTTTATGTTAAATGAGACAAGTTTTGCATAGGGTGGAACGGGAATCTGTTGGATCTTTTCTACTAGATCTAGACTGTTTTTTACAGAATATGAAGGTTTGAACTGGATGTGTTTATGGAAGAGGTTATTTAATTTCTGGGCGAGTTTGTGGGTTAAAGTGCTTGTGTACGACGGGGGTATTCTCTTAGTGTAATTTGGGCAGGCCATTAAGCCTCGGAGGAGAAGGGTTAGATGGTATGTATTGTTTGGGATAGGGAAACAATGCTTGAGAATATTAAGTTCTTGTTTAACAAGAACTGGTGGGGGCTCTGTTGCGTCTTCGCCACTGGTGCGCGCGGCGGCTGCCTCCTGTGGGACGTCACTCCTCATCACTTTTTTGTAAAACTCTTGGGGAGATACCTGGGGCACCGAGTCCACCCTGCTGAGGTTCACTCGGGGTCTCACTTGCCCCTGGTGGCGTGTCACCACCCTACCCTCAGTGCGGATTAGGTACGTTCTGCTTCCCTTAACCGCCGTAACTATCCCCGGAAGCCATGCTGGGCATTTATTAAAGGAGGTGCAATACACTTTGTCACCTACCTGGAATTTAGGTCGTGTTCACACCGACCTGTATGGGTCCACTGGGCTCAGCAGAGACAACAACGTCCTTGGCTGTCTCCCATGGAGCACTTCGGCTGGGCTCCTGTCGTCCGCGCCTGGCAACGTGCGGAAGGTGACCAGGACCCGCAGTAGTGCTCCGGACCTGTGTGTGCCTGCTGCGCGCGATTTAGACATTGCCGTCTTAAACGTTCTGACAAACGTCTCCGCTTCCCCGTTAGATTGTGGGTGGAAAGGCGGCGCGCAGACGTGCTGAATCCCATTGCTCGTGCAGAAGTTCGAAAATTCTTGGGAAGTAAACTGGGAGCCGTTGTCCGAGACTAACGTGACCGGGAGCCCCTCGGTCACAAATATTCTCTCCAGTGCATTAATCGTGTGAGCCGACGTGGTGCTGGCCATCTCCACAACGTATGGGTAGTTGGACTTGGCATCCACTACCACCATCCACATTTTATCCCAAAATGGTCCAGCAAAGTCCACATGTACTCGCTCCCACGGCTCACTGGGCTCGGGCCAGGAAACCAAATCCTTGCTGGGTTCGCTCTGGTTCAGCTGGCAGGCTTCGCACCTCTTGAGCAACTGCACGATGTCTGCATTCATCCCTTCCCAAAAGCAGTGGCGGCGCGCCAGCTACTTTGTCCGGACCACGCCCCAGTGTCCCTCGTGGAGGAGGTCCTCAGCACTTTTGGGATGACCACTCTTGTATACTCTTCCCCTGCCAAGAGTAATACCCCCGCCTTGCATGTTAACCTGTCCTTTTTGTTATACCAAGATGCGTTGCTCCTCAGGCACCTGAGCGGCCAGCCTTCCCTTACGTAGCTTCTTACTACCCGCAGCTCTGGGTCTTTCTCCGTCTCCTCTGCGATCTTCCTAGCCCCCAATGGAAACTCCGACAGCACTTGGAACTCTTCTGTGTCAATCCGGTGGCACTCCTCCTCCAATTTGTCGAAATCCAGGTCCGGCCCTCCTGGCAGCCTAGATAGAGCGTCCGCGTTTGCGTGCTGGGTCGTACTTCTGAAATGGATCTGGTAGTTGTCATACGTTAAGAATAATGCCCATCTTTGCAACTTCTTTGTTGTGCTTTCCGGGATCCTTTTTCCTGGGTGGAATAGTTGTACTAACGGCTTGTAGTCTGTAATTATATGAAACTTGCTACCGTATAAGTAGTCAATACATTTCCTTACCGCGAAGATTATCCCCAAAGTATCCTTTTCAATTTGTGAATAATTTTTTTGATGTCTGTGGAGGGACTTCGAGGCGAACGCTATTGGCCTCTCCACACCGTTGTTATCTTCCTGCGACAATACCGCCCCGAGACCATACTCCGAGGCGTCCGCTGCTACCGTGGTGAGTCTACCCGGCACAAAATGGTTTACTTTGACCGTTTTCACCAGTGCTTCCTTTAACTGGCTCAGTGCCTTCTCGCAGTCTTGGGACCACATGAATTTCACCCCTTCTTTCTCAATTTGAGTGGAACTGCAATAGTGGAGAAATTCCTGATGAATTTATTGTAGTAGTTTACTTTCCCCAACAACGCATGTAGTTGCTTCACGTCCGTAGGCGGTGGCAGTCGCAGGACGGCTTCTTAACTTGAATTTGGAAACTGGACCCATGAATTTGAAACATATTTTAATTTTGGGAGGTGCTTTACATGAAGCCCCTTGGGTATTTTCAAAAGTTTAAGGACGTTGAAGATGTGCATGTCTCATGTTGTTTAAAAAACCCTGATATTTCGAAAATTTCAAAAATTCAAAACTTTTTCGATATCTTCCTACAACTACAATTATGAACATGGAGGTCTTTTCCCTTAATGTAATCTGTCCCTTAAAGATAGATTTTGAAATAAAGTCAAGTACAATCTTTCTTGGGCGACCTGCATCGCCGGCTGCTAGACTCCGACTGACCAGACCCCGCGCTCCAAGCCAGGGGGCCGTTGCGCTGGGAGACGCGCAACGGAGCCCCCTGATTGGCCGGGGTAGTCTGATCCGCCGGAGGCCTCAGAGCCGGGACCAGGCGTCCGCTTTATTTAAATTGGATGGTATCCATACAGGGAAAAATTCACAATTAACATATATAACATGCGCAAGCGCGATGATCATAGGATCTTTAGAATGGCATACATATCTTAATAAATTATATACTACCGGCAGGTTATCAACATAAATTGTTACATTATAATTAGCAAAATAGCATAATGCGCCTAAAGCGGCTTCAAACTCAAAGTCAAAAATTCCTGTTCCGAACATGGGTTTCCACACGACACACATTTTCCTGGGGCGCGATGAAAGCGCACTTTTCTAGAGATGCATCGGAATACACTGTAACTGGCACCCGTTGTGATGCCTGCAGCGATCTTTCTTCGGGCCGAAGGCGGCGGATGAAGGGGAGCGCCATGTCCGTGGCATGGCCGGCAGGACGCTGGGGTCGTCATCGGTCGATTTTGACTTTCTCATCGTCCTGGGTAGGCTGGTCTTGCTGCGCGCTGATCTCCTGTATGATGGGGCGCCAGAAGCTCCAGTCAACGGGTATGTGTTCGGGCACGTGGTGGTTGTTGTATGTCGAGTAGTTCATCAAACAACACCAAGAACTCCCCGGGATCCGATAGCTCGCCGGGGTTGGAGGTGTCCGCTGGCAATGTGCCGCGCAGCGCGCGGGGGCGGTGCGCGTGGCACCGGGCTGCCGCTTCCTCGGGTGGGAAAACGAAGGTGCCGCGCCCGCCGCCCCGCGGCCGCGGCCCCGCGGAAAGCGCTGCGTTTCTTGCTTGTAGGCTCTGCGTGTCTGCGGGGGCGGTGGTGGTGGCTCGGATATTTGTAGTCCGAACAGGTCGCCGTCGGTGGCGTTGTGAGCCGCGACGCGCCAACCTTTCTTGAGCGCAATGGTCATTATACGTACGCGCTCAGCGAGAAACGCCTTGTCCAGTTCTTCAAGGCTTTGCTGGAGTGGGCGTAGTATGGCCAGATACTGGCATTCCACCTGATCCCTTTTTCCTAGTGCAGGGTTCTGTGCCTGCGCGACAATAAAATCCCACGCGCGTTCGATATCGAAGCGCGGGGATTGTTGCGGCGCCTGGAGAAGCCGTTGCAGTGCTGCAGGAGGGCGGCGGCCTGCGTAGTGTCCTCCATTGTGGTCTGTGTCGCGCGTTGCACTGGGACAAAGTCAGTTAATAAACTTTGGCGCGGCGTGCTCGTACCGGCCGGCAGCTCCTCGAAGGACGTGAAACGGTTGGTCTTTTTTTGTTGCGGCGCGGCATTCTCTAAACACATGCGTGGAGCCATGGCGAACTACATATGGCACTTAGATAGCGGTTACACAACGTATACTGTCACTTTTAAATAGCCTGTGCGCGGGCAAAACTTTCTATGAGAGTTTATTTAATTTTCTTTTTTATCGAGCGAGTCTTTTTTTTAAGAATGCCTTAAGGGCGCTACGGAAGCCATTGCTTGGCACTCCATTGACATCATCATTATGTCGAGGGTGACCACGCCTCACAGCTGTAGAGAATCAACTTCCCCGGTCAACGCCGTTCTAGTCTCGGAAGGGAGCGTGTCAGGCGTCCGTCCGTCGGGCGTAGGGCCGGATCCTTGGGTAGAGGAGGTTTTTCTTCCTCTTTGTTTCCCCTCCACAGTAACCCGAGGAGGTGGGAATTTATTTACATTCTGGCATACCAATTGCGCTGCTGCTTTGCGGCTTAAGCAGCTAAGAGGGAGAGGTAAAAAAGCTATTACTAACTAAAGCTAACTTAATTCTAGCTTCAGTCTAATTTAATAATTATGTAGTTGCACTTTGGCATACTTAACTTACACGAAAAATTTTATTGTTTTTTTTTTAATTCTAAAAATATGTTTTTGTGGGGTTTGCTAGGTGATTATTTTTTAAAATTTATTTTTCATTCACGCATCATTCATTTATTCATTTATTTCAAAATCCATTCATTATATACACAACCATTCATTCATTCATTCCCACAGCACTACACTGACAATCGTCTTATTTTCTGTTCGCCACGGCACTGACTTGACTCAAAGTGTCCGTGGCGCTCAGCCCATTGGGAGGTGTGGCAGGAGGGGCACGGCCTCGCGTTGCCCACGCGTGCCTCGGCCGATGGCGAGTCTTCCCCTCCGCGTTCGGCTGCCTCCGCTTGCTCGCACAAGGTAGTAAGCATGTCGTGAGGTAGCGCACGGAAGGTGAAGGTGACGTGTTTCTGTCCTTTCCGTAGATAGCACCCATGTGTGTCGCTGGGTAGAGGAGGTATTACGGGCGTCGTCTTCGGACGCAACAAGGTCACGACAGCTAAGCTCCAGTGTTCAGGTGCTCAGATCGCGCGATACTAATCGGATTTTAGTCTTCTCGATTAAATTAGAATCGCGTCGCGTAATTAAAAAATGCGTGCAATACTGCCACTCGAACTAGTGGGTGTATTTACCACACGTGCTTAGTGCGACCAAATAGAGGGAATTTCCATAAAGACAAATTGCATCGGCATGCAGCAGAGTATTCGAGGACTTAGAACTCTATTGAGATTAAATTAAAAAGTGAATTTTTGCGGGCACTCGTCGGAAGCAACACCTTCTCTCTTCTACTTCTGGACTCTTTACGCTTTATTAAGTGATGCGCGCATCCTCGATCGTTATGGTGGCTTTTCCCGGAGAGGGATCGGCCCCGTCATCTGAGTTGGGAATGTGGGGCTTGGCGAAGCGCTGGGAGAACCGCTCCTCCGCCCTAAAGGCATGCGGGGGGCGGGCGACCCACTCGCGCGAGGAGATGAAGCCACGGGCCTCAGGCTCATCCGGTGCCACCGGCGGGATAGAACGCTGCAGGGTGCCTGGGGGCAGCAGGGCTGCGTGGATTCTATCTGCCCTTCTTGGCGTGAGCATGCGAGCTCGCCCCAGACATTGTCATCCCCTCCAGTCACTCAGAAGCTCAGAATGTCCTCTGGATTTTAATAAAAGGGTTTGCGTTCCTCCCAATCACAAATAGCGTTTTTACAACAGCTTTAATTGGAAATTTCCGTAATCGACTCTCTCGCATGCACGAGATGTAAATCAAACGCATGGATGGCCTGTGGCACCGCTGTCGGGCGCCGCGTTCCTCGTCCCCCTTTGGGGGGGGGGCTCGAAATGGTGCGTTCGCTTAACTCCCCCGCCCCCTTGGCAGCAGGCATGCCGGGCTCAATAAAATCGTAGCTGCGCATGATGAATTTGCCCTTCGCTCGGGTCTGGCATGGACTCGCACGATCTTGGGTTCTGCGACGTAGGTCTCATAAGGGAAATTCATATCTTTACTCATAAATATTCGGTAGCGTCACATTAGCAATGTAGAAAAATCAAATCTGCTGGTCGTCCACCGTTGCAAATAGTTTTTCTATGACTTTATAATCTTTTCTCCCGTCCCGTCATACGGTTTTTACTGTGTTTTGAACAAATAAATGAAATCAAATATGAATCACTGGTTCATATTCTGCTATAGCGCCCCTCCCCCCAAATCGATTCCTTGATTATGACTCCTCTTCAACATTCCATTGACCCCCAGGTAGTCGATACCGACCCCGTTGGGTACCCATGGGTTGAAGCAATGTTTTATAGTCCAATGAACCGTGAATTTTTCATTTATGCGAAATATGAAATATATTTTCATTTTTTGATCTAGTTAATATTTACTGCTCAAACAACTGATACATTTAACATTTTCGTTGACCACGATAAATTGTAAAAGCTATATTTTTTAGTATTGATCGTTGACTTCGGGGAGTGAAGCCTCATGAACCCTTCTGTGCACGATTAAAGATACATATCAGCCAATTAATAAATAATACATTTTTTAAATGCCAGAGAACGGAGACATTTTTTTAACGTAATTGTAAAAGTACGAGAAACCCTAAGTGCAGTTGTAATGTGTCTAGTTTGTTTTTAACTCTGTGCCTACATGCACAGTTTTCTTATTGACAGATGGCAGAAATATTCTACAGCTATAATTAATTTCTTCGGTACCCACATCAAGTAATGAATACCAGCCTCTTCTAACATCACTTGTACCACATAATCAATGGGGTGCTACATTCACAAATTGTTGACTTGACATATTGAATGTACAATAATGAATGAATGAATGAATGAATGAATGAATGAATGAATCTTACAATATGTTTGTCTTATAACAAGAAACGTTCTTAGATACTATGATTTGGATATCTCAAAACAAACTATTATTATTATTATTATTATTATTATTATTATTATTATTATTATTATTGTTACTAATATTTTTTTTCCTTTTTTTATTTGTCTTGGTATGGTTCTGACTTGTCAATATTATGATTTTAATTTTATATACTTCATATAAATATTGTATTTGCTTTGCAACTTTTGAATTTATTTGCAATAAAGTTGGAGTTAGGATGCGAGCATTGTATGGATTTTTTATTATCTCAGATTTGTAATTTTTAAAGATGTTTTAATACCTGTTTTGCAAATAAATTTCATTTAAGAAAGTGTGTATAATGTTTTGATCCCTTTTCAAGTGTCCCTTCTTGTTTGAAACCTGATATCAATATTAATGTTGAATTTCTGATATGTTCGAAAAGCTTCAGTAGCAATCAATTCACAAAAGCGACCTCAGCCTCTAAATCTTTGTAATTTGATTATTATAATGACGGAAGGAATGGGGAGGGTTAGTCGATGTGAAAATGCGAAAGTTTGTAGCTGTTCAATATGTTTAAACGTCACTATTTTAGAGTAGTAAGTAAAGTTGCGATATCAGAATTGATTAGTGCCTCAATAGATGCCATTTAGAGGACAAAATGTGAGAAATTAATTTCGAATAGCTCTGACTTTCTTCAGACTCGCAGAACGTGGTCTTTCTAGTTGTGAAGGTTGAACGAAGATAATTCATTGTTTTGTTTTATATATTTATATAGAATAAGTTGGCGGCCATCTTGTGGCACAGAGCGCTCGCCTTTCACCAAGAAGACCCGGGTTCGATTCCCGCCGAATATCATGTGTAATTTATTCCAAGAAAACGAGTTTTGGTACTTCACAAGGGCTTAGTCAAACCCCTGTGAAGTTTCCTAAACCCTACCTTTATCCTTATGCCTTCCCAATTCTGGCCGCTGGGTAGTGACGCAGGAGCGCGTGGTGAGAGGCGCGTACGCGGAGATGCTACCTGGCTGTCCTCTCAACAACAGACAGTGACGAGACGTGACGGACATTATATTAACGGAGGATTACTCCAAAAACCGCGGTAATTAATGGAAGGATTACTCCGAAAAGGCGCAAAGAGCTCAACGCCCCCCCAAGGGGCTTGGCGTCAAAGTAGACGCAACAAATAGAAATAAAAAAAATTAAAAATTATAATAGGCCATGCAGTACTTTTGTAATATAAACTGAACACTTTTTTAACTAAAATGTCTCGAATAATGGATAAGTACATCGAGTGGCCATAACTGAGTCAAGTTTATGACCGTGACCAAAATGTACTTTCCAAGTGGCCTTTAGGGACCAGAATAGGCTTAAAAACTAAATTTGTTAAAAAAACTAAGAAATTGAAAATTGTCAAGAAGAGCTAATTTCCCATTGAGTTCTACGTGACACTACAAATTTAATTATGTTCCCTTACATTTGTTAAACTATGAAAATGTAAATACTGGTATTCTTATCTTATGTGTAACAAAGAACGTAATTTGAGAATGACTTGCACTTTCTTATAAAATGGTTTTTCTCCCTCAATTTTTACGGAGTTTTCTATATTTTGTGTTTTTCTATCTCAGTTTTAAGTATTAGAATAACAGAAATATCGACTATTAAATTATTGTAAATATCGTTTCGAATTACGTCATTTTGTTGCTTCGGGTTTATCCGTAGATTAGGCATATTCAATATCTCTGCATTTTTAGCTGGTTACTCGGCTGATTGTGCCTCTCGTATGGGATATTTAAATTTTTTAAGTGAAAAGTCATATAATGTATAGATTTCATTTTCCCACATAAAATTAAGCAGATGGACTTGCATGCATATTAATAGTATAAATGACCCGCATGGGTCCGTATCGGTCTACACACCTGTCGATACTTAGCGCAGTCACAGGAGGCGTTAATCCGCTGGTTTTTCGACTGAGAGTCCCCAAGTATCATCCTCTTGTCTAATAAGCCCTTTAATTACTACTGAACTAACGAAGCGACGAGTATTGTGTCAGGTAAGTAACTTCCCTTTCGATTTTTTAAACTGGAATTTTTTTACTGTATGGTTTTTTATTTGAGGGGGTCAGAAGAAAAATCAGGTAAATTACATCACAAAAAGGAGAAAAAGCTCCTGAAATTTTAAAAGGGTAATATAAAAATAGGCGAGTTTCCTTTGACAAAAAAGTGATTTGTACTCATTACGATGTGCGATAATTGTACTCAACAGGCAGCCCATATGCAAAAACCAAAATGTATTCCTAATACAGTAGCCTTTTTATAGTGAACTCTGATATAGTGAACCCTCGGTTATAGAGAACTTAAGTGATTAGTCCCGTTTTATTTACATTACAAATAAGCTTTAGAAGACACGGTATAATGAACCTGAGCTTCGGCTATAGTAAACGTAGGAAATACGACGTCCTGGAATATATTCCTTCTTGGAAAAGAATATATCATCTCAGTGCCACGAATTCCAACACTAGGCAGCCTGAAAAAAAGAAATGTCCTCGGCCAAGGGCAATAACAGAAGTCTCCCATGAAGTCAGGTAGGTAGGTCCCATGAATGTAGAGCAGTAATGTGCACTTTACTGATGACTAGAGGGCTGATTTTGATGACCTAGAACATTGCCAAAAATTATCAATAAAATTCTCTTGTGTTTTTAAAATGCCGCGAAAGAAAAAACAACAACAAAACATAACACGTAAAAAATGTGATCAAAACCAGTTCGGATGAACAACTGATGTTTCGAAGGCTTCTTGTATTAATTCCAGTGCACTCAGCTTGCAGACTTCTGTTTGTACTGTTCTTTTCCAAGGAATCTGTCTTCAGTTATCCCGAAATAGACCGAACCAACAATAGCGCTTATAGTCGTCACAGAAACCTTCGATTAAATACGACTTCCATTACAATTTCTGAGCGAAGAAATCGAATAGGTTACTCAGGAATTTCGTAGATAACATTTGTCGCATCTCGTAAATATTATTTGAAGGCAGTACCATTTAAATGAAATGAGTAAAAATACATTTAAAATTATGGAAAAGGTAAACAATGACTTATTAATCCAAATCCACGAAAAATGCACAAAAGCCGCTTAAATACGCCCTAATCTTTCAATATTCGTGATACGTGATATTCCGCGGGACAAAACGCGTTGAGAATTATTTTAACTGCCCGGGTGACGCCGCGTTGAAGGCTGTGCTGCCTGAGGCAACACAGCATTCAACGCGTCCTCACCTCCGGGTGAGATCATTTTCATGACTCTGGCCTCGGAAGCCTCCGACTTCAAAACGCGTTGAGTTCTACGTAGGCAAACACGCAACTACCACAGCCTGGCCACAAAATAGATACTACACAAAGGAAAGTAGAGGGCGGCACCTTTGATCTTCAGTGAGCCACCGCGCCGCGCGGTCCACCATTTTGAAACTCAAAGGAACCGCTAGATCATCTCAAACGCAATTTTCTCAAAAACTGCTCCAATTTTTTCTTTTAACTTTTCCAACGGGCAGTGCTAATTTCACTGTTTATGACGAAAATCAAATTTTGTTTATTTTGCGTTTTTTTCTTCAAAAATTACACAAATGTAATTTGTTTTAAATGTCTCACGCCGTTAATATGCGTATTTCCAGCGATTTGTATACTACTCTTGTGAGCTAAAATGCTTTAAATGACATCAAGTAACTTTTCTGAAAACTGAAGACTTTTTGTGAATAGGTTTTATGTTCGCATATTTAGTAACGCTTAATCGATATTTTCTTAAAAACTGCTCCAAATTTTTTAATGAAAAATGTCATTTAGGACAATGTTATACTTTTTAATATTCTTAAAGTAATATTTCGGTTCTACTATTACGAAACCGAAATCGAGAAAATTTGAGAAAAAAGTACTTTGTGCGGAGGTAGATGGCAGCTAGAGTATGTGATAAGTCCGATAAACTAGCCCAGACCCAAGAACACAGAAAACTAACATGAGATAGTCTGTACCATTCTGCAGCACATTAGTTATGTATAGTGCACATTAGTTATGTATATTCTTTACCTTTTTATCTAGTGTTTTGCTAGTTACACACAAAAAATACGAGAAAAACGGAAATAGGTACTTTCACCACCGTTCACCACACAACAGATGTCGGATCGTACAGCTGCTTACACACTTTCAATATGGCGACCATGCGCATCATATCGGCGCACGGATAGTTCGTTTCTTTCCTGTTTGTGTAGTTCCTATTCTGTGGCCACGATTAGTGTCAAAGTTTAACTTACGTAACTACTCACTCATTCCTCGCTCGTATCGTTATATCACACACTTGTATTAATACCCATCATTACATCTTCGTTTTATAATGTACTATTTATAGCTAGTGTATTTTAATATAAAATTATATCGGACTTTACATATTATTACTAGGGGCGAAGTTTAATGACCTAAGTCATTTCCCAAAATGGTCAATAAAATGCTCTTAAAACGTTTTTAAAATGCCCTCAAAACAAAGAAGAATGACGTAAAAAAAGTTTATCAAAACTTATTCAGATGAACAACTTTAGGTGTTGGATATGTTACTGATGTAATCGAGGCTTTTTCCTTTTGTTTAAGTGAAGTCAGCTTGCAAGCTTTTGGTTTGGATTGCTCTTTATAGGAAAATCCCTGCTTTATTTATCGCGAAATCGATCGATCTGTCAATAGTCACGTTAGGTGTCACAGGAACCTTAGATTACATAGTCAGAAATTTCTGCATTAATTTTAATGTAAAAGTACATGGAAGCTATTTTGATGTACGTAAATTAAATTTAATGTACGTGTTCAATAAAATTTAATGTACACGATTAAAGTCGTACATTAAATCTTTCTTGATTTGTATTTACGGATTCAATTTAATGTACGAGTGCATAAATATTTTAATGTACAAGGTGCATTAAACTTAATGTAAGTCGTACATTAAATCTACATTAAATTTAATGTAATTTCCGAGTGTGTAGTACTCACTGCGGTTGACATTACAATAATGTAGTAATATGTATTTTATGAGCGAAGACACCGAATAGGCTACTCTGGAATTCTATGGTGAACATTTTTTGCATTTCGTAAATATTGTTCGAAGAAAATACCATCAAAATGATATTTAAATCGAAGAGATCAGCGAAAAATGCATTAAAAATTACGTAAAATTCCTTTTGTCATAAAGTAAAATTAATTTTAAAATAAAAGACATTGTTCTAAAGTGAAAAGAAATAGCATTACATTAAAATCCGTCCCCTATTAATTACATATTCTGACAGTTTTATTACACATTTATGTACATATTTTGAAGTTTCATACTACATATCGTTCTGGTCACTAGGGGTAAACGTTAAAAAAGGTTCTTATGAAAATATAAATTTGGAATTTGGTCGTTACGTAATTTGGTATGTGTGTGTATATATATATATATATATATATATATATATATATATATATATATATATATAAACACACACACATACACACACACTACATATATTGTGACGTCACTAGATTAGACAACCCCATAACGCCACCATCAGCTACGAAAAGAAGCCCACGAACAGAGAGGATTAAGGTACGCGGCGGAGCGATGGCGGGTAAACACGCCATCTGCCCACAGCTTTTCGAACTATGACGCTCTAACTAGTGAATAATGTTTTTCCGGGAGGTCACGAAAGGAGAATATTCACCCCTTCAAAAATTTCCCCAGGCGCGAGTACCATAAGTATCGCGGCGCGCCTCGTAGGAACTCTTTGACTGCAGAAGCGACGGCGACTAGACTGAGCTCTCTTCGATTGCAGCAGCGACGGGGGTTGTAACTTGATAGCATAGGATTTTATTTTAACTTGGTAGTTAAAAGCTTGAGAAGCGTATCTTCGAAAGTGAGGTAATTAAGAAATAGAGTGCACAAGGATTCGTAGCATTCACAATATTTGAGGGAGCAAGGGAAGTGACTGTTTGACGCTGAAATAATTTCAAATTTGTAAAATTCGCGCAGAAGGACAAGACAACTAAATCCAGCATCTCACATTGCACGCTGAGACCACACATGCCTCAAGTGTGGTAGGTCGGCCGAGCATTTAAGCATAACTTCAACAACATTAATAATTTCGAGGCTGGAAAGCGAACAAACTTGTACGAGGCGCAGAAGAAGAAGAACGACGCCAGGAAGAGCGAAGCGTAGGTGAGAAAGATTTGGACTGGAACGAAAATCGTGCGAATCCGGAACGGGAGAAGCGTGTGGAAATTAAAGGCTTGGCGGTGTTAGAGCGAAGGCAACTGCTATCGTCGTGAGACAGCAAGCGAAGACGAGTGGCAACGCGGGGCGAGCGGCAGAAAATCCCCAAGGTTACCTACAGGCGAGCGATGTGGAGCTGTTGAGGTAAAGGAACTGGCAACGTTCATGCGGCGATCAGTTGGGAAAAGAGGATAACGGTAAATACACGACAATTAGTGTTATAAGTGGGTGAAAAGTCTAGAATAGGTGGGAGAAGTATTTCAAATGATGTGAGTGGCAGTTTCAAGTTCATTTACTGCACGTGTCATTAAATTTATTCAAAGAGGCCATACCATGTACAAGTTTACATAAATAATTCATGATTTCCATATGTTGTACAGTTGATATTATCTGGAAAAGTCAGTTTGTTGTATTGTATTAAAAGTAATTGCTTTTATTGTGATATGTAAGGGGGTCAGATTTAAGTAACGTGAATGTTACGTTTTATTCATTGTATAGTGAGTGCGAAGCCCAAGGCTAGCACCTGTGAACGGGATTCCTTGAAAGAAGTGTAAAATTCATTTTTAAAGCCGAGCACGGAAAAACTAGAGGCTAAAAGAGTAAAATAATTTGATAGTGGAAAAAACTCAGAAAGGAGTGAGCAAATTGTAAATTGTAGTTGCTGAAAGCGTGCTCAGGCAGCCGAGGTGACGCCTATTTTTTGTTTTGTCTTGTTTTATTTTTTTCAGTGGCTAGCTACATAAAGTGCAATATCCTGTTATGAAATATCGTCACTGTAATTTTTTTTCATTGAATATGTTCATTTTATTCGTATTTTATCTGATTCATTGTGTCAAGGGTTCAGACCTTTCTCATACCCAAAAGATCCTGCTTCCTGAGAATTTTAAGCTCTCTTCACGAGCATTCATTCTATCACGCCTTCACCACGTGTGGAAGGTGGTAGGTGGGCATACATATATAATATATAATGCAGTTCATTTTATTCTAATGAAACGTCGTTTATGCTCAGATGATAAACTGCGACCACAATGACATTCGAGCCATTCGACTATTTTGTTTTAGAAATTGATGTGACGCTGCTAACATAGAAGATTCTAATTCGCTGTTGCTTAGATTGCGGCACTGGCGTTACCACGTGACGAGGATTGGTCAACCAGTCTTTAATTTCCTTCGTAGTACTGTCGGGGCCAGTCAGACGGGTTGCTTCGGCAGTGAAGGAGCCGTGAAGAGTACGTCCGAGTTGGTTTCCGGACGCTGCTGGTTGGAGGCCACCCCAAGGTAAGATGGTTTTCACCCTTTTATTGTGGCTCTATTTTTATCTCATACCACCACACCTAAACCATCATTTCATTCACATCAACTTTTCTGTCAACACATACTCGATATAATTAATACCCATGTACGTGCAATGCAAAATATAACGTCAGGGGAACGCAAATAGAGAACATTAGATGCCCATACACGAACGTTCTTTCCCGCCGGAAAAGGGAAAGGACGGGAAATCTCTCCTCGCCCAGGCAGACGCGAGGAATTCCCGGATTCCGACGGCCAATCACGGCAGCTAGCCGAGAGCGCGTCAGGGGTAAAGTCACGTGACGTGTTTCCTGGCGTTCTTTCCTGGCGTCCTCGAAAGGAAAGAACGGCGTCATTTAATCGTTCGCTGTTCTAGTGTTCAGTTCAGTGCACTTTTTTACCGGCAGGTGCCAGGCAACCACGTGGCGGAGTATTTAAGTTTTCGGTAAGCACGCTAAATGTTACTGTAAATTTTTTTATTGTGATCGTATTTATATTATCGTATATATGTTATCGAATTTACTAGTTTATAAATTGTAGATATGGAGCCTCATTTCATTTGCGAGGAAGCTGTGAAAGACGATTTAAGGAGTGTTCCGAGAAACATAATTAGTGACTTCTTGGAAGTTTATAGAGCGCATCCGGCTCTTTGGAAGCTGGATGACAAAAAATTGTACCATAAAAGAAATATGAAAACTGTAGGGCTCAGGGAGCTACAGAAAGTGTGGGTGAGATTCGACCCGAACCGCACCATTGCAGATGTTAAGAAAAAAATCCAGTCCTTGCGGGGATCGTACCGCAAAGAAGCTAAGAAGGTATTTAATTCAGTCCTTGGCGCTGTCTGTAATTATTTGTATGTGCTTTAATGCAATATATTTGTTTCTATTATATTTACTTAATGTTCAATTTGTGAAGGTGAGAAATTCGCAAAGATCCGGAGCAGGGACGGACGAGAAATATGAGCCATCGCTATGGTATTATTATATACCATACCCTGTAATGGACAATTTTCTAAGGAGTGTGGAAGAACCCACTCCTAGTATAAGCAACATGGACCCTGCGCCAAAGGAAGAAACAATTCAAATTATCTCTGAAGAGATGGTGGTAGGGATGGAGGGAGAACTAACCCCCGTGAGCCCTCGCACTCCTATAGTGGCGAGGAATGAATCCGAGGAGAATACAAATGTGAGTAACAAATTGAGTGGAGTTCTAATTGAAGAGTTCTTTGCAAAAACCATACACCAAATACAATGATTTCGAGTTTTCCACTGTATTGTAAATTTCTTCTCAGTTTTCATCTACCCACTAAATGTTCAAAGGAAGTTAGTGTAGGGATCACAGAATTTTGAAAATGTGCACACAATTCACTTTTTCCCCATAGCACGTCATACGCAATTTTTAACTGTGTTTTTTTTACGTAAAAATAAATGAATAAAAGTTGTAGTTTGGAATACTCTTATTCTTCTAGTTTGGGGGATTATTGAAATATTACTTGTTTTGCAAATGCAATCTGTCCACCCAGTTTTTATTTCTTAATTTTTTTTGTTTGTACTATGATCTTGTTTTACAAAAAGCTCTTCAATAATTGATTACATGCATATCTGCAATGCTAAGACTGATGTTAAAAAGAATACCTACTTCTGGATGCTGATTCACTGAAAATAATCCATTATTTTATCTCTATTTTATTTGCATGTCCACAGAAACTCAATTTTTAAAACTGTCCCATTTGGCATTCTTCACCATTCTTTTTGTTCACAAGAATACACAAATAAATTTGAAAATTTGCTGTATAATTTGGAAATCCGGTATTACAGTGGCTCTACTTGATTGAATATTTTTATTATAACCAAGAATTCTGAAATTTGTTTGAATACCACGTAACTATTGCAATTAATATTTTCCTTTGATAACAAATGCTTTGATCATGTGAATCTATTCACTTTCCTGAAATCTTTTATTCATTTCTTAAATTTTGTGAGAAATGCTTACTATAGAAAAGTAGTAATTAATAATTGTATGCAGGGAACTTCACTTAAATATATATTGATTCTGAATTTACAAAAATCATTTTTTAATTCAAATATTTAAAAATGAAAGTAATCTGGGAAATGTAGATTTCAGAAACATAATCACTTCAAAACTTGTAAAATTTTGTCGTGCAATTCAAACATTTTGATTTGTTGCTCTGTATTTGAAATCAGCATACCAAATAATGTATAAATCAGATAAAAATTCACAAAATAATTTGAAATATTTCAATAATTTGCAGTCTTGTTACCACCGACACTTCTAGATGTGGATTTAAATAAAACCCTGGAGACAGGTATCAATTACAGCATTCGCTTTTTTATATAGTAACAATAAAAATTCAAATTACAGTGCATTAAATGTATTTACAACATACAAAAATATGCAGATAAAACTGTGAGTCTATGCTCTATATTTCTGTACCATTTCCTGCTGCCACCGAACAGAACCTTTCCCATTGAAGTACTCCAAGTACTTGTTCCTATTTTCTTTTCCTTCCAAACATTGCCTGCCTCTGTTTATTTGAAGTCCACTAAATCTGCACTCTCAATCCTCCATTCACCATCTCTTTGTATTTCAAATGTGCTTCTGCTCACAGAATCCACAGTTCTTGAGTTGAAATATTGTCTACTATTTTTTCTGAGAAAATTATGTAATGTACAAATAGCCATTACAACATATTGTATGTTTTCAGTCTTCATATTTATTGTTGTATGCAGAACTCTGAATCTGGAGGTAATTATACCAAACGCATTTTCAACTACATTTCTTGCTCTAGATAACCTGTAGTTAAAAATGCGTTTTTGGTATGTTAGATCATGTTGGCTGTACGGTTTCACAAGATGTTGGTGTAAGCCAAAGGCTTCATCACCTAAGAAAACAAAATTTAAATTTTCAACATTCTGCTGGGGTTCAGGTAAATGAAGCATGTTCTTCTGGAGATAGTGAAAGAATGTTGTGCTCTCTAAGATGCCACCATCACTATTCCTTCCATTTTTCCCCACATCTGCATATACAAATTCATAATTTGCATTCACCAATGCCAATAAAACTATGCTATAAAAGTTTTTGTAATTATAAAACTGGGCTCCTGTTCCTGGTGGACGTGTTATTCGCACATGTTTGCCATCGATAGCACCTCCACAGTTTGGAAACTGCCAACGGGATTCAAACTGCAACGCTATCATCCTCCATTCTTGTTGTGTTGTAGGAAACTAAAAAAACAAAACATTTACACTTGTTGCAATGATTTTTAAGAAGTTTGATGCAAAGTACTAATTGATTTAAAATATTTCAGAAACCCGTCAGAAAGAGGAAGAAGGTCGATAGCAGAGAGAAATTTATGAGGGACTGCTCTCAGGCTTTGAACCAAAAGGCTTCAGAAATGGAAGTTTTTGGGCAACTTGTGGCCACAAAATTAGAAAAAGTGGACTGCCCTCTTCAAAGAATGTTTGCAGAAACATTAATTTTAAAAACACTGAATCAAGCAGCATTAGGTCACTTAAGTGAGCAAACTGATTTGTTGTAAACAATTTTTGTTTATTTCTAATGCCTATTTAATTTGTAATAAAAATATTAAAACCTTATTATTCTGTGTACTTACTTTGAAATATTCACCTCTCAGTACTTCATATATAGCCTTGCACGTTTCGGGAATTATTCGTCCAAGAGATTGTGCAGAGATTCTTGTTCCAAATTTCATATCTTCGAAACTCCTCCCTACTGCCAGAAATCTTAATGTTGCTATTAATCTGTCTTCTGGCGAAATACTTTCTCTCATAACGGTGTTCTCTTTTTTAATATGTGGTGCCACCAATTCCAAAAGTTCAGAGAAAACTTCGGTGTCCATTCGTAAATAATTACGAAAATCTTCGGGCTCTTGTAACCTCAATTCTTTTACCAGTGATATTTCAGTATCTTTCTCGCCTCTTTTGTCCAACCAATTTCTCGACCACCGTTTCTTTTCTTCAAATAGCACTTCGCTTGCTACCGCCGCTATTGCAATCTTTCGTTTACGTGTAAACATTTTCACCTTCACCATTTGATTTCACTTTTCGTGTATAGTAGAGGACACAAGATGACTATCGTTTATAAAATTTAGAAAGGACGAGACGAAGGTATACGCCCTAGTGCATGATGGGAAATCGCCCACATTTTCACGAGAAAGAGCTTTCCCGCAGGAAAACGCAATCGGATACAACTTTTACGTTGGTGGGTCATGAGAGGATTGTATCCCTTCACGAGATAAAACGGCGGGAAAGACTGTGAAACAGTTTTCGCGTTAGTGGGCGATGACGTGATTGAACGCCATTCCCTCTTTCGAAAGGAAAGCGTCCCGCAGGAAAACGCGGAGGGAAAGAACGTTCGTGTATGGGCGCCTATTGTACACCCTTGAGAGGAGAGGGAGGGACAAGAATAATGGGAGGTATAGAGTAGAAGAGGACGGCGAAGGAGGAGAGAATGGAAGTGGGAAGGGATGTGTCACTCTAACATCACCATTAGGCACTCTGTAATAAAGGAATAGTACTACCGTATGTGCGATTTCTTGATGTTTTTTTAGTTGGAGACGCTCCAGGGAAAGACAATAATGATCATATTTATTTTTCTTCTCGCGAGCGTGCATTTTCGCACAGAACACTTGCGCATCTAAGTGGGCTCTTTGTTACTACACGTACACTCGAAGCCATCACACAACTCTTGGCCAATATATCTCCGCACTAGCTCGCGGACGGGAACGTGAAGAAAGTAAGGACTGAAGGTCGCTCCACAATAGCCCGTGAACGGCAACGCGAACGGGAACGTAACGATAGTTGAAAGTCGCACATCTCGGGCAGGTCTTCACAACACGACGGCAACGCGCAGCTTGACTTGACCGGGAACGGGAAGGTTTCCTTCCCTCGAACTTCGGACTCCGCCCAACCTCCAATTTCCACACCCTTCTCCTGTTCTCCGGACTCGTACGATTCTGGTTCCAGTCCAAATCTTTGTCACCTACGCTTTCGCTCTTCCTGGGGTCGTCCTTCTTCTGCCGCGCCTCGTACAAGTTAGTTCGCGCTTCCAGCCTCGAATAATTAATGTTGCTGAAGTTATGCTTTAAATGCTTGGCCTACTTACCACACTTTGGGCGTGTGTGGTCTCAGCGTGCAATATGAGATGATGGATTTAGTTGATGTCCTTCTGCGCGAATTTCAAAAATTTGAAATTATTTCGGAGTCGAACAGACACTTCACTTGCTCTCTCAAATATTGTGTATGCGAATATTTGTGCACTTCACTTCTTAATTACCTAATTTCCGAAGATACGATTCACGAGCTAACTTTTAACTACCAAGTTTATTTTAACTAGGTAGTGAAAACTCCTATGCAATCAAGTTACAATCTTCGTCGCTGCTGCAATCATAGAGAGCTCAGTCTAGTCGCCGTCGCTGCTGCAATCAAAGAGAGTTCCTCCGAGGCGCGCAGCGATACTTATGGTACTCGGGCCTGGGGAAATTTTGGAGGGGTGGATATTCTCCTCTTTTCGAGACCTCCCGGAAAAACATTATTCGCTAGTTCGGGCGTCGGAGTTCGAAAAGCTGTGGGTAGATGACGCGTTTACAAGCTATCGCTCCCGCGCGTAGCCTACTCCATTCTTCGTGGGCTTCTTTTCGTAGCTGATGGTGGCGTTATGGGGTTGTCTAATCCCATGACGTCACGATATATATTATATTTTATTATTTTAATAGAAAAATCGTGGAAAAATACATTGTGGCGAAATTAAGCAAATATTTGGCAGACAATAGCATCATTAATTAAAAATCAACATGGCTTTCAAAAAGGAAAAAACACTGAATGAGCTCTGGTGGAAGTTTCAGATTACATATATATGAACAACTAAATAAGGGCAATGGAATCAGTGGTATCTTTATCGATTATTATGATTGGTATTTTTATCGAAGCTTTTGAGACAGTACATCATGAAATACTACTTAATACATTATTGAAAATTGGAATAGAAGGTAACTACTTATAATTACTTTAGAGTTATCTAAAAAACAGAAAATTTATTGTCAAAATGAAAGACACAAAGAGGCAGCAGTATGTTACGGATTATGGTGTTCCACAAGGAAGTGACTTGGGGCCTTTCCTGTACCTAATATATATAAATGACATTCATAATTCTATAAACAAAACAAAACTCATCATGTACGCCGATGATGCTGTCTTACTATGTACCCACAAAAATTAACAAAACTTGTCAACAGACAATACAAAATGAACTCGGTTCCATATTGAAATGGTCTTATGAAAATAATTTTTATATAAATGTAAACAAAACCAAGGTTATGTACTTCAGAACCTCACATATGGGTAACTTCACACAGGGAAAAATCATCAACGATGCTTGAATAGTAGTTTCCAATATTACTGTAAATATGAAAATATTGACTTTGTAACAGACATTAACTATTTAGGAATAATTCTGCACACACAAATGAAATTCTCTTAACATACTGATTTGGTGTTCAACAAACTAAAAAGAGTTTCAGGATGTATGTAAGCTAGAAAAAAAAGTAGTAAGAAACAATTTAATGTGCCAAGATCGTACAACAAATACGGAGAAAAAGGACTCAAATGTGTTATATCTACAATCTTTAATAGCATCGCCAAAGATATAAATCCCAAAGCTAAGAATATAAGGAACATCAAACAATGGCTACAAAATATAGAATCAGAGTAACACTCTGTACTTAACACAAACATTCATCAATATACAGGTGTCTTGTAAATACTGGTATATCCTTGAAAAATAATAATGAGTCACTGATTGTAAAATATAATTAAAATGAATGTACTGAGAGAAAAAATAATGTTAACAAAACTGTTATCCCAAAAAATGTTTGAAAGTGCTACAATCACATTCAAACTTACAAGTGATAACACTACTGTATTATTCATTATAATATACACGTTTTTCTAAATTGTTATGTGTGTATTAATCATATTTTTCAATGTAATACATGAATGACACAATTGTTAACAAATTGTATCCTGAAGTAAACTATGAGCAATTGTAAACTATGAACAATCTGTAAAGACTGAAATGTAACTTTCCTATTTATAAGTCTTTAAACCTGTAACATTAAGTAACATAAAACAAAAAATCCTATAAATTATGTGTAGCATATAATGGTATACCTGATAACTCAAAAATTATTATTATTATTATTATTATTATTATTATTATTATTATTATTATTATTATTATTATTATTATTGTTATTGTTATCGTCATTGTTGTCGTAGTCATCGTTGTCGTAGTCGTCTCTGTCTCTGTCTCCATGCAGTCCATGGCATATCTGCGTGCCAGTGAGGAACCCAAAAGAATTTCATTTGCTAGCAAGAATGTCACTAAGCCCAAATGTTCTTTGATCGAGGTTATATGCTAAGGGAAAATCATCCTTGCATTAATCAACACAGGTTGAACCTGTTCAGTCGTTGTAGAAAGTTTATTAAATGAACTTGCTGAGTTAATAGAGGCAATACCCCAATTCCTTATGTCGAAATCGTTTATTGTTGGAGCGAATAAAAAGAAATGGCGGCCCATATACCGACAAGTCATATTGCATCTGTCTATTGGACGTCAGGTATTGCATAGTAGCGAAAGAGTTATTGTACCCGCTGAACTTAGGAATCAACTCTATACATGAATGTGAAGTGGTCATTGGCTTAGCTTGAAATACTCTTCAGTTCCCCTCTGAACGACATTGTGAATTGTCACTTAGATGATGATTAAGGCATTTAGAAACAAACGATTTACCTACATTATTTAGAAATACCATTGAGAGTAATGAAAATTTAAGTGAATGACAAAATAAGAGTTTATCTGATTTGCTAATAGAATATAGGAAAGTATTGGAAAAAAGTAGCCAACCAATTGAAAACTTTAATTTCCTATAGAGTTGACAGGTGAACAGCCATTTATTGCGAACTATTATCCTATTCCAGTAGCTTATTAGGAGTCGGTAGACCAACTTATTCAATCAATGTTGGACGACCAGATCATAAAAAAGGAAATAACTCCTTATTTAATCCTATCGTCGTCGTGAAAAAGAAAAGTGGAAAACTGCGTCTCTGTCTTGATGCCAGAAAATTTAATACCAATACTATCCCTTACCATGACCGACCTAAACTAGAGGAGATGTTGGCAAAAATGAAGAATTTTAAGTGGCTTATGATTACTGATTTTACGGCATCATACTGGCAGATCTCCATTGCAAGTAATTCGTAGAAATATATTGGATTCATGTATCGTGGGGTTCGCTATGTATATCTTAGAGTCCTATTTGGTATTAAAAACGCTGCAGCTGTGTTGATACAATACTTGGATGATATTATAAATAAACAACTATAATTCTTCGTTAGTCTATGTGGATGACATTGTCTTGTTTACCCTATCATTTGAAGAGCACATTGACAATTTAAGAAACGTATTTAAATTGTTATTAAAACATCACCTACAGTTGAACCTAGAAAAGTCAAGCTTTTATAAAAAGCAATTGAACTTTTTAGGGTATTGATTAACCACTCAAGGATTACAAATGAATCCCGGCAAGTTTAAAGAAATTTACGATTGACAAGCACCTAAAAATCAAAAGCAACTAAAGAGGATGTGTCGTTTATTACACTTGGTTTGTCCCCAATTACTTATTGGCAATTACGGAAACTTACTTCGGAAAAATCAACCGTGGAAATGAATTGAAAAGCATGATAACAAACTTCAAGATCTCAATGCTGCATTTCATGAGACTTGCACCTTTTCCTACTCACATTTCGACGGAAACTTCATTCTACAAACTGACAGTAGCGAGTCTAGGAGCTGTTTTCTACCAAACAATCAATGAACAAGATAGGTCGTATCTTTAATTAGCAGAGTCCTTAGAGGTCCTGAACTTCATTTTTTCATGACTGAAAAAGAAGCGAATGCTATTGTGTGGGCTATTCATAAATTAAGAGAATATCTGATAGGTAGTCATTTTACCATAGGAACAGATCATAAAGCATTGAGTTTTTTGAATAAGTGTCATAATAACAAGGACAGATCACTACGGTGGATCCTGTATTTGTAACAATATTCATTCACTTTCGAGCATTGCCGGGAGAACTAAACCCCCTACCTGGCATACTTAGCGGAAACATGATATCAACTAAAGAAGCTATGGAAGAAAAATAATCTATTTCATGTTTTGCCTATTCAACTAAATGTTATTGAAATGCCCCATATTAATTGCCAAACTGTAGCCAGATGCCAAGAGGATGAAGAGTTTTCTTGACAAATAAAAGTTTTTGCGTTGAAATCTTGACCCAGAAGACCCGGACGCAGTTTGTTGTGCAGAATGTCGGAAGGCAACAGATGGAAATTGGTTGACGACGTGTTGTGAGGACGAGATCTAATACATTCAGGATATGGATTCCAAAGAGTTTAACCCACGAGATAATTTGGTTACTCCATCCTAAGCTTGCACACTTTGGAGCTGATAAGATTGACGTGATCTCGGAAATAGCACATTGGAGAGGTCGCCAGAAATAGGTTTGGAAAACCATTGCAACGTGTGTGACTTGTCATCGCACAACGTATCCTAATCGCTACTTTGCAGGTGCGTGCAATGCCATTCTTCCTTCAATAGCAAATGAATTAATGGCTTTAGATTTATATGGACTGTTACCTAAAACTAAATACGGCTATAAATATTTATTAGTTTGCATTGATGTATATTCTAAATTTGTCCGAGTTTATTGTGTAAACAAATCAAGTGCTAATAATTGTTTACATCAACTGAATAAATTCTTTCAAACAGCCGGCGAATATGAGGAATTATTAACGGATCATGGACCCCAATTTACCATTGACAATTGGCTCCAAGCCATGGAAGAGAAAAATATTGTGCACATTTTGTCAAGCATCAGACACCCACAATCGAACCCATCGGAGAGAGTGATGAGTCAACTGTCTAGGTTGTTTCGACTATATTGCTGCCGTAAGCTTACAGATTGGTGTTTACTTGTACCGTTCATGGACCAATGGCTGAATCATGACACCATCAACATGACCCCGTATGTAGCTCACTTCAAGCACAAAACACCACATGTTTTAGAGCAGCTACAACGACCAGAAGTAACTACAATAAACATTTCTGATCAACAAGTAAATGATCAACTACATAAGGGAGCGAGAAAAAGGGTTAATCAAGTAAGATATATACCCTACCTGTTTATGCCTAACCAAAAGGTTATGTTACGTGTTTTTCGATCATCGAATTTACAAGGCAAGCAGTTATCGAAATTCTTTGCGTTGTACGAAGGTCCGTATAGCATCACTCGGATACGACATCCAAATGTCACAGACTTGGAAATGACAGTGGACTAAGTATTGACAAATACCTTTTTTATAATTTAAAACCATTTCGAGAGTGAATGAGAATACCAACTCAATTTAACGATTTTTTTCGAAATCTTTGAAGGGGAGGGTTATGTAACCACTAAAGTTTAGTTACAGACTCGAAAAACTTCATTCTACCTTCGCGAGAGAGTGAGAAGTTCCAAAGATTCAGAAAAGTTGTCATAGATAGTGCCACAAGGAGAAGACAAATTTATGAAAGCGCTCACTTAGGCAAGTTTAATCGACCAATTTGAATTTAGTTTGAACCATCACAAGAATTTTCTATCGTTTGAAGGAAACTCTGCAGTTTTTGCTGAAGCGAGAGAAGGGACCTGTTTACATGTCTTCGATGTTGAGGGCCTATGCTGTGCACTCTTCCCTGCTTAGGGTTTGGGAGGCAGATGGTGTGGTTAAAATGTGTGGAATAAGTTGGGTGGCGGTTAGGACGAGAGGATTCCTCTGAATACCTCAGACTAGCTGCTGTTTGCAGAGGATAGGAAAGGGAGGGAAGGGTGGGGAAGGAGTTAGGGGAGTTTTATATGACTATTGAATGCTTTGTGACGGTTGATATTTAGGTTTGATGGATCTAATTAGGAGGGGCATTATTTCAGTATTGTTATGGGGTGAAAGTTGTATGTCAAGTCTGAAGCATAGATAATGTTTTGGTGGGTTGTTCAGTACGTTATCGTAGTTGGGAAGTAAATGTCTAAAGTGTGGGTTTTGTAGTGCGTTATTGATTGTCTTTTTTTACTGTTTCGAAAATGTCTTTCTCGATAGGGGTCAAGTTGAGGGTCTGTTTCAGTATTTTGTAGTTAGTCATAGGTGCAGGTCTGAAGCATCTATTTTCTGTCTTAATTGGTTTTTTATAGTTCATTTTTGAAATCGTCGACCAAGTCTCACACTAAAATTTTAAGAGGTGTTTAATAAATATCATGTATATTTGTAGTTTTGTTTTCGTCTTTGTCTTTGTGTGGCATTTATTGGTATTTGTGAGTTTGGTCATTTGTTAGCTGTTTGGGTTATTGTGTCAATATGTTTTGTCATGGTTAGTTTACTGTCTAGTGTGATTCCTAAAATATTTTGTAGTCTTAGTCTAGTTAATTGTTGTCCCATTAATTTTTAATTCGGGGAAGTGCAGGGTCTGTATTTCGTCTATGGAAGAGTATCACGTGACATTTTGTTGTCTGTTGCTTATTTTGTTATTCTGTCTAAAGCGTTTTGTAGTTCAGTCACTGAGTAACAAAGTTTTCGTCTTGTTAGTGTCAGTGCTGTATCGTCTGTGTGAATATAGTTGATTTCTCCATTTGTTTGTCGGGAGGTCGTTAGTATAAAGTGAGAATAGCGTGGGTGACAGCATGCCGCCTTGTGGGTCGCTGGATTGAAAGGGGTGGGAGATGGATGAACACTGAAGGTGGTGAGTAGGGAAAGTCCTGCCAGAAAGATATTTTTTTAGGAGTGAGTGGAGGAAATGAGAGTTGGCTAATTTTGTACAGTAGATTATTGTGATTGTTTGTGTCATAGGCTGTCTTGAAGTCAAGAAATGCTGCAGGTACAGGTTCACCTTCCTGTAATTTAGTCGCTATGTCTCCCGTTAGTCTCAGTGTTTGTAGTCCTGTTGATCGTTGTTCTCGGAAGCTGAATTGAGTCGGTCTGATCCTTGGATCTATTTGTGGAGTCAGTCGTAGTATAATTGTCTCGAAGATTTTGCCAATAATTGAAAGTAAGCTGATGGGTCAGTAATTGTCTTGGTCTTTGTGTGATATTCTGGGCTTTAGTAAAAGTTTAATTTTAGCTGTATTCTGGGTCTTAGGGAACTATGCGAGTCGAAGGCAGGCATTGAATATTGAAGTCAAAAAGGAAATGGCATTCTTTGTTAATATTTTTAGTGCCGTCACTTTTACTTCGTCGGGTCCCGTCGCTTTGGTCTCATCAAGTAGTGTTAGTTCGTCGGTCACTTCTTTATTCGTTATTGTCCATATTTCCTGGAGGTGGCAGGGGAGGTGAGGGGTATGGAGAAATTGAAGGATTGTGGAGTCAAGGAGGAGTGTATCAGGTGCAGTAAAACGTTGGTCTAATTTATATGCAAAGATTTCTGTCATAATTTGTGGGTCATAAGTGCACGTTCCGTCTGGTAAAGTCAGTGGCGAGATTGCGTTTGTCTTTGTCCTAAGTTGTTTAATGGTTGTCCATATTCGTTGGGGTGCCATGTAATATCAATTATGTCTGTCCATTTTTGGTTTTCGTAGTCGTTTAGAGTCTCTTGAAGCATGTGTTCAAAATGTTCGTAAATCTGTCATTCTTAGGGAGTGCAGGTCCTGTAGAAGGTCTTTCTCGTTTCTTGTTTCAGTCTAAGTAGGTGTAAAATGTCAGGTAGTTAAGGTTTTTTGGGGGCCGTGCGAGTGGGAAGTTTGCTGAGGGCTCTGTTACTTTGGAGATTAAAGTGGTCCATTGCTTTATCAATTTCTGAGGAGTTTTCTAGAGAGTTAGTTATCTTTATCTTTTTTTAGATTAAATGTTTAAATTTTGTCCAGTCTGTTTGGTAAGAGGCAAATGTTACGTTAGTACTTTAGAAAAGTAGGTCTATTGAGAAGAGGATGGAGAGGTGGTCGGATGAGAGTTCTACTTTGGGTAGAGTGTACTGATGTTGATATTGAGTGAGTAATTGGCAAAGTCTATGATATGATGTGGGAGTTGTCGTACTGGAAGCATAGGTTTATGTGGGGCAGACAGTAAGGATGTGTCTTTGCGGTTAAGTAGTTATATAGATTTTGTCCATTTTTGTTGATGTATCGACACCCCCATGCCACAGATTTTGAGTTCAGGACTCTGATTAGTAGGCATTTGTTTGTAGTCAGTTTGTCTAGATCTTGGTCTAGTAATTGTTTATTGGGTGGTTTGTAGATTGATGCGATGATTATGGGTCCATTAGGTGTTCCAATCTGAATGCAGGTATTTTCTATATATGTTGGGGGAGCCGGGGGAAGAGTGAGGGATATCTTTCCGTATCAGAATGGCTGTGCCGCCTCCAGGTGTCGGTCGATCAGTTCGGTATGTCAAAAAGTTTGGTATAGTGAGTTGTTATCCTGTTATAAGGTGAGTCTCTTGAATCGCTAGTATACTGACAAAGTAGTCATTGATGTATTGTTTCGGGACATTCAGCTTCAGGGCTAGTCTACCGTTTGCATTCGAGGAGGTGATGTTGGTTATCTTTTGTCTAGTCATAGTTTAGAACCAAGGTTGATGATCATGGTGGTATGGAAATGAGTTTATTGATGCTGTCTTGTGGTCCTTTGGCAATGTTGATTATAGATGTAATGGATGAAATGATTTTTGAGATGTTATATGAATTGATGAGGGTGAAAAGTTCCTTTATGTCTGAGAAAGAGTTGGTAGTTGTGTTGGATTTCAGTGAGTCAGCGTAGGATTGTCCTTGGGTGGAGTTATTGGATGATGTTGGAGCTGAGTTTCTGAGTGGTGGGAATTCATCAGTGGTGGGGGGTCTTTAGTTTGCCTTTGTTTAGTCTGTGATTGTCTTTCGTGCATTGTCTTAAGTTTGTCATCTTTTGCTTTGAGCAGTACTGGGTATGAGGGTGAGTGCCTGGATGGTCTTCTTAACAGTTTGACCTTTGCTATTTCTAATATATGTTAACGATATTCCAAACTCTTCTGATTTCTCTGTAATTTCTGATGTTGATGATATGATATTAATAAGCAGTGGGCAAAATCTTTGTCATCTAGAAACTAATCTGTCTAAATCAGTAAAAGCAATTAAAAGTTATCTGCCCATAAATGAATTGAAATTAAATGGTAATAAAACTATATTAATCAGTTTCAAGTTTCATCACAGTTTCAAACACCAAAATGTTAAAGTGGAAGTAGACAATGAATCAGTGAATCAAACTGTAAGTTTTCAGGCATATTCATAGATCAGAACTTAACTGACAACAAACAAGTCGACACACTTTGTAATAAAATATACTCCAATATATCCTTTTGAAATTCTTTGCCAGATACCTGGAAACAGACTCGCTTCTGTCAATTTATTATGCCATAATCTTCTCACAACTTTAATATGGTATTGAAATATGAGGAGGTACAACACAAAAAATATGGATAGATTCAAAAAGATATGGAATGGTCTTACGAAAGAAATGTATTAGAATCATTTTGAAACTGAATCCAAGACAGTCCTGTAAAGATTTCTTTATTAAATATGAATTACTGACTGTTGTAGCACTCTACTCTTAGAAAGTAATACTAGTATTGAGAAATAATCAGAATCAATATTTTGTGAGGAATAAGGAGGTACATAACTATCATACTAGAGGATAGGATATTCACTAGCAAGTCTTCAAATAATAAAGATCCTTTCTGCATTGCAGTTCATCTTTTTAATAATCTCCCAGTCACCATAAAATTAGCTAATGATAAATACTTCAAAACACTGCTTAAACGCCATCTGCTTAGTGCGTGTCCATGTAAGATAGCTGAACTGCTTTAACTTTACTGTAATTAAAAACCACTGCTGCAACAGTGACTACTCTGTACCAGTCATTCAGTTTCAATAAGACAATACTATTTAATAATAAAGTAAATAATGTAATTATATGTCAGGATATTGTAAGCACTTACAATTATTATTACCACCTAATATATTCAAGTTATTGTAACTTTATTAAATTACAATAATTATATTTTTTAACCTAAAATTTATCAAGATAATATAAATTTGTTTAATTATTACTATGAAATTTACTGTGAATGTAGTAAAAATAATTTAATTAACTTACTGTAATTTTAAATAATTTCTAGACAGACTTTGTTGATATGTATAAGGAATAATAAATTATTATTATTATTATTATTATTATTATTATTATTATTATTATTATTATTATTATTATTATTATTCAATGTCATAGCAAATTTTAGAAATTAGGTAGACCAGTCATAAAACAAGTAGAGATAAAAATGAGATTTTCAAACTGTAAAACATTTTGTGTAAGGATATGTCAATTGTAATTTTTTTTTGATGTTCATTATGATGTGTGTTGACAATATTTAACCATTGAATGCGAAAAAGAAATGGAAAGTTAGACACATTGGGAAAAACTGTTAAACACTTGCCCATCTCCAAGCGACAGTTTGCAACTTGAAAAATTGGTGCAGACAGAATGTTGGTGTGACTTAAACTGGTTTTTTTATAGGTTTATGGAACTGCGATAAAGGAATGTAAATGAATTCGACTTTTCTCGCATGCAGACTTTTTCCACACTTGCATTGCACCTACACTTCAAACAATCATTGAATATATGCTGCTTTTGAAAAAGCACGTTAATGCTACCTTAATTTCATTTACCTTTTCAGGAAGAGCTTTAATTTTCTGAAAAATTGATAAGTTTGATTTACTGCTGCTGGTTCCAACGTTTGCAGTTCATGCTCCTTGACCTTGCGCGGTCACTTTCAGGGCCCTTCTTCATGGGTTATATTGTTATGCTTTCCTCGTCACCATTCTCATGATTTTGGAATTCAACTTTCGGAGAACGTATGAAAGGGGCAGTAAAATATGTATGTTTGCAGGCTGAAATACATGGTGTAAGAAAGAGGGGAACTTTCCCCTTGATTCTCAGTTTCATTATCCCATCAAAAAAAAAAAAAAAAGAAGGTTGGAGAGGGATTCAGTGGTTCATTCAGATAGCGAATGATTACAACTAAAAGATCGGATTTTTCATGCAATAAAACAAAACAAAAAAAGAAAATCAAATTATTAAAGTTTTCCCAAATGATATTATGTAGCCTAAAATTTCCAGTTAATCCTGTAATAAATTTATTTTACACTTTAGATTAGAATTATAATGAGCGAAATATGATAGTAGTTGTTTTATTATAATATGATTAAGTTTGTACATATTTTTCAAACAAATCATGTTTTCTATTTCAAACCATATTCAATCAAGATTAAATTAGGGTAGAAATACAAAAAAAGTAAATTAAAAAATGATGTTGGAGATGGTAAAAATTGAGCAATAACCAAGCATAGTAGCAAATGAGGTAGAAAGCTACTTAATATTATACTTGCAGGTCTGTAATACAAATGCAGAACATCTTCACGTTCAAACTGATAACTGCAAGGAACAAAGTAAAAATTACCCTCTAGCGAGCATTTGCAGATTGTGGAAGATTCGAGACCCTCTCGCTCTTTGATTCCCACAAGTCAGCCACACTACACTATCCTGTAATTGGTACTTTGGAACGAAAGAGAAGCATACCCGCCAAGGTAGTATGTAAGTCATGTGTTAAAAGTGCTCTTTATAGTTACCAACATGGGAATATGGTCAGAGGTTGACGGTGGGGGGTCAAATGCCCCTGAAATATCCTAATCCTTTGGTTCTAGGAGGAAATAATTTGTGATTTACGGACAAGATGGCATTATCCAACAAATGCTTTGTATTAACAGATGATTACCTTTTGTCTGATGCTTACATGCCTCTGATTACTCTTAGAAACTTTTGTTCAAATTTGAGCAGGATAATTCTGATGTTTTCATTCTTGCTCAAATCTACAACCACAAAATTAATCATTATACAGAAGTTATTAACCCCAGAAAATTGTAATATTTTATTGGAAATCCATCCAACCTGCCGGAGAAATTCAAAAACATTGATAATAAACAATAAAACTCTGAATGATGTAATGAATCTTTTGGATTATATTCCAGTAGCTCACTTGGATTCCTTCCAGATTCTAGAATTTGACGTCGAGTTAGAATTGGAGGCTGAAGATTTGTGAAAGAAGACACATTTTCCCACTATTATTTCTTAGTTTCGAGAAACATTATTACATTATTTTTTCTCCTCTGTTATGGTGATAACAATAAAAATGACCAGCTCAATCTAAAGCTTTACATTAATGTGTAAAATTGTTTAACTTTATTTAATTTGAAACCAAGTATATCAACAATTTTTTTCATTCTAATGTCAAATGAACATTCTCAAAAACTTCACAAGGACGATAAAATATTTACAAAATTACCACCTAGTTTTGTGTGCAAAACTTTAATTATCAAAAACGGAAATTTTAAATTTGGAAAATTTGTATAGAAAGACATTACAACTCAGAAAAATGGCCAAACATACACAATAAAAAAATACATTTAAATAGCATTGTTTTCTGTTTATTATATCATTTGTTGTTCATCCAGCAAAACCACATTAGTGTATTATTCCATGTCAATTCACACCAGAATTAACATGATTTTATTTTATTTATATATGATATTTTTTATTTAATCTGGACATCAAAATGAACGAGACATTTTTTAATGTACCTGAAAATTTATTCTTTGGGTAGTTATGCCAATATTAAATTTTGGAATTTATGCATACTTTGCAAATATAATTGATTATCCCAATGCACTAAGTATAGAAAATTTCTGGCAATTCTTAGTAAATTTGAATTGAAAGTTAGTAAAGAGCATGTTCTGAGCAGTGACTCCCATGCCATTAATGAAAGTATAGGAACATCCTGTGAATATAGTGAAAACAGTGGAAATTAAGGAAACGACAATTAAAGCTCTTTAGATAGTTCATCAAGTGACTGTGAAATAATTGCAGAGGAGATAAACAAGAGTTTAATAGCAATTTGAGAATCACACATCAAGAAAAAAAGTTGCAACAAAAGTGGTGAGAGATTTCCCATGAGAAATTTCAGAAAGTATAAAATGCTATCACAGATTTAATTTTTCAGATTGAAGATCTTTCGACAAAAATGAAAAGTCAAACAATAAAGAAATTATTAAGAAACTAATCACAGAACAAATGACAAGAGGTTGATAATTCAAATTTTTACAAATTTCTATTTCAGGATTTCTTAAGTATGTGAGTATATTTCAAGTGAGTTGTATGGGACCAGAAAACTTCAAAATCTTAGTCAAAATGTGAGTAAAATATTCATCATTCTACATATAATTGTGAAGTTGTATCACCTCAAGAATAAGTTTAATTACTGTACTGCTTCATCCCAAGGAACTGGTGTAACTTAAGCAAATTTGTTATTGAATAACCAAATATAATTGTGAAGTTGCACCACCTCAAGAAGAACTTAATTTATGGTGCTATCCAAAGGAACTGATGTAACGTAAGAAAAGTGAAAGTTGCAGCAATCTTCTACATGCTGGTTCATAAAAAATTAAAATTTTTTAAAGTTAATTAGATCCCTCTTTGATTTATTCTAGTTGTTCACTTACTCAATGAGATTATAAATTTTTTTACATCTTTTTCTTAATCTTAAAAAAAAAATGTCTTTGAAGTTATGATGCTTGCCATTTTTAGTAAATTTAATCATGCAATATTTCCGAAAATAATAAGGTTCGAAAAAATAAATTTGCATCTGTTAATGTATTTGATCCATATAGGTCTAAAGTATAGAAAAAATAGAAAATAATTAAAAAATATGAAGGTCAAATTTTTTATCTCTTGTGTGATTTGACGTTGAATAGTTCATATAAGACTGAAGTTAACATGTATCAAAGACGTGAGATTTTTAATGGGTTACCAGGTATTTCAAGGGTGAGGATTAAAATAATGTAAATTAACAATAATATTATGAGACAAAAATGTATCAAACAAACTATTTTATTAAATGCAAATATATATTAAACAAAAATGTGTTAAACGCAAAACATTATGAAACACAAAATTATCAGACACATTGAATGATCAAGTATATGAAATGACAATACACAAGGAATTATTGAACACAAAATTATAAAACACAAAATTATAAAACACAAAATTATAAAACACAAAATTATAAAACAAAATTATAAAAACAAAATTAAAAACAAAAATTATAAAAAATTAAAAAGGTTTATAAATCAATAAAATAGATATATCCATCAAAAAACAAGTTTTCGCATCAAGAAAGTAAGTTTATCTATCACAGACTTTTGTATAACCACCTAAAATTATACCAAATGCAACCTCCTGAATTGAGCCAAGTTAACAACAACACAACTGAAAGATGTCACAATTCATAAACAAAAACACTTAAAGCAATTATCTATTCCATTTAAACAAGCTCATTGCGGCAGTGGGTTTTTGAAAAACACATCTTGCAGGTTGATCTCATCAGGTGTAAATATCATGCGACGCCCATTCAGCCAACCATGGTTCCCAACAAAAGCAATTGCCACAACCGTGTCTTCAATGGCAACTATCGCAAGATCGTTCTAGAAAAGAGAGAAGACAGTCTTTAGGTTATTTTTCTGTACGTACTTCAGTTACCTCATCGCCAAGACCATGTGCATTACATGTATTGAAGGTGGTCTTGGCCATCTCGTAGGATATTGGAAGGACCTCTCACATTTTTCAGTTGGAAGTCAGACATTTTAGGTAAAGGGGATGAGTTTATGTGAACATATGATGGGTCAACCCATCTATCATATCTTATTATCCGTTGGACTGGACATGCAGAATCGCTCGCGGCTCCTGGCCTGTTTTATGGGCTGCTGCTCGAACCCTTTGTACTGGTCGGAGAAATCTGCGGAAATGACCAAAAAGAGTTGCTACGACTGGGATATTCATTTAGCTGGTGTGGAACGGCGGAACTCGAACGTATGAGCTCCGTGTCTTATGACCTTCAGTTGGGTCCATGCACGACATACTCTATCACAGTCAGAAGTCTTTATTGCTGCTGTGTTATCTTAGCACACGCCCCAGCCCAGATGGTGACCATGAGCGCAGCACCGACGTAGCAGGCATGCGATTCTCCCTTCCCTATCCCGTCATGTTTGCATAATTTCAGGAAAATTAGTATTGAAAGTCAAATAATTATTATTATAATTATTATTATTTGAGAACACTGTTGTATATTATATTTTGTTTTTCCAAGTTAGTTTGTTCAATTTTGTTGAAGTCATATTGTTTGAAGCAATATAATGTTATAGTTAAACATGTTCTGTTATGTTTTACTTGGCTAAATAAAATAAGTGAATATTTAATTCTGTGTAATACTGTTAGGATCAACTTCACTTACAAGGATGTGTTGCATTAGTATGATATTAATGCTGTTCAGAAGCATGTAGAATACTGTTTTATTCAATATCAGTGCAGATGTTGATGAATGTACTGCTCATCTTAATTTTCAGAAGTTTGCAAAATTTATAAACTTTGGAGTCTTCTTTTTTATTTCCTGTGTTATTGAAAAAAAATTTTTTTTATGCAATTACTTCAAAATTTAAGAAACCTATGAGTAGGGAATGAATTTCTACGATTTTACATTTTTTTCATTGTTCCAGGGAGTAGCTATGTAAAATTTCTTGACATTTGGTTAGAATTGGATGCTAGGTAGATTAATGCTAATAGACGAATATTTGTTTTTCAAAAAGTTTATATTTTTTGAGATAAAAATCTTGTGCAAATGTAGATATTTCTTATATCATATTTTTTTAAACCAAGACAGAACAAAATGAAACAAAATAATTTCATTTATGTGCATATTTACTTCAATTATTTATTGTGCAAAGTAAGCTAGGTTATAACATGTTTGCAAGAAAGTATATCTTTTCATTCCAAAAATGTATACAGGAATTATATTATACAGGAAAATATACAGGAATTTTAACTGCATATTAAAGTGCATGTTTCTGAATTTTTAGGTAATAAGTGCATATTTTTAAAAGCATATATCAAGATTTTTAGGGCATAGAAATCCACTCCCTACTTACAATTTTTCAATTTTATGTAATATATAAAAATTTAAACTATAAGAATTAGCGTGCATATATTCTTAAAGATGTGTAGAATTTTTAAAAAATGCGTAAATAATAAGATAAAAGTAAGTGCCAAACATCTAGAGAGTGTATGTACACGCGCACGCACGCACGCACGCACGCGCGCACGCACGCGCGCGCGCGCACACGCACACGCACACGCACACGCACACGCGCGCGCCCACACGCACACACGCCCACGCGCACACGCACACGCACACGCACACGCACACACAGATACTCTCTAGTTGGATCAAAAATATAATGATAGATTATACTATTGACAGCAAATGCTTAGCGTAACCAATTCCTATCAAAATAACCAAAATGTGACAATTTCTTGTGCCACCTTCAAGGAATAAAATGATATTTGAGTGATCTTGTCTAACATAATTGGGTGAGAAGAATGACATGCTGGATTGAGAACTGCTGTTTATTTGTGGTTTTTCTTCATTATTAAGAAACCTTATTTGATTGGTGGTCATGTCACCCTGACATGCTGGACATTTTTAGAGCTTTTCTTAAAAAGAGAACTAGTCAAAGTGAGAATTAGAACGGGTAACCTCTGTAGTGTATGTATTTATCCTCTTGCTGTTTCTTAGACCATCATATGATAATTTAGGATACTACAAGTATCATAGTTTTAATGTTATGTTTTGTAAAGGTTGTAGTTTTATCTTTTAAATTAATGTATATTTTACATAACTACAAACATTTTTACAATGTACATTAGAGTTCTGAAACTATTTCACTCTAAATAGATGCCCGGAATACTCGATATTGAGTGCAAATCCTTTAAGAGTGGTCACTCGAATCGACGGAGCGGTCAGTCTAAAGTAAAGTGAATTATTTCACTTTAAAAACCGAGTGGATTCCACTCATTTCGTGAGGTTCAATTCTAGCTCCAAGGATAAGGGAAAATTCACTGGAATTGAGTTGAATTTCACTCCAAGAAGTTAAGAAAGTATCCTCGAAATTCTCCATATTTTCTTCAATTACTGTCATCAACTGACTTCACCTTCTGTATGCTGCCTGGCAGGGAAATTATAGCCGAGAGGCACTTAGGCTTGCTCTCTTAACCTCGGAAGTTCAGAGTCGGAACAAAACGTATATTCTCTGCGACATTTTTATAGATACTCTCTGCAACAAGTGGAACAGAGCACTACAATGGGATAGTGCGCAGGTATTCATTGCACACGTGAATGTGATGTTTAAATTAAGAGATGAACAACTCAGTAATTGCAATTTACATGTACTTGCTGTTCTAATAATTATGAATACACATGCGAAAATACACTGTTGAGAATGTAGTTACGTCTGCGGGGTATATGATCTCGATTTTGAGGAGATATTTCTTGCTTTAATGTAATGAATCAAAAGTCAAGTTTGACAAATAAAAGATTGTCAGAGAAGATAATTATCTAATATAGAGGTTGATGTATATTGTATTATTAGCGGAAAGTATAGTTAATTTGAAGGTTATGTGTATTGTAGCAATAACACCCAGAATTTTTTTTAAAGAAAAAGTAATTATAATGTGGATATGGTTGTATTGTACCCCCATTGTACATTGTAATAAAAAATACTCCAGTAGCATATAATGATTCCATCAAGTTTTAAGATGATTTAAGTGAAGATTATTTCAATAAAGTAGTGGCAATTTTTGGTATGTCTTTTATGTACCCTGCAGGAAGTGTATATGACCATATCTGAAACTGTAAAATGATAAGTATATTATTTGTATGGGACAACCAATTATAATTCTGTCAAAGTAAGAGATTATGGAACGAAATATTTTAATAGATATGTAGACCCCAGTTATGATTTTTATAATTTATAATTTATGCAGTAATTATAAATAGGAAAGATATATTTGTTCTGAACAATATCAAGAGTTATACACTTTTGTCAGAAAGCCAGCAGGTAACAATTGTATTCATTGTTGACGGTCTTTCTTGAAGGAGGGATCTAATTTTCGCCATGGCTGACCATATTCTATTTCACCATGTGATATTGAATATTTTGACAAAATTATGAACAGATATAACAAGGAATATATTTACGTGGGAATCACATGTTCATGTTGAAATATGTAGGCCTTTAGCAGTGGAGTCATTTGTTTACTCTTGTGTATATCTACATTTGATAACAATTTACAAATTTTATCACAATGATCACTTATTAGTCATAATAATTGAAAAAGGTTACAAATAGTAATATTTCTGTTGTTAATTCCATGGTCTTTTTAAAAAAGTACCTATATAATTCCCAAAGTTTAAAACTTTCCTAAATATGTTCTTTATTTACATTAAAATTTAATTTGATGCCCAGCACTGGGCATTTTTTCTTTATTTATAAAGTATTAGTTATTTGAATATTTAGAAAATCAAATTGTATATTGAAAATTGATATTAGAATATTTAATGTTTTTTAATAAATAACTTTCTTGACATATTTATTGTCTTCTTTATACATTATTAATAAAGTGTCAACTAATTGCTATTAGTAGAAGTGAATGTCATGCAGTTTTGCCAGGATCTATGAAGGATAACGCTCTATTCTTATGAATCTGGGATTCTCAATCTGGTGCATGAACCTCCAAGGTTATGTGAAAAGTTTGTAGAGGCTTGTGGAAGACTTGTAAAGGCCATGTGAACTACTTCTAAGAGAAAATTTGAAGTTTGAGTTTAATAATAATAATAATAATAATAATAATAATAATAATAATAATAATAATTATTATTATTATTATAATGATGATAATGATAATGATAATAACAACGATAACAACGATAATAATGATGATGATATTTTATTGCTTATAGGCTTACAGAAAGCATCAAGCAAAGTCTCTCTAGAAATTAATTGAAATTACAGTAAGTTAATTATACATTTTTTTAACTACATTCACTATAAGTAATAATTTTAAAAGTTTACATTATCTTCCAAATTATGTTTAAAAATATATGATTAATATAAACAAATTAATTTATGTTTTAACAGGAATTACATTCAATTACGTAACTTACAGTAATAACACATTGTTTACTTGATAAAAGACACGTAATGATGTTACTTGATAAATGACATGTAATTTGTCAAGTAAACAAATTGTATATAATTATATACTCAATTGGACGTACGTATATAATTAGAGATCATTACATACTGGGTGATCAGTATAAAATGCAACCCTACTGTTCAACTCACTGAGAGAAAAGTCAAAGTTTTGCAACCCTGATTCTGGGACAGCTCCTTCGACTGCATTTCAGTGACACTCCATTCACCACCACCCCCTTCGTTTCATTCACCCCTTCCTGTGGTGTTGTTCATACCTACTCGAAACAAAACAGGCCGAAACTTCATTCATAGTTTCCTTCTTTCACAGTTAACTTACGATGCGCCTCAGCATAGAGTAAAGCAGTTTTGTGGTGTTGGAGTATTATCGAATGCAATCTTTCAAAGTGTGCCGGGCAGCTGTTGGACAGCTGTTAGAGAAACATTTTTATCTGAGTCTATTCTGAACAAGAGTACCATATTTCAGTTAGTGAAGTGATATCGTGAGACAGGATGTGTGTTTGATCAGAAACGCAGCCTCCGAATTACAGTGCTCGAGCAGCAAAAACTAGAGGATGTTCCTTTAGCTACCCTGAAAACATCATTAATGGAACTTCAGCAGCAATGTAATCTTTCTTATGGAAGTGCGCACTGTGCCACTACAAAATTGAAAATACGCACGTTTAAACTGCGGACATCTCAGGAGGCTATGATTTCTGATCAGACTGCTCACTTGAATTATTGTAATTGACTTGTTATTGATTATTGATTCATTAGCGAAGTTCTTGAGGCACTTGATAACGTATTTCTTAGTGATGAGGCTTAGTTTCATCTGGATGGATATGTTAACGAGCAAAACAGTAGACTTTGGGATACTGAGAGACCACAGGAAAAAATAGAGAGACCACTGCATTATAAAAAATTGGAGTATGGTGTGCGATTTCATGTCACAGAATAACTGGTCCGTTGTTTTTTAAAGAAACAGTGATGGCGAATACATATCGAAATACACTGAGAAATTTTGTATCCCTTCTCGAAAAGTATGAGGGAAATTGTTGGTGTCAGCAGGATGGCGACATCACATACTGTCAATTCAACAATGTAACTTCTGAAAGAGTGTTTTTGGAACAGAATAATTTCTTGAGGTTTGCGGCCCCCTTATTCACCTGATTTGTCACAATCAGATTTTTATCCTCGGGGATGCCTGAAAAGTAAAGTTTATGCAAACAAACATGCTAATCTTGAAGAGTTCTAAAGAAACATCAGGGAAGGAATTCACATGATTGATGAACAAACTTTACATCTGGTTGCAGCAAACATTCTCAAGCAAGTTAAAGCTTGTTTGTTAGCAAATGGAGGGAAGTTTGAACATTTTTTGTGAGGTTTGTTGGTTCCCGACACCAATGTATAATAATTTCCTTTTCATCATTCATAATAAATAATTTCCTTTTCTCCTTTACCGATTACCTAATTAACTTCATTATTTTGGTTGCAGGGAATTCCAAAACCTTTATATTAAGGTTAAATAATGGGGATGAATGGCAAATCTGTGATGTATCATTACGCAGCGACTATCTTTCACTGAGAATTTGACTACTGAGGCCGCTAGTTCAAAAGCAACAACAACAACAACAACAGATAAACAAATTCTGAACAACATCCCAGATATTGTACTGATTTTAAAGACTGAAAGGAAAACCTTTATCATTGATATTGCAGTCCCTCTACCAGCCAATCTGAAGAAAACACACACGGAAAAAATTAACAAATACCTGCCATTGGCAGATTAAATCAAATTTATGTGGGGTATGGCAAAAGTCATAGTGGTACCAGTTGTTATTGGCACTACACATGAAATCCCCAACACACTGTACAGCGGTATTGACATCTTAGATTTGCACCATGATGTGTAACATTTCCATTCAGAAGTCCGTGATCTTGGATACCTGCAGTATTGTCTGAAGAATACTGGGAGAGTAGATGGGCAAGATATCAAACAGAAATCTTACGTCCTTTGGCTACACAGTCCTGGAGTAAGATGTTGGCCTCCATTGGAGTGAAATAAGAGAAATAATAATAATAATAATAATAATAATAATAATAATAATAATAATAATAATAATAATAATAATAATAATAATATAATAGTAATAAAATAATATAATAATAATAGTTACTGTATCCTTTAATTATATGTTACGTATAGTTAAAGGATGCAATAATCCATTAAAATCACTATTATGTTATTTGTAAAACATTAAACAATATTTTATATCTGGACTTTAAACAATATTTTATACCTGTAGAAGCATATTTCATTAAAATAGACACTTAACTGTGAAATGTTTTTATGCTTCCATAGAATCTATTTATGTGTGAGTGTTAATTGATTAGAAAGAGCTTGTCACATTTTGAGAGTATTTTCTAGAGATGAGAAAATATTTGTGTAAATGTAGGATATTTCTCATATATTTTTTAAACCAGACAGAAAAGTAAAATAAGACATACAGTGAATTTCACTAATGTGCTTATTTACTTCAATTATTTCTTTTGCAAAGTAAGCTAACTTATAATATGTTTGTAGAGAAGTATATCTTCTCATTCCAAGCATGCTTTTCCTGAATTTTATCAAGAAAGATTTATTATATTGTTAATTTTAATTGTATATTTCTGAAATATTAGGTAAGAAATGCATATATCAACATTTTTAGGTCATAAAAATCCGCACCCTTGTGATAATTTTCATCTATTACTTTTCCCAATTTTGTGTGATGTATAAAAAAATGAACTATAAGAGAAATATCATTTTGACAATTTACATTAGAGGTTGGAAACTTTTTCTCTCCAAATGGATGCCAGGAATACTCGATATGAGTGCAAATCCACTCACTGAGAGGGAGCGGTCAGCCTTGCGTAAAGTGAGTTATTTCACTTCAAAAACTGAGTGGATTCCACTCATTTCGCGAGTTTCAATTCTGGCTTGAAGGATAAGTGAAAATTCACTGGAATCGAGTTGAATTTCTCTCCAGCAAGTTAAGAGAGTGTGTCGCGCGTGCCTTGCGTTGACGCGCGTCATGTAACGCTGATGAACTTCTCAGCAAAGAGTCGCTTAACCCGTGTCGTGAATTAACATGTACCTCATGCGAAACGGCACAAGAACGCTCATGGCGCCGTGTGTTATGGCCACATCTCTAGCGAGACGCTCAAGCTACAACTCTTTAAGTGGAGATAATGCGCCTACTCTAGCTATCAACGCGCGACGTCCGCTAGGCGACGCGTGTAAGTAACAGCGCACCTCGCCAAAAGCGCTCGTGTGCCATTTCGCATAGGATACAATGTTATTTTACGATGCGCGTTAAGTGACTTATGGACGTAGGTGACGCACATCAACGCAACGGTCGTGTGACACGGGCCTTTAATGGCGGCCGGCGTTTCGGTTGCGTACTTGTTTTTCAAAGGACACTAAGACTTACGTTTTGGCAGTTCCACGCGCGTTTCCAGTTGAAGTACCACTGCTGCACCACTTGGTCGGGGGTGAAGGACACGAAACGCAGGCGCGTGACGCGGTGCGGGCGGCGTGGGTGGGGGATGATTGCCACGAGCGCCACGCGCTCCTCCCAGCCCAGCGGCCACGGCGGCGTCACGCGCACGCAGTACACGCGGCGGGGATTCTGCCATACGATGGACCGGCAGAATTCGAGGGGGGTCGGGGCGAAGCCGCGCAGGCGCTGCCAAACAAGTTAAAGCAGGATGAAGGCAAAGGCGTATCATATAATTATGTCATCAATCAAGGCATTTATGAAATAGGGAGCTTGCTCCTACATAATTGAAGGACTCAGAAGAACAACGGGCTATCCCACATTTTTTTCTGAAATCGAGTTATTACAATGAAATAGAACTTCATTTATTATTTCAGTGTAATAAGTTATTTAAATTGAGGATGGATTTACTATATGCAAGTGTACTGTGTTTGATAGTGTTCTGAGCTATATTATGAAAGTTCTAGTAAAACCCTTACTGTTTCAGAACGAGGTCAATGTGGGATAGTCCCTTATTCTACTGAGCCTTTCATTTGTCAAAGAAAGATTTTTGAAGATGGTGAAAGACAAGTGTGTGTCGGCTTTGTGGGAAATTTCATATTTGTCGTCGGTGACGCCGATTTTTAGTCGGCTTGGGGATGTTTTGTCATCAGTGTTTTTTAATTTGTTGCATCTACTTCTTGACGCAACGCGTCTCCAGGCCCCGTAAGGGGCGTTGAGCGCATTCTTTGGAGTAATCCTGCGTTAATTACTAATACTCCGTAATTAATTTGCTAGTCAAGTCTCGTCACGTCGCAGTCGGTCAGTGCCTTTTATCCCTTCGGCCAGGAGCTCGACGACGTTAGATCCCGGGGTTCCTGGCCGGTCACCCAACCAAGAACCCGCGAGTCTCGAATTAGCTTAACCTTCGTGACTTCACGGAGCGTAGTAAACGAATTCGGCTAGCGCCGCCGGCTTACGTTTCGACCATGTTAGCTTGTGCGTGGTTAGTGATGTAATTCGTAGGAATTCTAACCCGTTTTCGTCGCGGTCACTGGCTGATGATAGCAAATTCTTTTTAATTTGACAATGTGATTGGCACGAAATCAATCTACGAAGTAAATACTACTACCAAATACAGGTGAGGCACTTAAGGTGAAAAAAACACACTAAAAATAACGCACTCGCAATTGTGTGTGCATTTTCAAGTCATGAAGTGCTATCCACACCGGAAGTCAATGGTGAACAGCGATTGTCTTGCATTTCTGAGTGTCGGCTGGCGTGGTCGACCGCAACCTGCGCCGGCGCAATACGGAGCAGGCGTAATGTGTACCTGGGTTATGACACATCACAAATTTGCGTTTCTTATAGTTCATGTCTGAAAATATAGACTTTCTAATAAACAATACTTATAAATATACTCAACTCTCCAATTTCTTTAAGCGTGGATCTTCTTCACTTTATAAAAGAAGAGAAACTGTCAAGAAACTGCATTGCAGAAACGAAGGAGTTTCTCAGCAAAATGATGACGGAAACATTTGTTAATCTAATTGAGATGACTTTGATTTTTTGAACTCACCCTCTATTATTAAAAATCTTACTTTTTGCTACAAAACTCCAAACACAATTAACTCACAATTAGATGTGTTAGATGAACCAATAAAAAAAAATATATATATATATTTTTTCGTCTGCAAACTTTCACCGCCTCGACTTGAGATTGTATTTTAACAACGTAAGGAATTACAAGGCCAACATGGGGGCCAACATGAAAATACAAAGTCATTGCAGAATCCAAGCCAGCCACTTCTTACAAGCAACACTCAATTTGTCGAACATTGGATTAGAAGTTTTCGCCAGCGAATAAAATCGTAAATGCACAATTTAAACTAATTGGCCAAAATTTTTGTTGAACGCGGTCACTCTCACAGTGATACTAAACTATCGAAAACAACATAACATATAATAAAAATGTGAGTAAAGAAATACTTGTATTTTAATTTATTTGTACTGGGAAACAACACTTCGTCAAAAGATCTATAAACTTCATTTAAAAACATCGATTCCTCTAATTGTGAGAAGCAGCTCATTATTTGATTAGTACGCTTTGGACGATCTCCTGTTTTTGGCGAAGTCTCTTTGAAATCCAAATGTCCGGCGAAGTGAGAGTCGTGAGTTAGAAATGCTCGTTCAACTCACCAGGCGTTCGCGCATCAGCGGGTATTGAATAGCAGTTGTAGGCAACGGGTAGTAAAGTTTAGTTGGAATGCCAATCCTGAGGCGTCTGATCCGTCTTTTTAATGAGCCATCAAAATTCAATTCAGGATTTGGAAGTTTTGGCATCGCCATCGCCAGCTCTGTCATCTTGAATTCTTCATTGGACTGCGGATGTGTGTGGTGCACCGGCACGGCATCCGCCGCGGGCACCGGCACCGGCGCGGGGACCTGCTCCGACTCTGGCGGTGGAAACGGGCCCAGCTCCATCTCTAAGTCGGGACCCAGATCGACGAGCATCGGTTCGAATGAATCGAACTGCAGCTCATCGGAATCCCACTGCGACATAGAGATGAACACTCATTCCCTTCCGTACTCTGGTCACACACATGTACAGCACTTGCTCCAGCTCCAAGCTAGAGCCGTGGACAGTGAACTACAGGCTCATTGATTACAAATCATTTAATTGATATATTTAAAAGGTTGTTATTATTAAAATAGTATGTTACACGGAAGCGAATGCTTCTAGTCATACGATTTTGTCAGCAACGCTCGTCACTATTATTTAGGCGTAATTCAACATCAGTTAGTAAAGGCGTGGGGGAAGGAATTTCGTGGCTCAAATAAAACTTGAGCCTATAATGCATGAAGCGTTATGGTTCTTGTTGAAAATATTAGGTCATTCATATGGTGAAATGCGTGCTGACGGATTAGAAGTGGAATATATCAGGTGCTGCAGTAATAGTTAATGAAGGCACGTACGAAAAAGGTGATAAAAATGATGGAACAAATTTTATATTCACCTGGAACAACTCGTTCGCGAACAGTTCTTCATCACTTATTAGATTCACAGGAATGTCACCCATCTGTTCCTACGCAATATTTCAAAGTACAGAGTGTTTACAATCAAAGTTAAATGTGAGATACAGTTGTATACATAATTAATTATTCTTAATGTCGTCATTAAATCTCATCTACCAAACACAAAGTGACTCACACAGACACACTGACAAACCTCATGTTGCAACAAGCATACAGACCCTTAAAGAGAAACAGATATACACAAGTGTCTACTTGAAAATCTTTTTAATCATCAGAGCTTGAGATAAGCTATAATCTTCTGCTGAGCACAAGCACAAGTAGACAATTATTTTAACATTACTCCTACTGCTAATACTCATATTACTCCTCTTGGTGCTACTACTGCCACTGCTATTGCTGCTACCCTGCCACGACCACTACCAAAATCACCCCTACTAATAATGATGCAAAGAATTAAAATTTTTCAGAAAAATCATTATTCCCACAATAATAATAATGATGAGTATGATAATAAAGCAAATAAACCACAAAAGAGAGAGTCATTATAAAGAGAGAGAAAGAGATTTAGAAAAAAACTCATGAAACACTTTAAATACCAGGCACTGATTTAATATACTTCTGTATAGTTCTGGACAAAAATTACAAAATCTTTGTTTGGTTACAAATTCATCCATTAAGAACCCTCTCATTAACCCAACTGTAACTACAGTTGTGCTAACCATGCTGAAAAGAGTAATAACAAGTTTTCAAAACAATGAATAGTGCATAAGATATACAAACTAATGATTAAATTTTTGACCTAATTTTAGGATTAGTGATTGAAATCACAAACAATAAATATATATTGAGTGAGTAAATGTGATCCAAATATAATTAATGTTTCTCATATATTTCAAATATAGTTTGTTTTTCAAAATAGTTTTCTATAAAATATACCTAAAATATTTTTTATCACAGTCAATATCCTAAATGAAAACACAACATTCACACATAATAAAAACGATTTTGACCTTGTCCTATTAACTCAGACTGTATCAATTTACTCCATATAATACTAATTTCTACTATGATTCTTAATCACCTTGTTTCTTCTAATTCCGTAGTATATTTGGAATGCAGAAGATACAGACTTGTTTTTCCGGAGAGAAATTTTCTGCAGATTTCCATAAACCTAAAACGAAAAAAATGGGTGAAATAAACAGCTAAATAACTGCATTCTTTGGTGCCAAGTTCAGTAAAAATTAAAGAAAATCCATCTTTCACATTTTGTCACAAATTTGTATTTTAATACTAATTGTTGCAAAATGTTATGCTACTGTACAATTAATAACACTGACTTTCACCCTTTTTGTTATGAACTTAAATAAAAAAATATTTCACTTTCTCTAAAAGTATGGTCTTTCTCAGTTTACTGGTTCTAAAATGTAGATTTAAAACACTCTTAGCAGTCCTGTCAGTTTTTAAATACTAATGGAAATTAGGGTGTGATAAATAATATCAGATTATTGGACCATTGTTATTCATATGACAATATTTTATGAATAAATAGCAGAATTGTTTAGATTGTAAGTAAATTTTTCATTTTTAGTCATGTTATTGATCTAACAGAAAGAACCTTTACGAAATAAAATTCTCACAACAGCGAGAATCAACTCATAAAATTTTTACATAGAATTTGTTAGTTTAAAAGTGGTGCTTTTGTCTACTTTTTCTTTATGACCAATTCTTTTTAAAGTGATGTATATATAATAAATATATGATCATAATGTGAAATAATTTTAAATATCTTTAGACAGTGCATTCAATCTTACAGTATTCTTAGTCATAGAAATCATCTTAGAAACATGTTAGTCAAAATCATCATAGACAATCATCTTAGAAATATGTTAGTTTGAAGTAAAAATTCTGTATGAACTCAAAATCAAAAGTTAAAACTCTTATTTTTGTTGCTTCATATTAATATGTTCACAATCCATTTCTTCCCTCTTGTCGGTGTACTTAGATTAGTATATAATAAGAAGCAAATGTTATACTTAAGATATTATACAATATTTACAATAAAATGTATGTATTAATATAAGAGTCTCATAATATGAGTCTCACATTTATATTTTAAAAAAATAACAGTGTGATTCTTAACTTTAAAAGATATGGACTGACTAGATTTCACAGAAGCATTTCATGAGTAATAATTTTCTTTAGCGCTCTGTCCTCATGTGGCATGACGACGTAAGGCCTTGTGGTGATCTCACAATAGGGGCAGGTTGTTCGTAGAGGAGGAAAGATGAGAAGGTTGTGAAAAAGTGTTTCTCTGAAACTTTGTTTTTACACAATAAATGGCATTATGATTTTGAATGGGCTTGTGGATCATGTTCAAAATGTGTTCAAAACATGTTTATTGTGTTGAATTTCAAAATTTACTTTTTCTGATATTTGTTTAAATGCCTTTCTTCATTTCCTATCTAAAATTTTTACTTTATAATATAAATATGTTGTACATTTTTGTATTCTGTTCTTGAATAAGGAATTTTTGATTTCAGACTTTTTTATTTTTCTTTTTTTTGTCTCTCTTTTTTTTTCTGGTTTGAATTTCTTATTTTATCGTCCTCTATATTTCAAATTGTATTTTATTGTCTAATTTCAAATATTGTATTTTATTATCCTCTATGTATCATAATATTTCATTTCTGTAAATATTTTCAATGAATTGTTTTCCCATCTTTCACATCACAATTAGATATTTCATTTTTTTTTTATTTTTTTTTTTTGGTCACATTAAAAAATAGGGGTCATTAGCCCCTCCAATGGATTGTCTAGTTCAACTATTCATTCAACTAGTCATTCAACAATTCACAAATTTTAACAAACATAGATTTATTAATCACAGTAATTTGTTAAAAGGAATTTAAATTATTTTGTCAAAAACAGTAAATTAGGGAATTTGTGTTATGACTTTTGGAAGATACTTAATGTATGGACATCATGTAAATACTATAGTTCAATATGATACCATATGCATTAAATAATTGTTACTATTCCAGTTATAATTTATTTCCCTATGTAGAAATTTTTTATGTTTACTTAAATGTTTTATTTACTAGTAAATTAAATTTACAGTAGCAACTGAAATAGACAATTTCCTTGATGTAACCAATTTTAGAGAAAAAAATTAACGAACTACAAATTGCCATAGATAGCTGACGTATACTGGAGAGTTGCTAAATTTTAGGTCATAACACATTAACTAAAACAAAAAACCGCTGTATAACATGAACAATAAAGGAAAGCTTACAAAAGAATCATGAATATGAAACTAATTATATAGTTAAAGAAAATGTAGTTTGTGAAATTGATTTCTGAATTGTAATTTGAAATTTTTAGGTCAAAGAAAAAGGAGAATTCAAACTGGAATAAATGATCATTACATTATCTTACATTATAAGCGGAGGTTGAGCGTATTTGGTTTGGTCGGAGTAATTAATATATTAAATTATTGTTTTCCAATGTTTCTGAATATTTTATTCCAATATCAGCCTTCAAAAGAAATAAACACTTAATAACAACTCAACAGAATCATAGATAGTGTAAACCTCAGACACAGACATAAGGAGAAGTTACAGGACAGGACTCTATTCCGTATAGATCCACATTCTGATTGTCATCAAAATTCATCTTTCAGTTGGTCTGATGCCTTGGCCTGTAGTGGATATGAGTGGGATTGACTCTTGTCTTTTAACTTAACATTGTGTCTATGTGGGGGAATTGTGCTCTTAATGTTTCTGTTGAGATATGAAGTAAATTATATTATTTGAGGAGTAAGTCCTGACGATGGAATAAAATACTTTGAAATGTTGAAAAAATTAATCATTTAATGTTTTCTTTACTCTGACAATGTTCCTTGATCTCAACTTCCAACATTGAACTACATGGTCAGGTGCCCACAATGGTTTGTAAAACTTCTCCATATCCTCGCACAGAATCAAATATCTCCATAAAATATGTTTTAAAAAAGCTTTTGAATAGTAACACGAGGCAGCATTTAGACAAAATGTGGCTTTGGTTTGACAAAGTTATAACTAAAGAAATTGTCAAAATTGCGATTTCCTTCAGAAATCTCATACAACAAATTTGTCTAGCATCCAAATAAATTTCAGTGCCATATGTTGAAAAATGGAGGGATTAGCAGTATAACATAGTTCTAACTGCTACAAAATTTCAAGTTATTTTAGTGTGAATTAAGCGTGAAATTTATCATTTACATTATTAATAATGTTCTGTTTTATGTGAATAATATATTTATCCTGTACTGCTTTTTGACCTTGAAAATGTAATTCTATGCCCTAATGCCAATATTAGTATTTTTCTAACACTAGAACATTGAATGTATACATTCAAACCTCATATTGGACTGTTACGGAAAAAGAGTATGGTACCGTTTGTCCTAAGGTTATGGCAAGAAATGGTATAGTGTGGGAAGAACATTAGATGTATTCATAGAGAATTATTTTAGTGAATTAGTAACTTGGTCAAATTCAAGCATTCATCAGAACTGAAATTCCATAATGTCATTTGCTAGGTTGCATTTCTAAAAGAGAACTGTGAAGTCACATTAATGGGAATGAATTATTCAGTGCCAGGATATTTATGCGTCCAGGAAGTAGATAACCCTCATAGCATAATAGAGAAAATAGTGGATGGATTTTTATTCATCTCGTGGAATAGTACAATTGCTGAAGCAAGAGAACCAACAGAAACCTTAAAGGGTAATGCAGATGCAAGAAACAGATTTTAAAGATTTTGCAGAAACATTACTATTGCTCACATTCAAGACTATACAATTAATTTAGGTAACATTTCTTAAATTTGGTCAGCTCCTGCATCAATAAGTTATATCTCTCTCAAAACCCTGAGTATATTACATGCATTAAATTCAGTGAGAGAAACAAAGTTCTCTCATCAATCCCTCTGGTCATCTTAGTGTGTTTGAAATAAAGCCAAAGACATTGAAGAATCCATCAAAAATATCTGATCTGAAGAGGAAGGATATAAAATCTTTGTTCCCATTAATGCCTCTTAAAGATAGACAGCACTATACAATGATCTTCTATTTATAACATCTTTGCAGGGACAAGATTTATGTTGGATTTGACAAGATGTTTTTAATGTAATTTAGATGACTAATGATTTTTCAAACACAATATAAATTTATTTCTGTAATTGAAAGACATTATGGAAAGAGGAACTTTCTTTCCTTCCGGAAAAAGTGAGTTCATACCCAATAATGGAAGACAGAACCATCTTCTACTACTGTAATCCATTAATAATGTGTGGAATAGCTTCAATTTTTAACAGAAAGTTATTAATAATGTGATTGTCACACTGTAAGGATATGGAATTTCTAATAATTTTACAAATATCTCAGAAACAAGTAAATGATCCCTCTTTCTCTAATCTGTATAATAACTTTTTTTTAGGTTCATTATTGTCCTTTAAAGTTATAGAAACGTTTTTTGTCATTACTAACAGTGGAAACAAAATTTAATTACTAAGAGAAACATCTATCTGCATTTACTACCTCATTGCCCCAAAAATAGTAAAAAAAAAAAATAATTTGACAAACTTCTATCTGCACTTACAACTTTGTCTCATGTTTACAATCCAAAATGGAATGACAAAGTTCGAACTGCAAAATTAAAGATTTAAAACATTAATAAGAGGTGCAAATAAGCAATGAATACATGGAAATATAAGTTGACTTCTTCAGAATATTGTACAAAATAAATTGTAATTTTGAAGTTTTGTTTCTTGAAATCATGATAATGAAATCTTGTAAACTTGATATTGTTCTTGTAACATTTTGTTAACATGAGTGAGTAAAAAAAGTTTAAATATGAGCAGTGATGGAATTTTGACTTGACATGCGTCTGCAATATTGTCCAAGTTGACAATGTTGATGCACTAAGGGACTTAAAATAAAGAAATCAAGTTATGTGAAATGTTGGAAATATTCCTTAACGTTCTATATAAACTTTGTGAATATTCTCATTGTGATAGGGAAGATAAAATTTCATTGACAATATACTTTGCATTAAATTTCCAACTCTTTTTTTTTAAAAAGTATTTTAAATTTTAGAACTATTAATCAAGGTTAAAATTAAAAACATTAGAAACTCGTATTTAAAAAGATCTTTATTCAATAACAAAAAAGATCAAGAATGGTCTGTTTGCTGATAACATAAATAATACATTATTAGGACAGAAAATCACCAAAGTTGCGGATGTAACAGTCATGTCATCTTTGACAAGTTACATTAATGGATCCTCTCAAAGCAAACAAATGATAAAAATTAATCAAATACACAGCCACTCTACATCTTGCATTCAATTTGCCATAATTCGCACACTATTTTACCTTGTAATCATAAGTGTGATGCATACAAAAATATACTTTGAACTTTGAATTCAAAATCGATCGAACTGAGTCCTACGCATAACAACAAAACTACCCCTGGGAAAGCAATCTTAAATCATTGCAGTATGTTGAAAATGTTCACTTTCTTCCAACATAGAATATAACTCCCTTGCACTAGAAATGGTAAGGATAACGAAAGACATCATCTGGAATATAACAATGAAATATACCATTTCTATAGTTCCTTATTTGAAAAACTTGATATATCTCCACAGCCATGTTATGTATTTATAAAAGAAGTCTTGTTATTAAAAAAAAGTTTGTTGGTAATCACATTCTTTACAAAGATAACTCAAGCTCACATGTCGAAGTATACTTTTATGTTTTAATAGAGACTAAAAGAAATTACTTGTTAGAAAGGATTTCCCCATCAATGAAAAATCCAACCTTTTTTATCTGCAAATAAGTTATGCAAAATTAAAGCATACATATAATAAAAGAACTATGAAGAATTTTGTGAATTTTGAATTTCATTTTCATTTAATTCCTATCCCAAATGCTTGTTTCAAATGCATTTTGTTTTTAAGCAACTGAACAACTGCTAAAATTAAAAATATTGTAGCTTGTGAAACCTCAATTCACCTTTTTACTGCAAATTTGTCTTTGTGTCTGTCTGCTGGTCTGTTTTTCACTTCTCCTTCCTTCAAGGAGTAAGTAGACACTCAAATGTTATTACTATGTGTATTTTTTTACACATCAACTGTAATTCCATTTCTTGAATGTAGACTACATAATACAATCACAAATTATTGCTTCGCATAAAAATAATAAATAATATAAATATTTTTTAACAAAAAATCACAACCTTTTTTGTAAGCCAATATCAAGTTTTGTAAAATAGGAAATGCATTGAAACAATTGACAATTACAATATCTGCAAAGAAAGTTCATTTTGGTTTCAAACTCAAACCTTGGTTACTAAAGTTAATAACTTTTCTCCTTTAAGGGGAACAAAGGTTAATGAGTACCTCTAGGATGCCCATGTTCTCAGTTGTATAGTAGAATAAGTAGAACTAACAAAATATTAGTGGGTAAGCAAAAAATTGGATTTCATCAGAATTGATTAACTTTTTGGATGCCTGTTACAGACCCCGGACAGTATTAAACATCTTCTTTTGCCTCTTAAACGTGTTTCAAAGTTTGTTTCTCGGCTTTTACACGGACCTTCAATGAATTATCACCAAAATATAACCTCAACAATTATTTGGTTTTGGGCCTTTCAATATTAAAAATCAGTAAATGCTTTTGATTACACTGCCTAGTTCATTTTCTTTGAATAATGATTACCCTAATATTTACACAATGCATACAGTTTTTACGTTTTTTATCTATAAATTTAAAAAATAGACATACTCTACTTACGGGGAATTCACACTTGTTCTCCTCTTACAGTACCAACCAAACGGATTTAAAAGGTAAAATGTGAATTGATGTAGCCAATATAACAGAACAAATGTATTATTGGAAACGTGCTTAACGAATGCCCACGATTGGAAAGGCGTTCTGTTTACAAATCATACTTATTTGCAAAAGATAGAAATACACGATTAGAAATTACGTTGCGCGATTTTCTGTGAATGCCTGTTCTATTGCCAAAAGGACGTATGACTACATTACATAAAGTGTCACATAGCGTACAGTGACTATGGGATATTGCCAGTTGGTATGAATCTACTGTCCCACTCTTCCAGGAGTTCGTAAAGGCGATGAACAAATTTGCGGTCAGTGTTCTAGAGATAATTATGTCAATATAAATGTAATTTCACACGCTGCACTCAAGAAGATGCATGCAACTGTCCCCCCTCCATATACATCGTATTTGACTTGTCATACACGATTGTAGTTGTATATGTGACTCAATAAATATTATTATTATTATTATATAGCGACTCCTTCGTGAATATGATGTGCGGTGAAATATCTCAAAGAACATCTCCAAGTTAAATTATTAACCCATGGGTTGATAAGTGTCTTGGGCAACCTCTTTCAAAATGGCGTCGATTTGTTTAAATCACGAGGTTGAATGATCTTTGGCGGGTAATTACACAAAAACAACTAAAAACACGTCCATGAAATTAATAATTATTATATGAACATTTATTAATAATTTTTGTTAACTGCAGCAACCTCGATCCGCTTCTTTTAAAATGGCGAGTGTTAAAAGTTTACATGACGAGGTTGGAAAGAAAGCGCCATTCCCAAAACTTTGATTTTGACCGAGAATTACACGAAAACGATTACAAATACGTTGTGAAATTACGTATTATTATTTGGACATTTTTTCATATTTTTTTGTTAACAACAACCGCCTAGACCTGCCGCTTTTGATATAACGAGTGTTTAAAGTTTATATGACGAGGATTGAAAGAAAACACCTTATCAAAAGTAAGTGATTTTTGACGGGCAGGTACACAAAAACAACTAAGAGCACTCCCTGAAATTATCAAACATCCTCTTAATAACATTTATTAGTATTTTTTGTTAATAACAATTGCCACGACCTGCCCTTTTAAAATGGCGAACGCTTAAACTTTACTTGACAAGCTTTGAAAGAATATGCCATTTTTATTAACGAAGTGATCTTTGACGGATAAGTGTACAAAAGCTAGTAAAAACAGTTCCATGAAATTAATAACTATTATTAATTGGTCATTTGTTAATGTTTTTTCGATAACAGTCGCCTCGGCTGGCTTCTTTTAAAATGGCGACCGTTAAATGTTTACATAACGCAGTTTGAACGAATGCGCCATTCCCAAAGCCGAGTGATTTTTGACGGACAATTACACGAAAACGACTAAAAACATTTCTGTAAAATTAATAACTATTTGTACTAATAGGATATTTGTTTTTTCCTTAACAGCAGCTGCCTCGGCCTGCCTCTTAAAAAAACGATATTTCTGCCCTCTTTGTGTATTTACGTATGTGTGTGTGTGTATAAAAAATTCTATGGTGCGATCTGCATGCAGACCAAATAGACCTCACTTCAAGAAGTCACCAGACAATTACATATTTTATTTACATTTCATGTGGAGATTGTGAAACATATGTTAACAAGCAAATATGAATAGTAACCAGGTATTGTTATGCAAGAAGCTTTTATGTGTACTAATAGCCAATACAATTTCAGTATGATTTTTCGCTAGTTTTCACTTTGCATAATGATGGGTGTCAGCACAAGTTTGGCCTTAATACAGCAAAGTATATGCACTGGCGCATAATCTTCTTCACAAATATCTTCATCTAATTCCAGAAGGGTCTTATGATATTTGCATGATTCTGCAATAATCATTCCTATTTTAAAATATTGAAGGAATGCTTACCTTGCAACCTTATCAGCTGGCAGAAACCACAGTGTTTCAGAAGTTCTTACATTGTGGTTATGACTTTTCTTTATTGTTATAACCTTGTACAATCCTTTCTGAAAATAAAAATAAGTTATAATTTTTAAGTTTTTTACAAATTGGATAGGAAAAGTTAATAGATCGCAGCACTACCACAGGGAATTTACTAGACCGATAACGTCTGAAAAAATTGTCCAATTTTCGATCTGTAACCGGCATTGGACTTTTTTTAAAATAGAATTTACGCTACGAAGCTGATTTTTCAAAAACGATTTCCAAAATGTTTTTAAATTTTTTTCTCGTTCCGGGAAGAAATTAAAAAATGTGAGCTTGTAGCGCGATGACGACGTGCTTCCTGAATGCAACGCCGTGTCAATCATGCAAATCGGATGAATAGGAGCGGCGTAAAGTGAAATTTCGGAAAAACACGTCACCCCCCCCTTTTCCGCTCCACGCAGTTGCGTCACTCGACCCTTGTGGGCGCTCCCTGGACGCGGCCGAACGGCCAAACCCGGCAGCCTGCGGCACGGGAGGAGGCCGCGCTCTCAGGCAGGCAAGCCGGGCAGTCAGTTTATGCTTTCGCCCCTTTCAATCTCAATATATTTTTCTCCATTTATCAAACTAGTGATGCTGTAACACAACCAAACGGTCTCGTATCATCTGTAATAGTCGTATAAAACTATCTTGTTCACATATTTCCGTCTTCCTTCGAATACCATCAAAAAATTATTTGAAGAATTACTCAAAATATCGATTCCAATGTGGAAAATGATTTCAAAAAGAAAATTGAACTAATTGAGTAGATATCACCAATATTCCATGTTCTAACATCTTATTTTACATACATTTCACTTCTAAATCTTCCGTTATCATTCCACTACCTGAAAGAATGAGCCAAGATTACGCACGAGCTCATTTATCCTGTGATTCGATTTTTGGGCGTAAATTCCATTTTAGAAAGGAGTGTACTGCCGTTTACAGATCGAAAATCGGACAATTTGTTCAGACGTTATCGCTCAAGTAAATTTTGCTTATTTTGGTGATGCCACGTGGTGGCGACGAATTGAACTAGTATCGGTACATTTATCCTTAAGACAATAAATCATGTTACATTTTTTAAATTGCACATATTTCAAGTTATTTATTCAGTTAATTATTAATTGTTTAATTAATAGATTCATAAATTTAATTTCATTCATTTAACCATTTTTTTTTTTTTTTTTTTACTAAATTTTAGATATTTACATCCCATGATTTCCATTTTAAATATTGGAATTTTACGTATTCCACGCATTCCACAGTTGCCGAAGTAGGGCTTTTGAAGGAAAAATTTATTTAGTGATGTTTTTATTTGTATACGTCAATTTTATACTTCTTAAGGAGTTTAGTTCGCTAGGCAGAAGAAATAAATTTTTCGTAAACTCAATTTTCTAACACTGGACTGAAAAAAAGTCCGAATGGTGTTAGGAGATATATAAATGGACCGTCCAACTCAGTTTCATTCTTTGATTAGCTCCAATAATTAATTGATACGCCGGGTGTATGTGATCCTAAATGCCTGATTGCGTGTCATTACATGGGAGAAGTTTCTACGAAATCAGTGAGCCTAAACTTGTACAAACACGCGGTTTGATTCCGAGAATGCTGTGTGCCTAAACTACCTCACCAAGTTTCAGAAAAAATAAATCCAATTCCTCTACGGGACAAGGCACTCAATAACAAGAATCACAAGTAGCCCCAATATTTAATTAATTGAACCATTCATGGCTCCTTGGAGAATCGATGATATCAGTTTTAGAATAACTATTATAACTCGAAATTAATGTTCACGTCCTCACAAGTACTGCATACGGCAAAGTTTTTTGAAGCTGTATCAAGACGTCTGTAAACAATTTAAAAACGATGTAAACAAATCGAATACCTTTCGTACCATCATAAATGCATCTTTTCTTCTTGTATATGCAGAGATAAGATTTATATTTACAGACAATGTAACCGAACAACCAGCTTTTTAAGTGTTCTATTTTCTCTCTTACTTTTTTGTAACTATGATGACATAAATACAATATTTACTATAATAAAATATAATAATTATAGGTATGGGGATAATCAAACCACAATATAAAAATAAATTATATATATTTATTTTGTGCCCAAAAGTTCCTTTCGGGAACAATATTTTCCCATCCTCAGTGGGTCTCTAACAAAAGGAAAATTATAAACAACATTGAAATAACTTACTGTCCAAGCAACATGGACATAAACATTTAAAATCCAGTGACGGGATTTAGGGTGGCCACCATCTTTTGAATTGAATTTGTCTTATTTTACGTGGCGAGACTCAGGCCATGAGGCCTGCTCTTCCGTCTGACCACGCAAATTTCGTTACACTTCTTTCACCAATCATGGGAGAAAGAAGGTATTACTTGGGCGACGAAACAGGTGATTTGAATGTATCTCAGAGGCGTCATTTAGGTTTGAGGATCTTTTACATGCAGTAAATGTACTAACACGGAACAGCCGGCTTTACTTCCCCTCCGAAGGAAGGCGCACGAAGGATTTTTTCGCCCTTAAAAAATCCACGGCTTCGATCGGGTTTGAACCCGCAAACTTGGGTATAGCAGTCCGATACGCTAACCGCTACGCTATCGCCGCCGCATAATCCGCCATCGCCGCCGCACCATCGCCGCCGCACCATCGCCGCCGCCGCCGCCGCCGCATTCGTGTAGAATGGTGGAAAATAGAAACCGACCCAATAGTGGTGGAGGGGGGGGGGACTCGAAGAGGAAGTTAAGTCATAAAAGGTTTAAAATAGACAGCTTTTTAATAATAGGATTATATACTTGATATGAAATCAGAATAAGAAGTTCTATTTTTTTAATTCAAAAGTTTTATATATATATATATATATATATATATATATATATATATATATATATATATATATATATATATACACACACACACAATAACACACATAGTGACGTCACGGGATTAGACAACCCCATAACGCCACCATCAGCTATGTAAAGAAGCCCACGAACAGAGAGGACTAGGGTGCGCGGCGGAGCGATGGTTGGTAAACGCGCCATCTGCCCTCAACTTTTCGAACTACGACGCCCGAACTAGTGAGTAATGTTTTTCCGAGAGGTCACGAAACGAGAAGAATATGCACCCCTCCAAAATTTCCCCAGGCGCGAGTACCATAAGTATCGCGGCGCGCCTCGGAGGAACTCTTTTTCACTACAGCAGCGACGGCGACTAGAAGAAACTTTCTTTGACTGCAGCAGCGACGGCGAGTACATTGATAGCATAGGGGTTTATTTTAACTTGATAGTTAAAAGTGAGCTTGAAAAGCGTATCTTCGAAAGTAAGATAATTAAGTAATAGAGTGCACAAGCATTCGTCGCATTCACAATATTTGAGAGTGCAAGCGAAGTGACTGTTTGACGTCGAAATAACTTCAAAGTTGTAAAATTCGTACAGAAGAACATTAATCAAATCCAGCATCTCACATTGCACGCTGAGACCACACATGCCTACAGTGTGGTAGGTCGGCCGAGCATTTAAGCATAACTTCAGCAACAGTAATAATTTCGAGGCTGGAAGCGCGGGAAAAAACGTGTACGAGGCGCGGTAGAAGAAGGACGACCCCAGGAAGAGCGAAGCGTAGGCGAGAAGGACTTGATCTGGAGCGAGGATAGTACGGGTTCGGAACGAGAGAAGGGTGTGGAAATTGGAGGCTTGGCGGTGTTCGAGCGAAGGAAACTGCTATCGGCGTGGGACAGCACGCGAAGACGAAGTGGCAACGCGGGGCGAACGGCAGAAAATCCCCAAGGTTACCGACAAGCGAGCGACGCGGAGCTGTTGAGGTAAAGGAACGGGCAACGTTTATGCGGTGATCAGCTGGGGAAAGAGGATAGCGGTAAATACACGACAATTAGTGTTAAAAGTGGATGAAACGTCTAGAATAGGTGGGAGAAGTATTTCGAACTATGTGAGTGGCTGTTTCCAGGTCATTTACTGCACGTGTCATTAACTTCATTTAAAGAGGCCATATCTTGTACAATTTTACATAAATGATTCAGGATTTTCATATGTTGTACAGTTAATATTATCTGGAAAGATCAGTTTGTCTATTGTATTGAAAGTAATTGCTTTTGTAACATGTAAAAGGGTGTGATTTAAGTAACGTGAATGCCACGTTTTTTTATTTAGTGTTATAGTGAGTGCGAAGCCCAAGGCTAGCATCTGTGAAAGGGTTTCCTTGAAACAAGTGTCCTATTCGTTTTTAAAAGCCGTGCACGGAAAACTAGAGGCCAAAAGAGTAAATAATTTGGTAGTGGAAAAACTCAGAAAGGAGTGATTAAAAATTGTGAATTGTAGTTGGTTAAAGTGTGTTCAGGCAATCGAGGTGACGGCTATATTTTTTTGTTTTTTTGTCTTGTTTTATTTTTTCAGCGACCAGCTGCTTAAAGTGCAATATCCTGTTATGAAATTGCGTCACTGTAAATTCTCTCATTGAATATATGTTCATATCATTCACATTTTATTTGATTCATTGTGTCGAAGGTTCAGACCTTTCTTATACCCAAAAGATCCTGCTTCCTGAGAATTTTAAGCTCGCTTCACGAGCATTCATTGTATCACCACCTCACTACGTGTGGTAGGTAGGAAGGTGTTACAATATATATATATATATATATATATATATATATATATAATATATATATATATATATATTTTTTTGTAATTGACTAAGTGAAAAATATTTGTTGTACTTAGAGACAGTTGGGGTAGTCAAGAAAATAAATATAAAATGATAATGTTTTTTAAGGAATGTATATTCAAGGTTGTATTAAACGTTTTTTTAAAAACGGGGAGTTTTCAGAAACAAGAGTCCGGCCCGCATGCTTTTTGCGTGTTGAGGTGTCGCAACGCCTCGCGGAGCTCCCTTTCCGTCACACGTCGCGCAGAGGTGCTCGGCACGGCGGTCAGGTAATCACGCAAGCGTGCAACCGTGCTCTGGCCCCCGAACTCTTCCGTTCTAGCGACTCGGCGAAGAGTTCGCTTTTCGCGGCTTCCTCCCACCTGTATTCCGGCTGCAGAACGGCGTGACTGGGCGACTGTGGTGCTGAGGTAGTGCGGAGCGGGCGGTTTAGTGGTGCGGAGCGGGCGGGCCTTGCAGCCCAGCACCTCATATAATCCCCAGTGGTTTCTTCCACGAAGATTACAGTCTTCGATCGTGCGCGACCATTTTGCGGCTCTCTCGCCTTTTAGAGATTTACGGAATTCTCTTCTGAGAGCTCGCGCCCACAGGATCGCAGTAGCGACTGTTTAGTAAGAATATCTTGCGGAGCTCTTGCAGCGTTCTTGTCTGCTCATCTGTAAGCTCAGGACGTGACTTCGGCTCGCGGGTATTGTTAGTACTTAATTTGTAGGACGTTCGGATCGCGGAGCTGATGTGAGTCACCGCGCTATCGATTTCGTCCCGTGAATTTAGCGGTTTTTGTTCAAGCACAGTGCTTATGTGAGCTGTGAAACCGGCCCAGTTGGTATGGGTCGATCACAGGTAGGGTCGGTCACTGACGTCAGAAGCAGTACGTACAGTTGGGGAGAGAGGAAAAGATACAATGGCAAGCAGATTTTTACAGGATTAAAAGGGTTGAGTATTGACGTTAAAGAGGAAAAATCGCTGTCAGTGTCGCCTTCGGAAGCTCCCTCTTGGTGACTTGATTGCGATTCTTCGGAAGATACAGGGAGAATCAGTTCTAGAGCTCAGGCAAAAACTGTTTCGTTTTACGACCTGTTCTCATACTTGGTATAAAAGGATCAGAAGAAACTAACAACTGTTTGACCACTTCTTCCATAGTGTTTTGCCTGGAACTCTCCCGTGAAACTTCCTCTCTGTATTTTTATGTCCTTGTTACGCGCTTCTTCGAACAATTGTCTGATTGGAAGCTGCAAACGAGCAATGACCTCTGGGCCATGAATGAGCAATTTATGAACCGAAGTGGGCATATAAAACCATGGGTAGAGTTCCTCGTAATAATGCACCGTTTCCACCGCATACTGTTCAACTTTTCTACACTTCACCTGGAAGCCTCTTGAAATAACTTGTAAAATTACATCAAATCGTTTAATTAATGATTCCTCCAATCCCGTTAACGAAGCACACACAGCATAATTTTCAAAGATGCAACGAGCTGTATTTCCGTAATTGGTGCTTCCGTACCCTGGTTTTGGGCGAACTATTAGACCTAAACTTGTGCTAAATTCATTTTGCCTTTCTTTCTTGCGGATTTAAAGTACGTACTCTTTCTCTTCCGCACTTGGCGCTTGCCATTTTTTGATTGAAAGTCTGTACGATTCATGCAAGCAACATTCAACGAACCGTATCCACGCATGCAATGGGGACAGTCCAAATTGCAGTTTCCTCCTCAACCTTTCTCTGTAGCATTTCGTCGACATTATTGATGGTCTTAAAAGTTGCGCCACGCAAGTAGCAACACTGGGTTGATATGGTCCATAATACTGCATTATCCACTTTTCCATCTATCATTGTCAATACTAACTAGTATCCCACTAACATTTGCTTGCCATCAATTACAGTGTGGAAAGGAACGGGTAATCTAATTTCTTCCTCCATGGTATCTTTTGTTTTCAAAACAAATGCTTTAAGCTTATTAACTTAATTTGTTAATTGATCTCATAATTTAAAGGTTATAGGATTAATTAGGAAGTATATGAAATATATAATGGTTAAAATTTAACCTGGGTTCCTTGACCTTTGTTATAGGGTTCTTCAACGGCCAACAGGTCAATAAAATGACAATAGATTATAGGATCAGAATAGGAATTGATTAATTGGATAAAATTGAATGCTTCGGAATTTATTATTGGAGGTAAAAGGTAGGATAAATAAAATGGAAATAGATGCTACAAGAGCTATAACTCCATCTAGTTTATTAGGAATTGATTGTAAAATTGCATATGCGAATAGAAAGTACAGGTTAATATGAACAGGGGTAACCAATGGATTAGCTGGGGTGAAATAATCAGGATCTCCTAAAAGGAAGGATTTGTTAATGATAAAATTGTTAATGATATTAGTATAAATAGGAATCCTACAATGTCCTTGAAAATAAAGTAAGGGTGAAATGGGATTTTATCTAAATTTCTATTAATTCCTATTGGATTATTTGAACCTGTTTGATGAAGGAATAATAAATGAATTATTATGAATGCTGTTATGATAAATGGGATTATGAAATGGAAAGTGAAAAATATAGTTAAAGTGGCATTCTCAACTGCAAATCAACCTCGTACTCACTGGACTAAATCGGTTCCCTGATAATAAATTGGTAATAACAGTGGCCCTCAAAATGATATTTGACCTCATGGTAATACATAACCTATAAAGGCAGCGTCTATTACTAAAACTAGAATAATAACTCCTACTACTCAAGTATATATTAAATTACAAGATCCATAGTACATTCCACATCCTACATGTATATAAAGGCAAATGAAGAAGAAAGATGCTCCATTAGCACGTATAATTCATAATAATCAACCAAAATTTTCATCTCGACAAATGTGTCTTACTCTAGTAAATGCTATGTTAATATCTGCTGTGTAATGTACGGCTAGGAAAATTCCCGTTTTGAGTTGAATAACTAAACATAATCCTACTAGTGATACAAAGTTTTATCATGTTGAAATATTTGATGGGGTTGGTTAATCGATTAATAAGTTATTAATAATATTAAGTGTGTCTTGATAGTAAAGGTTTATTCATTAGTTTGAATGTCATAAAGGTCCTTCTTGAAAAGAAGTAATTTTTACGATGATAATTAGAGTAATTAGAAATATAAATAATTGTTATTATTGTTAACAAGGAATTTGGATGATTGCTGATTAAAGTTGGTTTAAGTTATTATTTTCTATTATAGTATTAATGATATTGTTTATGAAGATTCACTTTTGAATGGATTAATGGATAAATGGTTATTAATATTAATTATAATATTATTATTATACCTCCTAAGAAGATTAAAAAAAAAATATATGAAAACCAAAAGGAGTATGAAATTGATCCTGCAGTTAAACAGATTATTATTGTTTGTGCAATAATTAATATGGTAATAGCTAAGGGATGATTTATTATAATGAAGATTATATTAATTAGTAGTATGATGAATGTTGATATTAATATAAAAATATCAGAGAGCAGTTTAATTAAAATATTAATTTTGGGGATTAATGATGGAATTTATATTCTTTCTCTGGAGTTTTAAAAGATATTCTTAATTTTGATTTACAAGACCATTGTTTTTTTTTAAACTATTAAAACTTGTTTCCTTTTTTTTTTTTTTTGTAATGATTATGTTTTGTTATTTAAGTAGTATTTGAATTTACTGTTCTAAGCGAAAGCATTTATTGATAATTTTGTTGAGTTTAGTATATATGGTATTGTTTACTTTTTTTAAATAATGTTTTGGTTAGGAATGTTATCTAATGAATTGTTTTTTAATTTCTATAGTACGTTCTCATGGAAATGATTATTTTCAATCTTTTGTTGTATTACAATGTTATAATTTATTTTCTTATTTGTATCTATGATCCCTATTTCTTTTTTAAATGGAATATTTTGGTGAATGGTTCATTTAATATTCTTTTTGATGTCATTTATTTATGTTATCTATTAATATCAGAGGAAATATTGAAAGCTTAAGATATAATTGAGGTTTTGATTTATTGTCTTATTGTTTAATTTTATTAAGATATTGAAATTGTGGATTAATAATTATGGCAAGAGTTTCAGTTTATTATTATTATTATTATTATTATTATTATTATTATTATTATTATTATTATTATTATTATAAGAATTTATTTATTTTTATGATTATTTTTTGACATTAATAGTAATATGTGCTTTTTCAAGAGTTGATATATTATCTTTTTTTTTTTTTTAATGGAAATTATTTATTTATATTATTAGCATCATTACCATTATTGATTGGTTTAGTAAGTTTTATATAGAAGGAATGGAACATGATACTTATATGGATTTTGGGGTGATGAAATCAATAATTTATATATTTATTTAAGAATAATTATAGCATTTTTAGTGAAAATACCTATATTTATGGTTCATTTATGTTTGCCTAAGGCTCATGTTGAAGCTCCTTTTTCTGGTTCAATAGTATGGGTGTTTTGTTAAAATTAGGTGGTTATGGTTTGATACGTATTTTTGGAATTATAACGGTTTGTTGTTTAAAATATAATTTTGTTTGAATTGGTATTAGATTAGTAGGAGGTTTGTTAATAAGTTGGGTATGATTACGTTAAGTTGATTTGAAATCTTAAATTGCTTATTCATCTATTGTTTATATAGGAATGGTATTAAGTGGTTTAATAACTTTAAATTCTTGAGGTTTTTGTGGTTGTTTTTTAACAATGATTGGACATGGTTTATGTTCATCTGGTTTATTTTGTTTATCTAATATTTAATAGGGGATTAATGTGTTTAATACCAAGATTTACATTATGATGATTTTTACTTAGTTCTTCTAATATGGCAGCTCCTCCTTCTTGAAATTTATTAGCGGAAATTAGATTGATTAATAGAGTAATGAGATGAAATTAATTGAAAATATTTATAATTGCTTTTATATCATTTTTTGGTGCTGCTTATAGATTATATTTATTTTCTTATAGTCAACATGGAATAAATTTTTTTGGTTTGTATAGTTATATTAATGGTTAGTTTTGTGAATATATATTGTTGATTTTACATTTATTTCCTTTAAAGATATTAATTTTACAGAGAGATTATATTTTTCTTGTGTTTAGCTTTATTAGTTTAATTAAAATGTTGATTTATATATTAGGCTATTAATTATAATTTTATTTGTAAATTATACTTTGTTTTATTATTTATTATATCAATAATTATGTTCTTTTCTGGTTTATTTGTGTGAATAATTATGTTATTTTTTTGGATTGAAATTCCTTAATTATATTATATATTTATAATAATATTTTTATATATATATATATTCATGTATAAAAATTCATATTGTTTTATTATTTTAGTATTAATATTTGTTTTATCGATAGTGTTTTTTATTATTAGAACTAATTTAATTAGTATTTTGTTAGGATAGTGATTAGTTTTTTTTTTCTGATTTATTTTTCGACTATATCAATTGCTTGAATAATAGGTTATGGTAGTTGAAATTATTTATATATTAACAATTTAGTTGGGTTGGATGATGAAATAAAGTATTTTGGTATTATTACCAATGACGTATTCATCAGGTGTCGGTATCAACAGCTCATTACAAAACATTCACACATAATACATATACATTATTTTACAACACTTTGGCAGATGACATTAAACGATTAAATTTGATAGAAAAGCTTAAATCCAAAGTGAAATCGTTTCTGCTGCATAACTGTTTCTAAACAATTAGAGATTATACTGAGCATCACAAGGAGTGTAACATTAATTGTAATAGTGATATTTAATGTATTATTTACCATTTGGACTGTATAATTCAAACAACATGTAACAAGTATTGTATCGCAGCTTCTGAGTCAATGACCCTCATGTCGATCAGGTTTTTCGTCCAGTTTCCCTGATCCATTGAGCAAATGCTGAGATAGCCCCTTGTTTTGCTTCTGGACATAAATGTAACTTTATTATCTGTGCATGACTTCTAGAATTCAGTGGGAAATATAGTTATTCAAATTATATTGATTGATTGATTTTTTGTGTTTCCGGGCGCGTCAACTGCTTCGGTCATTAGTCCAGTTAGTGTAGTGCATGTTTTTTCGGGAGTTAGCGATGATTTTCCCCCGCTGGATGGCGAGATCCGGCGCCGACCTACTGTCGGCTAGCGGGGTTTCCCCCTAACCAGGACACTCCCACCAGCGGGGCACCGCCCCAGCCGGGACAAGCTCTAAGCTCCCGACCGGTCTCCCGGGATATGCGGTAGTGTAGTGCATGTTAGTGTAAGTGTGTGTGTAAGAGAGGATAGGACAAGGAAGAGGAAGGACAAATCGCGCGCGGTCCGTGGCCCGTTTGGTAGGGTACTGCTCCGGTATTCGCCTAGTGTTTATCGGAGAAATCACGGAAAACTACCGATCAGAGCACCTGGCCGCTAGAATTCTCCTCCAGACAGCGACTGAATTTGACCTAGCTGAAAAGCTAGTGTCGAAAATCCTGCCGCCATCAGGACTCGAACCTAGGACCTCCCGGTTAGAGGCGCCGCAGTGACATTATTTGATGCACTGCGGCGCCGGAGCTATCGCTACCGGTTTCAAATTATAATTTCAATGTTGTCGCGGCAGGACGTATTATTCCTTGACGAAGGACATCATAAGAACCCAAAATTTATTGCTTATGTATCCTTGGAAATATATTTTAATTCATGGAAGCGTTTTTTTTTAATTAAAAAATTCAAGTAGTATATGACAGTGTAGGGATCGCAGAATTCTGAAAACGTGCACAGAATTCACTTCTCCACATAGCACATGATACACAGTTTTAATTGTTTTTTGACGTAAAATAAATAAATAAATAAATAATACATGGAAGTCGCAAAGCTTAGGGATAGGGTCTTGCAACGCTTTGAACAAGTTGGAGAAGTCCTCCCTAACGGAAATTAGCATCTTCTATTCCATGTGTAACGATGTAAAGAACTTAGGAATACACATAGACAATACACTTAGCTGGACCACGCTAGTAGGTACGATTTGCCAAAAAATCTTCGCTTCCTTTTCCTTAGAACGCGTCAGAGAACTATTACCTAGTGACACCCGCATAAGCCTAGTAAATTCGCTCACAATGCCTCATTTCGATTATTGTGACTTCCTGCTTATGGATTTAAAGCTCAAACAACAACCCAATTTACAAACGGCACAAAATACATGCATTCGTGTCACATCATATCTTAGGAGATACGATTATGTATCTGTGTTTTATGTTCAAACAAAAATTCTCTCAATCGGAAAAAAGATAACTTTACGTAACTTCATCCTTCTCTATAAAATTTTGACTAATAACTATCACACGCACTTATTGCACTACTTAAAATGCGGACGCTTGAATGATCACATTCCTTGCGATTACTATGCAAACCTCGGCACAATACGGTATCCCACAGTAAGTCATTTATTGTCATTGTAATTACAATGATTGATTGACTGATTACTAGTGATTTCGGGCGCGTCAACTACAGAGGTCATTAGTCCCGTAAGTGCGGTGCTTGTTTTTCATCGGGAGGTGGCGGTGATTTTCCCCCACTGGTCGGCGACATCCGTGCCGTCCTGCCGTCGATTAGACGGGGTTTCCCTCAACCAGCGGGGCACCGCCCCAGCCGGGACAAGTTCTAAGTCCCCGACCGGCCTCTCGGCATGTGTGGTAGTGTAGTGCATATTAGTGTGGGTGGGTGGAGGGGTGAGGATAGGACAAGGACGAAGAAGGACAGATCGCGCGCGGTCCGCGGCCCGTTTGGTAGGGTACTGCTCCGGCATTCGTCTGGTGTTGATCGGAAAAAACACGTAAAACTACCGATCAGAGCAGTCGGCCGCCAGAATTCTCCTCCAGACAGCGACTGAATTCGACCTAGCTGAAAAGCTAGTGTCGAAAATCTTGCCACCGTCAGGACTCGAACCATGACCTCCCGGTCAGAGTGTTATTACAAAATGGAACTCACTACCCACATACCTAAAACAAGTTAGCGATTTTACAAAAATTAAAACTGAACTGAGTCATTAGATTAAATCAATTAACCATAGATAAATCACGGACAAAATTCGGTTACATATCAAGACGTTAAGCTGTTCTTCCGTACTTTTTTCCTCTTTACGGTATCGCTAAAGGCCCTAATGTGTCTAATCCAATTCTCTAAGGCAAGTATATTACACATTTAGATAGTGTTTTCATGGATTTTTAATCTTTGTATTGTATGATCTTTTTTTGCTACATTTTATTTATCTTGTTCATCTGCCTGCTTTCTGTTTCTTACAGATTATCATCTAAACTTAACTATTTTCTGCATTCAACTAAAAAAACTACATTTCAATATAAGTAAAATTTTACATTCATATTATCATTCTTTCCCCTCCCCACTTTCCCCAATTTCCTAATTCATTCTAACTCCATTTACTTTCCTTCTGCCTTTGCAAGTTTCCTTTAATCTTTCTATTTTCTTTCCATTGTGCATTTCACTAGTGTTACGGCTCTGAGTCGCTATCTGATTGAAGTTTTCCTGGGTTCCCTCAATCGCTTTAGGCGTATGCCGGGACGGTCCCTAGTCTTGCATCCGTGATATTAATGTAAAATCTGCATTCCTTTTTTCTTACAATTTGTTTACAATTGTGGTATTCGGGTGTAGGAGATGATTTCTGACATTTTGGGAAAGTAAAGTTATTACCACGCTCTTCTTGTAAATAAGAAACATGAGTTTTATTTATATCATGTTAGCTTCAGAGTCCAGAAAATTTACAATGAAAATAATTGAATTGTTTATTTCAGAAACCCGTTAAACGCCAAAATTAAAAAGGCGTTTTAGTGGTGGAATATTGTTCCATGTCAATAGACACATCGCTTATTTCATATTTACCTGAAAAATATTCATTTATTAACTTCTTTAATATTAAAAAAATATTTTGATATTCACTCTTTGTTTAATTACTTATGTGCAGCATATTTGCAGTAGATAATACGATCATTACACTTTTGTAAGTCACGTGAAATGTCAGGTATATTTCCACCCGATCACCTCAATTGTAATTTTTCTTCTTCTTCTTCTTCTTCTTCTTCTGCTCCTCCTTCTTCTGTTCTTCCTCCTTCTTCTTCTTCTTCTTCTCCTTCTTCTTCTTCCATGAATATTTGTTCTTTTTGTCATATTTTTATCTTTTATTCTACTTTTACATACTTGATTGCAGTCATCCCAAAGAGATTTTTCACGTATCCTAACTGTTATCTAATTTCTTACAATTGTATCTAATTGTTGTTTGTCTTTCCTGTATGTATGTGAATTCGGAGGATAAGCTATAGGAGAGAAAGCACAGAAAGCACTAGATGCGAAGGAAGTGTTAGTTTAGTTTTGTGAGGTTTTGTGCCGAGGTCAACTGCGTCTATAAATAACTTAAGTGTATAGACTTGCCTTCATAGGGTGCCAATTAAAAGGGGTAAATTTCAATTTGATAGATTTTAATACTATATTTTCAATATAATGGTAACAATATAACGATTTCGCAGGTTTCGAAAATGCAACCAAAAATTTTTTAAGTCACATTTACGGTCATATTTTCATGTATTTAGTTCATAAATGCTTCCATATTTCTAACATTTTTAGGTCAAAAACATTCGGGCCCTAGTAATTGATATATAACCTACAAAGGTTGAGCTGTACAATATTAAAAATAATGAAAAATCTGAAAAGAGTTCCATATTCTGTTTTACTACTTGTTTTCGTAATTCGTTAATTTAAGCAATTAATTTTTGTAATGCTCATTTATCATTAGGGGTGCATTTTGATGACTTGAAACATCACCAAATTGATCAATAAAATGCTTTTACAATGCTTTAAAAATGCCCTAAAACTGATGAAAAGTATGTACAATATGTTATCAAACCCGGTTCGAATGAACAACTCAAGCTGTTGCATACGTTACTGATGTAATTGAGGTTTCTTCCATTCGTTCAAGTCGACCCAGCTTGCTGCTCTTTACCAGGAAATCTTTGTCTATAATTACTAGGGTCCGGATTTTAATGACTTAATAAGCAGCGAAATATGCAAGCATTTATGACCTAAAACCTATATAAATATGACCTTAACAATAAAATATGTCATACAAGTTTGTTTTTTAATTCCTGTTAATTTTTAGGTATAACAAATACAAAATTCTCTGAAGAACATATTGTGAGTATGGTACATAAGGCTTGGAGTCTTTGGAACTAGCATTTAAAGAAAATTGCTTGTGTCTATAAAACAAATCAAGTACTGTACAATAAAACTCATCAAACCAAACGACTTGTTTACTACTGGATACTTCTTGTTTAAAATAATCCTTCTCTTTCAAATAATCCTTTGTAGTATAATTTTTGAGTTTATTTGTGACAATGTCATCTGATACATTGTCATGCGAGACACATTTTGAAGCCTTTAATTCTTGTGTCCTTAAAAATATAACATATGAATGCATTTTGGGCAAAATTTGTCCAAAATATGACCTTTTACTAAAAACGGTCCCTAAAAGTATGACAAATATATGCATTTATGGAGAATTTGGCCCAAATATATCTTTTATTAAAAACTGTGTAAATATGGCTTTATATGCACAATAAAAATAAAAACGTTTTTCTAATCGACAATACCAAAATTCGTGTATAAATTGTTTTAAAATTCACCTGAAGGTTCAGAAAAAATAATTGAAATGATTGAAGGCGTTGTCATTGTCAACAATAGTATTACTGGTTCAACAATGTCAACACTGGTATTACATTGTCAACAATACTATTGTTGACAATGACAACGCCTTCAATCATTTCAATTATGTAAATGTCAACTACAACTCACCACTGAATCAATATCAGGAAAAATTTATGACTTGTCTTGAAAATCCTGGCCCTAATAATTACCCCAAAAACAGCCAAACTGACAAAGGCACTGATAAGCGGCAAGGAAGTTTAGATTACATACAACGGCTATCATTACAATTTCTGAGCGAAGAAATCAAATTAACTACTCAGGATTTCTGTGGAGAACATTTGTTGCTTGTCGTAAATATTATTTGAAGCAACTACCATTAACATGATATTAAATTGATGAAATCAGCAAAAATGCATTAAGAAGTACGATAAAAAAATGACTTATTAGTCCAAATCGACAAAAATGGACATATACAAATGGATCATTTCATTTTGTTATACCTAAAATTAATTCTGTACTAAACAGCACTGTTTTAAGTGGAAGAAAAAACTGACATTTCATTAGAATCCGTCCCTATTTATCATTATCTAAACGATTGCTCACTTAATGAATTATTGATTGTGACCCAAGTTCATGATTGTGGACTGTGAGACATTTCTAACCATATTGATGATGATAAGTCTTGTTTGATATTATCTTCTTTTTAATATTTAATTTAAAAATTGACGTTTTTAATGAATTTCTTGACCTTCTTGGTGTACTCTACAGGGTTTTCACTCTAAAAGTGATAAGTGGAGCCTGAAGGTTCAAGCATTATTTTACCTACAATAGGCAAGCAAAAAGGCAATTTTTTTTACTAAAATATGCATTAAAAAAATAGCAATTTATTCTGGAGTAATGGAGTATGGAGTAAAAGCACAGGAAACGTTGAAAAATCACAATTTAAAAATAATTGTAAAGAAAATAATTAAAATATTTCACATTTTTTAATTCCAACTCTTAAAATTTTTTAATAATTAAAATGTTTCACATTTTTAATTCCAACTCTTAAAATTTATATTAGCACTCACGTAGAAGGAATAAGGAAACTTCCTTCTCTTTGTGATTGTACATGACCATCCGGAATGAAGACTACGATTTAATTTTACTCACTTTCCCTCGCAGCCCGCGCTACACGCCTTTTCCCTTTGGCCGTGTTGCGATTCACGTTCGCCATGCAGCGTCGATACTTGCAGTGAATGTTCATTAGCCTAACTAATTGATGTTCAGACGAGTAATGCAGGTGATTTAAAGTAAGCAACATGGCTTGTCGGGATTCCTCCTGTGAAGCATCTATGGATTTTGGGGTTGCGTTACGCCATCGCTTTGGTCAGTGCGGTGTAATGGGCCTCCTGTGTCGTACAAGAAACATAGTTTTACGAACGTCTTTCCGGGTCCCCGTATCCCTGTTTTGCCTTTGTCTAGCCCGCGAGAGTGGAGCCCTTAGGTTCCCCACCGTAGGTCAGGCTCTGTAGGCCGGCGAAGTAGGGAAACTTGGCTCAGATAGTTCTGACTGCCGGGATCAGTAGGCAAGATTTCTTGCGGTGTTCCCTGCTACCAGAGCCTTTTCAGGTTCTGCGTTGCTTTTCAACCTTTGCGGGGTAAACTAGAATGTTGCTGAGTACCTCGGAATTAGATACATGCGGCGCGAGGTCAGTATTTTAGAGAACTTCCCACCTAGACGTCCTGGGAATAAATTTCGGTCTTCTCGATCGTGGAATGTCGCGCAAGGAAAGTGACGATTATACTGTGAAATGGCACGGGAGGGGAAGGGATTGTACTAAAATGCATTTTCCCCCACATTTTTAGACAAAACGTAAAATGGCGGATATTTAGCAACAACTTCGCAAATGAAAGTAAATGCTGTGATATTGCGCTTGGCGCTTTTACTTCCCTGTTTTTTTCTAACTTAACTTTTGTTTTAGATTAAATGCGAATTTACATTTCATGCGAAAAAGAAATGGAAAGCTAAACACATTGGGAAAAACTGTTAACCACTTGCCTATCTCCAAGCGACAGTTTGCAACTTAAAAAATTGGTGCAGACAGGATGTTGGTGTGGCTTAAACGTGTTTTTTATAGGTTTATGGAACTGCGGTAAAGGAGTTCCATATTCAACTTTTCTTGCATGCAGACCTTTCCCACACTTGCACTGCACCTTCACTTCAAACGATCATTGAGTAGATTCTGCCTATGAAAATGCACTTAATGCTACCTTAATTTCAATTACCTTTCCAGGAAGAGCTTTAATTTTCCGAAAAATTGATACAGTTGATGTGCTATTGCCGCTTCCAACAATTGCAGTTCGTGCTCCTTGGCCTTGAGCGGTCGCTTTCGAGGCCTGCCTTCGTGGGTTTTTCGGTTTCATCGTTCTCATGATTTTGGAATCCAACTTTTGAAAAATGTATGAAAGAGAATGTAAAATGTGTATATTTTCAGACTAAAATACACGTGTAAAAATAGTGTAGTTTTCCTTTAATTTGATTTTATTTGGTAAAAAAAAAAAAAAACAAAAAAAAAAACAGTGAAAACTTGTATGACGTATGAGGGAGAAAATTATCTGCACTCATTTTCTTGAGTACCAGAATCCCATCCCAGCATTTTAACTATAAATATTTGAAAGATGAATTAAAATTATAATAATAATAATGATACAAATAATAATAATAATAATAACAACAATAATAATAATAATAATAACAACAATAATAATAATAACAATAATAATAATAATAATAATAATAATAATAATAATTATTATTTATATTATTATTATTATTATTATTATTATTATTATTAGTATTATTATTATTATTATTATTATTAGTATCATTATCATTATTATCATTATTATTATTAATTATAATTATTAATTATTTTGCATGAAATAAGAAGATTCGGATTAGAAGTCCCTTGAATGGGTGAGGAAAATTATAAGAGATCTTTTCCTAAGGGAGACCCATGGAGAAGGAGTAAACAGTAATTATGTACTTGATGAGAAACAAATTTATGAACGCATTTAGCTGCAGATAGAGGCTTAGAAAAACTAAAACTAAACAGCCACTGGCCCTAATGAATCCCAAATGAAATTATTAGGAGCTATTGACAGCATTTAATTGCTATCTCAAACATGGTACGTTCCACCAGAACTGGAAGAAACAGAAATTAAGCCTACTAAGAAAAGGAAACAAGCCCACAGACACGACATCATTTTTCAGGCCATCATGCCTATTAGACAATATGGGCAAACTACTAGAAGGCCTGATTCTGCAAAGACTAGAGAAACACTTAACAGCAGGAATGAACTTCTCTGACAGACAATTTGGCTTCAGAAAAGGCCGCTCGACCACAGATACTATTCTGGAAGTAGTACGTATACCTGAAGCAGCTAAAAGAGGAACGAACAGGAAAAAGGGGTTATGCGCCCTGGTGGCCATATACATTAGGAATGCTTTCAACTCCACTAGATGGGGCGATGTTCTCAAGGCCCTGGTCGCGAAGCAGGTCCCAGAATACCGACTTATAATCTTAGAGAATTTTTTATTTATCCTAAAGAAAGATTACGTGACAGAGGATGCTTTCAGGCTGGAGGAAGAAATGACATGTGGAATACTGCCAAGGGTCCAAACTAGGCCCATTCTATGGGAACGCCGCGTATAACCTAATTCTCCTAAAATCGACCATCAAATATACCCAGCTGATTGGATTTGGTAGACAACACGCTGATTACTAGCCATAGTGAAAACACAGAACTGCAGATGAGTCTCTCTTCAGGGTTAAAAGATGATGACGCAAAGAGGTCGCAATGACAGCTGAAAAGACAGATGCAGCATTAGTAACGGACAGAAGAGCATCCACCTCCCGCATCACCTTGACGAGTAAATATCCCTGGAAACACCGACCATACACGGCGTCAAAGGGATCATAGGCTGAGCCACGGCCCCATATCAAAAGCAAAATAACAGACAAGGCAGCAGGACTGACGATTGGAGCCAACCTCTCCAGAATTATGCCAATTATAGAGGGAACAAAAGAAGCCAAGAGGGCGATGATTGCCAGCGAGCTCACTCACAAATGCTTTGGCGCGGCCCGTGTAGGCTGACAACCAGGTGGAAGCAAGCGTGGACTGAAGTACCTACGCGCAAAGGAGATTGGGGCTGAGAGCAGGCCAGCTTATTGCGGTCAGCATCCAACAGCGCAGTAGGGGATCTGGCCAGAATATGTTGGCTAGAGAAAGAAAAGCGGTGTATGGCGAAGCGAAAAAGTCTGCTAACTCCAGCGGCGAATGGCAGGAGAGGTGGGACGGGGATCTTAAAGGAAGGTGGACACACCTCTTGATACCACATATCGAACCACGGTTCAATAAAACGCACGGAGAAGTAAACTTACCTCACACAAGTGCCTGCAGGTCTATTGTTTTGAATCTTACCATTTAGATTTAAAAGAGCATATGACTCAAAAATGTGAATTTATGGTTACGAGGATTGCCATGCGCATACAGTATTTGCACACAGTATTTGCACGGGTAGCATGGAATATGTGGAGAAGAAGATTGAGAGAATTTGGAAGCAGACATTTCTCCATCAAATATAGTTCAGCTTTATGCTTCAGAATCGGAGGAAAGGTGGACAACACACAAGCAGTTCGACCCTTGTGATGAAAAGGAAAGAAGAGTTTCTCGAACGTGAAATAAAGTAAAAGCTCAGCTACCTGCCTGCCTTCCATTAAGTGCAATATTTCGACGATTCCGTGGGAGATGCGCACGGGCATAAGAAGAGAGGTTTTTTTTAGTGGGTATGCCACTGAGAGTGGGAGTCCCACACATCAGGGATATACCATCTGAATCCCTGACGGTGCATAATGCATTTTTCCTCTCACAAAAAAAATAACAACAACAACAACAACAACAACAATAATAATAATAATAATAATAATAATAATAATAATAATAATAATAATGATGATGATGATGATGATGATGATGATGATGATGATTCTTTGATTTTGATTGGTTGTTGACTGTTTGATTATCCCATCAATAGGAACCACAAACGTAGAATGAATAAATTAAAAATGACAAATATAGAATGAAGAATTTGCCAAAGCACATTTGTTTTTCCTTCTTCTAAGTAGACCTTTTCTTACAGTGTGATTTGGTGTTCATTGGCCTGAGGCATTGAATGGTTTATTCAGATAGCGCGAATGGTTATAAATTCAAGAACCGGATTTTCATGCAGCAAAACCTCTAAAACATGCAGATAAACACCAAAGCTTTGAAAAAGCAATAAATGATTAAATGTTGCCACATGATTTTATATATTTCCAAAATCTCCAGTTAATATAATGTGATAAACTTTATTTTATAATTACAGCTAACAAAAATTAAATTTTTCGTTTTTATTATATTATAATTAATTTTGTACATATTACCTAACAAGTCATATTTTCTATTTCAAATATTATTCAAACAACAAAATTAAATTAAGGTCGAAATACAAATAAGTGTTAACAAAAACTGAAAAATACAAAAATTCCTTTAAAAAACAGATGTAATTAAATTATGCAAAAATTGTTATTTGTTTCATTATAATTTTCAATTATGTACATTTCCCAAATTCCTCTTTTCAAGAAATTATACTCTTTTATCACATGTTTCAGACAAGAAACCTTCTTTTTAGAATTACAATTTACCCAATGACTTTTCTTTTTATGAGCTTGAAATGTTCTGTGGCGTGTAATTGACAGGTATTTCCCAATTAAAGCTATGTTTTAATTTAACACAGTCACGGCTCGTGATTTTATAAATGGGAAAGGTTGCAAATGCATTGCATCACATTGCATGCATTGTATTTCTAAACAAAATCTTTTCCAATACACGCATAACAGAGTAGCGCTTCTACCGCATATTGGGAAATTTAGTTGATGCTCAATGCTACTTGCTGAGCTGCAGAGTCATGCTATCTGGTGAGCATGCCCTTCTTCAGACCCTATGCCCCACCCTTGAAGGCTGCTTGTCCACAGCCTTCGCCTGCCCGTTTATCTTGTGCAGTGAATGCATGACGTCACGCCTCGTCGTTTTAAACAGGCCTCAAGGTGGAATGAAGTGGGAGCCTAACACTTTGTCTTTCTCAGTAGCCACAAGCACACGGATTTATGGTAATTGACTCATAAACAAAACTTTGATATGATTGTTATATAATACAACTTAAAAATTCATTATTAATACATATTCATTTATAAATGTATTTTAAATTTAGGTGATTTCTATAGAGAAGCTCATTTTCATCTTTTTAATGATGAGCCGTGCTCTGATTTAACAACATCTTATGGCTTTGTATTTTTCATAAACCCCTATAAATTTTATCAAATTTCTTTTCCTTTTTTTAATGTTAATTAATTTTATTCAAATTATTCAGTAATAATGTTTTTCAAATCACTTTCCGATTTTCATGAATACGTGTCTGGGCATTTGAAGTGAGATATTTTCCATCCTGATTTTTTATGCCACTGCTTGAGGAATGAGATCTGCTACATGGAAATCCTTGATTTTCTTGTTTTCCTTTAAAATTTATTTTAGCTTTGTGACTGATGCAGGACTTGAAAAACCTTCAATTAATTATACTTTAAGTATTTCTTTAAATGTTCATGAAACTACTTCTATCCATGTTCCCATCTGATTTTACCACTTCTGGAAGGAAATGAACAATTCATAAATACAAAATCTGCTTTCATCCAAAAAGCACCTAAATTGTCATTCACAAAACAGGAGAAGTTTGAGTAACGAGCTTGCAAGCTATTTAAATGAAATGAAGAAAGTTGTGGGCTAATTTCTGGGTTGCAGAATACCAACATAAACTACAAATATATTTTCCTGCATCAGTGTGATCTCATTGATTTCCCCAGCACACAATTATCTGATATTTGACACATTTACACACACAAATTATCTGATATTTTATTTCTAATTTTAGACAATATTAATTCAAAACAAAAGAAGATAATTTTCTTAAGGATATTCTCTCATTTGGAGTTTTATGGTATTTTTCCAAAACTTTCTTAAAGGAAGTTGTTTGTAACTTCAAAAATGGAATATTTGAAGTTTTGGAAAAAACTGGATATTTTACGATTTTAGCAGTACCAGAGTTTTTAATGGAAATTGATCTACGTAATTATGAGAATGCCAGCAAGTATACTTTCTAATTCACTTCTGTTTCATTACAGCAAGTCACCATATGGTTTTTACCTGCAAGCATACAAGCCCTGTGCCTTTCTGTGCTATCTATTTTTTTATTTCAAAGAAGCTTTCCATGAAATTAGATACATGTTTGCATGATGCATAGAGAAATTGAAGCTCACATACAATATTTGTTGAAGCATTGCTATTGCAATTGTATCCTTCTCGCTCTTTATACTTAATAACAAACCTTCTGCCTAAATTTCAAAGTCTTTAGATCAAATTGTCTTATAATAGGCCTAAGAATGATTTTGGTTCTAAAATTCTTAACATTTGCATGATCAGAGATAACTTTTATCCTTTAAATTTATTTGTTTTTAAATATATCTTTTAATCTAGTATTTTCTTGGATAGAGAAAATTTGGAATTATTTTATGAAATGCAAAGAATACGCCTTATTAAATATTCAAAAATAATTTTTAAACTTCTACTAAAATTTCAAATTTATATTACTTAATAATTCTAATAGTTCATCCTCCTTTTTCGACCTTGTAAATTGTAAAATACTCAAAGCTTTTGGAATTTAATGAAGGAAAACATTTCTGAATCTTTTATAAAATGTAAGGGCATTAGGTATAAAATTTCCCCTTTACAGTAACTGTTTGAAAGTATGATGTTATGACTATAATCAAGGAATTTGACAATTCTTCCTTTAGTATTCAAGAAAATGAGAAACAGAATTAACACTTCTCATAGTTAAATATCTGACCGTCTTTTTGAACTAATATGTATTGTTCATGCAATTTGATAAAATAATTCTTAAAATTTGACAAGAGGTTTTGAGACAAAATCCCAAATTCTTATTTACTGAGTGTGATAAGAGTGCAGGTTTTCCACACTGATAAAATTAACTACCTGACAAAAGAGAAAATGTTATTGTTAAATATGTATTATTAATAAATTCTACTTGAAGAAAAGTTTTTCTATCTTTCGTGTGAAATTATTTCAAGAAATCAAAGGATGGAAGAGTAATTTCATGGATCTTGAACTTCTATCAAGATATACCCCAGAGAGGAAATACATAGTAGGCTTATGGTTTAAATAAAACATGCCGATTTCTATGAGAGTAATTTTATCTAACTATGTTTCGCAGTTTGAACTTCACAAATTTTTATATCAATTGCAGCATTGTGTTAAATATAGTCTCATACCACTTACATAAGATTTGAGATAGTATTGCCAAAGATAAGTAGCTGATGACTTGAGGTCATTAATGAGGCATAGTTTGCTGACATTTGGTGGCTGGATGTGGAATTATAAGGCAGAGTGGTCATTCATTTCTCTCATTAATCAACCAAGTGAACAACTGAAAGTTTGAGCACAAAGTAATGAATTTATTAAATGCAAAATGTATAAAACAACAATGTATTAAATACACAATGTGTTAATTGCATAAATTATGAAACACACAAAATTATCAATTGCAAAATTATTAAACAAAAATTATCAAACATAAAAATCATCACACACACAAATTATTAAACAAATAAAATTATCAAAAATAAATATTATCACACACACACACACACCTCACAACACACCCACCCACACCTACACCCACCCACACACCCACCTACCCTCTCTCCTACACACCCACCCCTACCCTTCCACCCACCTCCACACCCACACACCCACCTACACCCCCCCACCTACACTCCAAATTCCACACACACACACACACACCACACACACACACCACAAACACACCACACACACACCACACACACACACCACACACACACCACACACACACACACCACACACACAACACACACACACCACACACACACACACCACACACACCACACACACACACCACACACACACACCACACACACACTACACACACCACACACCCACACCACACACACACTACACACACACCACAACACACACACACCACACACACCACACACCCACCCACACACACACACACCACCACACCACACACACCACACACACACACACACCACACACCCACACACACACCACACACACACGCCACACACCACACACACACCACACACCACACACACACACCACACACACACATCAAAAAACAAGTTTTTTCATCAAGAAAGTAAGTTTATCTATCACAGATATTTATTTATTCACAAAAATATACCTCTGCAACATATTGAAAGAAATTAAGCCAAGTTATCATAATACAACTCAAAGATGTCACAAAATAATTAAATCACTTATAGCAATAATCTACTCCATTTAATCGAGCTCTTCGACGCCAGAGGATTGTTAGGAAAACACATCTTCCAGGTTGATCTCATTTGTGAATATTAAATGACGCCCCTTAGCCAACCATGGTTTCCTACAAATACCACTGCTATCATCGTATCTTCCCGCAAAAACCACTGCGATCATTCTAGAACAGGAGAGAAGACATTATTTAGGTTTTCTTCAGGTACTTCGGTTAATTTAATTACCCAGATGACCAACTGTTTACATGCATTGCAGGTGGTCTTGACTCAGACTGGTAGGATACCTGGCTGACTCTCTGCAGATTCTTCAGTCGGAAGTCAGACATTTTCTAGAGAATGTTGTGGGAATGTTGAAGGAGACTGAAGGTTGAAAAATTCAAAGGAAATAGTAACCACCACAGAGCAAATCCAATAATAAGTTTTAATTCAAATTGCCTTGAACAGAAGTGTTCAGGCTTCAATAATGAAACTGAGGTGAAATTCATAGACAAGAATAAAATTATAAATCTGTTCAAATTTAGTTTTTCTGAAGACAAATCAATTTAAATATATTTTAAAACAAATATTTTTCAAATTAAATCCAATATTATATTTAGAAAAACAATAAATATGTATAATTAATATAACATTTCTTACAGATCTAACGAATAGGCAATTCAAAGAGGGAACACATTTAATTTTTTTTCATGAGTAAGGTACACAAATAATACAAAATATTTTCATAGATGAACTGTTTATTTCAATCTGTGACTTAACTATTAAATAAAGCAAAATAATTTTATAATAATATTACTTTTTCTTCTTACAAAGTAAGAGCGAGAAAGTAAAAAGTATTGTAATTGTCTGGTGAAAAATAGTGTATTTTCGGCCCTCTCGTGAGATAGTGACCTTGAGAAATATACCTCCAAACAATTCATTTCTCTGGGAGAAATGTTTATTAAACTTCTTTTTTTTTTCTGTGAAATAAAATAACATTTCGTGGTACAGTGAACGCAAAGCAATAAACAGAAAGAAACTAGCTTAGCAGCGAAAATACAATTGAGACGCACCTGTGATGTTTGGTCAACAAAACGTGGCGCACACACTCAGCAATCGGCTTCACTTTCGTGGGACTGATGTCACCTCCATAAATGAAAACCTCCTTGATCTGAAGACAGACGGACAACCCATCCATCATATCTTATCATCCTTTGGACTGGACACGAAGAATCGCTCGCGGCACCTAGTCCATTTTATCGGCCTCTCCTCCAACCGTTGGTACTGGTCGGAGAAATCTGCGGAAACGACCGAAAAGAGTAGCCACCTCTTCGATTATCATTTAGCTGGTGTGGAAAATCGACGGAACTCGAACGTAGGTTCTCCGTACCTGATCGTTTTTGGACACAACAGCAGAGTTGTGTTCACACACGACATACTCTATCGCAGTCGAGGTTGTCAGTGTGTTATCTTAGCACACGCCCTCCCAATCCAAATTGTGACCTTGGGAAATTGATTCATCAAATAGCATCCATGTAACTGCGGAACACTGCTGATGATGGAGGCATCCCACCATATAGCATCCTAATCGCAGGTACTTGGAGTGACACCATGACCCAGATTGACAGTTCGCAGGCTTTGCAGATGGCAGAGACACTTCTTTACCGCTGCTCTGCATTCAAAGCTTGCGTATGGATTACATGTATATTGATGGAATATCACTGGAAATTTTAAGCCACAAACCCGTGATTTCAAATCCTTGGACGTTTGTACGTTCCACCATAACAGTTTTTGAAATATTTTTGTTCCATATAATTCACAATGAAACGATTTTCTAGTCGTGCAATCGCTATCAATTCAACCCTCGAAAATGGTACATAAACTTGAAAGTGTACTTTGTTTTTCTATCTGATGTTTTTCTATCTGTCGTGACCGGCCGCACAGATTTGAATGTGCCGCCACAGTAGGGTGTTACCACCCCTGGCGGCAGCGGCCAGCGACAAGCGCAGGCCAGTGAGGCTCGACGGTGTGCGGCCGCCACGCCTGAGCGAGCGGGGCGAGGCCCAACCCCCGCCCCCTACTACGCCTGCCAGTCTGCGGGCCTACGGCCTGGGGCAAATATAAGCCGGACGTGGCCCGGAGAGAGGACAGAGAGTGGGCGGCGGAGTAAGAGTGACGAGTTGGTGATACGAGATAGTACGGTGTGAAGATTGTGATTACGACGACAGTGCTATGCGACAACGGACTTCCCTTTACGGAGATTTAGCGACTCGGCAATTTTGTGGCATCTTCTGTTTACGCGATAACTCGGCTACGTTTCACTGTACATTCTCCTGGATTTTCGGCACTGTATGCCTGTACCTGTTTTCAACCAATAAATTGTTTATTGAATTTTGTGTATGTTGAATTTGGACACATCACTATCAAAAGAAAATATCTCTCACATAGGATGAAACTGTGTCCACCAAGTAAAACGTTTGTTGTACTGAAGAAAAATAAACCCACGAAACAAAATATTTAAGAAATGTAAGAATTTTATTATTATTAATATTAGTTTGAGCAATACATCTATCAGACCAAAGAATGAGATGTCTTGTATCACCAATGGATAATGGCGAAAATATATAATCGAGAAGACAGGAAATAACCCCTAGTGGAAACCGTCGCTTAGCAATTTCCTCATGCGAAGTGTGCATGATCACTTGATAAATGCCAACATCAAATATACAGTAGTTGTATATAGAAAATTGGTGCTGATACAAAACATTTGAGTGGGTTAACAAAACTTATTGCATATCAGTGTGCAGTAGGTACTATAGTATCTGTTGGCGAGCTGTCTCTTTTTCCATGTCCATAAGTTCTTATGGTTTTTCTTATGTTGCCTTTGCCTTTTTATGGTGTTTCTTATGTTCAGTTTCTATCAGAATTTAATTGGTTTCTTCCTCATTTCCTGTATTTTTAAGTTGCACATATGATAAATCACATTTCTGATAAGTGTCGAGCGCGGTATAACAATTGAAAGTTTAAACCTTTATCTAAAAATATCTCTGTATTTATGAAGTGAGATACGAATATCAGGATATTTTTCTTTGAACATGCCGTAGATTATCCGTAAATTAAAATTCAATGGAATGTATTTCTTGGTACTTTTGGTTTTGCTCTCTTCAATTGGAAATGACCCAATATGCTACAATAGGGAATGCACGACGTCTGTTACTGTACAATGTGGACGATTAAGAGTTTTGCCTCTACAATCTACAATGAAGGCACCGTTCTTTATTTTTTCCTGCAGCACATGAATGCGTTTGGGCGTGAGATCAGATACTTTTAGTAGCGTCTTTAAACACACCAGCGTTCTCTTATCTACAATGTTAAATGAATATTTAAAACTACACTGCTTCCGAGAAATATTTTCTTTGGTAATATGACTTTTAATGTCACAAATTTCTATGCATTTCGTTTGGAGCAATGATTGTTCATTTTTAAAAAAATAATAATCTGTGAAGAGAAGTTGCTTCTGATGAGAATTCAAGTTCTTGCAATCTTCATATTTGCATTTACAAGCCACGGCGTACAAATTAAATTATTAAGTATTAGTAAAGTCCCCTTTTTCACTATCTACACATTTTGGATAGAGATGTTACGCCTTTATTCCACTACCTCGGTTTCGCACTTTTATACCACCTTTCCTCGTAGTTAATTCTTCACCATGACCTTTGAGGCATTCCCTTCCAATGATCTACATTTATTTCACGCCTGCAACCTCTATTAACATGCCAGAACGCGAAGCAATTATCCTTCACCTACATACTAATCATCTTGACTGATGTTACATCCTATTTCCACGGGATGCGCCACGGAATTGAACACTAAATTATATTTCTTTTAGTAGACTTATATCCCTATTTCATCAATATCGGGTTTCATCTCGTCCGGGCACACCCTTCCACCTTATTGTCATCATCTGACTTCAATCTCCGTATGCTGCCTGGCGGGACTATTATAGCCAAGTTATTCTTAGTCAGGTAACGCTGATGCACATCAGTTGCGTCGACGCGAGCTTACGTGGCCGTAACGCGCTTCGTAGATTAAAATTGTACGTTATGCGAACGACACATGGAACGCTCTTGGCAATGTTTGTAGTGACCTCACAGCTCATACGAGAGGCGTTTTGAATAAAATAAATAAGCAATTTTTATTGCGGCTAGGCTCAGGCCATTTAGCCTGCTCTTCCGCCTGACCACTTTCAGAATTTATATTACACTAGTGCATAATAAAGGAAGTCATTCCATGAAAAATACGCACGCAAATTGATGATTTTCACATGATGACAGGAGTGAAAGCGAGGGAGGACGAGTTTGATAGGAAATCGGCGAATCGATGAAAGGAACGTAGAGAGAAAGGAAAGAAAAAGAAAGAAAGGAGAAAGAATCAGTGAAATGTTAGTAAATCTTAAGCAATTGGTTCAAATGGAGGCTTGAAGAAGCAAAATTGCGTATGTATTTTTGAATTACCCTAGAAACTAGAAAGAATCTCTGTCAGCATACAAGCGAAGACACATCAAGTCAAGAGTTCAAGCCTTGAGAGAAACTGAAAACAATGAGAGATAATGGTAAATCATTTTGCGTATATTTCATATTAACAATAATAATAATTATTATAAGATAAAGTGTCGTAAAACTATTTGGTTCTTAAATAAAGTTAAATAATATGTGGATGTAATCAATTTTTTTAGGAAATGTTAACAGTTAAAATATTCCACAAACTAGCAAATTGAAAAGTTTTAAGAATTTAGCGAATTTTTACCGTTTAGAGTTTTCCCAAGACTCGAAAACTGAACCCAACATCTCTCACCCGTAAGCCAACGATTTATTCTACCTTTTGCGCACTTCTCTGCATCGCGGAACGCTAAGACTTACCAATGGGCAGTTTAAGGCGCGGATCCAATTGAAGTACCACTGCTGCACCACTTGGTCGGGGGTGAAGGACGCGAAGCGCAGGCGCGTGACGCGGTGCGGGCGGCGTGGGTGGGGGACGACGGCCACGAGCGCCACGCGCTCCTCCCAGCCCAGCGGCCACGGCGGCGTCACGCGCACGCAGTACACGCGGCGGGGGTTCTGCCGCACGAAGTTCCGGCAGGTCGAGGGGGTCACGAAGCTGCGCAGGCGCTGCCAAACAAGTTAAAGCAGGATGAAGGCAAAGGCGTATCATATAATCATGTCATCAATCAAGGCATTTATGAAATAGGAAGGGCTCAGTAGAACAACGGGCTATCCCAATATTTTTGTGAAATTGAGTTATTACAATGAAATAAAACTTCAAATGTCATTATTTCAGTGTATGATGTTACTTAAATTGAGAATGGATTTACTATATGCAAGTGTACTGTGTTTAAAAGTTAAATAATGTACTGGATTATATTATGAAAGCTCTAGTAAAACCCTTAATGACTCAGAAAGAAGTCAGTGTGGGATAGCCCCTTTTTCCACTCAGTCTTTCAATTGCCAAGCACACAAAGAACCCCGCACAAATCTTATGGAAACAAGGTTTCGGTCAAATTGTCTGAAAATTAAGTGTGTTGGTCCTTAGACCATATTGATCAAAAGTCGTTATACATTGCCAAAAAAATATTTTAAATCTAAAGCACATTTTAACACGCAGAACATGTCGATTTGTAGGTTGATAGAAAGGGACATATGTGCGCTCAAAACGTATTCAAATGAAACCACTACACTTGTTTAGACTTGTGAATTATGACATTTCATTTTCTGAAAAGTAACTGACTTTAACTGTACTGTTATTGTATTGTGAAAGTTAATATTTAAGATAAAATGATGAGATACGAAAAATGAGATTCACTGATCACGTGAATCAGTGAATCTCACTGATCCACGTGACGCTATTTGCTTATCAAACCAAGCATGTCTATTTATAGATATTTAGATTGCCAAATATTTATATCTTACAACAACGAAAATGAAAATCTGCAAGGACATGAATATCTCTACCAAGAATTCATTAATGATTATTATTGCACTTGAAAATTAGGAGCCAGAACACTTGGGAGTTGTGCTCATGTTGCTAGTGTCTTATGGTACTTAGGATATGTTAGACATCAGCAAAATATTCGACATCCAACTACTGCTCTTGTAGAAAACGTTTTAGATGCAGCAACACAGACCAGCTCCAGTCGTTTTGAATGACAGAGATATCATATACGTTGAAGTAGAGAACTAAAATGCCAAAAAAGTTCGATGAAAGTGAGAGGCAAGGGGTCTTGCGGTAACAATTCATCCTACCGCGTGAGGCAAGGACACCTACAGTGACGAAGTACCTCAAAGTGGAAGGTAAGGGGGCTCACGGTAATGAAGCACAGTGACTTACGGAAAATGAAATAACATAATTCCCAAATCTATACAAGTGAGGTAGTTTCATTTGAACATGCATTGAGTGCACACATGTGCCTTTCTGTCATCCGACAAATCGACATGATTTTCGTATTAAAATGTACATTAGATAAAAAAGAACATTTTTTTTATTTAACGGTCATAATAGCTTTGGTCATAGTGAACTAGGAACAACATACAAATTTCTTCGACAATTCGACCGTTTCCATAACATTAAATCTCATTTCCACAATATTTGAGACTGGTTCTTTCAAGATGTGTAGACAAGTGTGTGTACATATGTGTGTTATGTGTGTGTGTGTGTCATGACGACTTTGTCTGAAATTTCATATTTTTCGTCGGTGGCGCCATTTTTAGTGGGCTTTAGACGTCGTTTCTGACATTAGTTCTCACTTCCTAGCGAGGGCGTAGTTAGTAATGTAATCGCAGGTATTGTCACCGGTTTTCGTCAGCCACAGGCCGAATATAGCAACTCCCTTAGCATTTGGATTTTAATGTGATTGACGTGAAATCAATCTACAAAGGTGAAAAATAACAATTATCAGGGAAAATACCTAACGTGTTCATCGTATTAACGATAAAGAATTGCTTTCCCTTTCTGGTTACAGAAGAACAGATAACCGTATTGTAGTTTTGATTCGTTACAGCCATCCTGGCATCACAATTTTGTGTGCATTTCCAAGACTAGAAGCGCTGTCGACACCGGTGGTCAATGGCGATCAGCGAGTGTCACGCAATTCTGAGTGTCTGAAGGCGGAGCCGCCGCAATCTCTGCGTCGGTGCGATACAGAGCTGTCGTATGTGTACGCCAAACCACAAATTTGCTCTTCGCATAGTTCATAACTAAAATCTAGATTTTTCATAAACAATACCTACAAATATTCTTGAACTCTCGTCTTCTTTAAGAGTGGACCTTCTCCTCTTTATAAATGAAGAGAAACTGTCAAGAAACTGCATTGCAGAAACGAAGCAGTTTGTTAATAAAATAACGCCAGAAACATTTGTTAATCTACTTGAGATGACATAGTATTTTTTTACATTTACTCTCAATTTATAAAAAGAATTCTCATTTATTGCACAAAACCCCAAACACTATTAACTGAAAATTAGATGTTTTCGATAAATCAAAATTAGCAAAAGAATAGAGTTTTCTGCTTTAAAATATTCGTCGCCTTGAATTGGAAAGTATTCAAACTCGTGGAGAAACACAAGGCCAATACGGATGACAAATTCATCGCCATTGTCCAATCAAAGCTAGCCACTCATTAAGCAAATAATTAACCTGGCCGGACACTAGATGTTTAGAAGTTATCGCCTGCGAACAGTGGTCAATAAAAGCACAAAGTCACAAATTTCACTAATCTGCCTAAAACTTGTAGTCGAAACAGACCACCATCACAATGATACATTTTATGGACTAAACCATGGCAAGCAATTTAATGTATAATGAAAAAGTGATTAAAGACATCATTCTTTGTTATTTATATTTCAAGACAATATCTCAAGACAACATCTATTAACTTCAATTAAAAACATCGATTATTCTAATTGTAAGAAGCTTCTCATGTTTTGACTGTTGTGCTTTGGATGATCCCTGCCTTTGGCGAAGTCTCATACAAGTCCATGCGTCTGACAAAGTGAGAGTCGCGAGTTAGAAATGCTCGTTCAACTCACCAGTGATTCGCGTATTAGGGGAAACGGCAAGGAATTTTCAGCCAAAGGTAAATAGAGCTTGGTTGGAACGCCGCTCAAACGCCGTCCAATCCGTCTATTTAAAGTGGCGGGCCGTCTATTAAACGGCGCGGGGACCTCCTCCAGCGCGGGGAAAATGCTCCGGAGCGGGGACCTGCTCCGAGTGATCTTGCTCCGACTCTGACGCGGGCTCCGGATCCGTCCTATCGGAGTCGGTGTCAGACCCCAAATTGACAACCTGAGGTTCATATATCTCCAGGTGCGGTACCTCGTCGGACTCCGACTGCGACACAGAGAAGAACACTCATTACAATTCCGACTTAGGCAACACCTCTGGCGACCTTGTCGCCTTTTGGTGAAATCAGAATAACGAAATCGACTTATAATACCACTAGTATCACAACTGTGACAGCGAGCGCTACGTCTACCCCGACCACGACCACTACTTGTACTGCTCCTTCATCCACTACCACTACCACATTACAAAAACGAAGACTGCTACTGACCGCTACCTTCGCTACTATCATTACCAACACCATCACCGCCACCACGACTAACCATTATGCTAGTAAGGAAAAAACAAAACTTAAGTAATACTAGTCGCCTTGTAATCTAGAGATGGTCCCACTAGCTCACGCACGGAATCATGCTCAGACTCTGCCGGGGGTTAGGCTCCGTCCTATCGGAGTCAGACCAAAAATCAACAATCTCAGGCCCATTTACCATAAGATGCGACTGTTCGTCGTACTCCGACTGCGACACAGACAAGAACACTCATTACCATTCTAATTTACACACCCCCTCTGGCAACCTGATCGCCTTTGGTGAAATCAAATAACGGAACACGCGACACATGCTCCAGATGGTCCTTACCGCTCACGCATCGTTTTCAAGGATCAAATCCCCTGCCGGGGCGCCGGCACCGTCCTATCGGAGTCAGAGCCCAAATCAACAACCCCAGGCCCAGTTACTTCGATGCGGCCCTCGTCGGACTCCGACTGCGACACAGACAAGAACACTCATTACCATTCCCACTTACACACCCCTCTGGCAACCTGGTCGCCTTTTGGTGAAATCAAAATAACGAAATGTATGCGACACATGCTCCAGATGGTCCTTACCTGCTCATGCACGTGATCAGGCTCAGACTCTGCCGGGGGTTTAGGCTCCGTCCTATCGGAGTCAGACCAAAAATCAACAACCTCAGGCCCAGTTACTTCGATGTGCGGCTCCTCGTCGGACTCCGACTGCGACACAGACAAGAACACTCATTACCATTCCCACTTACACACCCCCTCTGGCAACCTGGTCGCCTTTTGGTGAAATCAAAATAACGAAATGTATGCGACACTGCTTCTAATGGTCCTTACCTGCTCACGCACGTTTTCATGATCAAACTCTGCCGGGGACGCCGGCACCGTCCTATCGGAGTCAGAGCCCAAATCAACAACCTCAGGCCCAGTTACTTCGATGTGCGGCTCCTCGTCGGACTCCGACTGCGACACAGACAAGAACGCTCATTACCATTCCCACTTAGGCACCCCCTCTGGCAACCTGGTCGCCTTTTGGTGAAATCAAAATTACGAAATGTATACGACACATGCTCCAGATGGTCCTTACTTTCTCACGCACGCTTGCGATCAAACTGCCGGGGCGTCGGCGCACTGTCCTATCGGAGCCAGAGCCCAAATCAACAACCTCAGGCCCAGTTACTGATGTAAGGGGAGGGGACTCCTCGTCGGACTCCGACTGCCATTGGTGACAAGAATACCTTGGCCAACATTCCTGACCAGAACCCCCTCTGACGACCTTGGCCACCTTGCGAAACTGGGCAACGAACCGATTTATAATACCACTAGAATCACAACTGTGGCAGCGACCGCTGCTGCCTATCCCGACCACGACCACTACTTACCGCCCTCATCCACTACCACATCACTACATTACAAAACGAAGACTGCTACCGACCGCTACTCCTACTATTATTACCAACACCATTACTGCCACCAGGACTACAATCCATTGTTAGTAAGGGAAAAACAAAAATTAAGAACATTTGCCTCAAATTGAGATGGTCTACCAGCTCACGCACGGATCATGCTCAGACGCTACCGGGGGCGCAGAATCCGTCCAATCGGAGTCAGACCTCAAATCAACAACCTCAGGCCCATTTGCATACTGATGCGACTGCTCGTCGGACCCGAACTGCGACACAGACAACAACACTCATTACCATTCCCACTTAGGCACTCTTCCGGCAACCTGGTCGCCTTTGCGAAACTCAAAATAACGAAAATGTATGCGACATGCTCCAGATGGTCCTTACTCTGCTCACGCACGTTTTCATGATCAAACTCTGCTGGGGACGCCGGCACCGTCCTATCGGAGTCAGGAGCCCAAATCAACAACCTCAGGCCCAGTTACTGATATGGCTCCTCGTCGGACTCGACTGCGACACAGACAAGAAACGCTCATTACCATTCCCACTTCAGGCACCCTCTGGCAACCTGGTCGCCTTTGGTGAAATCAAATTATGAAATGGCTACGACATGCTCCAGATGGTCCTTACCGCTCACGCACGTTTTCATGATCAAACTCTGCCGGGGCGTCGGCACCGTCCTATCGGAGTCAGAGCCCAAATCAACAACCTCAGGCCCAGTTACTGATGTGCGACCGTTTGACCTTGACCGCGATGACAAGAATACTCACTAACATTCCGATTCAGGAACCCTCTGACGACTCCGTCACCTTTGGGTGAAATCAAAGCAACGAAATCGATTTATAATACCACTAGAATCACAATCAGGCAGCGACTGCCACGTCTATCCCGACCACGACCACTACTTGTACCGCTCCCTCATCCACTACCACTACCACATTACAAAAACGAAGACTGCTACCGACCGCTACCTTCCCTACTATTATTACCAACACCATTACCGCCACCAGGACTAACCATTATGCTAGTAAGGGAAAAAACAAAAATTAAGAACATTTGCCTTAAAATTGAGATGGTCCTTACCAGCTCACGCACGGGATCATGCTCAGACGCTAAGCCGGGGGCGCCGGCTCCGTCCTATCGGAGTCGGGTCCCCAACCAACCTCAGGCCCAGTTACTTCGATGTGCGGCTCCTCGTTGACCGACTGCGACACAGACAAGAACACTCATTACCATTCCCACTTAGGCATTCCCTCTGGCAACCTGTCGCCTTTTGGTGAAATCAAAATAACGAAATGTACGCGACACATGCTCCAGATGGTCCTTACCTGCTCACGCACGTTATCATGATCAAACTGTGCCGGCGGCGCCGGCTCCGTCCTATCGGAGTCGGTGTCAGACCCCAAATTGACAACCTCAGGCCCGTTGTTCTCCATGTGCGGCTCCTTGTCGGACTCCGTCTGCGACACAGACAAGAACACGTATCATTCCGACTTCTGACACCACCTCAGGCGACCTTGTCGCCTTTTGGTGAAATCAAAATATCCAAATCGACTTATAATACCACTGGTATCACAACAGTGACAGCGACCGCTACGTCTACCCCCGGGATTACGACCACTACTTGTACTGCCCTCGTCCACTACGACTACCACATTACAAAACGAAGATCAGCTACACATTTCTTGCTACTGTCATTACCAACACCGTTACCGCCTCCATGACTATTATGCTAATAAAAGGAAAAAATCAAAAGGTCAGAAATTTTAGAGATGGTCCTTACCTGCTCTGTCACGTGATCTTGCTCTGATTCTGCCAGCAATTTGGTCTGTCCTATTAGAGTCAGATCAAATCAACAACCTTAGGCCCAATTACCTCCAGATGCGTCTCTTTGTCGGACTCCAACTGCGATACAGACATGAACACTCATTACCATTCCGATTTAGGCACCACCTCTGGCGACCTTGTCGCCTTTTAATGGAATTATAATAACGAAATGTATGCGATACATGCTCCAGCTCCAAGCCAGATCCGTCGATAAATGATCTTCAGCGGCATTGATTGCAACATAATATTTACTCACACAATCCTAGAGACAAACTCACACACTTAGACACAATCGCACTCTCATAGACTACTACTACTGCTACTGCTACTGCTACTGCTACTGCTACTGCTACTGCTACTGCTACTGCTACTACTATTATTACACTACCACCACTGTTACCTCTATTACTAACACTATCACCAGATGCGGATTAACTGGTTTGTCACCTGAAGGCAAGAGAAAAATTGCCACCTCTTATTTTTAATATTCCAGGAAAAAAGTTATATATAATAACAAGCATAATTTATGTTTAAAAATTGTTGTCATATTTATGACTAAATTTCCCGCTAACTGGTGAAACTATTTTCTTACCCGCTGACTACATTGATAACCGCAAAATCTGGCAGGAATTCCTCTGATCTGGTTACTTTGAAAACAACAGAATCATATGTTTTTAAAATACGATTATGGTAACTGGAATCTATGTAACATGAAGACAATTATTGTAGTTAAATCTTAATTTTGTGACCTGAAAATGTAAGCATCGCTCTTTTTAACTTATCTCAAGCCATACAGCTCTTGGTCATAAGCTTGAATTTTAATGTAATTTGCGAATATTTAATCATTTTGTTCAAAAACGCATTCAATACAAATTTGAAGAAGAGAGTAAAATCAAGATCTGAATAAGAAGAGGCTCTATAGATGCACAATTAGTCCTGGAGTTTCACCGTCATAAAATTTAAGAACGTGGCTTCCCGTGCCTGGCGCGCGCATCCGCCCCGACAACTACTGCTGCTGCCGCTGCCGCCGCCGCCGCTGCTGCTGTTACTGTTACCACCATCATCATCCCCACCATCACCATCAGCAACACAACCACTAATGCTACTACGACTACCACTATTGCCGCTACTGCTGCTGCCGCAACTGCCAAAGCTGCCGTTGATGCTACTACCACCATCACCACAACGACACACCAAACCCACTACTACCACCACGACCGCGACCTCTACCGCTTACCAGTACTCCGACCACGACCAATACAAAGTCCATGACCACGACCACTACCACTACCACTGCTACTACATTACAATAACAATGACGAATATTGCTACCTTCACTACTATCATGACCACAACCATCACCACCACTGCCACCTCTACTAATAATGATTATAACAAAAACGAAACAAATCCCACAAAATTAAGAAATTTACCTTAAATTTTAGAGAAAAAGTCATAACACTGTTTAAATACCAGGCACTGATTTAACATACAGAAGTTAGTTCTTGACAACAATTACAAAGTCTTTCTTCAGTTACAGTGACAAATTCCTCCATTCACAACACTTGCATCAACCAAAATGAAACACACTACAAGTTATACTTACTATGCTAAAAACGGTAATACCAAGTTCTGAAACAAGGAATAGTGCATAAGATATACAAAATCAATCATTATTATACAAAGGAAATTTTTAACCCGATTTTAAAATCCCTTTTGCATACAATAAAAAAATATTGAGCGAGTAAATGTGATCCAAATATAATTAATGTTTCTCATATATTTCAAATATCGTTTGTTCTTCAAAATAGTTTTCTATTAAATATCTAAAATATTTTTTATCAAAGTCAATATCCTGAACGAAACACAACATTAGTACATCATCAAAATGTTTTTGACTTTGTTCAAATAACTCAGACTGTATCAATTTCCTCCAAATAATACTTATTTCTACTATGATTCTTAATCGCCATGTTTCTTCTAATTCCGTAGTATTTTTGGAATGCAGAAGATAGAGAGAAAAATCTTCTGCAGATTTCCACAAACCAAAAATGAAAAAAAATGGGTGAAATAAATAATAGCTAAATAAATGCATTCTTTAATGCTAAGTTCAGTAAAAATTAAAGAGAAATCCATCTTTCACATTTTGTCACAAATTTGTATTTCAATTCTCATTGTTGCAAAATGTTCTACTACTCTACAATTAATAACACTGACTTTCACCCTATTTGTTATAAACTTAGATAAAAAAATTTCACATTCTCTAAAAGTTTGTTTTTTCTTAGTTTACTGGTTCTAAAATGTAGATTAAAAACACCCTTAATAGTCCTATCAGTATTTAAACACTAATGGAAATTAGGGTGTGATAAATAAGAACAACGAATAATGGGACCATTGTTATCCATTGTTATCCATTAATATTTGATGTTTTTTCAAAACTTTCTGCTGTACAGAAACTGCAAGGAATTTTGAATATATATTTATTTATTTAATTGTGTGAATGAATAGGAACCATTGTCTCAATTGGAAGTAAATTTTTCATTTTGAGTCATCTTATCTCATCTAATTGATTTGCATATGCATAAATCATCAACAATTCACAAATTTTACCCAAAAAAAAGACATTAATCACAATAATTTGTTAAAACAAATTTAAATAATTTTGTCAAAAACAATAATTATGGAATTTGTTGTATGACTTTTGGGAAAGATGCTCTTGATATTTGGACCTCCTATAAATAGTCCAATATTTCATATGCATTTAAAAATTGTTATTGTTACATTTACAAATTCAATTTTTTTATAGAATTTGTTGTTTTTTAGTTTCTTAGTAAATTAAATACACTGAAATAGTCCATTTCCTTGATTTAATCATTGTTTGAGAAAAATCAATGAACTAAAAATAGCTATAGACCTATAATCGAAAGTTAATAAATTTTAGGTCATAATACACAAACTGCCCCCGAAAATCTGTATAGATCAACAAAAAAGAAAAGCTTACAAAAGAATCATAAATATGAAACTGATTTTATAGTGAAAGAAAATGTAGCTTATGAAATTCTGATGTCTGAATTATAGCATACTTACAAGAACGAACGCCTACTGGAATAAATGATACACACCTATATAAAGATAACTAAGAGATCATGAACTGGTCAGAATAAATAAAAAAATAAATCACTATGCTTGCCAACATTTCAGAATACTTTCTTCCTTTATCAGGTTTCAAAAGATATAAATGATTTAATAATATCTCAACAGAAACATAGATAACTCTCAGACATAAGGAGACATAACTAGCCTTTTTTCAACACAGATCTGCATTCTCATTTGCATCAAAATTCATCTTTCAATTAGTCTGAGGCCTTGGCCTGCATTGGATTGGAGTGGGACGGGCTCTTGACCTCTAACATCTCCTTGTGTCTGTTTAGGGGAGTTGTGTGCATCAATGTTTCTGTTGAGATATTATGAAGTATTTTATTTCTTTTGAGGAGTAAGCACTGATGATGAAATAAAATACTTTGAAATGCTGGAAAAATTAATCATTTAATGTTTTCATTAGTCTGACAAAGTCCCTTGATCTCAACTTCCAACATTGAGCCACATGGTCGTGACTACACAATGGTCAAAACTATGACACACAAAACTCCATATCTATTAATGAATAAAAGATCTCCATACAATTGGTTATAAAAAGCTTTTGAATAGTAACACAAAGACAGCATTTAGAATAATCATGGCCTTGGTATCAAGCCAACATTATCAAAAAGTTGTAACTAACAAAGGTGGTAAAATCTTATGCCCTCTCGAAACTCTTACAACAAAACAGTCTAACTTCCAAATAAATTTCAGTGCCATATGTTGAAAAACGAAGGAACTAGCAGGGTGACATAATTCTATCTGGTGACAACTTTTGGAAAGAAATTATTTTGACAAAGTTCTAACTGCAAACTGCTACAAGATTTTAAGTCATTTTAGTGTAAAGTAACCGTGAAATTATATCATTTATATTATTAATAATGTTCTTTTTGATGTGAATAATATATTTATACTGTATTTCTCTTTAATCTATTAATTCTATGTCCTAACGTCAATATTATTTTTTTCTACTCTAGAAAATCGAATGTTTACAATCGAACTGCAAATTTCACTGTTACTGAGAAAGTGTATGATGACATTTGGCCTCACCTCAGGTGATAGCAGGGCATGCAAGAAATAGTACAGCAAAGGAAGAATACTAGAGAACTGTTTTAGTGAAATTAGTAACTTGGTCAGGTTCATGCATCAGAATTGAAATTCAATAATGTCGTATGCTATGTTGAATTTTTAAGAGAGAAACCTAATGTCACATCAATGACAATGAAATATTCTGTGCCAGGACATTCACGCATCCAGGAAGTAGATAACGCCCATAGCGTAAGAGAAAGCAATGGCTAAGATAGATTTTATTCACCTCTTGGAATAAAAATAACTAAGGAACTGAAAGTGAACTGATGGGACCCTTACAAAGTAGAAACTTCTTCCTTCCCAGGAGAATTCACAGATATTATGGAAGACAGAATGTCCCTCTACTACTGTAATGCATTAATGATGTGTTATAGCTTCATTTTTAGAACGTTCTTAATAATAAGATTTGTCACACTTTTGAGGATATAGTATTTCTAATAAATTTACAAATGTCTCTGAAAATATGTAAAGAATGATTGCTCATTTTACTCTCTTAATCTGTTTAATACATTTTTAAACTTTCATTATTGTCCTCTGGGTTACAGGAAAGCTATTGTCAGTAATACATTGAAACAAAAAATACAATTATTACAAGAAACATCTATCTGCATTTATAATGTCATTGCCCTGAATTGCCCTGTATTGCGCTTGAATTGCTTATCTACTTCCATAAATTTGTCCTTCATGATGAAAATCCAAAACAATAAAAGTTCTAACTGCAAAATTAAATATCTAAAATGACATTAATAAGATGTGCAAATAAGTGATGAATACTTGAGAATATAAGTTCTCTTCTTTAGTACTAGCAAACAATTGTAAAAGTCTAAGAAACAAATTTACATATTATGGTAAATTGTAACTTTGAAGCATTTTTTCTTGAAATCATGGTAAAGTCACTTAGAACTTGGTCAAACTAAGGCCACATAATGTTAAAAACCATAAATATTAAAACATGAATAATGAACAAAATATTGGATATTAATCAAATAACTACGTTATGATGACAGCATTTATGTTTAAAAAGAGTTGCAGAAAATCGTCCATTCGCAATAATTCTTCTAGTCTGGCTCTCTATGGACAACTTGTCCCTACCACATACATCCAGCCATAAATGACTGGGTGTCTAATACCAGTAGAGTAGAATTGACTGATGAGTACATGAAATTCTAGTGAAATGGTTGGCTACAGCCAGCCAAGAACTTGTAAACTTCAATTTGAAAGGCACATGCTGTAATATTTATAGTATATATTAAAGGCACTGATTCACTTGTTTTAGCATTTTTAAATAATGTTGTAACTAAAAATATTCCAAATATTAGAAATTTAACAAAAGATTTTAATTTAATAGATATTCCATTTTGCAGACAATCAAGAGGGGGAAAATTGATTCTTGAAACATTGTGTTAATGTGAAGGAATAAAAATAATTGTTTTTATTTGCTTTTAAGACACAAGCTTGGATGAATTTTTTGGACTACAACTGATACGCATTTGCAATGTTGTTTAAGAAGTTCTTCAAGTGCATAAACACTAAGAGGTCATAAAATTAAAAATTTAAGTACTTGCAAATACTTCAATTCTTTCTCAATGTTCTATATAAACTTTGTGAATATTCCGATGTGATAGAGAAGATAAAATTTCACTAAGTTGTACTTGTATTAATTTCCAACTTCATCTATTGTTCTGTATTACTTTGGATGCTATTTTGTAAAATTTAGAACTCATCAACCAAAGTTAAGCTTTCTGTAGTATAATAATATTTATACATGCTCATTGTATTTTTCATAAAATAACAGCAAAAGTCTTATTTAAAACAATCTTTATTCTATAATGGAGATTAAGAATGATCTATTTGTTGATAGCGTAAATGTATTATTAGAAGGAAAATCACCAAAGCCCAGATAATATCGCAGTCATGTCATCTGACAAGTTACAATCAATGGACTCCCAAACAAACAAATCATAAAAAATAAATACACAACTACTCTTACAATTTGTATCCAATTTGCCACAATTCTCACACTATTTTACCTTGTAATCATAAGTGTGGGGCAAACACAGACATATATAGGAACATTAAACTCAAAATTGATCAAATTGAATTCTACGCATAACAACAAAACCACCCCTGAAAAACAATCTAAAATCAGCATTACATTGAAAATGTTCACATTCTTTAAAATAGAATATATTTCCCTTTGGGTAATTAGAGATGAAAATAATAAGTATACAGTGAAACATCATCTAGAAAATAACGAACATGATTTAAACTTTTTCTATAGTTCCTTATTTGAAAAAAATATATTTTCCCAGCCATATACATATTTATAAAAGAATTCTTGTTATTAAAACGAACTTTGCTTCACAAAGAAAACTAAAGCATATATATCAAAGTATACTCATGTGTTTTAATGTAGACTAAATTATTTGTTAGAAATGATTCTACTCAACAGTAAAAAGTATATAATAAATATATTATGCAAAATTAATGTATACATTTAATACAGAGTATAAAGAATTTGTCAAGATGGAATTTCATGTATCATTCCAATCCTGAATGTGCGCTTTTTCACTGCATTTGATTTTAAGCAACAGAACAACTAAGTAAAATTAAAATATTGTAGCTTTTGAAACCTCTTTTCCATTGTCCTACTACAAATTTGTTATTGCTCCATTTGTTGGTCTGTTATTATTTCTTCTCTATCAAAAAGTGAGTGGTAATAATTAAACATTACTTATTTTATATTTTTTCATACATGAACTGTAATTCCATTTCTTGCACACTCTACCTAATATGTCTACAAATTTATTGTCTCATAAAAACACAAATGTTATGATGTATATTTTAAACAAAAATAGCAATAAACTGACAATTACGACAATATCTTCAAAGAATGTTCATTTTGTTTTCAATCTCAAACCTTAGTTACTAAACTTCATAAATTCTCACATGGACAATTTTCAATGTTTACAATTGGATATTAGAAAAAGTCGAACACAAAATATTTGTGGATGGAAAAATTGGATCATCAGAATCTAGGAATATTAACGCATTTTTCGACGCCTATTATAGACACCGACCAGTAGTAGTTTCCTTTGCCTCTTAAACTCGTTTCAGTTCCTTTTCTTGGTTTTCATCCAGACCTGCAATGAATTATCATCAAATATAATCCTCATTAATAATTCGGTTTTGGGCCTTTCAATATTAAAATTCAGTAAATACTTTTGTTCACAATGCTTAGTTCATTTTCATTGAAGAAAGATACCGCTCTCCCAAATATTCACACGATGTATTTACAATTTACGGTTTTTATCCCTAAATAAAAATAGGTATACTTTACTTAATGAACTACGCTGTTCTCTCTTCTGTCAGAGTACCAACCAAACAATTTAAAAAGTAAAATGTGAATTGATTTAGCCAACATAACAGAACAAATGTATTTTTGGAAACGTGCCTAACGGATATCCACGAATGGAAAGGCGCTGTATATACAAAACACATTTATTTGCAGAAGATACACGTATTAATAACGATGCGCGATTTTCAGAACCTCTCTGTTGCCAAAATGGCGTAATGTTTACATTATTACTTGGTGTGCTACGTAGCATACAGTGTCATTTGGATATTGCCAATTGATATCAGGTTCCTAGATTGGGAATTTTGTCCAAATGGGATTTTTCTCCTGTGGGAAAAGAATGTGGAATATAAATGGACGGGAAAATTTTGGGAGGTTTGGGAAATTATTTTTCACTGACGGAAATAGAAATATTACTCTTTTCAGTTATTGTGAATGTGAATCAATAGCCGTTATTATTCTTATATTTTTATGAACCAAAAGAGAAAAAATAAACGATAGGCGTAGAGAAAGGAAAACACGAGAAAAAGTAGTTTAGGACCTCGAGCAGTGCAAAGAACAATGGTTATTGAATTGTATTATTTTAATATAAGCGCCAATGGAAATTGTCAGGACTGCTCTGCAAGTCGTTGGTTTATAATTTGGAGAATCGTTTTTCGTTTGAAAGTTGTAAATTTTGTTTCATTGAGGATTATTTGCGGAAATTCCGTAGTGGTTGGGAAAGAGCTCGCACACACCTGGCAACCTCTGGTTGGTATGCATGTACCTTCCCACTCTTCCAGGAGTTCGCAAGTGTCTCACATGTGGGTAATGGGAGTCACTAAAGAAATATGAAGCAAAATGAACACATTAGTACTTCAAACAGTATTTATTTTGTTTACAATAATGCTTCTAAAGTAATGTGACTCCCAAGGTTGTCCAAGATCAGCAGGTCTTGACGGTTGGTCAAGTAAGGCTTTTAAAGTGTTCGAGCCATTCGATGAATTCTTCATCCGTCCAGCCATTCTTGCTACATGTGTAAATAGCATCAGGAGGGCATTTAAACTCATTCAGATCAATAAATTATTTTGTTAGGCCAATAGCAGTCACGCTGCGATAATGAGAATCACTGACCACCATTACCCCACAAGCACATTTTTTATCAAATCTACTCATAAACTTTAATAGAATGTTTAAAATTACTGACAATTGATATCAAATAATTTTCTGAAGTACTTTCCCTCCGATAAATTTTAATTCTTCGAGAAATCTCCATGTTCACGTGAGCAAATCCTTCTCTGAGAGCACTTTCTAACATAAACCACTCACTTTCCTTGTAAGAACGCGATAATTGTCGATGTAAGCTTCATGGCCTGCAAAAATCAGCTGGGCTATTGATATCATGACTATCAGAAGCACATGCTTCTGACATTCAATATGGTTTCTTTAATAACATGATCAATAATTTACTTCAATTCCCCATAACCCTCTTTCCCCTAATGTGCGGCGAAATGTCTCACATCGGATTTGTAAGAGAGATAAATCTTCTAGACTCACATTAAAAATAGTATTTCAGATCGGCAATGACATTTAAAAATTCTTAAATCTTACTAATTCTAGATGAATATAAAGAAATTGTTTTGAATTTTGAAATAGAAGCTGAAGAAAGGATTTCATTCACCATAAAAATGTAGACATTAAATTCTGTAGTGGCAGCGAGATTTTGTGGTAATCCATGATAAAATATCCGGGATATAGGAGATATCAACAACAATAGTAGGCTATATAAATTTATTTTTCAGAAAATGCGAGACCATACACGCGTTTCGCAAAAATTTCATCCGTGGCTCCACAACATAAAAATCAAATTCACAAATTAACATATGAATAGCTATATATTACAAGGAAGTACATAATCTACTGGAACATTAATTTAGACATTTGGTCCGGTACATCAATACAGCAAAGCATTACGTACCCATTTTTACGTTTGCAATATTGTGGGACACAAAAGCACAATCATAACATTGGCGAATCGCCCATCATCCTGTTTCTGTCACCGACAATAATTGAATCATTTATTTCAGAAAAGCCAAATTATGAGGTCATTAGTCCCGTAAGTGTATGGTATATTTTTCATCGGGTGGTGGCGGTGATCTTGCTCCACTGGATGGCGAGATCCCGCGCCGACCTACCGTCAACTAGCGGGGTTTTCCTCAACCATGTATCACCCACCAGAGAGGCACCGCCCTCAGCCGGGACAAGTTCTAAATCCCTGACCGGTCTCCCGGCAGGTGTGGTAGTGTAGTGTATGTTAGTGTAAGTGTGTGTGTGTAGAGGACAAGTGGAAGAGAAAAAAGATCGCGAGCGGTCCGTGGCCCTTGTTAGGGTACTACTCCGGCATTCGCCTGGTGTTGATCGGAGAAACCACGGAAAGCTACCTATCAGAGCAGCCGGCCACTAGAATTCTCAAGACAGCGACTGAATTCGACCTAACTGAAAAGTGTCTAAAATGTAGCCGCCGTCGGAACTCAAACGCAGGGCCTCCTGGTCAGAGGCACTGCAGTAACATCAGTTAATACAACAGCCACCGCTCCTGGTCTCTGCTTTGGGCGACTCTCACTGAATTCAATGGAGCGCGCTACGGGCGCGGTGTTGTCGAATTGCGCGTTACTGTCCTGACTCAGGAAGCGCGAACGTCGTCTCCTTGGAATGATTTAGCTCTTATATTTTTGCACTCTCTCAAATGAAATGGTAAAATGTCACATCAAATTGGGCATATTGATTTCTCAAAATGCTGCGTCAGGAACAGTTTTTAAAAACAATTTCACCAGTTAGTTTTCTCATAATTTTAAAATTCCAGGTCGGATCTGTCACGTCGCCGTAAGAGCCCATATTAAAACGACAAACTTACGATATCATTACGAAAACTTGAAAAACTGGAAAACGAAAACTGAACGATCCATTACGTGATTTTTCTAAGCTTACATATGTAGTAGCATAGTGTATGTAAGTGTACGAGATGTGTAAGGGAATTTGTGAATAGGACAAGGAAGTGGACGGAAAGATTGCGTGTGGCTCATGGCCAGTTTGTTAATGTACTACTCTGCCTGGTGTTAAATAATAAAGGAAATAAATAATAATAATAATAATAATATATTTGTCTCATAAATACAGCATATGCCATATATGACAAGTCAGGACATGTATATAATCATACAATGTACAATACAGGTATTTCGAAATATAAAATTCAGAATACAGAACATAAAATTCAATTCAATTTTCATACTAAATACAAATTAATTTTATAAATGGTAGGATAAAACTAAAGTTGAAAAACAATAATAAAGAAAAGGAAAAGTTTGTCTTCATGAGATTGATGCCTGGGCCAAACGGATCACTAGAATATTGTTTTTCCAGAGGGAGCTACTTTGACAGAAAAAACCTGGCTTCAGTTTGCTGAGAAGGTGGAGGCCCTTCAGCCCCTGTTTGGGTACATTCTAGCTCGTTGCTTTTTATCTTGATAAATACTTAACTATAACTCTGCCTTTCACATTGCAAATCAATATATATGAATGCAGAGGACCAAACAGTGATTTGTGTTATTTGTGGCACCCTCTGTTATCATTGTATAGAACTGATTTGTGAACTTTTATCTCTGTGGTCGGAAAACATTCTATGGATGACCCTATCCTCACAGGTTACTACTGATAATAAAACTGACTTTGCGAATGCGTCGTACTGGAAAACAAAGATTTCACTTTTCGGTTTGGTAGAAAATATTGTTAGTCATGTAATACATGTGTGTTCGCAATATAGTATGCTTAAAGAAAGTGTAAAATGTTATGTAACTTTTGATGGTACCGTGACGATCTGACAGCCATTGATGAACAAATACGAAAGGGAGAGTTCCACAATTTATCATATCTCACTAAATATTTCTTGACCTTCTTCATCCTCTGTTCTAATGCGCCCTCCGGAGCACCAGACGGCGACCCGGAGGCACTATATAACGCTCACCGAGGATGGGCGTATCTGGCGACTAAAGTAAAGGCTTCCGCATGGGATAAATGATACCAGCGGCACGCACCACATCAACCATGCATTTAGTCAATTACAGTCTGTGGAAAACCAAAACTTCATCTTCTCTAAAGTGTTTGCACGACCCACTGAGAACAAACCCCGTCCACCCCCTCCCACTGCAAATAGATTCGAGAACCTCTCGATTGAAGAAAACTCCATGGACATAGACAAAACTTCTCAAGAACCCGACCAAACCCAAACAGACCAAATGACAACTTCCTCCCTGACAAAAACCAATCGACCAAAAATAGGATCCATACATGTGGACAATGAAGGACTAGTACATCCACAACGACTACTACAAGACCTGCTCAAAATTACCCCTGACGGCTTTTATGCCAAGAGCACCAAGAAAGAACTGATCATTCAGCCCAGGACCCCCGAGACATACAAGAAACTATTAGAGACACTAGAGAACATTGAACTGACACTTTTTGGCCAATTTATACTACCACCACCACAGAATGACTGAGGAAAAAAGAGAAAAACTAGTAATAAAAGGACTATCACCAAACATGGACATTGAGGACATAAAAAACGAACTACTGCACCAAGGACTGAAATTCCACCACTTGTCAGAGATGAAAAAACGAAACCCAGACAGGACACTAACAGGACTCGGACTCTATGTAATTGAGACAAACAAATCTGATGCCCCTGAAATTAAGACAAGCCTACGCTACCTGCTACACCACAGAGTGACAATCAATGACTACCTCCAAACGACACACGTACCACGCCGCGACAACTGTCATTGTTGTATTACAATTAAACATTATTTCTCGCCACAGACAGACACATGCGTGGGAAGCAGTGACTATCACCACACTTCATCATGCCCCAATGACTTACAAATGTTTCCAACTGCCAAGAAGACCACTCCTGCATATTCTCCACAATGTCCCGTTTAACTAAAAGCAAAAGAGGACAAACTAAAGACTATCCAACAAAGACAGACACAGACAGGACAAGGACAAGCTAAAGCCCCCCCACCATGAAGGATTTTCCACAACTAAGAAATGCAGCACCAACCCCAACCGGAACAAACAACAACCAAGGACAAACCTACGCCAACTTATTTAACCCCAACTCGACTTCAAACTCAACTTCTGGACCTAAAAGAACGATCACCCTATCAAATCTTTTAAATATCACTAATTCATTACATCCATTAAGACCATTATCAGCATCGCGAAAGGACAGGACGACAGCATCACCAAACTAATTTCAATAGCTACCACGATAATAGACCTCTTCTAAACATGACTAAACACAAAATCACAAACTTCACCTCCTGAACGCAAACGGCGGACTTGCCCAAGCTGAATGACATAAATAGTATATATAGATGACTACTCCGTCGGAATATTTGCCGTACAAGAGACACACACCTGACAACAGGACAACAACTCAAAGTAAAAGACTTCTTAACGTACAGAACGGACTGAACTACACCTGGAAAGCAGCCACACAAGGAAAGACATCCCACATATACTCCCTCTCCCCGGCCCCCACAACTCACATAGAAAATACCAGAATCCAATTAGAACTCTAACAGCCCCATCACAATAGCTCAGTGTATAAGTCCCCATCTAAAACCACTACTTGACTTACTGACAAAAACGACAAATGTTTACTTACTGGTGACTTAAACGCGAAATCAAGGACATGGGGATGTCGACACACAAACAATAACGGAAAAATACTTAGTGAATACTTAGCTACTTAAAATACTTAGCTACGAAGACACAACCAACACTTTCTGCCCCTGATGAACCGGCTCACCTACTACGACAACTCCCTCATGACATCTTGGACTTCGCCATTCACCCTGCACTGTAAATATCAGTACACCGCACCCAAAAACCAGAACTCATCAGACCACCTCCCAACTTATTCTCAACAGACCTTCTTTCCTATAGCCAAACATAACTTCTCTATCTCATAATATAGAATGGAGAAAATTTAAGCACCTCATATCAAAAAAGATCAAAGCACCGAACGCCCTAGAAACCCCCACCGACATAGACAAAGCAATAGCACACTTCAATCTTCAAGTTAATAGAGCTCTATATAAGTCATCCACCCGAACTACACCCCAAACGACGAGACTATCAGACAACATCATTCATCTACTGAGACAAAAACGCAAATCTCAAAAGACCTTCTATAGGACCCGGACCCCCCAAGACAGACAAACTTATGAATATTACACACACTCCACGAGACTTTAAACGAATACGAAAGACAAAAATGGACAGACCAAATTGACAAAATTATAAAACACCCCCAAAACATTTGGACTACAATCAGGATATTAAAGACGAAGACAGAGGCACATTCCACTGACACGTTCAGGGACGGAACATACACCTATGACTCCACAAAGGATGACAGACGTTTGCAAACATTCTACAAGAGATTCACCAAACTGATACTCCCCTCCCAGACTCCACAATCTTGCCACCCTCCGCACCCTGCGCCTCCCCGCCACTCCAAGCAAGAGACTTGGACCATAACGGCAAGAAGTGACAGACGAACTTACACTACTTGACGAGACCAGCGACGGATCCGACGGAGGAAAGCGACATCACTAAAGAAACTAACCAAAACGCAATTTCATTTCCTAACAGCCATTCAATGCATGCATAAGGACTTCATACTTCTCAAAGACATGGAAAATAGCTAAGATAAAACTAATAACCAAAGCAGGCAAATCTCTAGCTGGACCCAAATAATTACAGACCGATGTTTACTTCACCATACCAGGGAAAAAATTACTAGAGAAAATACTACTACGGAGACTGACACCACTATTAGACCTGACTCAATTCGGCTTCCGAACGACGATCGACTGACTCCAAACACTTAGACTAACTGCAGACATAGCGACTGACTACAGGACGGTGAACCTGTACCCAAGCGGCTTCCTAGACTTTACTACAGCATCTGGACAATCAATCATAAAACCTCCTATACAAAATCAGCCCGCTCATCCTCATTTCATTCATTCGCTCCTTAAGAATTATTTATCAGACAGGACATTTTTCATTCATCACCTACAATTTTCATCCACCCATCGCGCCATTCAAGCCGGCGTCCCACAAGGCGCCGTGCTATCACCTACTTTATTCTCATTATACACAAACAACCTTCCAACAAACAAATGGACGAATGACTATATGTACGCTGACGACACCGCCCTCACGATAACTAGACTACGACTCCCAAAAGCAATAACAGAACTACAAAAAGCCCTAGACAAACTAGCAACATGGTCAAAAGAAAATAGTCTTAAATTAAACCCGAACAAATGCCATGCCATCCTGTTCCATAGACGAATTACAGACCCTGCACTTCCCTAACTAACTATTGACGGACGCCACAATTGGACTAAGACTACGAAATACTTGGGAACGACGTTAGACAGCAAACTAACCATGACGAAACATATCGACGAGACAATACAGACAGCAAATAGAAGACTTAACTCGCTAATCCCAATAGTTTGCCACCCAAAAACAAAGACTGCAACTAAAATACAGATCTACAAGACTTTCATTAAACCAATCCTGAAATTCAACTGCGAAACCTGGGCTGCAACTACGAAGACAAACTACACAAAACTGATTAGGACAGAAAACAGATTTATTAGACTCACCTTCAGACCTCCCCCAATGACGAACTACAGCAGACTGAAACAGACACTTAACTTGACCCCAATAGACAAAGACATTCACGAAACGGCGACAAAGACTATACAAAACGCATTACAAAACCCACATTTCAGCCAGTTCCTACCCAGATACACCGCAATTCTAAATAACCCACCAAGCACTCCAGACTGTTCAAACACCGTTAGACATATTAAGCAAACATCCCCATCATAACTAACTGGAAACAAGAACCCTCCCAGCCATTGACCCATCACCCAAAGCTTTCTAAAATAACAACCACCTCGCAGTAACCCCAAACAACACCCTCCACCCTTGTAACCTACCCCCACCCTCCTTTCCCTTTCTTCCTCTCCTCTGTAAACAACTGCTAGTCAGGGGTACACAGAGTAGTCCTTCCCATCCCGCACCCCACCCAAAAAGTGCAAAAGTAATAACCACATCAGCAACCTCAAGCCACCCAAAAATGGAAGAGCGCTCCGCGCAGGCCCTCTAAATGATGAATCCAAAACACGGTGACCTACTTGGAAATGGGTGGGATTTTCACCAGCTATTATAGAAAGAATATAGTTTTAATGAATTATTACATGCCACGTGTTTTACTTAATAAACATGATGTGTACTGTAATGTATAACAAGTGATAAACTAGCATTGTTCAGTCGTTTAATTTTAGGTGGGGAAGTAATAATGTCGTAAATAATTGCAATATTATTCATCCTGAAATAAAATAACTTTTAGCTTTTAAATTGAAATGTCATATTATGCATTTTGTAAGTGGCGTCTCAATGCCACGCGCGAAAGAGGAAGAGGGAAAACAGACTCCATTGGGGAGCTGCAATGTCATACAGCTCAGACTTCTACGTCTCCCCATTGGAGTTTGCCTTCCCTCTTTCGCCGGTGACCTTGAGCTGCCACGTTAAAAAATTCAAGTACAACTTCGATGAAGGGTCGAACCAGTATTCACGTTGATCGTATAAATAAACTCAATAGCACTAATTTGAGGAATTTAGGGCGACGTGAGTCGTCATATTTGATAGTTGGCATATATTTAAAACGTTACCGCAATGGCATGTGTAGTGGATTTTGATGTCAAGGCTCTGACAACCACTGCTAAGTCACATTGTCGCGATTTTTGATCAAATGCTGCTTGGTATTCGTGCGAATGTTGAAATTTTCAACGTAATTGATTTAATTTTGATGCCTATCACAATATAACTTATTTTCGAGATTAAGATTGTTTTCAAAACATGTTTTGCTATCATCCCTTTCCTTGGACATATTTTGTTCACATAACGTCACTAGAATTTTTTTTTCGCACGTTTTCAGTATCACCAGCAATCATGGAAGCCGATGTTGACATGTCAACGCGCTTACTTGGTTCTCTCTATTTTCATTAGACGTCGTGACTTTTGAGAAGTGATTTTCAATAGTGGCACACGTAGGGCTTGTGTCATCGTGGAGGCAGCTCGTGGGCACGCTATTTTGGTTCCAACGTGGATTACGAAAGTGAAATTGGCTCTCGCGTGGATCGCCATATTGGTTTTGCGGCAAGCGTGCGACAGAGGCCGTTTTCGCGGTGACTTGTGTCGTAGCTTTTCGTGTCGTGGCACTGAAATGTCGCGGTGTGTTTCCCTAGTCATGACTTTATATCGCTTTCTGTTTAATAGTACTGTGATGTTGAAATTTTAAATAAAATTGACTTTACTTTTGTGCCTAAAACAAAATAACTTATTTACCAGATTATAATTGTTTGAAGAATGCTTTCCTTGGTCATATTTTACCCACACAATACCTACCACAATCAATATTTTCTCGTGCCTATTTCGGTGTCACAAGGCCAAAATTCCAAACATGATGTCGGAAATGACGCGCTCTCAATGATTCAAAATTCAAGTAGTACATGGTTTAGTCTAGGTATCACAGGATTTTGAAATCACAGAATTTACTTCTCCACATAGCACGTCACACACAGTTTTTAACTGCTTTTGACGTAAAATAAATAAATAAAACTAGATCATAGATTAACACCAAGGTGTCCAGCTTCTACGTTCTTGCTAATACCTCCAGAGCGCTCTACTGTTGTGCGATGGTAGCGCTCCTACTGGCACGCTAGGCGCGAAAACCCGCCGAATTCGAATTTCATAGATACCCGCCAAATACGAATTATTGAAAGGAGCTGGGGATATTTGAAAGAAAATTAATGGTAATGCAGATTGTTAAAAATTAAATTTAACTAATTGGTTTGTTTATGATTTACAATCTTTAAAAACGTTTGTATTAGAAAGCTAAGTTAATGAAAAAAAATCAAAGTCAAAAATTAAATAAAACAATCTATTAAATGTTTTATGTAGATAACCAAAGAAAATTTAGTTGTCAGCACTTGTCTATTCCACATTTAAATATCCAGGGCCTGGATTACAAGAGAAAGAAACAGTGATTTATAAAATTTGTTACTTATTTAAATTTGCAATCATACACTTCAATACACATTCTCTGTAAAATACACAATTAGAATCACACTGTTTACTATCATTAAAAAACAAACTCAAATTTCCAGATACAACACAGCCACTGCAAGGCGACTCACTGGTTAGGAGTAATATTTGGGAGTTCACTCTCAAGAATATTCTCTCACTCCTAGTTCAATGACAGAAAAAAGAAATTACTTAAAAGGATAATTTTCTTTTTTTTATGTAGTTTTTTCGAGGGAACTGTATACTATAAGACACTCCAGAGGGTCTGCACTCCTGGGCAGTAGTGTGACTCAGCCCAACTAAAAACCACTAAACCCTTTCCAGTTAGAACTACTAACAGAAATACAGATTGTTTCATACAAACCATGTTGCACATATTACAGACAATAGCTCGATTATTACTGAATGGCTGTAACACATTTTTCTGAAACTTAGGACCGCAGTGTTTAATGAATATATATATAGGCTTCATTAAACACTGCGGTCACATGGAACAGAAGAGTAATGTTGCAATACATTCAATGTGTCAGGAAGTAAAAATTTGTCTGTATTAATGTGCAACGTAAGTTTCTGTATGGGTGTCTGGTATGAGTTTCTGTATTTGAGTAGTTTTAATAGCTTAAAATAACTTAACAGAAGGAAAATTAATATAGTGGTTACTGCAAGCTCAGAAAATATTAATGTATATCTTAACAATTGTGATGATAAACAAAAGTTAAAGTTAATCTTTTAAAATGATCATAAAACTGATTTTTTGTGATACAAATTAAATCTTTTACTACAAGAAAATTGTCTCCAAGTGATAACACAAACATGAAACACTGTTTTAAATATTAAGCGTACTCTTTATCTAACCTGCGAAAAAACTGAATGAAGTTAGTGAAACGTACATCTTAATATTTGAATCCTAGAGACTAAATAATATTTGACATTACTATTAAGAATTTTTTTACTCTAAGGAATATTTTGGTCAATTTTTGAAGTTTTTTATTTTGTTAGAAAAACTATTACATGAAGAAAGAGGAGAACAGACAGGAAAACAGTAGCAAGCAAACCACATCCCGGTCCATTGCAAATAGAAAAGAAATATAGATCCATGTAGTCACATAAGCTTTGCACTAAGTACGCTTTGTAACCGAAATACCATGTTTAATGCCACAACCAATTTTACTTTGTTTACAGAGATAATAGCAACAAAATTAAAAACGCAGTTCAATCATTAAAAGGACAAGCCACACACCTTATAAATCTAAAATACCATCAAAATATTCACCTCCACTCTTAACATACACCAACATGCACCACCACGCAACCCTTTTGAAACTCAACGCCGACCTTCAGAAAGCCTATAAACATGTAGAGGGTGCATTTCAGCAAGTGAATGCAATTAAAGATGAAATCCGTAGGCTGGAAAAGGTCGTTTTGAACACTAGTGGCTGGACAGTAATTTCTAGAGTTAAAACAAACAAACCCTTAACCAAGCCCAGCCATCCACTTGCACCACAACATACTCTCACACACAATCACTACAAACAACAGATTCCATCTCCTCCATGACCCTGTTTTTCTCCCTCACCAACTCTCTACCTCATTCTTCACAAAACCTCTACACAAGCACACACAAAAAAACAAACAAACACATGTTGCAGTGTCCAGCAAACTACAAAGAATTACTTCCCTTGGAGAAAGTTCTAGTGTAAAACTTCCCATTCTATCTGAAATTGTCATTATATGAACCCAAGTGAAACTTTTGCACATTTGAATCCACTGAACTACAGACATATCTCCCTGCTATCAGGATTTCCAAAAATTCTGGAAAGGCTTTTCAATGATACACTCAAACATTTCCAATGCAAATAATATCCTTACAAATGCACAACATTGCTTCAGGGGTAATAGATCCACAGACACAGCAATTTTTTCCTTTTTAAATGACAAACTTGTTGCACTAAATCAGAAGGAAATTAGTCTTTTCTTAGATTTGTCAAAAGTTTTTGACATTATTGATCATCACATACTAAAGTAGAAATGCTAGGAATCCAAGGCATTGCAGGTTAATGGATCAATTCATATTTACATAACCATTACCAAGTAGTTACCCTCCAGCACATTAAAGAAAATGAAATCTCCTCATACTACTCCTGCCCTCAGATGATAAATTGTGGAGTCCCGCAAGGATCCATCCTAGGGCCTATACTATTCCTTATATACATAAATTATTTTGTTTGCAGATGACACAAACATTATCATCCAAGCAAAAACACAACAATCATTAGAAAAAGAAACTCAAGAAACATTGCATGCACTAGTAAAATGGTTTCAAGACAACAAACTCATCATAAATACCATCAAGACAGTCTCTCTAAATTTCATGAATCCACAATCCAAAGGAAAACTCTCACAGCATTTGCTCATAAATAACAACCCTGTAACGATACGCCATGAAACTACCTTCCTTGGTCTAAGAATCCAAGAAAACCTAAAATAGAATGCTCACATTTCACATCTTAATAAGCAGCTCACCAAATCTTGCTATGCCCTATACACCCTCAGGTCAAGCTCCAACATTGAGACACTTTGGACAATGTATTTTTCAAACGTGCACTCACACTTGAAATGTGGAATAATATTTTAGGGAAATGCCCCTGAAAGCTCTCACACATTTATTATCCAAAATAATACTGTGAAAAATGACCAGTACTCATAAGGTAGAGTCTTGCAACCCTTGTTCAATAAATAAAGGATTCTTCCACTACCATACATGTATATGTTTGAAATAGTGGTCTTCACAAAGAAGATTGTCATGGAAAACAAAGACACTTTTACTCTAAATTCTGATGTACACAACTACAACACTCATCAAAAGATAACCTTCAGGTTCCCTATTCTGAAACTACATTTTATCAACAAAGGATCTAATACACTTTACAACAAATTGAGCCATGATATTAAAGACATAAACACAATACATACCTTTAAAAGTAAATTGAAAGTTGTGCTGCATGTTCACATGTTCATCAGTGTGAAGGAATTTACAAATCACAACACAACTTCCCTTAAAAAAAAAAATAAATAAATAAAAAATTCTTATCTCATTTTACTCATTTGAACAAAGAAAAAAGAACTGACATATCCCATCCTGCCTGTGTTAAATTGCAGTTGAACAGATGTAGAAGGAGAATGCCAGACCAAAATTCTATTTCCTTCACCCTGAATTTGCAAGATGCATTAGGCATTTTTAATAATAATATTGTTAAATAATTTCTAAATGAATAGTATTGTTGTTATTAGAACTGTTATTACTATTATTAGAATTGTTATACTATTATTAGAATTATTACTATTATAATAATTATTACTATCATTAGTAACAAGTATTGTACGTTCAGTGACACCAACTCGATTAGGGTTTTTGTCCAGTTTCCCTGATCCTTTGAGCAAATGCTCAAATGGCCCCCTTGCTTTGATTTCTGGACAGTAAATGTAACTTCACTCTGCCCAAGTCTTCTTGAGCTTCCTTTTGCTATACATGAGGAGAGTGGAGGGTTAAAAATTGTTGGCAGTGTATTCAAAATCAAAACTGAATGTCGCTTCAAGATCTTTCCCATAGAGGTGAACATTCCTTATATTCTTATATTAAAATACTGCTTTATCGTTATTCATAATAGTGTATAGTGAGAGAAAACTAAAATTTGGAGCCCAGGGTAACTTGTGCACTTGCATTCATTATATCTGACCCGTCATACATGTTTGAAATTGTATATGTGACTCAATAAATATTATTGTTGTTGTAGTTGCTGTTGTTGTTACTAAAAGCTGAATGACACACTCACTTAGGTGATATGAGCTAAATAAACACCTATTCTTATATTCTTTTTATCCGAGAATACAGAAAACAATAAAGAAAATTTTGAAACATTTACCATCTGAACTAACTGATTACTATTAGTTACAATTAAACTAACCAACTTACATTGATACAAACAATTTTAAACAGTGCCACGAACATTGAAAATAAGCTTTAACTATAAAATATTTTCAATGCTTGATGCTTATCACAAATAAATCAAAAAATAAAGTCATTAGTGTTAAAGTAAACACATTCAATGCTTAGCTGTTGATTAATTTAATAAAATAAAAATTATCCCAAGGCTGTTGTAGATAAAGTTTTGGAAGATGCCCATTTCATATATCATAAAGTATTCCAAATGAACCTTGATTCTTTAATAACTATTGTTTCTCTGTAGAAGAATGACTATAAGACATGTAATATTGTGGACAGTATTAAAGAGATACTGTAGTTGGCTGTGCAGAGGCACTGTTCAGATACACTGCGCATTGGAATTTTTTTCACATAACTGAATGTGTGCAAACTTACCTAAATAGGTTTGTCTCTGGTTGAAAGAAATACTTAACACAAAATATAGGTACTGAAGGACAATCAGCAAGAGCTGCATCTCTTTTAGAAATGTGGTTATGAATGTAATCTGCTAATAACATCAATTTACATGAAATTTAAAATTTAAATCATGAAGAAGAATAATATAATTGTTAATAAAGGAATTATCTTTATACACAATAGAAAACATTAACCGTATTGGTATAAAAATTTGCACCTGATTGCATATTTTATTTGTATATTGCAAGAATGTTAACTGGTAATGTGAAGTATTTTGGGACATTCATCTTGAAAACTTGAAAAAGTAGCTAAAGTGAAGAAAAATGCTTCAGTTAAAAAAATATCAATAATATCCATTTGGAAACGTGTAGTAACTTACTGCATGTAGCACAATCGAATTAACTTATACACAAGTCATAATAAGTCAAATGTATCTTGGTTTCTTGATAGATCAGGGAAATTATTCAAATTTTAATTTTTAAGAAAAATTAGTTTAAAAAAAAAATGTAATGGAGCAACACTATATATTATACTTCATGACACTAATTCTATACATTTTATTTGCCACATTCAAAAAAAGGACTTAAGTCTGTTGCGTCTTAGTGTTTTTATTAATCGATGTAGAGCGTCTAGAATTCCCTGATCGGGCGTAGATTAATATAATAAAATAAAAATAAAATAAAATTAATTAATAATTAAATAAGATTTATAATATAAGATTTATAAATTAAATAAGATTAATATAATAAAATAAATAAATAAATAAATATTTGTCAGTGTATGTCTCGTCTCGTCAGTCTTTTGTAAAGAGGACCGCCAGGTAACATCTTCGCGCACGCGCCTCTCTTCTACGCGCTCCTGCGTCACGACCCAGTGGTCAGAATTGGGAAGGAATGAGGAAAGAGGTAGCATTTAGGGCACTTCACAAGGGTTGGTGGAGCTCCAGTGAAGCTGGCAGACTCCTTTGTTGGAACACATTTCATACGAGCTTATGAAATTTTTTGTCATCTTTTTTCTTAAAACTGGTATATCAGACAAATAAAATTGTGATCTTATGGCCATAAGAAGGTGTCAAAAAGACAGTATTTTGTTATAAGCATCAACTTCTATTCTTAATTTGTCTTTGAGAAAAAATTGGTTCATCATGTTCCTAAAATTAATACTTTCAAAACAGGTTTTTATTGATTCTAAGGAAATGAGCAATAGAAATGGATTGTTCTCACAAAATCTCAAATTTACATCAAATTTGTGATTTAAAGGATTGAATTTTTTGTCATCTTGTTGCTTGTGAAAGGCTAAATTAACAATTTTAGAGCGAAATTAAAAATTATTCATCAACATGTATGTGTTTCCAATAGCCGCTCATAGAGCGCCCTGCTTTAGTTGCAACGCCTTTCAGCAGCGAGCCCGCCGAACATCCATGTTTCGCACGTTGTTTATTTTGCAGGCGCATTTAATTTCTTTGAAGCTCTCTTTCTTGAATCGATACCTACTCTGTCACGCTTCGCTGACGTAACTTCCCCCTCCACATCTGTGGAGCTCTATATAAGCGCAGCGCGCATCTGCCGCTTTGCCACTCTGAGCTGCCACTCCCAGCCATATTCTTGCCATTTTTTAATGTTACTCTGCTCGAGTTCGGAGGCCCCGGCTCCTTATGAGTCGTAATTTTTTGTATTTTTAACATTGGTCTTGCGTATGAGGTGTTCTAGCCCACGTTGGGTTAAGTTTGTTGTTATGATGTGGAACTGGATCCTATTCTAAGTGTGTTATCTTTCGATGTTTGTGTACATGAATTGATTCGCGTTTCTCGCTTTTGTGCATCTTTTGCCCTGCATTTTGTCTTTACAGTCCCGCGTTTGGCGTAATGGTGGCGCGTGGACTGCTCGTAGCCTCAAGTTATGTATCCATTTTACTTTCCAAATTACCTTCATATGGAATTCGTGGTATTGCTCTAGCTTGGTTATGTTCGTACCTTAAACAACGATCTCAGAGAGTTGAAATACCTTACTGGAATGATGGAACATTACGTACGCACCTTTCCGACTCTTTGCCCGTAGCATGTGGAGTTCCTCAAGGATCGATTTTAGGCCCTATTCTGTTCCTACTTTCCGTAAACGATATTCCCTCGACGATTCGAAACGGAAGAACGGTTCTCTTTGCGGATGATACGAACATCCTTTGCAATAAAGAAACCGTAAATAGTACAATATCAGATGTTTCAAATTGGTTCCGAAATAACAAATTAATAGTAAACGAAAAGAAAACGGTTTTAATGCAGTTTTCCATTTCAAATAAACAATTCTGTGCCCCATTGAAAATGAACGGTGTACCATTGACTGATGTTAAGGCAAAATTTTTAGGTCTCTCAATTCAGTCAAACCTTAAATGGAACGTCCATTTAAATGAATTGAACACACAATTAAGTTCATTATGCTACGCGTTCAGAATTCTTGCAAATTCAGTCAGCCTTCATACTGCTCGTTGTGTATACTTCGCGAATGTTCATTCCGCCTGAGATATGGCATAATATTCTGGGGAAATACATCTTATAGCTCCCAGACTTTTAGATTACAAAAACGAATTGTACGAATAATAACCAAATCCCACCCACGCGATTCATGTAAGCCTCTCTTCATTAATCTAGGAATTCTACCATTACCGTGTCTTTTTATTTACGAATCAGTGGTTTTTGTAAAAAACGACTTGCTCAAGGGCGGGAATATTTTTTCAGAAAATGCCGAAGTCTATTACTATAACACTCGACGTAGAAATCATATTCATCAGGTGACAGTATCAACAGCTCATTACAAGAAATTCACAAACAATACATGTACATTATTTTACAACACTTTGCCAGATGACATTAAACGATTAAATTCAATAGAAAAGTTTAAATCCCAAGTGAAATCGTTTCTGCTGCATAACTGTTTCTATACAATTAGAGACTATACTGAGCATCACAAGAAAAGTAACATTAATTTTAACAATGATACATAATGCATTATTTACCATTTGGACTGTATAAATGAGTATAAACAACCTGTAACAACTATTGTACTACAGCTTCCGGGTCAATGACCCCCATCTCGATCAGGTTTTTCGTCCAGTTTCCTGATCCATTGAGCGGATGTTGAGATGGCCCTCTGTTTTGCTTCTGGACATAAATGTAACTTCATTTTTTGTGCACGTCTTCTAGAATTCAGTGGGAAATACAATTATTCAAATTATCGTTTCCATGTTGTCGCGGCAGGAAGTAATAAGAGCCAAAATTTATTGCTTCTTTATCTTTGAAAATAGATTTTATTACATGGGAGTTTTTTTGTTGTTTTTTTTTCTCCCTTTCAAAATTCAAAATTTATTGCTTGTTTATCCTTGAAAATAGATTTTATTACATGGGAGTTTTTTTTTCTCCCTTTCAAAAATTCAAAATTTAAGTAGTATATGACTTAGTGTAGGGATCACAGAATTTTGAAAATGTGCACACAATTCACTTTTCCCCATAGCACGTCATACGCAGTTTTTAACTGTTTTTTGACGTAAAATAAAAAAATAAAAAAATAATAAATAAATATCCTGAGTGCTAAAATATTGGTCTGTACATTTCTAATGTGTTTTTTTGTGAATGTTACATTGCCTAGCTTCAGTCGTGAGTAAGACGACCTCTGTCGCGTTCGACTTTTAGGAGCGTTTTGAATATACGGCAGCAGAACCCGTACGATCAGCTTGTCGATCGTGGTTCCCTGGAAGCTTCGTCTCTCTGGGCCCGTGAGTTGCAGACACGTAGCTCAGGCAACAACTTGGTGGGCGTGGAAGGCCATCAAGTTTTTCGTCGAAGCCGTAGCGGGCGTGGATAGGCCGCTCTCGTCGGAGAGCAGATATGTAGCTTTAAGCGTTTGGTAAAAGGGCAGTAGGTTAAGGATCCATTTCCATGAATTTATTAATTCGATGTTAATAATATACGCAAACCTGATATCGTAGGCTTCCGCGGCCAGAGTTATGATCTGGGCTGTCCGGGTGACGCCGCGTAAGGCGAGATCTTCAAAGCGGGGAATTGCGGCCGGGGTTCCTCAGTGCTCCGTCCTCTCTCCGTTGCTGTGCACGCTTTATGTCAATGACATACCGCATATACCTCGAATTTGGCTTTTCTCTATGCTGGTCATAGCCATCTTAGCAAGAGGAATAAAGCTAGAACACAGACTTAAAATACTTCAAAAACAGAAGAACTTGACACTGAAATAGGCGGAAGAAAACCACTTTACTTTCTCAGCGGAAAAGTCGCAGGCAACTCTAACCACTTTTGCCGCGGCGACATGGTGGACTACAGGAAAGAAGTACAAGGATACACTTGAGCTGGTCCAGAACAGAGTTCTAAAACTCATAGCGCGCCCTCTGTTTCGGAAACGGATGAACGTTCTGAGGAAGGAACTCGATATCGAATCCTTCACTCAATGCTTGAGAGTTTTCTTTTCACGAAGCCTACCAAGCCTTTCAAACCAGCGAAGCGCCGGCGACGACTAAACAATTATCACGACATGTCTTTACCATAGGACGCAGAAGACAAGCTTTCTCCTCGGACATATTGAGGGCGTAGCGCAAATATACTGTTAAATGACAGTCACAAAAGTGACTAAACACCGCCAAACTTGGCTTCTGACAAAGGTCCGACGCGAACCTACACCTCTTACTTACACATAGCAGTAAACCGCAGAAGCGTGCGAACTGCAATACACACATACCCACACCGACCCACCGAAAAAAAAGTTCTCTGTGACTAGTGCGAATAAGTGCATCAAGAACGTAAATAGTGATATCGTGGCACAATTTGTGCTATTGCAAGCCAGCGTTGCTTTGTTTCTTGGTGCAGTTCACCGAAAAAGGAGGCAGCATATATCACTCTACCCAGGTAGAAATGGAGAATGCAGGCCTTCAACCCATGTTCTCATTCAACCCAAACGAAGCAGTACCCATTTAATAGTCGTTTTTTATTTCTTAGCAAATGCAAATAATGTCAAGCGAGCTTTCACAGTGTGATAAATTTTCCACTCCAATAAAGGACTTCTTATGGTCATCTTTATTATGAACTAAGGAGAAATTAGGCTTTAAAAACTTGTTTCTAATAGTTATTTCCTTAAGTAGATTTTCAAAAATTAAGACTTAGTTGATCAGTAGAATTTCCATTTTCTGAAGATTTAATAGAAGATAAACCCACCTCCATGAACACCTTTGTAATCAGGAATTGTTCTAACAAATTAAAAAATGGACTGGTTATGGTGATGGTTTAAAACTTTCTTACGAAAAAAGTTTACTTTGTACTTATATTGGAGAGAGTTGAAATTTTGCAATTTACAAATAAGAGGTTCCAATTTGCAAGTGTAGCATTTCAACTGATTGGACAACTGATCGGACTTGTTAGCCTCAAAATCTGTGGAGTGTTGAGTTATGTTTCACCACACTACTGCTTAATCCAATTATACATAGTAATGATGATTCAGATCATGCATAGAAAACAATGAACAAGAGGAACATGAGGGGAACAAATTAAAAATGGGTGTGGAAAAAGATATTCACTTCTGAATAAAACTCTTGTTTTTTAAATAATAACCACATACATTCTTTCCAAATAATACACTTTATTAAAATTTCCTGGACACAATCCAATTTCGCAATGCTCGTGTCTTAATGCCTGCACTATATGACAATAATTACTGCCGACCGTTATTGTACGTCTTTAAAACAACTGCTGAACAGACTTCTCAGTGATCTTTCATAAAAGGACGTTTTGTGTAGTGCATTACGTTCGAACGCAGCACTCCATGCTGCGTGCTCCCACTCATGACTGTCCAGTTTTCATGTGGTTGACAAATTGTTGCAAATTTTGTGTGTAAGTCACATATTCAGCAATAGGGCTATTCTAATTTAATATATATTACTTATAATATATTCTCCATATATTTGCACATCTCATCTTTGATCATGTAACTATTACTGTGAAAGAATATACACCAGTAACACATGTTGGCACACCTGGAAATTCTTTCATTATATCATTCATTCCATTCTAGATATGATTTTGTTCATCACGATCCTATAGTATTTTTAACAGAAGATAGATTTAGAAACAGTAAGACCATCTTTTCTATTTTTGATAACTTAAACTACAATTGTTCAAGAAGTGAAATTGGTAGGAAATTCAAATTGAAGATATACAGAGGCGGGATTTCGGATCTTGTATTGGAGGCAAAGGGGCCACCCCGCATAAGATAGTAAAATGTTCCCCTAGATGAAATGACATATGAGTAGTTACACTACAACTATAACATAAAAATAGGGTTCTTGAAAGGTTTTTGGCCCCCCACATACCACCTACATCCATGTCTGGTGAGAAAATACCTTTTTTATTTTTCCCATCAATTTAACACTATTTCATCTGATTGAAAAAATACAAAAAAGTGTTAAAGAATGCCAGGAACTTTCTCATACCAAATTGTTCTAGTTTCCTTGGTGTGGCCTGGCTTTAAGATCTTGCTCCATTTTCTCACCAGCTGCCATCTATTCCGCCCAAAGTAAATTTTTTGACATTTTCTGGTTTTTGCATTTCTAATAGCACAACCAAAATTATCTCAAGAATTTAAATAAGATTAAAACTCGTCCCAAATAGAAATTTTCATTGAAAAATTTGAAGCCGTTTTTAAGAAAATTGGGTTATGTATTAATGTAAATGCGAAATTTGAAGCACTCTTTCACAGGAATCTATTAAGTTTTCGAAATCCTTCATTTGAAGAACTTCCACTTTTAAAAGAAAAAGAATAACCAAAATAACTTTAGTCATATTTGGCACAATCCATCGGAAAAGATTTGAAAACATTTTTGAGAAAATCGCGTTTGAGCGTTTCTGAAAATTCGGAATTTTATCTTATTTTTAAAGAAAACTGTTGGGTTTTCGAGAAACTGTATTTTACATTATTTAAAGCACATGTGTTCATAAATATGATAATGTGAAAAAATCGCCTCTAATGTAAATAGTACCGACGTGAGAGACATAATTAATTTTTTGTAATTTTTGAAACAACACAAGATTAGAGATATATGTCGTTTATGCCATCAAATAGGGTGAATTTGGTACTATGACTATCAAAAAATTTTAAGAAAAATTTGGTGCCATTTTTGAGAAAATCCTGTTTTTGCAAATATTTCACGCATTATTGCACGAAAACTACTAAAATTTTCAAAAAATCTACATGATTTTAATGAAAGAACTATTTGTGGCAACAAATTTCATTTGAAAGACAGATGTCACCTTTATCAGTGTATTTTACTCTATACTTTCAAGAATTTTAAAGAAAAAATTTGGAGCCGTTTTCGAGAAAATTTTGAAAATATCCTGGAGGCTTTATGTAAAGTACCCCCAATGTAAAATATAAATTGTAAAGAACTGTTTTCAGAGTTTCCAAACTTCAACTAGAGCCAGAAGGAAAGGGGTTTCTTGGATTTGGAAAAGATCACACATGTGGTTTAGGCGCTAGTATTGTTCACAGACGGACGAAAGTAACCAGACGGAAGTAACTAAAGGTGCTGTAGCACCTTTAGCACATACTTATGGTAATAACGGTTTTTAAATAATACTTAATTCATATAAAGTTCACCACAATTTTAAAGAATGTTTTTCAAAATTTCAAAGCTTCATCTTTTTCAACCACTTTTTCGGCGTCTTCCTACAACTAACAAATTGAAGATAACGATTTTTCCTTCAAATGAAATTTGCTGTCTTAATTAGTTCTGTCATTAAGTGATGTACATTTTTTCAACCTTTTAGTAGTTTTCACACAAAGAATTGTGGGTTTTATTTGCATACATTACACGCAGTAACGTGTAATATGTGCAATTTTAAAAACAAGAAAAACAAGATTTTCTCAACAACTGCTCCAAACTTTTGTTACTGATCACACGTACTCTATGAGATGACAACAATGCCATATTTCATTCTATATCCTCTATTCTTTTGTTTTTTCAAAAATTACAAAAATGAAATTTGTTTGAATTTACTTGGCTATCCCGGAGACGCCACGTCCATGGCACAGGTGCTGACGTTTCGGTCGCCATTCTGCGACCTTCATCAGGGCGTAGTATTGCGCGAAGATTTTTTTCATTTTTCCCCTCGCCAGTATCCCTGGCGAGGCGGGAATTTATTCAAAATTTGGGAATACAATTTGCTCCAATCTTAAGATTTCTGGAGCTTGGGGAGGGCTTTTATCTTAAAAATACTACTTAAAACTATCTTAAACTAACTTAACACTATACATTGCCACTTTGGGCGACTGTTTTACTAAGTAAATTCTTAGATTATGTCATTTCAAAGTTCATAAGATTGTTCATTGTTCTTCTTTTTTCTAATTTTCTTCATTCACTCCCTGAGTCATACTTATACTATATTTACAAACACATTCACTCACTCATTCATACCGCACTCCACTTCACTGACACTAACACTATTTACACTTTGTACACTGCACTTTGCTCGCCACGGCGCCGAAATCACTCAAGCGTCCGTGGCGCCGCGACGCTCTCGGAACCGGGCGGTCCAGGCCCGGTGGGGCGTGTTTCCGCGCCTCCCACGCGGATTCTAGCATCTGGGAGCGGCGACCGCCACCTTCAGAGAACACAGTTCAGAGAACTTGTGCGGGGGAAGTGCGCGGAAGGTGAAGGCGACGTGCTTTGGACCTTTTCTTCTGTGGAAGGCCCTGTGCACGGCGCTGTTCGCCGCTACGCCGGTCTCGCGCAGGATGCGCGGAGCGGACGGCCTCAGCGCCCTCTCGAGCGCCGTCTCCGCCCGCCACTGAAGCTCCGCCGGGAACTGATGTCGCACGCCCAGAACTCCGAACACGTCAGCGTTTCGGGAAGTGCGGTCAGGGGGTTCATTTCAAAGATGTGGGCGCGCCGCTCTGTTTTCTGCGACCCGGATGGGACGCAGAGTGGAAGGTGGAGCGGCGGCGAAAACCTCGCACGCGTTCGCCCACAGGGGGCACACGCATGCGGTGAATAGGCGCAGGTTTAAGGAAAGAGAAAGATCAGGAGAACGGAGAAGTGGTTTCAGAAGAAGGATTCTAATTTTGATTTTGGCCGCGAGGTATCGAGCGTGCGCGTGCCAGCGGAGGCCGCTGTCAAGCAACACGCCCAGATATTTCGCTTCGCTCTGCCACGGCAAATGCGCGCCGGCCAAGCTCACCGTTTTATCGGGGTCTGCCCTCTTGCGAGTGAAGTTACGGCGACGCATTTATTGAGGTTGAGAGCGAGTCGTTTCCGACTTAGCCATTCAGGAAGGGCGGCGAGACAGTCACTTAAGTACCTAACTGACTGCCTGACGTTCGCCGACGTCAGGAGTTCGCGAACATCAGGAGCCCCCAGCGTTGAATGCCTGTTTTTGTTTCAGCAGGAAGCAACGTATTGTTTACGTATAAGCCGAAGAGAGTAGGAGAGAGAACGCTCCCCTGAAGCACGCCCGCCTCGGCTCGTCTGAGGGACGAATATACGTTATTGACGCGCACTTTGAACTGCCTGTCAGAGAGAAAGCTCGCGATCAGTCTCACACAACAATCGCTCATCCCCGACTCCGCGAGGCACGCGAGTAAACCCGCGTGCCACACAGAATCGAAGGCCGATCGCATGTCGAGGAAAACTGCTGGCAAGTTCTGCCGTCTCTGGAGGGCGAGGCCAATCTCCGTGCAAAGCCGCGTGAGCTGCTGCGCGGAGCTGTGACCAGCTCTGAAACCAAATTGTTCGTCTCTGAGAAAGTTGAGGCGACGTATTTCCTGTTGCAAACGCACCAGAATCAATCGCTCAAACGTCTTCCCTAGGACAGAGAGTAGACTGATTGGTCTATAGCTGCTGGAATTAATTTATTTTTGCCAGGTTTTGGTAAAAGCGCAATGGTCGCAACCCTCCACGCTTTCGGGAAATAACCGCACACCAGACACGCATTCAGGAGCATGAGTAGAGACTCGACTCCGCGCCCGCCCAGAGCACGCAGCTGGCCGCCAGTACATCCATCTGGCCCGGCGGACTTGGCTGGATTGACACAATTTAGTGCGCTCTCCAGCTCCCTCTTCGTCACACGGCGGGCCGAGGAGAGAGGGAACAGCGGGCCAATGCTGTTGCAGCCTTGGCCTTGATTAGCCTTGAGCCTTGTAGGCCTTGATTAGCATTGAGAAATTTGTTTAGCCGGTCTCTGTCATCAATAATAATTGCATTAGTGTGATTTGTTCACATTATTGTATTTACAAGTAAATGTGCTTTAAATAATGTCATACCATGAGGTTTCTCGAAAACAAACGTTTTCTGTGAAAACAAGCTCAAAATTCCATATTTTCAGAAATTCTTTTTTCAGAATAAATAGCGGCTCAAAAGTTTTCTCCAAACTCTTTGTATAGATAGTGCTAACTGCACTGTTTGATATGACATAAAATTCATTTTGATGTTCTTTTGTTTTTTAAAAAATTACTTAAATGTAATTTTTTTAAATATCACTCACACCTTTAATAGGCATATTTCCTGTGATTTGTATACATTACCACATTTGTGAGTGGACGAGCTTTAAATGACTTATAATGAAGTTTTCCGAAAACTCAAAAAAATTCTGTAAAAAGAGTTTCAAATTTGCATTTACAATAACACTTAGTCATTTTCTTAAAAATAGCTTCCAAGTTTTCAACAAAAATTCCCTATAGGGTTCGCCCTATAGGGTTCCTAATTCGCCCTATAGGGCGAGATCTTACTCTTCTTTAATATTCTTAATGTAATACTTCATTCTACCTCTAGGAAACCCTAAAATTGAGAAAATGTTGAATAAAATGTACTTTGGTCATCGATAACTGGCAGATAGCAGGAGGTTGGGGCAAGATTGTAAAGCTCGTCCAGACCAAAGAAATTAGAAAATTAACTACTACCAGAAAGTCTGTGCCATTCTGTAGCATCACTAGTTTCGATGGCTGAGCTGTAGTTAAACAAATTAAAAACATTATTCCATTTCCCAATCTTTAAATCAGACTGACTTTAAATACACTTTGAAAATGGCTGCATCAGTTCTGTGCATTTATTTAAGGTGTTTATTATAAATTTGTTATTATGAATGAATTCTTGGCTGTCCGGGATTAGCCGCGTCATGGTCGATGGTGCTGACGTTTCATTACATGCCGACTCACACCACCACCCTGCCACGAAACGGGGTGTCCTTTCCACCCTCACCCACCGTGCCTCCCTGATATGCGACCTCAACAGCATTGAGTCAGAAAAGGCACTACTCAGAGAGACCTTCCTGGCCAATGGATACAGCAGTTCCGCCGTGCATCATGCTCTATCGAGGCTCGACTCTTCAACGCCGAAGGAACGGAACGTGCCCTCCAGTCCGCCCCGCAAGACAGCTCGTCTGCCTTACATCAAAGGTGTCACGGACAAGATTGGTAGACTGCTGCGCAGAGCCGATATCCGTCCCGTGTTTCATGCTCGCAACAAAATCGGGGGTAGCCTGGTCCGGTGAAGGACCGCCCGGACCCTCTTCAAGATGCAGGCGTATATGAAATCCCCTGCAGTTGTGGGCTTGTTTACATTGGCCAAACCGGGCGCACGGTAGAAGAGCGGATGCGGGAACACATGCGACATGACAGGCTTCAAAATATCCAGAAGTCCGCCTTAGCCCAACATGCCGCCGAAACGGGTCATCTCGTCAACTACCACGAAACCCGCACAATATTAACAGAAGACCGGTGGTGGCCCCGTCTGATCAAGGAGGCTCTAGAAATCTCTAGGAGGCCCGCAAACCTCAACAGGGATGATGGGCTCCGCCTCAGCAACACCTGGAGACGGGTCGCCGCTCTCCGCCAATGCGGTAGCGCCCCGCAGAGACACACCCCCGCGGACGGCCAATGACGTGGCCGCTTTTTTTGACCCGCTTTCTTTCCTTTTTTTTCATTTTCCCCTCGCCAGTAGCCCTGGCGAGGCGGGAATTTATTCATATTCGGGTATACATGTTTGCACTCCAACCTTTCGGTTTATGGAGCTAGAGAGTGCGGTAACTTAAAAAAACTAACTATATCTAATCTTAATCTACTTAAAACTAAACAGTGCCTCTTTGGGCTCTTTGTTTTATTTACAAAATTTGAAGGAAAAAGTTAAACGTTCTTATAATTGTTCATGTTCTTCTTTTTTGTTTTTTGTTCATTCACGCGCTCATTCATGCTTATTATATATATACAAACTCATACACTCGCACATTCATACCTCACTTCACTCACTAGCACTACACTATATACACAAACACTCGCATTTTTCGCCACGGCGCCGACTTCACTCAGGCGTCCGTGGCGCCGTGACGTCCTCGAAACCGGGCGGCCCAGGCCCGGCGGGGCGCGTTTCCGCGCCTCCCACGCGGTTTCCGGCTTCAGGAAGCGGCGACCGCCTCCCACGCACTATCTGCTCCCCCGCGTCGCACAGCTCAGAGAGCTTGTGCGGGGGAAGTGCGCGGAAGGTGAAGGCGACGTGCTTTGGGCCCTTTCTTCTGTGGAAGGCCCTGTGCACGCCGCTGTTCGCCGCTCTGCCGGTCTCGCGCAGGATGCGCGGAGCGGACGGCCGCAGCGCTCTTTCAAGCGCCGTCTCCGCCCGCCGCTGCAGCTCCGCCGGGAACTGATGGCGCACGCCCAGAACTCCGAAGACGTCAGTGTTACGGGGAGTGCGGTCAGAGGTACAAAAAGATGCGGGCGCGCCGCGAGGCGCGCCGCTCTGTTTTCCGCGACCCGAATGGGTCGCAGGTGGAAGGTGGAGCGGCGGCGAAACCTCCCGCGCCGGGGAAAAGAGGAAGAGAAAGATCGGGGGAACGGAGAAGAGGTTTTAGAAGAAGAGTTCGGTTTTTGATTTTGGCTGCGAGATACCGAGCATGCGCGTGCCGCTTTCTTTCCCGTTTCCGGTCTCCCGTTATCGCTCCTAACCCTCTCCGCCAATCGCGCGCTGCCTGCCCTTCTCCCATTGGTCGCCGCTGTGGCCAATCGGTTCGCGCACCCGCCCAATATATTGCGACACGCACGCCTCTCGGTAGCAGCACAGCTCTGAAGAAGGCCACAGCAAGTTGGCCGAAACGTCAGCACCATCGACCATGACGCAGCTAATCCCGGACAGCCAAGAATTCAACGACTCCGGCCGCGGAAGCCTACGACTCTTGTTATTATGAAAATTGTTCTGTTGTCCAAACAAAATAATGTAACTTTTTTGTTATAATGGAACTGACATTATGATTAAAACAACTGATTAATATTTATAATAGAAAAGTAAAAATATTATAATAACATTGTATACAACAGAAAATATTCAGTTGAGATAAAGTTTGTTTTTTTCTCAGTGTATACTTGACATCAAACAAATATCGTGCATGAGTTACATTTTGTCTTACATTATAATGGAAAAACATTCTTACAGTAATATAATGAACCGTTATACTCAATATTATTCGCATATTTTCACTTTCTCACTCTTTCAAAAATTGTAAATGTGTGGTTTTTGTCTCTAAGACACTATGTTCATGCTAGAACTGCCAATCACAGAACAATTAGTCAGCTGGGGCTTTTTTGAATCCATACTTTTGGCAGCATTGAAAAATTTCTCCTTTTTTGAAGATCTGTTAAAGAAAATCGTTTTGTTCCAAGCACAATGGCGTAAAGTTTTCAGTTTGCCTACTAGACTTCTACAGAGTACAAGGAATGCTGATAAAAACACATGATTTTTATCACACTATCAGCAATATAATTAAAAGATGCTTTATTAACACGGGATATTCACAGTTACCCTGATCATTATCCCGTGTGTTTTATAATATGGAACTAAAGTTTGATCTATGTGCTATTTTACTAAAAAAAACCGACACCACACGGGGAATTATTATTATTATTATTATTATTATTATTATTATTATTTTAGAAGGGGGAAATCCTTTACGGAGACCGGTGAAGCCGGTACTGTCGGAATCCCGTTCTTGGTTTACCGACTAAAACCCTAAACCTTCATCTCCTAAGTCGTGATATCTCCCACGCGGAACCGTCGCTAGACATTACTTCGCGTGGAAGATTGACTGGGAGCTAATGCTTTAACTCCTTCGCTACTTTTCCTTCATCTTAATTATGAAGTGATCTATTATATTCCACTTCTCCTTGGAGCTCAGCATTATATCCATCATGTTTTCTGGGGTCATCACTTGTTGAAGCTTAGCATAACAAGTCACTCTTACCGTCTCCCACGCACTGCACTGAAACAGTGCATGCTCTGCATCGTCAGTATCTTCAAGGCATAAGTTGCATGTCGGACTTTCTGTATTCTTGTAATCACAGAGGTACTTATTACGTAAATCCACCATGTCCCGTGAAGGCCTGGGTTAGGTAATAATTCACCTCCCCAAACTTTCGATCGATCCATCTCTCAATGTTGTTCACAATCCGATGTGTCCATCTACCTTTAGCGTTCACATTCCACCTTCTTTGCCATTCTTCAAAAAGTAGCTTCCTAGCCTCACTCTTGATGGTCTCTATTTCCTTGGGGGAGAGATACCGATTTAGTTGTCTAGCTTTCTGTAAGGCAGAATACGTCCTTTTCCTTTCCATGGCTGTCAGATCTATAGGTGGGATACAGGCCAATACCAGTACTGTGCTAGTAGACGCAGTACGGTAGGCAGCCACCACCCTCAGGGCCATTCGTCTTTGCACTTGTGTATATTTGTTTCTCATAACCTGTTTTTCCGGTGAGCTCGCCCAAGCTGGTGCTGCATACAACAGTTGTGAGTGAACTACTCCAGATATCATCCTTCTCTTGGATTCTCGTGGACCGCCTTCATTCGGTAGTATTCTTGCTAAGTTGGATCCTGTCCTCGCTGCCTTTTCTGCCATCACACTTATGTGTGGCCCAAACTTAAGTCTGCGGTCTATCTCAACTCCTAGATATGTTATTTGGTTCTTCCAGATTATTCTCTCTTCTCCCAGTCGAATATCTGGATAGCGAAAAGCCCTCCGATCGGTGACTAACACCGCTTCAGTTTTCCCTACTGCTATCTGAAGGAGTCGTCTATCTAGCCACCTTTTCACTCTGTAGAGTGCTTCGTTTACTCTTAGTTCGAGCACTTCGATATCATCGCTATGACTTATTATAAGTGTGTCATCCGCGTATCCTATAATCTGCGTGTTTCTTGGGAGATTAATATTCAATATGCCATCGTACAGGACATTCCATAGAAAGGGGCCAAGTCTGGACCCTTGTGGAACTCCGCACATCATATTTGCCTCAATCTTGATTTTATCCATGTAAATTATCTTCCTTTCATGGAGGTAGTCCTCGATGATCCTTACTAAGTATTCAGGGATCTCCTTATCACTCAGTGCTTCAATGACGTCGTTCCACCTAGCTGAGTTGAAGGCATTCCTGATATCGATTGCTACAAGTGCACAGAATCCCTTTTTCCTCCCAGTTCCGTTTCTAACTACATCTGCAATGCGAACTACTTCTATAATCGCATCCGTCGTCGAACAGCCTTTCTGAAATCCATATTGTCTATGAGAAAAACTTATATGTTCCTATGAGAAAAACTTATATGTCTTGAAAGTATTAGTCCCTCCAGTATCTTGCCCATAGTGTCAAGGCACAGTGGTCTATACGACGATATCTGTTCCAACGGTTTCTTGCCCTTCCGGAGTAGTATTAACTTTTGTTTTTTCCAGTTCCTGAAAAATTTCCCCTCCTTAAGACATCTATTATAGACTTCCAAAAGACATTCTGGATACACTTGTACCACTAATTTTAATATTTCGGTGGGTATTCCATCCAAACCTGGTGCCTTCCCAGTTTTCATATTTTTCACTGCTTTCCGCATTTCGTCTGTCGTAAAGTAGTCAGCATCATTAAACTCATAATCATTAGATCTTTGTCTCTACCAGGAATCCCTTGTGGGAAAGAGCTCTCTTATAGCTCCTCTCGTCCACTGTGGGTCATTCAGGTAAGGTATTTTGGGATCCATCCGAAGCTTCTTTGTCACGATCTTATACGCCATACCCCAGGGTTCATTATCAATCTGGTTTAGAAGTTCCTTCCAACTTCTGTTTTTGCTCATTTTAATTTCTTTTTAAGTTGTTTGCGCTGTTTTATATTGCTCTCTAAGGTATGGGTCGTTCCAGGCTCTTGTCGCCTTTCTTCTAGCCTTAATGCAGCTCCTACGTGCTTCTGCTATTTCCGAGGTCCACCAGTACATTAGTTGTTTATTCCTGGGGCCCCTGCTTCTGGGCATAGACGTATCGCACACTGTTGTCACTATTTCTTCCGTTGTCTTTACCACATCTTTGAGTGTTTCCCTTTGTTTGTCCAGCCCATACTTGCCAATAACTTGAGACTCTTCAAGAAAACGTTTTGCCTTATCCTCATTAAGTTTTTTGGGGTTCCAAGAAGGCCTACTTTTGTATCTCGCCTTACCACTTTGTGGCCCTTCTGATGTTACGGTATACCCTATGTATCGATGGTCACTCAGGGTTTCTTTATCCAACACCGTCCAGTCCGTGATGTCCTTAGCAAGTCTGGAAGTACTTATTGTCAAATCCAAAATGGATGAAGTATCTCCCCGTTGGAAAGTGATCTCATTCCTAGAGTTAAGAATAATAAGATCATTTCTTACTACGAACTCGCATATAATAGCTCCCCTTCTGTCGGAGCGCGTCTCCCCCCATTCCGACGATTTACCATTGAAGTCGCCTGCTATCAGCGCCTCTCCTTTCGTTGTCTTCAGGCTAGCCTCCAATTCGTCAATGTCTTTTAGAAATTTTTCTATTGTGTCATTCGGGGAGAAGTAACAGCTGTAAATTCTCTTCTTATTCACCTCAATCCATACAAACCCATTCTTCGTCATCTTATATTTATTAATATTTAACTTCCTATTGTGGATTATTATACCCGCTCTTCTTGTGGTATCTCGATACAACATGTTTTCGCAGTAAGGTTGCTCACTAGTAAGTAGCACATCCACTTCCCTCTCTGCAGCAACCTGCAGCATCAAGTCCCACGCCTGTTTACTCCTCCCCAGGTTAATCTGTAGAAGTCAAAGCATACTTGATGTTTTTTCCCTTCTGAACCGCCGCTATAATGGAGGCACATTTGTTACTTCCTAACAGATGTTGATCCTCTTTGTTTTTCCCTTTACATAAAACACATTGCTCCCTGTTGGTACAGTTCTTGGCCACATGTCCAGTTTTACCACATCTGTAACATACCTTGCTACGATCAGGTCCTCTGCAGTGCATTGCAATATGTCCGAAGTCTAGACATCTATAACATCTTGTTATCTGGGGTTTTTCCCTGATTCTGCAGTTAACCCATCCAATCTTAATGTTTCCTGCCTTTATAAGATTATGAGCTATCTCTTCTTCCAACAACATTGTAGCTGTTTACATTCCTCTGTAACATTTGCGCATCCTACAGGGGGTGGACATATGTTCTATTGCTACTATTTTGCTCACCGCCTCCAACACCTCCTCGACAGTAGCCCTTTCATCAATATTTCTAATTTCTATTAGACGCTTTCGTTCCAAAGCACGCACTTGATCTTGCTTCCCTACCGCTTTCTCCAAAGCCTCATTCAATGAGGCAACATTTCCAATTTTTTCGAGAACAATAAGTACCTCTTCCTTTTTTGTCCTCCGTATAGCTAGTATCTTTGTACCATGATCACTAGGGTTCACGGTGTCCTTCATCTTCTTTATGATGTCAGCATAAGTTTCCCCTTTTTGCTGCCACTTTGTAGCTGGATTGACTTTCCTGATTGTTGTCTTCTTCTTTTGTATATTTTTTTCCTTTCTGCTTTGATGGAGTTGCCAATCCTCCCCTACTTGGTCTTATGCCTTTTCAGATGATTCTATCTCCTCCCCCTGCTTTACTTGCTTTTCGCCTGGCGTAACCTCCACCGTAGTTATCTCCTTTGTTTTCTTACCTCTTCTATTGGGTTCTTCGGGGGGCCCCTTTTTACTTCGTACGTCTTTCTTATCTTCCCTTACCTTATTTTCCTTCTCTCCACTCAGTAGAGAGTTCAGGATCCCTGAAAATTCTCTCTTTTCCTCTACTACCTCTTGTACCCTATTCTTCAGGGTATCCATATTTTCTATAGCTTTAGTCAAAGCTTCCTTCACACTCAGCGGATTGTTCTTCGGCAAATTTTTTCTATCGTCTTAAGGCTTTGACTTAATTCATCTAGGAGTTTCCCTTGGAATTCTATCAGTTGTTGCATTGTTCCCCTTTTTCTATTATTAGATCAGCTGCTCTAAGCTCAGAACTTATTTCTGGACGAGAGGTTTTAAGGGATCCCTCAACCCTGGAATCGCATACTTCCATACGTGTCCCGCGAAGTTTGCTATCACTCGTAGCAATATCTGCCCCGGGTGCCGAGTGATCCGCATCCTTGGCATTGCAGTTCCTTGATGACGACGCCCGGTGGCCTGCTTGCTCACCACCGAGCGCCGGTACTGGGGCCCCTGCACTATTTATTATCCCCTGCACGAAATTATTATTAATTATTATTATTATTAATATTATTATTATTATATTTATATTATTATATTATATTATATTATTTATAATATAATATTATTATTTATAATATGGAACTAAGAGTTTACCAATATATTAATATATCTTATTAGGTCAGCTTAATAAAATAAGTGTTCACTTAATGATTATTAAATTTCTTCTCAAAATACAGAAAAAAGTAAATGGTTTATGATATAAATTTTAGATCCGCGAAATGAAATGTTTTTAAACAAGTTTGACCCAACATTAGGGGTGCAGTTGCCCCTTCCCCCCAAATTAATATAAGAAATTCTTGTAAATGCTATAAAATTCAAAGTTGTAACAAATCTTTGTAGCAATAGATGTATATTCAACAAAATTGCTTTTACTTCATGCGGACCCTTCCTTTGCCAGACATGCCCATACGAGATATTTTATATCAGAAAAAAAGGGCATTCCATTATTTATGTTCATACCTAAGTTCAGAAAACTACAATGTACACATACCATGATCAAGTTTTTAAAAAATGCACAAACAATATGTGTTTTGTTGTATGACTACACTGAGAAGAGTGTTTACCATTAAGAAAAAGCTCTTTATGTGTACAAAGACTCACGCCCCAGGCAATATTCAAATCACACATTGCTGTTTTTTTTATATTCCTAACTACTATGAAGTAATTTAATGAGGTATATGCATTTCTTCCTTCTACATAGAGGTCAGTGTTTTTAACCCTGTGACTGGAAATTTAGTGTGATTAAAAAGCAATTTAGCTCCACAACAGAGATTACTCTCCTTAATAATATGACATGATTGGCACTGATGAATCAATGCAGCATTCATTTATCATTAAAAATTAGTAAATGATGACATTTTGAAGTTTATGGAAATGGTGTTTATCTTTTTTAATGTCATGTTAATGTTGATACTAAACAATCTTTAAAAGCAAGTACTTACACGGAGCTAAAATAAGCTGCAAAAAAGAGCACGTTTCTGCTAACCTGCTTATAAAATGGTCTAGACACATTTTTCAAGCCTAAAGGATTACTGAAAAAGTGTTTAAATTAAAGATTCCCTATAAAAAAGAAGAAAAGAAAATTCAAGGTGCTGCAAAACTTGTACACTGTCGCAATGTAATGAATATAAGTTTTATAACAGTATTTTAAAATTGCCCTCAGCTACCACAGAACAGCCTGAAGATATGTTTCTGCATTAGCCTTAATATTTTTGCTCAGTTCAAACAAAAGAAAGGATTCCAACTTTGACTACATATCAGAACCAATATAAGAATTGTAAAACCCTCTAAAAAACATTGTCCTTATGGTTACAGGAAATTAGTTTGTAATTGTATCATCCAGCTTCCAGTTTGATTGCTATGAAGATTTTTTTGATTTTCCAAAACTAGGGAAAATGATTTATATACCAATATAAAGTTTATTATTTATTAGAGATACTTCAAGCCATGGACCACTAACCATCATTTCTAAACAGTTCAAGATGTAGAATTGCAGTTTTCGCTCAACATTACAAGGGGACACATAACATGCCATTGATATACTGTTTGTAATTTTCTTAGTTTCGGAACAATTCAATCATCTTTGAATTTTTAAGCTTTTACCATGGGATGAAATCTGCAGAAAGCAATTCCAATTCATGGTATGGTATACCTGGATAGAATGGATTTTCCTTGCCATTTGTGATAAGTCATCAAAAGACAGAAGGGACCTTTAAATGTATTTCCTCTTATTTGCAGTGTGCCATTCCCAGACATTACTTGCTGTGCATTTCTCATAAACAGGTGTTAAAGTAAACTTTTGCGTTCTTAGTGTGTATTTTTTTAGACAAATATCTAAATATTAATAAGTGTTTTGATTTCTTCATGGTAATAGATTAAAGAAACAATTTATTTAGTCTTCTAAGAACTATGTAGCAAATTATATTATTGTGACATCTAAAGATATGTCTTATTTCATTATTTGCCAATATTGATTGATCCAAGCGTATATTCAATATTTATTATCATATTTTTGTTTTGTTCAAACACAAATGAATCAACCTTTTATAATATAGTAATTTTTATTTCCTATTTCCCAAATTGCCATATTATTCTCACAATGCAATGAATTTGCAGAAAACACCTCATTATCAGTGATGGGAAGCATAATGCCACCTGTACTGACATGCTCCTGCTGAAGGCCTTGCAGATGAGTTCAGCTGGCTTTTTGCTCTTGCAGTACTGCTGACCACACCTTTCACTTACAGATCCCTCCAAATGTAACCTCGTTCACCCAGGGTTCTCCATTGAAGGGTTAAATAAATACTCTCTATTCTGTTATCTCATAGGTATGTATTTAAAACTATGCAGAGTAATATACTTGGTATAGAAAACCTAATGCAATACTCTGGAAAATTGAGAAATTTAGACAGAAATACATGTTTCAAGAACCCCTGATACTGATATTTTATTTTAATTTCTTTTTAAATCTGTTGAGAGTTGCACTCTTAATGCAACTTTCGCCTTTTTTTTGCTATTAAGTTAAAATTGTGATGTACTATGGAGAGAAGGGTATTCTGTGCATGTTTCCTTAAATTCTGGAATCACTACACTAACCCATAAATAAGTTGAATCCTGAATAGAAATGGAAAATAGTGTTTTTGGCAAGAATTGATCATAAAATATTCACCATGCATATAAGCCAAATGAATTGCCCATTGTTGCTTTCGCAATGCTGCACGGATAACAAAGCAATGTATTAGAACTGCGCTGGGAAAACTTAAGTCACCACTGCCACTGGGTCGTATTGTTAACTTCTGTTTTTTTAAAGGCCAAAATGCACATTTAATTGTCAAATTTGTGTTGAAATGTGCTTCAAAAGAATTACAGTCAGACCTCCATACATCGAAACTGACGATTTTCTTCAATATATAGAAACTTTGATACACACAAAAAGTTATAAATTTTTGCAAATTGTTTTAAACAATATTGAAAAAAATTGGGTAAATTGGAAAATTCGACCATTAAAACTTAACAATTTTTAATCATTCATACCACATATTTATGATTAGTAAAATGAAATAGTACTGCATAAGTACCTGACTATCGTTAAATTGAAATTTGAAAGAAAATAAATTATAACGTCTTATTGTACACACGATGCACTCCGTTCAATATACAGTTCACACTTCTTAACCCACTAAAACACTTTATCTGGAACATTTTCTCAAATTAAATAATTCTAATTGTTTAGAAATGTAACTTATAGTACGTACAGTACATTTATATTTCATAGAAAAAATCAAAAAGGAGTTCAACATACAGAAATAATTTTTGATATATAGAAACGCTTTTAAGGGACAGATAAATAGTTGAATATATAGTCTCTAAAACCATTTTCTATATATGGAAAATTATTTCTGTATACTGAACTCATTTTCCGACTTGCCTCTTTTTTTTCTATGAAAAACATTTTAAAAATTTCTATAAATAATTTTCTATGAATGTCTAGCTAAAATGATAACTTAAATTTTCGAAAATTACAAAAGTTAGCATATTTTTGATTCTAAAAGCATTTTTAAGATAAAGAATTTATCAAATGAAATTTATTCTCCATAATTAGTTCTTTCATTAATGTCATATATTTATTTTGAAAATATTAGTCTTTTTTTAAAATTTTGAGTTGGAATTGCCACATGGGTTAGAAGGAAATATGACAATAATAAAAACAATTTTTTCTCAAAAATATCTCCAAATATTTTCTTTAAACATTTTTGGGATAATACTAAATGACTAAATAATTTGCCATTTTGATGTATATTTTTTTTAAAATTAAATTTTTTTAAACATATCTCTCACATGATTAAAATTTACATTACAGGTTTTTGTGTTCTTTTTTTTAATTTGCATTGAAAATTGGGTTTTTCTCTTGTATAATATTTTTAAAGTAATACTTGAATTCTACTGTTAAGGAATAAAAAACAGAAAATGTGAAAAAAATGTTCAATTTGATAAAACTCTATTTACTCAGTACAAATATCACATAAAATGAACTACTCCATTCTGATAATTGAAATAAATAACTGTGTTGTAAATACAATGCTTGTTCTACAACATTGAATTTGTATGAAATGAAAAAAATAAAATTCAATACTGCAAAACTCATTAAAGATTGTGTATGGATAAAACGTCACTTGGTAATATTAGTAGTTTTATTAAATTATTACATGTTACATAACCATAGTTGTTTACAAATACGATCAAGTGATGTGAGACAGGACTGGGGTGAGAGAGTCAAAAATACATGGACTGTGTTAAGGCTTGTGGGTTTGAAACTTAAGTAAGAATAATTTCAATTGTGTTTCAGGCATGGGGACTGTTCCCAATTCCTCATGTATTATATGTCTACCATAATCCTTCAATAATATCTTGGCCTAGGTGGAACATGTTTTTAATTGAGGAATTGGATTCCACATTTCAAATAATTGTACAAACAATAAAGTGGGGCCAAGGAAACTATGTTTACATACTGGACCAAGATAGTACTAATTTTAATTTTTGAATGTTTTGAAAGCAATATAGTGTGAATAAATTTTTTTATTTGGCATGTGATTTGAAATTAAATGGACAATATTTTCTTTTGGTAGCCTTTGCAATATTAACCTTTACAAGGTCACATTTGAAGCATGGCATGAAGACCAGGTGAAGTAATTTTCTTTCAAGGGGATTTTAAGATTTCATTTTATTTGCAGTGTTTATTTTTTATTTTCTATTACTCTTTGCTATTTATCTCCTTTCATAGAAAAGTAGACTATCAAGAGATTATTACCAAGTCAAAACAATGCCAAAATTTTGCAATTTAAAGTGGCCACAAATGGTACAATATCAGGTTTGGAAACAAATTACTAATGAAAACCACATCAAGTTAAAAATTAGCCATTTTTAGGTACAAGATACATTCAGTAAGTATGGCAATCTCTAATTCCTGTTTCACTTGACAAATTTTGAATTGAAACCACACAATTGCAATTGGCTATGACATATGACAATATTTGTAACTATCACCACAAGAGGTGCTTTTATCTAAATACTTAAAGTAAGGTATAACTTTTACAAATGTTTTGTCATAATTAAATATGTAAATCTAAAAATTATTCTCTTTGTTTATGAAGGAAGTCCTCAAAAACATTGATAATTGACCAAGTAAACAATAGGTCAGAAGTTAAAGTAAATAGTACTGTTTATACCCATATGAATAACAGAATTCACAACCATAGTATGTCAAACTCCAAAAATGTGTAAATTTTCCTTCTTTATTAACTTAAAAAATCACAATGTTGGGAATATAAAATAGAAGAAATGATACACATAAAATAATGTAAGTGAATTTCTCAGAAAGTAGTGAGAAATGCTTAAATTTGAAAAGCTCAAATATTTGTTTAAATTAGGAAATTATTTGTGAAGAATGGAAATAAAATAGTATGTTGGTTAGAAAATTGAAAATTTGTCTTCCATTGGGACCAAAAAAACAAAACAAAACAAAAAAACAGCACTTTCTTTCCTAAAACTTCTCATGACTGTTAATGCTTTTTCTGTGCAAGACAATAAAGGTCAATAAACATTTTGGGCATTTCGTTTTCAAATGGAATATTGTATTCCTTTACAACTTTTGCAGCCAAGCACTTAAGGCTCAAAGACATTTGACTTTGCAGAATATCGAATGCAGCATCTAGAACCAATGAGTAGATAAAAACTCTTCATTCCATTTCAACCTCCCATTGCAAATGAAAAGATTGAACCAACTTGTAGAGGCAGTGTTAAATAAGTCCCCCCAAAACATTTACTACATCTGTATGAGCTCCAGCATTTATTAAAAGAGAATAAGTAGAGAGGATATTATATCTACCTTGCTTAAAAAGGCGATCAGCTCTTCACTTGTTTCTTCAAATTAAAATTTTATGGCTCCATCACCTTTCTGTCACTTTAATAGCTGTGATATATCGAGGAGGGGGGTAATTAACAATGCTTGAGTACGCGAGCAGATCTTCACTTGTTTCTTTTGAATGAACTATATGAAAAGGAACCTCCATAGCAATTCTGTCGTCCTAATATCTGAGACGTATATGCAGAGGATACTTTTCAATGAAAACCATGTGGAAAGTAACTCCATCAGAATTCTGTCGTCTTTAAACGCCAATTTTAAACGTATTTATTATACAATGCTAAGATAGCGAGCAGATCGTCACTTCTTTTGAATGAAGCTTTATGGCAAATAACCTCCAATGGCTTTCTGTCGTTCTAATATCTGAACGAAGTAATTATACTTTCCGTGCTTAAAAGCCAATCAGTTCACATGTTTTTTTCGAATCAAACATTATGGCATGTAACCTCCTTCCTTAATGTCTGTTTGAAGAACTTACACTCATTCATTCTGTCTAATTAACCCTGGACAATGCGTAAAATGGGAGCAGATGGTCACTTGTTTCTTTTGAATGAAGCTTGATGACAAGCAACCTCCAATGCCTTTCTGTCGTTCTAATATCTGAACGCTATAAGTAATTATACTTTTCATGGCAATCAGATCACATGTTTCGAATCGTTTCATGGCATGTAACTAACCTCCGTCGCTTTTCTGTCGTTCTAATATCTGATACTTGCATGTATAGGGTATATTTACTTACTTAAAGTTCAATATTAAGATAGTGGATCTTCACTTGTTTATTGTGAATGTCTTTTATGGCAAGTAACCTCCAATCCTTTTATGTCGTTCTGTTATTAGATGATTTCTACAGAGCGTTCCCGTTTCTTTCGAATCATTTATGGCATGTAACCTCCATCGCTTTTCTGTCGTTCTAATATCTGAGACTTATCTGTAGATATTTATATTTATAAGTATATTTAGTAAGTATATTTTATAAGTATATTATATAAGTATATTTACTTACCTACTTCAATTGTTTATTTCGCACGGAGGGAGTATTAAACAGATTTTCACTTGTTTGTTGTGAATGGCTTTTATGGCAAGTAACCTCCAATGCTTTTATGTCGTTCTGTTTCTAGATGATTTCTACTGAGCGTTCCGCTTCTTTATGACATCCTCCATCGCTTCTCTGTCGTTTGTAACCTCCAATGCTTTTATGTCGTTCTGTTACTAGATGATTTCTACAGAGCGTTCCCGTTTCTTTCGAATCATTTATGGCATGTAACCTCCATCGCTTAATTACTTATATATTAATTAAAGCAGATCTTCACTTGTTTCTTTTCAATGAAACTTTATGGCAAGTAACCTCCATCGCAATTCTGTCGTTCTAATATCTGAAACGTATAAGTAGGGGGTGTATAATATCGACAATGCGTAAAATGGGAGCAGATTGTCACTCGTTTCTTTTGAATGAAGCTTTATGACAAGCAACCTCCAATGCCTTTCTGTCGTTCTAATATCTGAACGCATGTTTCACGCATGAGATCAATGTTTCGAATAAATTTTGTAACTAACCTCCGTCGCTTTTCTGTCGTTCTAATATCTGAGACTTATATGTAGAGGGTATATTTAAGTTCAATATTAAGCTGATCTTCACTTGTTTGTTTTGAATGACGTTTTATGGCACGTAACCTCCAATGTTTTTATGTCGTTCTGTTTCTAGATGATTTCTACAGAGCGTTCCCGTTTCTTTTGAATCATTTATGGCATGTAACAACCTCCAGCGCTTTTCTGTGTTCTAATATCTGAGACTTATATGTAGAGGGTATATTGTTTCTTCTTCAATGGTTTTAATCTTCACTTTGTTTTGAATGACTTTTATGGCAGTAACCTCAATGCTTTTATTCGTTCGTTACTAGTGATTTCTACAGAGCGTCTCCGTTTCTTTATGACATCCTCCATCGCTTTTCTGTCGTTCGTAACCTCCAATGCTTTTATGTCGTTATGTTACTAGATGATTTCTACTGAGCGTTTTCGTTTCTTTCGAATCCATTTTATGGCATGACCTCCATCGCTTTTCTGTCGTTTTAATATCTGAGACTTATATGTAGAGGGTATATTTATTATAGTCTTCTTTAAATTTTTTTATCTACTTCATTCTTTTTTTTTTGTTACTAGATGATTTCTACAGTGTCTCTAGATAGGCCGGTAGATGTCGTTATTTGAATTTCACGCCCGACGCCATGTGCAATCTAATTTTCACCAACGCGCTCTAACGGTCAATCTGTGAACTACTCATTTCATAGTTTACGCCAGTCCTATGTCACTAGGATAGGCCGGTATTAGTTGTTATTTGAATTTCAGCCTGACGCCATATGCAACTGTATTTTCACCAACGTGCTCTGATGGTGAATCTGTGAACTACTCATTTTGAGAGTTTGGCGCGACTGAGGTGGTTGATTCAAAGGTGTTTGTCTGAGGCGTTTGATGAGCTTGCATCTGCCCTGACGAGCGTTTGCTGAGTGCAAAGAGTATATCTGTGTGCTGCTGTTGCTAGCGACAGGTGATTTCGAGTCTGGGAAGATATCTGCAGTTTTGTAATGTCGAAATCTACGAGAAGATGCTGGGTGCCCAATTGCACCAATTCGAAATCAAAATTAGCCGTTACAACGCGGCTATTTGGATTTCCGAGAAACGTTAAAAAGTGAGTAACATTTTTCGTATCTTACGTTTCTATGCATGTACTTTGTTGATTAACATTGATTTTTTATTATTATTTTGTTGAATTGTATCAGTAAAATAAATATATTTATGATTTAGATGCAGAGAATGGTTAAAAGCAATTGGGGACCGAGCTCTTGCCAAATGTTCTTGGAAGAGATTGACCACAACTAGATTTGTTTGTAAAGAACATTTTGTGGAACAGCATTTATCTGCGAGTTATAGAATGTATGAGTATGCTGTTCCAATACAATTTTCGGAACCACGAAATCCTCTTTGCGAGGAAGCCTTGCGGGATTTCGATGCAAGCGTTCCAGTTGAAAGAAGTAAGTTCATTTTCTTGAATATGCATTTAGGCGTTTCAGTATTGTGTCGTAAAGTGATTCTCTAATGTATATTTTCGGTTTCAGATGTCCAGATTTGAAATCCAGAAATTTCAGTGGATGTTACTCTCGGTGAGACTTCTTTTCAATAGAAAAAGTATAATTTATTTGCTCAGACAACAATTTTTGGGCAATATGCATTGCCATAAAATAGTACAATAATGTGAATAAAGCGTTTCTCATCAGCAGATTTTGCTTTTCAGAACCTTGTGTAGAAGTGAAAATTATACCCCAATAATGTCGATTAACATGGAAAAAAGATTTTCTTTTTAAATTTGTTCTCTTTGAGAACTCAGGGTGATCATGTTAAAGAATTATTGTTATGTGCAGTGAATGGCTTTCTTCATTCTGCACAAAGTCTGTGAACATACCTCTACGCTAAGTTTGTAATGGTACAAGTATTGAGAGTTTTAAGATCAGTGTATATTCTGTCATTGGATACAGATCCATTACATAAACTATATTTCCCACATCTGATTAGGAAATTCTAATTAAATTAAATTAAATTTGAAGATGAAATTTATTCTGTAAATGATAGTCATTTTCACAAATTTGGAATGTCTTTTTTGCTATGTTAAGACACTTTATTGAGAAATTAGGAATACGAAAACTTTGTGTCTCTGTTTCAGAGACTATTTTTATGCATTTTTAGGATTTCTTTAGTGTTTAGTATCTGGTCTGTGATATATTTTTAGTATTAGTATTAATTAATTTGTATTATTGGTATTGATATAAGTTGGATATGTAATGTTATACTGTTCTGGCAATAATTGTTTCTCATGCAAACTGTCTTGATTCAATTTTTATTCTATAATGTGTGTATCATTGTATTTTGTTCATTCTCATGCCAATTACATTCTGAATGTGAATGCTGATCTCTATTAGATTGTGAATTGTCATGAGTGTTTATACAGTGTTTAATTCCACAGCTCAGTTGTTTGAATATCTGTCCCAGGCTCAGTTCCTGGTGCAATCAAATTATTGCACATTGACAATCAATTTCCAGAATTAAATTTTGGATCATAAGCATTGTTGGACCAGTTACATTCCACTCTTTGTAACCAAACCACAAAAAATGTAATAGAAGATCCAAAAAGATCTCATTTAATAGATTACAACCAAAGAAACAATACTTGAAACTCTGATGGGGTATTGTAAAAAATATAGTTTTCCAACTCATATTTTTAGTTACGTTCTCATAAATGTTAAATTGTAAGCGCACCCTTATTTTCGTCATCTGTATGTCATCAACACCTGTGCTGTAGTTTTAAATGCAGTATTTTGTTATAATGAACATTTTGGATCAGAGCTGGACAATGGGAAATTTCACTCTTTGGTTAAAAACTGGGATGTTATAATGAATGTGACATATATTTATTTATTCAAAAACTGTATGTGACGTATGGGGGAGAAAATCATGAGAGACATGGGAGACATTACAATGCATCTCAATAAAATTGAAACTGGAACTGGAAAGATAGATTGTTAAACCTTGTTAGGAAATGTAGATAACAAAAATAGAATGTTTGTTATTTTTATTATATCTAAAGCAGTAAGTGCTGTTACGTTTGAGGTTTGGACAATATGCTAAAAGTTCAATTTTTAGCACTAGTGTAACTACATAATTAGGTGATTTATATTTTTGAATTGAAATGAAAGGCAGTAATACTGATTAAAGACTCACAGTGAAAGTGATTTCATTTTGCTTATAGGATTGGGGCACTTCACTATTGGCCTCTTGTCACCATCTTTCCTACTCACAAAATAAAATGGCACTTTTACCAATTGTATCGTAACGATTTGTTTTACCTGAGCAAAGGTGCGAAAATGTTTTCATTTGTTTCTTTTAAGCACTGTTCATATAAAGTGCTGTGTAATATAATAGTATTCCATAGTATTCACATTAATTTGGTATGTCTCTAAGTAAAGTTACAAAGATGAAACAGGCCAAAACAGACTGTCTGTTAATAAGTTTTTTCTTAATAAAATGCTGTTTTTTACATTACAAGATGTAATGTAAAAATCATTTTGTTTTAATAAATGGATTTCTGACTGTCTATAAAAAGTAATTATTGGAAATTTTATTACGAAAAAACAAGTAAAGTTACATTTAAACTTGTGTACTAGTCTGTGTTTATTGCCTTATGTGTAACAAAATTGTTAATGCTATTGAAATTATAAAATTTTAATATTGTCAATATCAATATGTCAATATATTCAATAAATACTAGATTTTACTGCTCTAATTTGATTTTACGTCCATAAAATCCTTACAATTATTTTTTTATTTTTTGATAAGTTAAGGTTGAAAATATAGGGAGTGATTTTGAAAATTATATGGAGTGAATATGGAGAAAATTTTAAACTTTACGCGTAACTTTAGGCGTAAGAGAACTTTACGCGTAAAATTTTAAACTTAACGCGTAAGAGAGAGAGAATCCCATAATGGTCCAACGTATGGGGGTTCCTGTATTTACGTTAGAAATAATATTGATTCTATCCCCTTGGCGGAATTAAATGTGGACTCCATTGAAAATATTTTCGAAATTTCTGTTGTACTTATATACTTCAGTAAGTACTTCACTAAAAGTGATAATACTTTGCATTTACAGACCTCCAACAAAGAGAACTACAGATTATATTTCGTTCTTAGAAAACCTGGAGATAACACTTAACAAAGTCAGCAATCACTCTTTTGAATCCATTGTTGTGTGCGGATATTTTAACATTGATTTTCTGGTCAAATCTTGTGAGAAAGAAAAGTTTCTCAATTTAATTAATTCCTTCAATTTAGACATTACAATTAATGTACCTACACGGATCACACAACATTCGATGAAGAAACAACATTCGAAGTTGAAACAAAAGATTTAGGATACAGTGACCACGATGCACAAATTCTTACCATTATAAGAAATGCGATCACTGACACAATAAATAATACACGTATGACTAGATTGTTTACTAAAAGTAAAATTAAATTATTCATTGATTACTTGATGCAGGAGTCATGGGAAACGGTTCATAATACTGCTGATACAAACGACAAATATAATTCTTTTTTTTCAACTCTTTCATTTCATTTTAACAATTGCTTTCCTCTTCAAAAACGAAAATAAAAGATTTCACGGAAAAGCAATTCTTGGATAACACAAGGGATTAGGACATCTTGTAAAAACAAGCGAATTCTTTCTTTCATTTCTAAACGTCATGACGTATCTCAAGATTTCTATCTACTTTAAAAATACAAAACATTGTTACGAAAAGTCATAAGGCAGGCTAAAATCATGAAAACGATCAGGATATTTTGAACTCAAATAATAAAACAAAAGCAATGTGGAATATAATAAAAAATACTACCAAATCAACTAGAAAACCCGTAGAGAATGTTGTTTTAAAATATAACGATATAAATGTGAACGATCCGGCAACAGTGGCTAGTCTCTTTAACCAATACTTTTCGAGAATTGCTGCCGATCTCACTAAGGGTCTTCAGGCACAAAATTCAAAAACAGACAGTTCACCCAAAATTTTAGACACAATGTTCGTTTCCGAAACTTCTTCCTATGAAATTCTCAAAATAATCGGTAAACTAAAAAATAAATATTCGTCCGGTTTAGATAATTTCCGGTTTTTTTAAACCCAAAATTTTAGACACAATGTTCGTTCCAACATTTCACTGGAACGTTTCAGATATTTTCAAAACAGCTAAAATTAAGCCGCTTTTCAAAAAGGCAACAAAATGAAATTCAAAATTATCGGCCCATTTCTCTTCTATCAGTTTTTTCAAAATATTAGAGAGACTTTTTACATACGAATGGAAACCTTTCTCACTAAACACGACGCGCTTGCAGATTGCCATCATGGATTTAGAAAATCAACGGAAACAGCTATATTTTCATTTCTTAAAGATGTCGCCTCATCATTGGATCAAAACGAGGCACCTATTGGATTATTTTTAGATCTCTCAAAAGCTTTTGACGTCATTGATCATGACATTTTACTTTCCAAATTACCTTCATATGGAATTCGTGGTATTGCTCTAGATTGGTTATGTTCGTACCTTAAACAACGATCTCAGAGAGTTGAAATACCTTACTGGAATGATGGAACATTACGTACGCACCTTTCCGACTCTTTGCCCGTTGTATGTGGAGTTCCTCAAGGATCGATTTTAGGCCCTATTCTGTTCCTACTTTACGTAAACGTTATGCCCTCGACAATTCGAAACGGAAGAACGGTTCTCTTTGCGGATGATACGAACATCCTTTGCAATAAAGAAACAGTAAATAGTACAATATCAGATGTTTCAAATTGGTTCCGAAATAACAAATTAATAGTAAACGAAAAGAAAACGGTTTTAATGCAGTTTTCCATTTCAAATAAACAATTCTGTGCCCCATTGAAAATGAACAGTGTACCATTCTTTTACTATTCGTCAAAAAAATTGAACACAAAATTAAGTTCATTATGCTACGCGTTCAGAATTCTTCAAATTCAGTCAGCCTTCATACTGCTCGTTGTGTATACTTCGCGAATGTTCATTCCCGCCTGAGATATGGCATAATATTCTGGGGAAATACATCTTATTGCTCCCAGACTTTTAGATTACAAAAATGAATTGTACGAATAATAACCAAATCCCACCCATGTGATTCATGTAAGCCTCTCTTCATTAATCTAGGAATTCTACCATTACCGTGTCTTCTTATTTACGAATCAGTGGTTTTGTAAAAAATGACTCCTTAAGGCGGAATATATTTTCAGAAAATGCCAAGTCTATTACTATAACACTCGACGTAGAAATCATATTCATCAGGTGACAGTATCAACAGCTCATTACAAAAAATTCACATACAATACATGTACATTATTTTACAACACTTTGCCAGATGACATTAAACGATTCAGTTCAATAGAAAAGTTTAAATCCCAAGTGATAAGAGCCAAAATTTATTGCTTATTTGTCCTTGAAAATAGATTTTATTACATGGGAGTTTTTTTGCTTTTTTTCTCGCTTTCAAAATTCAAAATTTATTGCTTGTTTATCCTTGAAAATAGATTTTATTACATGGGAGTTTTGTTTTTCTCCCATTCAAAATTCAAAATTTAAGTAGTATATGACTTAGTGTAGGGATCACAGAATTTTGAAAATGTGCACACAATTCACTTTTCCCCATAGCACGTCATACGCAGTTTTTTATCTGTTTTTTGATGTAAAAGAAATAAAAAATAAATAAACAAGTGAAATCGTTTCTGCTGCATAACTGTTTCTATACAATTAGAGACTATAAAAAAATTAATTTTAACAATGATACATAATGCATTATTTACCATTTAAACTGTATAAATGAGTAAAACAACCAAGAGCAAATGCTGAGATGGCCCCTTGTTTTGCTTCTGGACATAAATGTAACTTCATTTTCTGTGCACGTCTTTTAGAATTCAGTGGGAAATACAGTTATTCAAATTATCGTTTCCATGTTGTCGCGGCAGGAAGTAATAAGAGCCAAAATTTATTGCTTTTTTATCCTTGAAAATAGATTTTATTACATGGGAGTTTTTTGTTTTTTTTCTCCGTTTCAAAATTCAAAATTTATTGCTTATTTATTTTTGAAAATAGATTTTACTGCATGGGAGTTTTTGTGTTTTTTCCTTTCAAAATTCAAAATTTAAGTAGTATATGACTTAGTGTAGGGATGACAGAATTTTGAAAATGTGCACACAATTCACTTTTCCCCATAGCACGTCATACGCAGTTTTTGACGTTTTTTTGACGTAAAATAAATAAATAAATAAAATAAATAAATAAATGAACTGTTTTTGTCAAATTTTTCGGTTATTTCTACGCTATTTTCTGTTCATTTGCCTAATAGGAGTCAATACGGTTGCACATGGCGGCACCGGAAGTTGGCTAATAAGGCTTTTCCGTTTAACATTGAGTGCCATCTCTGAGATATACTCTTTGGTTTGCGCTATCTCAGTTGGTTGGATTTCGGTTGAATTTCTGTCTCCAGCGTAGGATGTGTGGTCTATACGTGCTTATTGTGGGACCGTTAACGGTGTCTAGCCACTAGTTACTTTGAGTTTAGGAAAGAAATTTAGTGGTTTATAGCTCAATCGCATTGTCTGAAGTGTGTGAAGACTACAAGAAGATGCTGGGTGGCCAATTGCACAAATTTAATAGAAAATTAGCCATTAAAATGTGGTGATTTGGGTTTCCAAGAAATGTGAAAAAGTTAGTTTAATTTACTTGTTTAAAAACCTTACGTTTTTATGCAAGTAATTTGTAGATTAATGCTGCTGTTAATTTTTTTTAAAATGACGTTTGTAAAATAAATAATTTGTTTTAGAGGCAGAATGGCTAAAAGATATTGGGAACCAGCTCTCGTCAAATGCACATTTAACCATTAGTGAGTCAATATGCAAAGAGCATTTTCTGCAACTGCATGTAACTGGGGACAATAATGCTACTGAAAAATTGGGATAATAATTGATCATTTGTGGATAGAGAAACTATGGTATGCTGCCGAAATGTGCCCAATACATTTGCTGACAGTATTCATGGTAAGTGTTTGTCTTGAAAGGGCATTCAAATAATTTAGTTGAAAGTTGTGGAACTTCTATTTTACGTTTCTGTGTATTTTCAGATCCCTTGTTTGAGCCCATCGAGATTGTCACCAACTTTAATGGCTGTAACTGTTAAGACGTTTTAAAAAGAGAATTCATCTGTCCAAAGTGTAGCGCAAAAGAGCTTAAACAGAAGATTTTTTTCAAGAGTGCAAATGAGTATACAATTTTGTTTGGGGCATATTGATTTTGATTGCACAATAGTAGATAGTTTAAAGAGAGCCGTACCACCTCTTTTTTAAATTTTCAGGTCCTTGTGCACAGGCAGCAGTTCGTACTGAAAATGGTGAGTTTTTTTTAATATGTGTGTGAAGGGCAAATAGAAGTATGCTACTGGAACCATAGCGTATTGGTAATAATTTATTATTGATTGTTACAGGTTCTTCTGTCTTTCAGAATGCTGGTACATCAAGTGTGGCAGATACATTTGCTAGCCTTTTTCATGCCCTTATTTATTATTAGAGAATATTTACTAGATTGGTATTGCAGGCAGACTGACATGAAAAAAATGTGAAAGATTATTGCTGATATTTTGATTCTGATCTGAATTTTTGCAGTTAAAATGGCATGTAAATGATTCATTAGAGTGAAAATAATGTTGATCTATAATTTTAATTTAAAAGTATACCCAATAATATAAGATAATATGAAAGATAATTTTGTTTTAAAATTGCTTTCTTTGAGGAGTCACAGCTCAGAGAGAAAATTTCAAACAATTATTATGTGCAGTAAATGACATTCTTAATTCTCTACAAAGTGTTTGCAGACACACTCTTCTGATCTGACAGTTTGTAATAGTATAAATGATGAAGCATTAAGATTAGTGTGTACTCTGTCATTGGATGCGATAAAATTGTGAATATCAAATAATCAATTTATTTTAAATTGATCATAAGATCCTGCACATTTCTGGTAACCTGTAGTGGGGGTACCAAGATGAGCTAAACCACAAAAAATGTAATAGATGGTCCAAAAAGGTCTCATTTAATACATTACAACCAAAGAAACATTACTTGGAACAGTGATGGAGTTTTGTTAAAAATATAGTTTTCCAAGTCATATTTTTGGTTATGTTCTCATAAATGTTAAATTGTAAATGCACCCTTATTTTCAATATCTGTACGTCGTAAACACCTGAGCTCTAGTTTTAAATGCAGTATTCTGTTATAATGAACAGTTTGAATCAAAGCTGGACAATTCACTCATTTGTTAAAAGAATGTAATGTTATAATGCATGTGACATTACAATGCATTTTGATAAAATTGAAACTGGAACTGGAAAGATAGAGTGTTAAACCTTGTAAGGAAAAGTAGATAACATTTATATATTTGACATTTATATTGTAACGATACCGAATATTGTGCCCCGGATAATCGCAAACAAAATGTTGCGTAATCACAAGCTGGCGCCTTTTGCGTCTTTTCTGAACCGTCGGGTGGCTAATTCGTTCCGCACAGTGCTCGCCGCGACACCTCGGCGCCGAGCAAACGAGGGGGACTGTTTGTTTCGCCAACGCCGACGCGGGTCTATCCCTGGGGATCTAGCTGGGAAGGGGGGCTGCGCAGTTTGGAAACTCCGGGAGAGACCACCTACGTTTATTTACCAAAAGTGTGCGAGTGAGAGCGCATCACGGAAAATTCTGCTCGACACACCGACGAAACGCAAGAGATTATTGGACCAAATTTAAGTAAGACGTAGGAACCTTTCGGCAATAGAAGCACGTTTTAGTAAAATTTCTGGAAACTTCTAGAACATTTGAAAAACTGGGGGGAGAAGAGGCTTGTGAGCGCTGGCGTGCGCCGAGCAGGCGCATCAGAACGGTGGGAGAGATCCCAGTAGGCGCATCAGAACGGTAGGACAGGTGAGCGCTGACGTGCGCTCAGCTCGCAGAGCAGTAGAGCCAGAGAAGGGCAGTGTCCCTTTGCTTTAAATTGAGGACGATTAGTTCATCCGGTCACTCATTTGTCGAGTATATCTCTCTTTTGATCTCTGCCGATCACGCCCGCGTCGCCCGTCACAATTCACGCGACGATTATCATCGCGTTGCGGAACACCTGAATCTTGAGCTGTCGTCGCTTTCATCGTCATCATCACTGCACCACCGCCGTTGCCGCTGCCGCCGTCGCCGTGGTCACATTGCGCCACCACAACCGCCGCCGCCGACGCGGGAGTCAAGGGCTTTCCCCGGCACCCACGGGACACGCCGCCTGGTGTGAGGTTCGGCGACCTGTGGAGGTTGCCCACCCCAGCGGACCTGCCTGCAAACAGTGACTGTGTTTTGATTGTCGAGCTGCGGAAAAATCTTCAGTATGCCCTTCAGGCGCAACGCTTGTTTATGAAAGAAACTCTTACCCAGGAAGTGCTCGCCGCGCATTGGCGACTTCCTTACAATATTAAGTTCCCTGTAATGTGTTAGTTTTATAGCATAAAAATTGAAGAAGTAATTACTCAGACCTTGATTTTTTGTATGCTAAAAATTTTAATCTTCCATTAAAATTAATTTGCGTTCTAAATATTTTTTTTAATTCATCACGTAGCTGAATCCGTCCACCATCCATTCTTCTAAAATCTACATGCTTCCTGAGCTAGCCGGTCACACGAGCCCAGGTAAGCACAGGTAGGTTCTGGGAGACCGGGTTCGGTGCAATATATCAATATTTGTTATTTTTATTATATCTAAAGCCACTAGTAAGTGCAGTTATGTTTAAGGTTTGGACAACATGCTAAAAGTTCAATTTTTAGCACTATTGCTGAAAGTGGCACTATGTTCAAATGTTCAGATACAACTGTTAAAGCAAGAAACAAACATAATACTGTCATCTGACCTAATCAGCTATTACTGACCTTTATGAAATAATTGGTGATTTTTTTTTAATTAAAATAAAATAAAAGGCAGTAATACTGATAAAGATTCACGGAAAATGATTTTATTTTGCTTGTAGGATTAGGGCACACGTCCTATTGGCCGTATGTCACCACCTTTCCTACTCACAAAATAAAATGGCACTTTCACCAATTGTATCGTAATGATTCTTTTTACGTGAGCAAAGATGCGATGTTTTCATTTGTTACTTGTAAGCACTGTTCATATATAGTGCTCCATAATAAAGTAGTATTCCATAGTATTCACATTAATTTGGCATGTCTCTTAGCAAGTGAAGTCTCATTTGAACTCCTGTACTGTGTTTATTGCCTAATTTATAACAAAATTGTTAATGCTATTGAAATTACGAAGTTCTGTATTGTCAATATGTTCAATAAATACTAGATTTTACTGCTGTAATTTAATGTTTCTTCCATACAATCCTTACAATTATTTTTGTTATTTTTTGATAAGGACCCCTCTTCTCTGCACAGATGTCAGTTGTTTGGAGTACCTTTCGCACCTCAGCGCATTGGCCCAGATCTCTGCGCCGTATAGCATGGTGGATTGTGCTATGGACAGCAGCTTTCGTCGCTTATTGGGCTTTGGGCCCTTTGTGTTGGCCATAAGTATCTCCAGGGCAGTTACAATCTTTGCGGCCTTTTGTGATGCGTTTTTTATGTGTTCCCAGTAGGTAGTTTGCGGTCCAGTGTCAGCCGCACTTTTTGCCGCATGGTACGGTGCCCTTGTATTTCCATATTCACCCCGGGGTCCAGTCGGCGTTTTGTCAAAAGGGTATCTCCGTTTTATTTCCGACCAGTTCTAGTTTGTGGTCTGTCATCCATGTCTGTATTCGTCTCATCGTCTGGTTGTTTTATTTGTAGTCCCTCTAGCGTGCGTGCAGTGATGATTGCTGCAAGGTCGTCCGCGTATCCTACAAGAAAGATGCCATCGGGAATTGTCAATCTTGAGGATGGCGTCATAGTTTGCATTCGAGAGGTCTGGTCCTAGGATGGATACTTGCGCCGCTCCTGCCGTCAGTCGCTGGCTTTTCTGTCCGTCCTTGGTGTCGTAGATCAGTCTGTCAGGTAGCTGCTCAGGATGCGCAGTAAGTACGTCTGTACGCCAATGTTTTCCAGGGCCTCCATGATATCGTCCCCGCGCACAGAGTTGAATGCATTGCGCACATCCAGACTGACGACCATGCACAGCGGTCTGGATCAGTGGTTGCCCTCTCCTGTTTTGGCTGCTGCGTCTGTTATTTTCCTTATGGCGTCCAAAGTTGATTTTCCTTTTGAGAAGCCATACTGCATGTCTGATAGGCCTCCTGCCTTGTCGATTGCAGACTGGATGCGGGGTTTCAGGAGCTTCTCGAGGAGTTTGCCCGTTGTGTCGAGAATGCACAGTGGGGATGTAGGGGAATGTTTCTATCGTTTGCCCTTGCTTATTAGTACAATCCTTGCCTTCTTCCACCTTGAACAGAACTTGCCCTCCCTAAGCCACGCAATATACATATTCAGCAAGAGGTGTAGGTGGGAGTTTGCCATTGTCTTCAGCGCTTCCGCTGGTATTCCGTCTGACCCGGGGGCCTTTCTGTTTTGTTGGGAGCTTGCCGCTGTTTAGAGCTCTTCCTTCTAGAAGAGGGGGATATTGTTCTTGTTTATGTAGAACTCGCTGTTTATTTTTGCCGGGTGCATTGGGAATAGTGCGTGCACTATGTTCATGGTGGTTGTGTCCATGAACCGGTATGTCCATGTGTCCATCTCCGGCGAAAGGCAAGCACCTAGTTTCTTGGTGACTAGTTTGTATCCTAGTCCCCAAGGGTCTTTATCCACGTCCTGAAGTAGCTCCTCCCATTTTGCAGCTTTGCTTTCAGCAATGGCTTTTCTTAGCTTTTTCTTCGCCTGCTTGTATGCCCCGGTCTTCTCGTTTGCCGTGGCGTTCTTCTTGGCGCGCTGGACTTGGCGTTTGTGACGAAGGCATTCTCTCCTCAGGTCTGATATCTCCTCATTCCACCAATACACGGGCCTTCGGTTGGGGAGATTTGCTTTGCGTGGCATCGAGGCGCTACACGCTTGTATGATTGCAGCATTGCTGACGATAACTTTTAAAAAATACTACAGGGAATTACAAAAAGAAAAGAAAATTGCACATGAATTATTTTTAAGAAATATTTTGAAGACAGGAAGAAATAATTGGTCAGGATTTTACAAATATGTCCGCAGACACCGGGGGAATAAGGAAGAAATTCAGGAAATTCGAGACGCAGAAAACGTGCCATTGCACGACGACCAAGCGAAAGCAAATGCGTTCAAAGAGTATTTTGTATCGGTATTCAAACCAAAATGGGCGCAGGAGCAAGTTCATTATTTTCCAATAGAAAACCAGCTCAAGCTTCATGCATGGGAACTCCGCAAACGTATCAAGTCACTGGAACATAGTAAATCACGCGGACCAGACGGCATCTCGACAGATTTTATTAAACTCGGTGGGGAGGCAGTATTGCCGTATTTGTTAAGATTATTCAATGTTTCTATTAATAATGCAAGTTTACCAGACGATTGGAAGACAGCTACAGTGGTCCCGATTTTCAAAAATGATGATAAAACGAAAGTTTGTAATTATAGACCAGTATCTCTCACATCAGTAGTATGTAAAATAATGGAGCATTTAATAGCCGGGTACATTCGTCGCGAATGGGAAAAAGCGAACTGGATTTTTCACGGACAGCATGGGTTTAGAAGTAAATATTCGTGCGAAATCGTTTCTCTTTTTCAAGATCTAGTTGACGAAGTTGACGCGGGTGGGAGGGTGGATGCAATCGTAATCGACTTTGCGAAAGCATTCGACGTAGTACCGCATAATCTACTTATCAGGAAATTATTAACTTCAGGAATTGACGCTAAGTTGTGAAGTGGGTAAGCGAATTTCTTAGAGACAGGAAACAAAAAGTTCGAATTGGCACTCAGTTTTCGACTACGGATACTGTTACTTCAGGGGTTCCACAAGGAAGTGTTTTAGGGCCATTACTTTTCTTAACGTACGTAAATGATCTCCAAGTTAACATACAATCAAAGGTGTGTTTATTTGCAGACGATTATGTTATATACCGAAAAATCAAAAGTAGCGCTGACGAACAAATATTACAGCAGGATTTAGAACATTTACGTGATTGGGCTGAAAAAATGACATGGGAATTAACGGATCGAAAAGCAAAACAATAACGTTCGGGCGGGGACGAAATTATCAGGAACCAGACTATCGTTTAGGTGAGGTCGTCATCTCAAGAGTCTCATCATGCAAGTACTTAGGCATTCATATAGATAGTAAATTAGGGTGGGAGAAGCATTTAAATCAGGTAGTAAGAAAATCGTGGAAGTCCTTGCATTTTGTAATGCGAATCCTAAAGAAAAGATCTGTAAACGCCAAAGAATTAGCATATTTTTCGCTGGTTCGCCCTCTCATGGAATACGGAGTGGCATGTTGGGATCCATACAGAAAGTCGCACCGGAAAAATCTAGATAGAATACAGAGGAAAGCGAATAAGTTTACCTATAGAACTAACGCAATAAAAAGCCATGGGAACCTCTAGAAAGAGAAGAACAAGGGCGAGGCTTTGTGCTCGATATCAATCGTACGTAGGTCAACCAGCTTGGAAGGAAATTCAGGTTAGACTAGAAAAAACAAATTATTTCGACCGAAGCGATCACACTCACAAAATTCGAGCAAGAAAACAAAATTCAGATCTTGGGAATTTTTCCAGAACAATTAAAGATTGGAACAGTTTACCCGCAGCAATTTTCAAAGCTTTTCCTCTAAGAGTTCGAAGCATTAGAAGTTAGAACAATATGAGAGTAATAGACATTAAAAGAGTAAGTGCGGTGAAGTGCTGGTCAGTGTAATTCAAAGCAAAAACAGTGTAGTGTAGTGCAGTGCAGTGCAGTGCAGTGCATTGCAGTGCAGTGCAGTTAAGTGTAGTGAACGCGATCAATGAAAAAATAACTTAGCCAAACTTATGTAGCTTGTATTAAATTTTAGTATCACCGACATATAATTATTGGATATCATGACAGAGTTTTGGTTCCTTTTATATTTTTATTATAATATTTATTTATATAACCGATCATACCCAATTGCAGTTCAAATAAATGTATGTATGTATGATCACCTCAATCGTTCTGTCCACTAGGTTGTCCAAGTTGCTGTCGTCCGTCTGGTTAGCCACTTCTTCTAGTGCGTCTTTCGTCTTGTCGATTTCCGTTTTAAATGTTGTCTCGTCCATATTGTCGGTGTTCCAAGGTTTGCATGTCGTGCAATATTTCCTGGGGCTGCTTGCCGAGAGCGAGAACGTTATGTATTGATGGTCACTTCCGGTGTAGTCGTCGATGGCTCTCCGGTCTTTGATTTTTGCGGACAGTTTTTCTGTCGCCAGTGAGATGTCCGGGATGGTCCCTGTGCAGCCCGGTCTCGTAAAAGTCGCTTTGTTGCCCGCGTTCAGAACGATTAGGTTCAGTCACGCTGCCATTTCGAGGATGAGTTTCCCTCTTGTGTTTGTGTAGGGCATTCCCCACTCCACGACCATGCCGTTGAAATCTCCGGCGACTAGGACTTTACAAAATACTACGCTAAGATGACAAGAAACTACGCTAAAAAATACGATACAATTGACAAAAAGGAGCATTTAAAAAAGTTCTGAAATTATACAGCAAAAAAAGTTAAAAATACAATAATAATAAAACAGTTAAGTTATTCATATATTCATTGAAAATGGTTAGAAAATGCAACCTCAAAAATAGTACCTTCGAAATAGTGGGCTGGAGAACACTCGGGTCTCATAGGCCCAGAGTAGCATCGGTAAAACACCTGAAAAGGGTAGCAATGGAAGGTTAACAGTTTATCATCAATGTTCAATTGTATCAATGTTATTGTGCATTTAAAATTGTTTGTCTCAATGTAAATCAATTAAATTAATTGTAAGTAGTAGTAATCAGTTAATTAAGATGATAGATGTTCGAAAATTTTGTTTATTTTTTCCTGTGTTCTAGGATAAAAGGAACACAAGAACCAATGTTTATTTATCTCATACCACCTGAGTGAGTGTGTTATTCAGTGTTTAGTGCACCGTAGTTGTCATATTAATAATCTTTTCGATAGAAGGGTGAACTATTATTTCTCATCAGAAGTACACAAAGCTTAAATGAAGTCACTTTCCTGTTTATGTTGTTTTAAACTGAGATGTTCTTATATTTTGATAGAAGCATCAGCAATTATTTGTTACCAGACGTACATAAATGCCTGTATAAGAAATCTTACCTTGTGAGACATGTGAAGAAGCAATTCAAGCAAAATATGGGAGACGTATTCATAATGAGGTAAAGTTTGTATTTAGTCATAAAATATTGGAAAAGGAAAATGTGCAAGTTGATATGTGAAGGCAAAATCTCATTTGCTCATGATTTTTGTACAATTAATGAAAATGTAGACAGTCTTATTAAAACTGTTTTTTCTTACGAGCCACTTTTACTTCAAAAATGAGTATGTGAATCCTGTAAATTTATAGATCATTCACATGTTGCCTGGTGTAGTTAAAACAATTTTTTCAATAGATATTGTTCTTCATATTGTTCAATGCATGCGCTCTACTGTCGAATTTTTGAATTTTATTGAAACTTGATTGAATTTGATGAAGTATCCAAATAAACACACCAGGATTCTTAAAAGGGTTTTATTCCAAAAACCAGGTACAAAAGCCGCTGTGCCGAATCACCAGAAGAATGTACAGAGAGAGAGAGAGAGAGAGTAGCCGTGTCGTCATAAACCAGATGAAATACCAGAAGTTGCCGAGTCACAGAATAGCCGTAGGGGAAGTCCAAGTTCGCAGCACCGTCGTCGTCGTCGTCGTCACTCTCCACACAATAACACCTCAACACCACAGCACTTGCCAGATACTCTCACTACCGCAGCCGCTCACTGTCTGCACTGGCGTTGCGCCGGGGCCCTCTTTTAGGTCGTCCGTGCTGTAGGTCCGCTGACTAGCTGTGTAGTCGGGGCGGGGTTGAGTTTCTCTCCGCCTGGTCGGGCGTGACGGCCGCGCACAGCCGGGCTTGGCTGGCCCGCACTGGTGTTCACCAACTGTCGCCAGGGGCGGTAACGCACCACTGACGTAACTCGGTGGCGGCACTTTAAATTGCGTGCGGCCGGTCACGACACCCTCCGCGCCCAATTTCATCGTGTACGGCGCAAATCGCACCCTCCTGGTGCTCTTCCTGGGACGCAACTGCATCCTGGGTGGCTCCACAGCGCCCCCTTCGGCTGGCTCGCTGTCGTCTGCTGGTGGGATCTCTGCTGTGCCTTGGCCACTGGTGCTCGCGGTGGCTGCCTTCTATGGGTCGTAAATTGTTTCCCTTATCGCTTTTTGATAAAACTCTTGGGGAGATACCTGGGGCAGCGAGTCTACCCTGCTGAGGTTCACCCGGGGTCTCACTTGTCCCTGATGGCGTGCCACCACCCTACCCTCAGCGCGAATCAGGTATGTCCTGCTTCCCTTAACTGCCGTAACAATCCCCGGAAGCCATCCTGGGGATTTTTTTAAGGAGTTGCAATACACTTTGTCACCTACCTGGAATTTTGGCCTCGCTCCTACCAACCTGTATGGGTTCACCGAACTCAGTAGGGACAACAATGTCCGTGGCTGCCTCCCGTGGAGCATCTCGGCCGGGCTCCTGCCGTCCGCGCCTGGCAACGTGCGGAATGTGGCCAGGACCCGCAGTAGCGCTCGGGACCTGTGCGTTCCTGCTGCGCGCGCTTTAGACATTGCCGTCTTGAACGTTCTGACAAACCTTTCCGCTTCCCCATTGGATTGTGAGTGGAAAGGCGGCGCGCAGATGTGCTGAATCCCGTTGCTCCTGCAGAAGCTTGCAAATTCTTGGGAAGAAAACTGGGTGCCATTGTCTGAGACTAATGTGACCGGAAGCCCCTCGGTCACAAATTTTCTCTCCAGTGCGTCGATCGTGTGAGCCGACGTCGTGCTGGTCATCTCCACAACATATGGGTAGTTGGACTTGGCATCCACTACTACCATCCACATTTTGTCCCAAAATGGGCCAGTGAAGTCTACATGCACTCGCTCCCACGGCTCACTGGGCTCGGGTCAGGAAACCAAGTCCTTGCTGGGTGCACTTTGGTTAAGCTGGCAGGCTTCGCATCTCTTGAGCATCTGGACGATATCTGAATTCATTCCTTCCCAAAAGCAGTGGCGGCGCGCCAGCTGGTTCGTCCGGACTACGCCCCAGTGCCCTTCGTGGAGGAGTTCCAGTACTGTCTTCCTCAGCGTTCTTGGGATGACCACTCTTGTGTATTCCTCTCCTACTAAGAGCAACACCCCCGCCTTGGACGTTAACCTGTCCATTTTCCTATACCATGCTGCGTTACTTCTCAGGCACCTGAGCGGCCAGCCTTCCCTGACGTAACTCCTTACTACACGCAGCTCTGGGTCTCTGTCCGTCTCCTCTGAGATCTTCCTGGCCCCCAAAGGAAACTCCGACAGCACCTGGAACTCCTCTGTGTCAATCTGGAGGCACTCTTCCTCCTCCTCTACTGTGTCGTCACCCGTTTCTCACTCCAACTTTCCAGAACCAAGGGAAAATGCGGCAATGTATTTGGAATCCAACCCTAATGCAGACGGTTCGCAGGCTCCCTTGGCACTTAAGCGAGATCTGCTGCTCCACGTCAACTAACTGTTGCTTTGAATACAGAATATTGATACTCGAAGAAGTCAAAAGTTGATAGGCTGGATGGATGGGGTGGAAAGCAGAGTTGTGGGAAAAATTGCAACAAGTTTGTGAAATATAGGTGTGATTACTAAAGGCGGTCATTTGCCGAATATTCTCTCTCGTTCTCGTAAGTGAGAAAGGCTGAAGAAGAATGGAGTCCACGAGAATTACGTGCAACGAGAACGCATAAACGAGAGCGAGACGACTCGATAATCTCGTAGCCAGGGCCATCAGACGGAGGGCCCAGCCAACGATCTTTCGCAGACATCAACACGAGCTCGTTCACTGACCTCGGACCTCACGTCCGGTCGCAGAGCTTGGCGACACGTGATACAGTGCTGAAAATTTA